>OU611803.1:5989910-6643660 GCA_914767645.1 Hydraecia micacea
GTCCGCAATCGGATGATGCGCATTTTGATTGTGGCACCCCTGATTGGTTAGGGTTGCCGAGTTCGAATTACAAATTTTGAAAAAATATCAAAATTATTATAGTGTTAACGGTCCCTACTTACGAGTTTGTAGGTCGTGGGTTCGAACTCAGGCAGGCGCTTTACTTTGTGTAAATAATTTCATCACCACTGCTCTCAAAACGGTGAAGGAAAACATCGTGAGGAAACCGACATGTCCTAGAACCAAAAATTCGAAGACATGTGACATCTACCAACCCGCACTGGGCCCGCGTAGTGGATTACAACCACTCCCTCTCCTGTGAGAGAGGAGGCCTATGTCCCAGCAGTGGGAACATTATAGGCCGATTATGCTTATGCGTATTATGCTAAGTTTATAGCCTTCATTGGCGTTTGTTTATGGTGTTCTGTATATTTAAGGGGTCGCTAGAGCTAGGTCACTGCTGGCGTAAGTATCTGCCACTTTTTTTGATCGAGAAGTTCACTTTTCACAGTCACGATTTCTTAGAAAGTTAAAATACGGCAAACTTACAGTAAGTACTAAGTTATTGTCACAAAAAAAAAACAGTGGCACTCCGGGAGTGCCGACAGAAGTGAAAACAAAACACAAACAGATTACTTTGCCATCACTCACTGACATATCTGATACACATTAAAACCGAGTACATCCCGAGGACAGCCGAACACATCCGAAGAGGTGTCGGTTACGGTAATGCATCTCAAAAAATGCCCAACGCGCCTAAAGAAGTTTTCACTTCAAAAACAAAACACTGAATAAAGGCACAAAAAAATTATATAAAATTGGACAAAAAATAAATGTCTTTTTCGTGCCACCCCTATCTAACAATTCTTGTCAACTTTCCACTTAGGGCTGCGTACTGCACGGTGATTAAAATTCCACTCGCTAATATCTGCGATCATATATTAAGTGTCCTAATCGGTGAAACTGACAGCCCTAGTATATTGCTTTTTTATACTAGTGAATATTTGATTTTATCTGCGTTATTTATTTTTATCTGTAGGTAATCTTTTCGCTTTTTAACTTTCGAGAGAGTAGAGATGCTTATATTAAATTGTTGATACAAGTTTTTGTGTATGACTTTGTTCGCTTAAGTATTACTTTTTAATAGTTTCATTCAATCCCCTGTCAGACCCATTCAGGGGGTAAATATTCGGAAAAAATCGCCATTAGATACCCAGTGTATTATTTTCCTCTCTTGTTACGATCTGAATTCTGTCTTCAGTAATCGGCTGTGCATTGTATTCATAATGTGGGCTGTAATCTACCATCCGAGCCCAGTGCGAGTTGGTAGATGTCACAAGTCCTCGAAACTTTTAATTCTAGGACATGCCGGTTTCCTCACGATGTTTTCTTTCACCGTTCTGAGAGCAGAGATGATGAAATTATTTACACAAAGTAAGTAAGTAGTTCCCGCACGAGCATTATTTTCTATACAAAAACTAATATTAATTAATATTGCGATTCGGCAGCCTGAAAAATGTCTCTAAACCTACTGTTTGCCTCTAAGAACGACAAAAGTCTTACCTACCTGATACACCCCAGTTTTAACAAAATGATTTAATAGGTAAGTAAGCTATACCATAGTCTATGTAGATCGTTCGTTTACATATTATCTTCGTTATTAAAGCAGGCAATAACCAGTCTGCGCAGCTCACTATCTCATTATGTGGCGAGCGCCACCTACTGAATCATGGCGGACACAGAGGAAGGCGTGGAGTCGACAGAATTGATATGATGACTAATATTAGAAATGTTCGAACAAATTATGTAATTTCGCGGAAGGCATAGTAACACGAGATAGTCGAAAAAAGTCTGTAAAACCAATGGTTTGGACAAGTTACACGCTTTAAAAATTTTTGGTGGGGATTATTCACGTCCTTGTCGCGCAGTACTGACAATGTATGGCGCTAGTACGAAGTTACATAGTCGTGACGTCTTTCTATGGTAGTCCCGTCTTTGTCTAGCACTTATTTTAAAACGTATAAGCTTATAAACTTTTTCAAGTATTGTTTGCACTATGTATTTGCAAACAAATATTTTTTTGAGTTTAAAATTTAAAAAAAAATTGTCTTCATCCCTATTGCGATTTTTTTTTCAACGGGGACTCTGTGATAAACTAACCTCCTGTTGGAATATGGGAAAACAGACATCGTTCTGCAGAACGATAATATTCTAATAATATTTAAGGATTTCATCGAACGCAGAGAATTTCTCTCACTAAGTAATTGTGTTTTACAGTCCGCAGAATATTGGTCAACGCGCAGCATGATACATAGTAGGCACTTAGTCTGGCCGCTGAGAATGGGGAAACGCGATTTCACAGCCCTGTTATGATGCCTTTTCTGAACGTATTTCAGAGTTATAACACTCTTTTTATAATTAGCCCAAATCTTTTAAGCTATAACACATCTCCACCCCACTCCTATTCCACAAATACGCCGGTACCCTCATAACGGAGCCCAATAAACCGTAGCGCTTTGTCGTCAGGCAATTTGTCAACCATTGTAGGCCTCCCCCCGCGCGCCGGTGACATTACCCCGATAATAGGGGAAAACATGTCGCTAGAGTGGCAACACGTGTCGGGGAAACAATTACATTTTTGTCTATGGTCAAGTGTCATGGCGGGAAAGGGATAATGACAAATGAAGTTTTTTTTTTTACTTAACAGAAATATTGCAACAGCATTGATGAGGGACCTTATTTTTTTTATTTTTGTAGGCTTTGTTCCCCTCAGACGACGACGGTCGGATATCTCAATGAAGAACTTAGTCGGTCTATCTTGTGGCCTTGTGGCATATCAAATTAATACCTTGTGGGCACAGCACAATCCACGACCAATGTATATACGTGTCGCGCTCTTGTGGAAACCATGTTTTTTCTTTTTATTATGAGTTGCGGGATCCCAAATAGATAATTTTCTCCTAGACTTATACCTACTTACCATCTTTACATACCGAGACCCCTCCGTGCCTCGGAAAGCACGTTAAGCCGTTGGTCCCGGCTGTCATTCGTGGATCTTTGACAGTCGTTACGGGTAGTCAGAAGCCCGAAAGTCTGACAACCAGTCTTACCAAGGGGTATCGTATTACCCAGTAACTGGGTTTTGGAGGTCAGATAGGCAGTCGCTCCATGTAAAAATACTGATATTCAGCTGCATCCGGTTAGATTGGAAGCCGACCCCAACATAGTTGGGAAAAGGCTAGACAGATGATGATGACTTACCTACTTAGCTCTGTTGTCGGAAAACTCTTCAGTTTGGTCACCTTTGTAGATGGGTATAGGTATGATGAGCTAGAATAAGTGGAAACAATGTAGTGTAGCGGGCTTCAGTTTTGCTCGCTTGCTCTAGTGGTCGGAAGCGCTACTGGCATATGGCTGAACATGAGGTCCTGGGTTTGATTCCCAGGCCGGACAAATCGTTATTGGATTTTCTGGAATTTCTCAGTTGCAGCCTCGATTCTGGATGTGTGCCCGGTTGATGGCAATAGGCTCCCATTACATGGGACTCATGGCAAATTGCGGGTATACTACACCTGTATCTCTCTGCCCATCCCGTCAGGGAAACAACGCGAATTGTTATGTTGTTCTAATTCAATGAACATAAAAATCACCGCCACCAAAAACCTAAATTGTAAACCAAAAACGTATTTTCAATACAATAATTGAATACCCTCGAAAATTATTAAAGCTGCGCAATTTGTAACGATCTGTTATCTGGCTATTAAACAACCAGCGTTATTAATTCTGTAACAACATAATAATTAATAGCGACATGGCGGCATGAACCGGCTAAGAGCACTGAATGAGGTCCTGGAGCTTAGAGAAATGGAGGCGGCATTTTTAACGGATCAAATTACCATCATAACTCATCATCTGCCTGCCTTTTCCTAACTATATTGGGGTCGGCTTCCAGTCTAACCGGATGCAGCTGAATACCAGTATATTACTTGGAGCGACTGCCTATCTGACCTCCACAAACTACTGGGTAATACGATACCCCTTGGTAAGACTGGTTGTCAGATTTTCGGGCTTCTGACTACCCGTAACGACTGTCAAAGATCCACGAATGGCAACCGGGACCAACGGCTTAACGTGCTTTCCGAGGCATAGAGGGGTCTCGGTATGCTAAGATGGTCACCCATCCACAGACCAACCGCGGCAAGCGTAGCTTAACCTAACCGATCGACCTGTGCGGCTGTTATTATTTAGCCACGGGCCCCAATAAATTACCATCATGTCTTAGTAAAAAAAAAATCAGCGCTGGGCTGTGGATCCCCCATAGCACAGCATCTTGCTGAATGGAAGTCTTCTTGTCACAGTCATGATGTGCAGCTGTCGAATATTTCTGTTTTGTGCTCGTGTTTATAGATTTATTTTTCTTTTTTATTTTTCCTTATTGTTCTTCTTTAGGCGCGTTGGGCGTTTTTTTAAATTGGTAAAACCTCTGAACTCGCGAAACTGTTACCGGAATCGACACCTCTGTATATATAAGTTTGTACATATATTGTGTATGTACGTACATATATACACATGCATGTTGGCATTTTTGAGATGGGAAAAAACCAACTCGCGACACTGTTACCGTTACCGTAACCGACACCAAATAAATATTTCGAAATATTTCCTGACGATTAAAAAAATACACATGTAATTGTTCAAGTTTTCACTACTGTCGGCACTCCCGGAGTGCCACCGTTTTCTTTTTTGTAGATATTCACGTTTTTCTGTGAACATTTTTCTTTTTTTCTTTCTTAGTTACCTATGATGATGCAGAAAAGTGGTTAATTAAGCAAACTATTTAGATAATAAAACCATAATTATATTAATTCTGCAGCATTGGCACAGCGTACCTCGACGTCGCTCGTTACAAATCATATTGCGAGTGAATGCAGCCCGAAGCCGCGGAATGTAATAATTACCGAGCGGGGTTGCCAGAAACAATATTTAGTTGTGTGGAGTGGAGTTTAATGTGTTGCGATTCTGTTAACAGGAAGAATATTATATTTGCATTAAATCATGGTTTATAGAGGTATGAGGAACAAGGTATAAAGTTAACTCATCCTCCATAGAAAAGGGAGGATCCTCCGACCAGATGAGCGGTCTGTCTGGCGGGCAAGTGGCCGATGATTCATGTCGGGCCGTTGTATCTATGCTAGTTGCGCGGTAAACTCTGCTTGCGAGATGCAGGATTTTGCTTGACGTCAGTATGACGCGTTGTTCGCATGTGGCGTTGTAGATACCGCTACATGTACTATGGTATAGATATAAAAGTTGTAGTCATTCTCGAAAAGGGGGCACATTGTTGAGTTTAGGGAACATAGGTGCCGGAGGTTTTTTTTAAAAAGCTTGAGAATTCTCGCCCCCCTTTCTCAGAGAGAAACATTCGCGCCTGAACTGAAAATGGTGAATAGGATTCCGCTGTGTCTACTATTTTAAAAGAAACCACCTGATTTATTTAGCAAAACATGATGAACAAAACAAAATCACAATGGCAACCCTGCGCACCGCGGTATGCTTTGCCGCGACGCGCCCTGTTATTAGATATTTCTAGGGTTCCGTACGCGATGAGAAGACGACACCATTTTTATTTTACATAAAACACCTTATGACATACGTATCTTCAAAAATACTTAAATTATTTTTAAAATAAATGAGAATCTCCGGAAGTAACAAAAATATGCGCCCGCGCCGCTCACCGCGCCCGCGTGCCCTCTATGGACACTCAAATGAAGTTCTTGTTTGAGTACGCCACGCCGCGCCCGCCCCGCGCCCGCGCTTTCAGTCTGGCCAAGCACTTACGTGTGTTACGCGATTACCAGGCGGGTGCCCCTACCTATAGCTGATCGTGGTTAATACGCTAAATCCAATAAAGGAACACGGAGATGTTGAACCAATCACAGAACCATCCAGTTAGATAGGTAATATTCAATAACTGATTGTATGCATTGAACCGTTCAATGACGGTACAGTCAGCATATACAGGGTTATTGGAAAAACATCAACAACCTCTTAAGAGGTCATTGTACTCATCATTATAAACAACTTTTACTATGGGACCAAACCTGGAATCGCGAAAATTTTGACGAGTTATACGAACATAAATATAGGGAACAGCAGATTCTTTTTTTCGCGATAAGTTTAAGAGAATTTAGCTCATATTGTTCCAAAAATATTCGTCATTCTGCAAGTGGGTCCCCAGGCATGGAGAAGAAGCTATCGACTATTCATAGACACAATTTGAATGCACCTCAACGATACTCAACATTCTTTGCTATTGGCTGTGGCGGATTTACACATTTGCCGCTAGGCTATTCAAAGTTTGCCGCCCCTACCGACCTCTACAATAATGTCCCATTACACCCAAATTGCGTAATCTGAATCACTTTGAAAGATATCGCTAATCCATTGCTTCATATGTACGAAAAATGTGTCTGCTAAATAGCGTAAATAAAGCAATGAATGTTGTTGAACTGTCAAAATGAAACCCATTGCTACTGATACTGATAGTGTGTTACGTAATTACCCAACTGCTTCGACACGCAGACACGCTTACTTCTATCGCCTTTTCTTCAAAAATCCTTTAAATGTTCCAAAATCCGCCCTTCCCTTGTCCTTCCTTGTTCTTAAATCCTTAATTTGTGTTGTTGTTGTGTGTTGGAGGATCCTCCGACCAAACGGGTGTCGTGTCTGGTGGGATACTGCTCGACGATTCATGTCGGGCTGTTGCATATATGCTAATTGCGCGGTAAACTCTGCTTGCGAGATGCAGGATTTTGCGTGACGTTAGTATGACGCGTTTGTTAGAAAATGGGGTAGAATCTATTTATAAGCCTATATGTATATTACCCAAATATAAAGCATTGAATATCAGAATAGTTACTAGTTATATGATATGTCGGGAAAGGATTTTATGAAATAAAGTACAGAAAGACAAGCTAGACATTTATTTCAATTTTAGGCTTGTCAGAAATTAATCAGAAAGCTAGTTGTCCGTTCCAAATCTAGGTCATCATGCAGAAGAAGGGCAAGAAACTCCATGGAAACAGTATTGAAGTATTCTATCTTATATTGCCATAAATTCTCTTGGACAATGGTCCAAGAGTACTCAGAATAATAGCAAAATACTCGTAATAACAATAGCTAGGAATATTCCATTATACACATTAAAACATTAGCAATATTGGCCATATTATAACATAAATACAGAACACCATAGTTATAGTTATCAGCAATAATCAAGATAATAATATCAATTAACTTACATGAAATCTGGTCGATCTATTCCACATAATAACGTCACTAGTCAAATGACTGTAGGCCGGAGCTCCGTTCTGGTCGACGTCTCGAACAAGAATGATCCCCGCTATTTTTTTTTTTTTTTTTCCGACTATGGCATCTCGTAGTTGACCTTGAGAGGTCGTGACTACTTAACCGGACTATCCTGTGGCTGCCTTAAGTAAACTCAAAGCCTCCAGCCAGGGGCAAATATCTTATATACTAAGCGACTACACGCTAAGGGCACCCCCTGTGGGGTACGAACCTCGGCTTAGGGCGTCGCTGGGGGAGGGCAGCAAGATGGGACAGGCTGGATCTGGTTAATCCCCGCTACTCGGAGCTCCCCCTTTTATAGTCGTGAACGAACAACTTTGACGTTTCTGTCTACCGTCATCCAAAATATCAACGACATAAAAGGTGGATATCTGTTTGGAATATTTTCTATGTTTTGCAACATTATTATTAATTTGATTATTTCTCCTCCCTTTTTATATACTTGTACATATTATTATTTTAAGACAGCTTTTTAAATTATCTAAATATTTGATTCTTAAATAAATGAACACATTATTCCTTAATATTTTAACTAGTCTACTTTTACAGACATGTTTTAGGTTATGCGAAACATTACTATTTTATCAAGTTTTAACAGTAAAATGATAACAATAACAATATCTATAATTAGGATAATCTATTTCGTTCTTTACATGTGGCGTTGTAGTTACCGCTACAATTCTTTTCAAAAAAACATAGTAGGTAAGTATTTTTTTTAATTTCAGTCGGTCATTAAAAAAAATTTTAGACCCAAAGCCGCCCCTAAAATCTGCCGTCCTAGACTCCAGCCTACACATACCAATAGTATTGTTATACCTTCTTTAATTTCCTAGATTTAAGACAGTTAGTGATGTTTTCTTACGAACAACATCCTATCATTCGTCTCCCGTAATGGCACAATTTTAAAGAGAAATTAAAGCTCATGTGTGGCAAAACTAGGTAGCACGCAGCAGAGGGGCTGATTGTCCAGGGTGGGGCAGAGACGTACGGCAAGACGGTGGGTCGTATTTGAATGCAACCCCAATGAATGCACAGGCATCACCCTGATTAGGACAGAAACCCTCGGGACAAAATCAAAATCATCAAAATCATAATATTTTATTTCACATAAACCTACATGGGCACTTATGAAACGTCAGACGCTAGGTGCACGGTTCCAATTGGTCGTTTCCTATGGAGAAGAACCGACAAGAAACTCCACGGTTACTCTTTTAAAAAATAATTGACTTACAATGTTTTAAAATTACAGTAGGTATGGGAGGACAGCGTAGGCCTGTCAACAAGTACCAGGTACTTGATAAAATAAAAAATGATCTACAGATCTAAAGTCTACAAGGCCTACAAAGTCCACACATTTACAAAATAAGAATCTATCAAAAAGATAAATAAAAATAAAATATAGAAATCTACTAAAACCAAGTGATATGATTGCCATTACAACCACTAACAGACAAGACACCCAGATCATACACAGATGTTGTTAACAGACCAGCAGATGTAATCTACTTCTGGAGGCAGGTGGGCTGGTTGGAATAACCATCGACGGCCGCCATGGCCCACGCACAATGGTCCACCTGAATGACTAACTGCGCATACCAAACCCATAGAACATGCATCCCAATATTCTATGCTATTGGTACCTACGAGCCTTCAATATGCGGAACCCCCGTCTACCACCGGCTCGCGCTTCGCCCCTCGCAGTGAGATCAAAGGGAATCAGTTTATGAAATAATTTAATATTGGAGCTTTGATGTGAACTCCACAATAACTATGTTCAAATTGAACGAGCTTCTGGTTTCAACATTTTTGTTTTTATCGGAGGTATTTTTGAATCGTGTTATTAATTTTCGTTACTATGTAGGCTGAAGTGGGAGTGGGCCGGACACGTCGCTCGAATGCGCCCGGAGACATGGACACTGATTGTCACTCACTGAGCGCTTGAGGGAAGATGTCGCTGTCGAGGAAGACCACGGCGAAGGTGGAGTGACGACCTGATAACGTTTGTAGGGTCGACATGGCTAGACATCGCACAAGTCGACGAGGTTTGGAAGGAAAAAGGCCTTTGCCCAAGAGTGGGGCACAATTTTGGCTGAAAAGATTCCAACGAACTAAGAATCTCCTCCTTTTTTTGAAGTCGGTTAAAAAAATTAAAAATAAACTGATATGGAATCGTGTGGATGGTGGAGACTTGGATGTGCCCTGGCGGCTGATAGTATGTCATGCTCACACAAATGCCTCGCTGACGGTGGCGTGTGTGTTGGATCATTTAAGTAGCTCCCTTCAAAATGGTTGAGCTGAATGGTGCTGATCTATGCGTCATATTCGTGAACGGGCGCCGTCAGTTGCGGCTGGTCATCACTTAGCTGCCTCGGCTTATTTTTAATTAATTATTTTATTTTTGGATTATTGTTTTGTTACTATAATTGCTGTACTCTGGACGCTTTTAACGCGTACGTCTTTCTTTTATATCGTTCTCACATATACTACAGTAAAGTTACTGGGATCACCCAATAACTGAGGATAATTATCGTATTAGGTAACACTTGAACACTACCGATACCCCTAGGTAAGACTGGTTCTACGGTTTAACGTGCTTTCTGAGGCACGGATGGGTCTCATAATGTAATAAATGGTCACCCCTCCACGGACCCACCTCGGCAAGTGTTGCTTAACTTTCGATCACCCGTGTAGCTGTTAACCACGAGCCCCTTTAATTTATATAAAGTCTCGATCCCGTGGGAATATCGGGATAAAAAGTATCCTATGTCCGTTCCCGGGACTCAAACTATCTCTATAGCAAATTTCATCTAAATCGGTTCAGTGGTTTAAGCGTGAAGAGGTAACAGACAGACAGACTTTCGGATTTATAATATTAGTATGGATACGTCCTAAGTATGAGATAAAATTGATTGATGGTAACATTGTATACAGAGAAATGGATATATCTAAAAGTGATTGTCTTTAGTTTAGTGCATATATGGGCAACGCCCGGCCCGCGGGCCGGATGCGGCCCGATCCGGCTTTTGATCCGGCCCGCAAAATATTTTCAAATCGCGCGTGAATAATGGATATTACCTAATTCTCAGTGCACGCCAATAACAAAGACTAACATTCTTCCAGGTATATTCAAATACTGATACTTTCTTTTCATCATAGATGTTATCCACTGCTTGTTTTGCGTAGGTACCTTTTTCACATAAGATTGCGGTGTCTACAAGCAATGTATTACAAAATGTTGTAAGTCACAATTTTATCGCAACCTATGGTCCGTGACTTCATCAGTAATCTATGGTTTGGCCTGCAACTTTCCAAAGGTTGTGCCCATCCCTGGTTTAGAGAATAACAGCACAGAAAATAGTCTTATTTTCGCACAAAATAACAATTATTATATTACACCTCATAAAAGTTCCCGTTCAAAATAACAACCTATTATAATCTGTGACAAAAGGCCTCCGGGCCTCCATGACAGTGAAGTCAAAAGTTACGCAAACAGGGGGGACTACAATACACCTGCGTGGCTAATGGGGGACTGTGCTTATGGGGGAATATGTTTTTATTACACAAGTTATGAATTGGGGGAATAGGGGACCTGTTTTTAAAGCGTGTCTTTTGGCAGTTGAGAAGTGGTGATGAATAATATTATTATGAATAAGTTAATAGGTATTAAAAGTGGCAATCAATCTAATGAAATAATACTTGTACATTCTATTAAGAAGCCGGACACTGTCGATTTATTATTTAGGTAAAATGGTCTCTAGGTTTAAAATGAAATAGCGATATCGGTCATCGTTACGGGTAAACTAAATACTTACCTATTAATTAAAACAATAAATTAAATATCTCAAATTAGCACACGTGATTGTTGACATGTGGAATGTGAGCTGTCATTGTGCCGATTGTCGTATCAACCAATGGCCTGGTGGCCTACCATGATCTAATTAAAAACGATTAAAAAACAAGACATTTCAGTTTAGGTTCCTAAACTGCATCGCTTGAGCTGCTCTATGGACGTCATGGTACCAAACAAGTATGAATGAAACCAAAACTTGCGACTCAGTTTGGGACAATCGCTGTCAGCAGATGGCACGGCCTAAACTGAATCGTTAAACTGACGTCATGGTACGAATTAGAAGAACAGTTCAGTTTAGGTCCTAAAATGGATCGCGTTAAGAGCTTGTGGTAGGCCTGCAGATGGTCGAAAACCTCGATCAACATCTGTCGAGGCTCTCGTTAGGCGGTTGGATCAAGGGACTGATTCAGAAGACTACTCGATACGGCTCGCATCGTAAGGAAGTTCCTGTCTCTGGAGCTCTAACCACTCCCGATACGCGGTGGGCCACTATTTTTAATATTTTGAAATATTTTTTTGTAAAATTATTTTAAAATGTATATTTTGATAAGCAAGAAAATAAATAAACAAAAAACAATATAACGGATGTATCGGCCAAATGCTCGCCACGGCTTCGGTGGCATACCTCCATCCGATGGTCCATATTTTCAATGACACCGAGGCATAATTGAGGTTTATGTGCCGAATTATCTCATCCTTTAGCTCTTGAATTGTTCTTGGCTTACTGACGTACACTTTTTCTTTTAAATAAGAAGTCCAACAGTGTCAAATCACATGCTCGTGGCGGCCTATTGACATCGCCACGACGCGCGGCGTGAGATAACACGGCTATTGAATATCTTGCGCAAAAGAGACATTGTTTCATTGGCTGCGTGGCAAGTGGCACCGTTCTGTTGGAACCACATATCGTCCAGCTCCATATCCTCAATTTCTGGCCACAAAAAGGCCGTCATCATGTCGCGATAGCGAACAACATTCACGGTAACTGCTTAGCCGACCTCATTACGAGCTTTTATTTTTAGAATCTTAACGCGCTGCTCAATTGTGTAGGTACCTCTTCATGGTTGAATTTGTCAAAGATTGAAACAATTAAAGTCAAAAGTCAAAGCATTTATTTCAATTACAGGCACTTTTGAATTGTCAAGGGGTCAGTCAGAAAAATGAAGCTAGTTGCCCATTCCAAAGCGTACTTAGGTAGGTACCTATGGAGAAGAACGGGCAAGAAACTCCATAATTAACATCATGTGTTATGGTTGGACCACCCTTTATTTCGGTATTGTTTTAATTATTATGTAATTTCATTTGTCAGTCAATCTATCGGTCTAGGGGCTCGTGGCTAAGTAATAACAGCCCCACGGGTCGATCCTTTTTTGTTAAAATTTTATTTTATATCTGTGGAGGCTTGTTATTAGCAACTTGATAATGTGTTTTTGTAACCTATTATTTGTAATTAGTCTGTAAGCCTTCTTAAAAGTAATAAATAAAATGAAACCCATTGCTACTGATACTGTGTTACGCAATAACCCCGTCTATTTAGCCTTTCAGAAACCATAGATTAGCAATCCATCCATACTTATCCTACTATCCTACTACATATTATAAATGCGAAAGTTTGTGAGGATGTTTGTTATTATACATCAGAATAACACATAGGATACTTTTTATCCCGATATTCTCACGGGATCGACATTTACGCGGGTGAAACCGTGGGGCGCAGCTAGTAATATTGTAAATGCGAAAGTGTGTCTGTCTGTTACCTCTTCACGCTTAAACCGCTGAACCGATTTAGATGAAATTTTGGTATGGAGATAGTTTGAGTCCCGGGAAAGGACATAGGGTAGTTTTTATCACGAATTTTCCGAATAACCGCGGGGTACTGCTAGTATTTAATAATTCAACACTTGTTAGTTAACTATTATTAGTTAATAATGGCGCCTGCAATAAGATTGTCCATTTGCCGGATACTTAGCTACTTGTAAAGAGTGGCGGGGGGCGCGGCCTTACATTACCGACGTTATAAATTTCTGTCTCCTTTGTGTAGGGGGCGGACTTGGGTAGCCGTGATGGTGGATATTTTATTCTTATGATTATGCACGTGTTTTAGTTGTCTTTTAAAAAAATGGCACTCGGGAGGGCCGACAGAAGTGAAAACTTTAACAATTACGTGTGTATTTTTTTAATCATCATACAGGGTGTCCAGTAAATAGTACGACATATTGCAGGGGGTGATAGCTTGGGTCAATACCTACCAAAACAACAAAATATATGTTCCGCGAAATGTTACGGATTTACAGTTATACAAAATTTTCGGAAATATCGAAAAATCTCTACCTTGAAACAGATTTTGAAGTATCTCGTAATGAAAAATTTATTTTCTAGTTTTTTTTTTACATCAAATTATTTGTGAATAGTTACTCTACTCATTGGTAAGTCTTTTTTCTATCAAAAACAAGATCTTTTTCAAGAAATACCATTTTTTGTTTAAATTTTCGCAGAACGATTTTCTTATCGCTACCTACAGTGGTGAAAAAAAAGTTACATTTCGCGGAACATATATTGTGTTGTTTTGGTAGGTATTGACTCAAGCTATCACCCCCTGAAATATGTCGTACTATTTACTGGACACCCTGTATAAACAAAACACAAACAACAATATTTTGCCATCACTCACTGACATATCGGAAATACATTAAAACTGAGTACAACCCGAGGACAGCCGAACACATCCGAAGCGGTGACGTTACGGTAACAGTGGCGCGAATTCAATGATTTTTTCCCATCTCAAAAAATGCCCAACGCGCCTAAAGAAGTTTTCACTTCAAAAACGGATCAGTCTGTCTTTTATTTTGCTGTTTTAAAGACACATGGTTGCTATTTTTTTATAAGTATGGTTGCCGGCGTGTTCCTAGATCATAAACAATTAACTGATTTACTGCCCATTGTCAGGACTCCACGTAGTGGTTATTTTGGCCCTCAGCTCATTGGGCATACAGTGTCATCATCATCTGCCTAGCCTTTTCCCAACTATCTTGAGATCGGCTTCTAGTCTAACTGGATGCAGCTGAATACCAGTATTTTACATGGAGCGACTGCCTATCTGACCTCCACAACCCAGTTACTGGGTAATACGATACTCCTTGGTAAGACTGGTTGTCTTGTCAGACTTTCGTGCTTCTGACTACCCGTAACGACTGTCAAAGATCCACGAATGACAGCCGGGACCAACGGCTTAACGTGCTTTCCGAGGCTCGGAGGGGTCTTGGTATGTAAAGATGGTCACCCGTCCACAGACCAACCGCGGCAAGCGTAGCTTAACCTGATCGATCGAACCGGCAGGCTTATTACGTATCTTGCAGAAGCGTAGCAATAGCGAAATTTGCGCAATTATCGCGCAAATTTCGCAAATCCGTATTATGTAACAGCGATAGCCACAGCATAGCAAACTAGCGATAGTGCTGCCTCTATGGAACAATCAGTTAACTAAAAAGTGCAGATTACTACTGTGATCGCGTGGTGATTGCGACTATTTCGTATTACGCATGGTTTTTGACAGCAGAGCGACAGCCATCGGCGAGCAAATTTGGCTGTCAAATTGCGATAACCTTTTCCCTTGTTGTTAATCGCTCGCTGATTGCTTATTACAAATAAAGTCTTACAATTCAAGAATTTTATCTAAAATTGTGTACATTTTAATCCCGTCGTGTGTCGTGTGCTCATTAGAACAAACTGTGTGTACCGAATAGTCATTTAGACTATTCATCCAGAGTATTCTAGTTAAATACCATAAATAAAAATAAATATCATAAATACATCTATAGCAATCAGTACATTCATTTCATTAAAAATAAAATACATTAGTTTAATAGGTTTTTTTTTTATTAATTAGTGTCCATAGCTGCTAGCGCGCTGTTTGACTGGATAATCGCCTTCATGACCTTGGATCTTGAGCCAAGGCCAACATCCATAGCTAAAGCGAGCTAAATAGTCTAATAGTTCTTCTAGTTGATCATTGGACACTATTTGCCATTTTATACTGAAACAAGATTATGTATTGTTAATTACAAAGTTAATTTTTTCACCTACCTAACCTAACCTTTGTTTCACATGAATTATATTTTAAAACTTACTTGTTGAACATCCTAATAGTCCAAGTTAACACTTTTTCACCCACTTATGCATCGTGTAACCGACGCCAAGCTATTTTTGGTAAATTTTAAGAGGGTGTAAGTGGTTTTTAAGTATTTTTCGTAACAAAACTTATAAGATTGAAAGATTCTTCATGTGATTGACAACTGACTTTAGTTCCTAAGTTTGCTACATAATTGTTTTGGCGCTAGTGTCGTAGCGATAAGTGCATGATGACAATTGGCGAGCGATCAGTGAACGATTTTTAGATAATACCGATTTTTTTAGCGTTTAGCAATTGATCGCGCGATGACTGCGCGATAATTGCTGATTGCTCTTTCTTACGTAATAAGCCTGCCGGTGGCTGTTATTTCTTAGCCACAATGCTTACATTTGCTTAGGGTCTTTTCCTCAAAAAAAAAAAAAGAAAGAAATAAGTTTGTCACGTTTTCGTTAACGAAAAAAGAAAGAATAAAAAAGTTCTATTCCAAATTCAAATCCGTCCCCTTGTCTGTGGAATGCTCGGTATTTAAATTAATCGGAGCAAGGGGCGCCCGATTGCGACTATCTTTATACCTCGGTGCCTCGTGCCCCATGGCTGCCGAGCGCAATGAGCTACTTTTATTATCTTTTTCGATGTTTATTCCTTAATCTCTATTTAGATTCTGTTGAATGTTTAGGTATAGAATAAAATGAATAGATGAGGATGCTTGGATCGTTGAGGTTTCATGTTTTGAAATGCAAGGCGATTATCGTCTTCAAAATTAGAGAATGATTATTTTAGTAGAGCGGTTTATGAAGAAACGTCCATGCATGTCATGCTGTAGCATTGTGTATCATGGTTTAGCGTTGTTGAGCACGGCGTAGCGCTACTTGGCAAGGCATAGCATTTTGTAACATGGCGTAGCACTTTGTAGCACGGCGTAGCGCAACGTAGCACAGCGTAGCATTTTGTAGCACGGGGTAGTACAGCGTAGCGTTTTGTAGCACGGCGTAGCGCTATATGTAACACGGCGTAGCACTTTGTAGGACGGTGTAGCGCTACGTAACATGGCGTAGCACTTTGTAGCACGGCGTAGCGCAACGTAGCACAGCGTAGCATTTTGTAGCACGGGGTAGTACAGCGTAGCGTTTTGTAGCACGGCGTAGCGCCATATGTAACACGGCGTAGCACTTTGTAGGACAGTGTAGCACTACTTAACATGGCGTAGCACTTTGTAGCACGGCGTAGCGCAACGTAGCACAGCGTAGCATTTTGGAGCACGGGGTAGTACAGCGTAGCGTTTTGTAGCACGGAGTAACGCTATATGTAACACGGCGTAGCACTTTGTAGCACGGCGTAGCGCAACGTAGCACAGCGTAGCGTTTTGTAGCACGGGGTAGTACAGCGTAGCGTTTTGTAGCACGGCGTAGCGCTATATGGCGTAGCACTTTGTAGGACGGTGTAGCGCTACCTAACATGGCGTAGCAGTTTGTAGCACGGCGTAGCGCAACGTAGCACAGCGTAGCATTTTGTAGCACGGTGTAGTACAGCGTAGCGTTTTGTAGCACGGCGTAGCGCTATATGTAACACGGCGTAGCACTTTGTAGGACGGTGTAGCGCTACGTAACATGGCGTAGCACTTTGTAGCACGGCGTAGCGCCACGTAGCACAGCGTAGCATTTTGCAGAAGAGCGTAGCGTTACGTTGAGCTTTTTAGCACGGGTTAGCGTTCCGTAGCTCGCCGTAGCATTGTGCAAGGGCTCCAAATCGAAAGAGATCGGGATGTACTTAATTCATACAGGTACTACCCTACGTCCTTTCCCGGGATTCAAACTATCTCTATACCAAATTTCATCTAAATCGGTTCAGCGGTCTAAATCAAAGGCGTATATGACATATAGCTACCGTTCCAAACACGGTTCCAAAGTTATATGTACCTATCCTGCGTTCGCGATTTATTTGCCAAAAATGTAAACAAATATGAATTAATGGAAAAATAACTTTAATTCCTACACAATAAAGTTCACTTTACGCTACAACTTCAAACATTTTTATAACGTATTCAATAGTGCTAGTCACTCTGAAATCAACTTAATTTTCATTGAAATAAAGTTGATATTTGTTTAACTTGAAATAGGGTGGGGTGTGGAACACTGCGCATTTTTACTCTAGACTGGACAATGTCCAGTGGACATCGGTCATTATTTTAATGAAGACAAACTCCCGAGTTGATTGAGAGATAGTAACTATGCGACCAGTAGTTATAATGGTTTGTTTGTTAACTACGATAAAGATTAAATGAGCCAGAATCATTAGGGGTTAATTAAAAACGTCCATTAGTAATGATACATGCGTTTGTCCAGCGGATTTGTGTGAGATTTTTTGAGTTTCGTCATTAAGGGGTTAACCCCTCAAGCGTCACCTGTACACCAAGTGTACATAAGAGAAAGTGTTTGAAACGTCAACGGTACACCAAGTGTACACAACAATTGTTCTAATGTCATTGTGACAACAATGACCTCACTGCATCCATTCAACTACTTCGACACGTGGTGAGTTAACAGGTACTTAGTAGTAGGACTTCATAAATGAAGGGGTTGGTTGTTGTTACCCAGTAACTGGGTTGTGGAAGTCAGATAGGCAGTCGCTCCATGTAAAATACTGGTATTCAGCTGCATCCGGTTAGACTGGAAGCCGACCCCAACATAGTTGGGAAGGCTAGGCAGATGATGATGATTCAAAAAGGAGGTTATAAAAGAAAAAAGAAAAGAAAGAAAAATGGTTTATTCTGCACAAATAAAACGCACATTACAAACAAAACAAAATAAAAAAAAGAAATCAATTTCATCGGTTATCAATTTTTTTTTGTATACAGAATGAAATTGAAAACATGCGACAAATCGAAATGGGAGATTGTACTCATCATTATGAACAACTTTTACTATGGGACCAAACCAGAAATCGCGATAAAAAAAATCAGCTGTTTCCTACATTTTGACGAGTTATGCGAACATAAATGTAGGGAACAGCTGTTTTTTTTTCGCGATTTCAGGTTTGGTCCCATAGTAAAAGTTGTTCATAATGATGAGTACAATCTCCCATTTTGATTTGTCGCATGTTTTCAATTTCAGCCTGTATACAGGGTCCCATTAAAATAGGATGGACTTTAACACAGCGCTCTGTACTGCTATTCTGTAAAAATCTCACCGTGAAAACTTAGGTGAAGCGAGATTAAAGTGAGCTGTCAATAGTGTCAATCGCTAGCATCAGGTGGAATGACAGCTCACTTGTAGCTCACTTCACCTAAGTTATCACGGTGATATTTTTACAGAATAGCACCGCAGTACGTCTAACCAAAGATATCCAAGCAAAAAAAAAACACTGATTAAAGCGATTTTATTTTGAGCTAAAATAATAAATTGCCGGCACAGTAGTATATTTTCGTTAGCTGATTATTTTTCTTGTATCTAATGCGTTTTTTTTTATATATATAATTTTTACCATCCTCCTTATTTTGGTGGTCTCTGATTTCTAAAAGTTTGTCCATCTATTTTAATGGGACCTTATATGTTACGCGATATCTCCGGCAATTGTGGATCAATTTAGAAAATTATTTTTTTAATGGATAGGGTGTGGCCTCAGGAGTGTTCCCGTAAAAATTTTATTTTTTTGAGTTAGCTTCGATAATAAGTATTTAATCCACTTTGTGTATCTTGATGATGTTATAATACTTCCAGCCACTGTTGTTTACATAGCAAGCAGATGAATTGGTGTGGGTGTGAAAACACAACAAAGTGAAAAACATTTTTTATAGAAATCGCTGGCAATAAACTAAAATACAGATCCAAAAACTCCAACTTCCGAAATTAATGTTATTTCGGAAGAGTTTTTCTGATTTTAGTTTATTGTTGTGTTAGAGTCAATTCATACTTGCGCAGAATCGAAGCGCATCGAACCGTTAATCTGAAACTTAACATAGCAAATTCATCCTTATATCCACAACGCAAACAACGTAATTTGGTGCGGATTCGGAAGTTATGCGCGTTGACATTTCGGCGGCTTTGTTTTATACTATGTAAGGATATTTTTATGTACTTACGTCTGTATCATAAAAGTAGATTGTCCATCAGGTAATCACTATAGTCTAATTATTAATTCACTGGAGTAATCTGACGTTTACGGTGTTACCACTTTTTGATGAAAAGAAAATAGTGTTGTGACAAGAAGATTGACATCAATCACTCGCTCATTCATTCTTTACGTTCTAAATCAAATCACATTATTTTATTAAGAAATCTCCCAGCTTAGTTTTGTTTAATCGATATAAAAATATTAGTAGTTAATACCTTTATAGGCCGATTCTTTCAAAAAGCGAATTTTAAATGAAACAAAAATACATTGGATATATTTCTATTCGTCGTAGTCAGACATAATATCAGCACTATCACTGTCGCTATCAGTAACACTTATTATAAAACGGTCCATAACATTTTATATTATACGGTCGAGATTGCACATTTTATATAAACAACAATACCAACAAACACAACGTAAAACAACTTAACAATGAACAGCGCGTGGGCAAAAGAAACATTCGTGCACTCAGACCAGAAGAGTTTAGAAGCCGAATGAAAGACAAGCAAAACAAGATCGCCGCGCGGGTGGCGTCCCGCGTCCGTCACGTAGGGAGGCAATAATGCCCGACCCAATAATGTCCAGCCCAATAATTCGTGTACATCGTATCTGATAGAATTTATGATTATAATTATTTAGGTACTTTCTATAATAAATATTCCTATTGACTTTGTGTGAATGAGCTGAATCACAACGAACGGAACGCATCACTATTACAATAAATATGGCAACATTATTTTACAAAGTGACATTAGCATCTGTCAGTTTACTCCAGTGAATTAATAATTATACTTTAGGTTGGTGTGTAAAAAAAAAACATAACTCAATAAATAATACTTTATTTATTTATTATTAGTAAGTACATTAATATAATCCTTATATACAGATAACAAGCGTGTACATTGATATTAGAGTTAACATATTTATGATTGAAGCCATCAGCAAAATAAACTGCCCTTTACAATTCAGTAAAACGAATATTGAATTTCTTTGTAGGATGTTTCCGACGTAAGCGTGACTCTTCAACCCTACATTAGCCAATAGAAAAGACGATGTGAAAAATAAAATCCGCCTTTTTTAACTATTTCGATAGAAATCTATAGAAGAATTCCGTTCTAACTCCGAAAATGCTCAAGAAATCTTCAAAATTGATCCGAGGTCACCTAATCTGATTTCGCAATTTAATTAGCGAACATGTTAACAAATATGAGTTATTGGAAAAATAACTTTCAACTCCTACACAATAGAGTTCAGTTTGCTCTAAAACTTTAAACATTTTTATATAACATTTTCACTCTGAAATCAACTTAATCACAACTAAACCAAAGTTGATTTTTGTAATAACATCAATAAATTAGAAACATACATTTGCATAGACCATAGACGATCTACTAACAGTACGGTATGTGTAGATTTTGGCTTCGTCAAGGGTCTTTTTAAACCCAAGCCGACACATAAAAGGGATACAAAATCACTTTGCAAAACTTAGGCCGCTTTCCGAATTAGCTGTAATCGCGCACATCATCTCACATGCGTTCCGTTTTAGATTTAAATACTATTATGACAGCTGAGGGCTGTCAACAATTCGGAACGCTTGTGAACGCGCTCACAGTGCTTGCTCAATGTCAAAACGATATTAAAGCAGTATTTCTTTGTATAAACACCATATTTCTTCTTCTTTGGTTAGGTGGCGACTGTCAGCCAGAAGCATAATTTCGAAAATGCCACGTTAGTTTAATTTAAAGATAGGATGCAACAAAACAAAACACACTCTGACACATCTTCACACACACACACACTGTCATTTTTGACAGCGCTCACGGTGATATTATTGTAGGGCATGGTCGGCGTTATCGCAAGATGGCGCAAGTCATGACGTCATCTATGACGATTCACGGGACATCGTTATCGCGCTCACGCTAATTCGGTACGGGTTTAAGCACGCTCAAATCGATTATATCGATTACATTCCTAACTCGGAACGCATCCCTAAATCATTCCATAAACATACATTTCAGGTTATGTTACCAGTTCACAACATACAGTGTCCTGCAAAAGTCAGTTATAATTTTTCCTCCAACTTTGACACATCACACAGTCATTATGATTTAAAAATCTAGTAACCCAAATGTTTGAACTGCTATAACGTTGTTATTGACTAATTCAACTACCTTTCACTTATCATAAAAAATAATGTAGTAAACCCTAAGGGGCCGTCTCCACGAGCGAGAGAATCGCGGCGATAGTCTCGCCGTGCCATCAAATTTTCGCCGCGATGATATCGCCGTGTGGAGACACGTTCTAAGAGAGTGTATAGAAATACGTGGCACGACGATAATATCGCCGCGATTCTCTCGCTCGTGGAGACGGCCCTTTAGGAGTACCTGATTATTTTTTTATGTTGAATCATAATATGGCATCTCAGCTCAAGTGGAAAAAGTCAAATAACCTTTGGAAGTCACTGTACATTTCGATTTTGCGCTGGTCACAGCGCTACAAGGTTCTTTGGGCGCGTGGTCAAACTCGGAACTAAAGCCGCCATCTTGGTTTACAATACTTTTCACAAAACGAGCGACAAAAGAACCTTGTCGCACTTTACGTTGAGTTGTATCACTGCGTGTGACAGCTCTCACAACGTAGCGTCGCCCATGATTTTCGGAGAACTTCCCGTTCAATGCAAATGTAAGGTTATAATAATTGTTCATAGAGAAATTTTACCTAATCTCCTTTCATTTTACCAACTTATACAAGTCCGCAGAGTAATTGCGTAACTAAAAAAATGGCAATCAATCGCAATCCTTTTCATTTTTAGCCGACTACGGCGAAGCAAAAAGGAGGGTTATGATTTTGACCGGTATGTATGTATGTTCATCGGTTCCCTCATATCTTCTAAACTGCTTGTCATAATTGGACAAATGAGGTATCGTTGGAAGCGTCTTGGTCGTCCGCTGGTTATAGGCTATGTGACGTCACATTAAATTGAATATGGCGCCCTCTAGCGAACATAGTCATTATCCAAAAAAAAACTAATGAAAGGGCTTAATTAGCACATTTCAAAAATATAAATATTATTGAAATAAGCCCCAAAATAATTAAACAAAAATAAGTTTAAAAACTAAAACCAGACTACTGAAAAGGATGAAACAAGAGAGTACCTTCCCGTGGTCGCATGCTACCATAGCTTATATTTTAGTAGGTAGGTACAGCGGCGGTTTTAGTTTTTAAACTTATGACATACACTGCTTCATAAGTTTGAAAAATTCGTCTGGTCAACAACGAAAATAACGCAATGAACGAGGCTGAACTGTCAAAATGAAAGGCATTGCGATGGATTGCCATTCTATGTGTGATACGCAATAACCCTGCTGGTTTGTGTAACTTGGTAAAATGAAGAGGAGATTAGGTAAATACGACCGTTTTGTATATACGTTTAAGAGCTAATTTTTACTGACAATTCAAACAACATCCTAGATATTAAGTGTGCGAAAAAACTCAGCTGCCATAAAACTTGCTAATAATAGTTTATTTATAACAATTATTACTTCTATAACTATTATAATTGGTACATATTATTATTATTTAATAGTATCATCAGGTTTAATCTCTTGCGGGATTAGTCGAGATACTTAGTTGGATTTTTAGATAAAATCTAGATCTTTTTAATAATTATTTTGTATGTAGGTTGAAGTAAGGATTCCTATAGTCTATACTATGTTCGTTTTAGGATGGTCGATATGACACGTAATCTGCATTCGCGATTTAGTTTCCAAAGATGTAAACAAATATGGCCACAGCCTAAATTCCAACGTTTACTACTACACTAGAATAATTTAGAGAGCCATGGACTTGGCTAAATTGATCAGACAAGTTGCTTAATTATAACGTGTCGTTAAAACCTTTATAAGCACCGTGTGACCCGCACTGAAGTCACGCTTTTCCGTGACTTGAGTAGTCCATTTTTAACCGAATTCAAAACAAGAAAGGAGGAGGTTCTCAATTCGGATGTTTATACAGGATCCCATTAAAATAGATGACACATTTTAACACAGCGCTCAAATAAGAATTCATTAATGTGTCCATAATGAAAAATGTTTATTTCCATGGTCTGAACATCTGGTCGAAGTTTATGTATATCATCCGGAACACGGTGTATATATCTCCGCTCCGAGCGAGTGGTGCGAGTAATCGCCCGTCGCACTCCGACACTCGCTGACAGCCCAGCGACAAAACTATCGGAACTACACACTCGCTGCTCGCTAACTCGTTTTCAGTTGCTAGTTCTACTCGCTACTCGTAAATCACCGGCGGTGGGTCAACTGCCTTAGTCCCATATAGTAGGGGGGGGGCGAGCCTTGCCATCAACCGGGCACAAACCCAGACTCCGGGCTGCTACTGAGAAATTCCGGATGGAAAAAACCCAGTAACACTTTTCCCAACCTAGGAATCAGACCCAAGACCTCTTGTTCACTAGTAGCGCTTGCTACACTAACTAGTCTTTACATTTTATTATTATAATTACAATCTGAGTTATAGCTTTTGATTAAATAAATAAATAAGCAATGTTTAAAAAAAAGTGAATATAGTTTTTAAGTTATGGATTACCTAAATTGCATTTGATCGTGATTATAAAAAAGCTGCATTAATCAAGATCACTGAAACTTATTAAATAAAATAATTGCGATTGCGCTTACAAACATGGATTTTACTGCATTTATTATTGCATCACTTAAGATATATTTTTCCTAGACTTTCAAGGTAGCTTGATTGATTTGGCAAACTGTCATCTATACAGGCTGTTCGGCAGAACGTTGAACACACGAAAATGGCAGATAGATATGGGGTCGTCTGCTACCTACCCAGCCCAAAAATGATAATTATATAGAATTGGGACGTTAAAACCGGAGATATATAGGTTTTCTACCTTCCGTATGCCAAAACTGGTGATAAATAGGTAATTGTGTTCGGCCGTAAGTAAGAACGGCTGGGGTAACGATATCAGCCAGTCGCAAGATGGTAGCAAGGCGGACTGTCCAGTGTGCACCCGACGTACAATGCGTGCCACGAAAGATGACACTAGACACCACGTGGTTTGACATGCGCAGTACATGTTTTAGGTATCTTTAGCGGTATGAGGTCTGCGCGCGGGACTGGACCGGACGTCAAGTCTCATCTTTCGTGGCGCTAACTATAGTGTGACAAGTAATTAGTGACTGATACCTAAACACGTGATTGTACTCATGATAACAAACAACTTTCACTATGGGACCAAACCCGAAATCGCGAAAAAAACATCTGCTGTTCAGTACATTTTGACCAGTTAGGCGAACATAAACGACTAAATAGCAGATTTTTTTTTCGCAATTTCAGGTTTGATCCCATAGTAAAAGTTGTTTGTTATCATGAGTACAATCACGTGTTTAAGTATCGGTCACTAATTACCAGTCACCCTATATACCGCTTGTATCGCCATTAATAACAAAACCTTTTACAATTACCATATAAACATACGCCTGATAATTTTCATCCACTGCCATGAAATCAATCAAGCTATACAACGTGGTTTTTTTTTATATCCCATAACTCTAGTAAAAATAATACAAAAAGTCTTACAATATCATCATCTGCCTAGCTAACTATGATGGGGTCGGCTTCCAGTCTAACCGGGTGCAGCTGAATTCCAGTATTTTACATGGAGCGACTGCCTATCTGACCTCCACAACCCAGTTACTGGGTAATACGACACCCCTTGGTAAGACTGGTTGTCAGACTGTCAGGCTTCTGACTACCCGTAACGACTGTCAAAGATCCACGAATGACAGCCGGGACCAACGGCTTAACGTGCTTATGTGGTTCAAAAATGCGTAGTTTAGAAGATATCTTGTATCTAAGTTTCATTGATAAATAAGAGTCATTAATTTTCATTCAAACCAATCATTCATATTTAAAGCTAAGAGAATGCGACGTTGCCATATTTCACGTGAACGTGTTTTACATTAATGATCGTGACTGTTGAATTATTTTGTATGAAAAATTAAAACAAAAAAATATTTATTGAAAAATAATTCGTATGCCAGTTGATTCTTTGATATGGTCTCATTAATTCCCTAGAGTTAAGGGATATAAAAAAAACACCTTGTAAATTCCCTCACACTTAACGCTCTTGGAATTTAGTCGATTTCGGAATGATAGGAAAGGTCCTGAGGAAAGTTTTTGCATAATAATAGAAATAAAATTATTTCAAAGCGAATCGTACGCTTCAGACGCGTGTGCTGTAAGACAAATTACAATTGGGCGTGTTATACGCTTCCATTACGAAATATTACAACTTTTTCTATGATACAAATCTTTAAAATCTCTTAGTAATATAATCGCTATACTTATGGGATTATACCTCTCCTTCTCTCATTCCCATCATTATATCTATCTCTCTCGCTCACTAAAGCATATTTTCTCCGACTACCTTCCTAAGCTGCACACACGGTGTTGTCTAGCGGCATCAGTTCCAGCTTGATGTCGTCTGACTGTAGTTCTGTTACCAACTCACGTAACCTGACAATGAAAGGGTTTAAGTTAAATGTAAGTCATTATAATGACGAGAAGCTAGAAACTATGTGAACAAATGTTCATATTTCGTTTTTTTTTTTTTAAGTGTATCTTCTTAAGGCCGGTTTATTTATTTATATATACTTTATTGTACACCAGGAAAAACAACAAAAAAAAACGATTATTAACATAAAACATACAATGGGCGGCCTTATCGCTTTCTGCGATCTCTTCCAGGAAACTTTGGAATGGACAGTGATTGCGTGGATATAAAAACAAGGCAAAAAAAAAATGAAAAGAATCTTGAGTGTAGCCGTCCCAACCCAAATCAGCTAAAAAATTAGATAGGACAGTTATTCATGCGAGCGACGATATACACGAGCGGCACGTTATCCACGGCTATAGTGGCTTCTGCTGTTGACGCGTGTCGCTCGTGTGTATGAGCATTTAGAGTCTAAACAGACGAACTGCATGCCAGCTGCAACATCGCAGTTGGGTAGCAGTTGACATAACTCGGTTTCGAAGCAGTTAAGTCAACTGCATCCAAACTGCGATGTTGCAGCTGAAATGCAGTCCGTCTTTTTAGACCCTTAGGCGGCGACTCGAGAATTGAGAGTGAAATTTCAAGGACGCGTCACATTTAGGCACATTTCGTTACATGAGAGAGAAGAAAGATATCTCTCTCTCTGTCTCTCACTACACACTAAATCTCTTATTCTTAATTTTTTAAGAAATTATTCTTCTCACACATGTACACGGTGATGGTGATAGATTACATGTAACACTTACTTGGCTAGCTGCGCAGGAGTCACGTAGATAGTCTCGTCAGTCTGTCCTGACGCAGGTGCCGGGTAACTGATCGTGCCCACGTCGACTGCGTTAGATGATAAAACCTGTCAAAAAAATTATAATTATTATAAATGTTTTATCGGTAGAGAAAAGAAAAGAATTTAATTAAAAAAAAGGCTTTTAATAATGTTGTCAATTGCCTATGGTTGAAAACAGGTTAAATAAAAGCTTGTGCCCCCGAGCAACTTTTGTCTCCGCAACTAATCTGTCTCAGTAAACACTAGGAAGTGAATATGTTCCGGTCAATTTATTTACTTGGATTTATTTTTATATGTACAATTATTGGTAGTCTTGCCAATTGGTATCGTAATACCCAGTAACTGGGTTGTGGAGGTCAGATAGGCAGTCGCTCCATGTAAAATACTGGTATTCAGCTGCATCTGGTTAGACTGGAAGCCGACCCCAACATAGTTGGGAAAAGACTAGGCAGATGACGAGTATAGATAATATTATCGTTGCAGGGTTCCTCACCCTGTTCGTACTTTTCATTCTTGCTTTCGAAATGTAACACTTACGGCAGCTAGTTCAGGCGCCGGAAACTCTGCGAAGTCAGCCTCCACGCACCTCCATGGACGATGCATCAGCAACTGTTGTCGGACCTCGGTTTGAAGATTCGCTAGACGGATCTGTGTAGAAGAAATTAATTTGTTACT
Organism: Hydraecia micacea; assembly: GCA_914767645.1. NCBI lineage: Eukaryota > Metazoa > Arthropoda > Insecta > Lepidoptera > Noctuidae > Hydraecia > Hydraecia micacea. Next base: position 6,017,416 of record OU611803.1, read on the forward strand.
AATGGCTCTCATACTCTAATGGCTCTGGACATAGGCCTCCCCAATGGAGAGGGGGGGGGGGGGGGGGGTTGCCATAATCGCCACGCTTGGCAGGCGGGTTGGGATTCGCAGTATGATGGTGAAATGCATAAAGAACGCTGCTGCCCATTCTCCGATACGAGCCTCAGTCGCCTTTTACGACACCCACGGGAAGTATGGTGTGGTGCTATTCTTTAAGTCAAGTAAAGAGGAATTGGGGAATTGAAATGGGGTTCATGGAAGGCTCAAGACAGTAGGCAAGTTTCTCTATACTGGTGACCCCGACGTGATCGATGATGTAGCGGTATCTACAACGCCACATGCGAACAACGCGTCATACTGACGTCACGAAATTCTGCATCTCGCAAGCAGAGTTTACCGCGCAACTAGCATAGATACAACGCCCGACATGAATCATCGGGCAGTTGCCCGCCAGACACAACACGGTCGGAGGATCCTCCCTTTTCTATAGAGTACGAGTGAACTTTACACCCTGTTCCTCATACCTCTATACGTCTAAACTTGTATGGAGTAGTCCATAGTCGCGAAAAAAAAATCTGCTGTTCCCTACATTTATGTTCGTTAAAATGTAAGGAACAGCTCATAATTTTTTTTCGCGATTTCAGGTTTGGTCCCATAGTAAAAGTTGTTCATAATGATGAGTACAATGACCTCTTAAGAGGTTGTTGGTGTTATTCCAATAACCCTGTATACAACGGCCAGACATGAATCATCAGGTAGTTGCGGAGGATCCTCCCTTTTCTATGGAGTATGAGTGAACTTTACACCCTGTTCCTCATACCTCTATTTAATCATTAGAATCAGTAATAAAATACAACCACATTAGGGGCGAGCCTATTATGATTATCCTTACATAGTATAAAACAAAGTCACCGAAATGTCTGTACACGCATAACTTCCGAACGACTGCACCAAATTGGATAATATTTTTTTTTGTTGCGTTCGGTATTGCCAGGACAAAGTTTGTATGAAAGAAAATTTCGGAAATACGAAAAAAAAAAACTGCACCCGTGCGAACCTGGGGCGAGCCGCTAGTTATTATAATAATGTTACCTCCAACTGTCTCCTGAGTTCCCTCTGTTTGTCCTTATGCAGTTGTAGCGCATGCGCGTACTGCCCCGGCTCTGAAGGGAACTTCACCAACCCACTGCGAGCCACGAACATGGTCCATTCCTGACAGATAAATAAAAACATTGGTTGTCTGTAAAGTCGGTTCACGGACGATAATTTTACGTGATAACGTCATAAGAAAACATCCGATCGTGCCTCTCTATCGCTTGTTCCGCGCTCTCGCTTGCACGTTCGGCTCAGGCGGTACGTGACAATGAGTCATGCTTTATCGTGCGTGCAGCCGGCGTTCATCGATTTATAAGACGTTATCACGTCAAAAAAAAAAGCTGGAGCCAAACGTGACGTTTTTCCTAGGTATTAATGTTTTCTCACCGTCTGTAACTTAGCCAGGTCCCTCTCGAGCTGCGCGGCGGCCTGCCTGCGCGCGAGTGCGGCGGCGGAGCCCGAGTTCTCCAGCGGGCGCAGCGCTCGCAGGGTAGCGCGCTCCGCCTTGCGGCACGCGGACATGCGGGCGGAGCGCTCGCGTTCCACCGTCCTGTTACGTGACGGAATATTTTAATAGGTAAATAGTTACGTCAGTAAGCACCTGGTACTTGTTGACAATCCTACACTGTCCTCCCATACCTATTCAATCAATCAATCAAATTCTTCGTTTCAGACCAAAGATCCATTTAGTGTTAGATCACCTTAGCCTAATTGTTAGTAAATAATAATAAATTAATAAAAATAAAAAAATCTGTTGTTCAATACAAAATTTCAGTATCTACTTGACCAAAATGCATGAAACGAGCTGATTTTTTTTTCGTGATTTTAGAGTTGGTCCCATATTGAAAGTTGTTCAGTTCGATAATCTAAAGCACCTCTTTAAGTTTGTTGGGTTAATTTTGAAACACCTTATTACATGTGAGGATGGATAATGGATGTTGTATACATACATACATACATGTTTGTTACTCTAACAGATTTTCATGACACTTGACAGTATTATAGCTTATACATCAGACTAGCACATAGGCTATAATTTATAAAGAGATTGAAAGAAAGAAAGAAAGAAAAAGTATTTATTGCGACTCGTATAGGAAGATCGCAAACTTAACTAAACACAGTAAAAAAAATCCAAGTTATATAAAAAAAAGTAATAAAAAGAAAAATGATACAGAAAGTCCTATACGAGGCTAAAAGGCTCCTATCTCAGCATGATGCTGCAATATTTAAAAAATAAATGTCCCAGCGCTGGTTTTGGTATTGTGTAGATTGCCCAAAATAAGCGAGCAAAGCCACGAGAAAAAGCTATTGTATCATATACCGGCTGGATTTGTGGATTTGCACTCTTTAAGCATCTTTCCAGGAGGTAAAAATACAACCTATTCAACTGCTGTGAGCCTATCAAAATAATTAGTTCACTTTTAAATGTTTTACTCACCAGCTTAACACCTTGATCTGATGCTGCAGCGCCTCGTTGACCTCTCCGACCACGACGCCCGCAGTCACCTTCACCGGTGTCTCCTCTGTATCAACACTGTTAGTTACAGAACGTTCCAGAAGGCAGGGTGGAAGGGGTGATGGATGCAGGGGATGAGGGGAATAAGAGATCGACATAGATAGCTTAGAACTTGGTTATCTTTAAAGTCTGCCACAGAACCGATGTTCAGTGATTTTGCAAACGAAATAGTAGACCCGTCATTAAAATAAACCTTTTTCCAGCAGAAATAGACTGCATAATATAAAAGACTAAGGGCTGATTTCTGCCGGGGTAGCGGGATCGTCCGAAAGGGTTACCGCTGCCCCGGAACATAAAGGGCTAAGGAAGGAACACGGGTGGGTTTTAGTCAGTAAGAGTCTGACACTCCCTTCCGCTCCACCCAGAGCGAGAGGAGTCATTAGATGATTTCCCATCCACAAAAAAAAAAAAAAAAAAGGGCTGATTTCTCAATCATCCGATAACTTGATTCGAGGAATATTTTTGAAATTTTGACAGTTATTTCATACAAAACCTGTCAAATGACAATTTTATACCTCGAATAAAAGTTATCCGGCGATTTTCGAAAATTTTATTATGATTAGATTTCATTTTATTCCATTTCTAGCTATCAAGATATCAATGTCAATCTTTCAGTCCCAAAATGTATGTATTAATACACAGAACAGCATTCGTGGATGTTTATATGAAAAAGCACAGGTTTAACAAATTATTGTTAAATAAAAATTAAGCTTAGGCTCATACAGTTGAACTTGTGTTGCGCTACTGTTGCGCAACTTTATGTTTAAATTGTCTCCTGTTTCTGTTTGTTATTTACCCCCTTACTAATAAACGTATTATATCAGATGAATAGTTGCACACCGATTTCTCTCTTTCAGTCGTCAGTAAATTTGACTTTCGAAATAAGAAGACAAAGCGTTGTGTAACTATGCAGACGCTATACAACGTTTATTAGTAAAGGGGTTAATGTCAAACTAGCAGGCTACTCACGTAAGGCCCTAGCACGAATCACGACGTAAATGAAAACTACGTAAAAGTAAATATTGTGTGTGAAACGAGTATTTTCAACACACTCCAGATACTGGGCAACACGATACTCGTTGGTAAGACTGATTACATAACATAATCAGCCTATAATGTTCCCACAGCTGGGACACAGACCTCGTCTCGGTGAGAGGAAGTGGGCTGTAATCCACCACGCGGGCCCAGTGCGGGTTGATAAGACTGATTATTACTTCAAAAATAACTTGTTTAAAAATAAAGTGGGGCAACAGTTGCGCAACTTTCAACTTTATAAGCCTGAAACATAAGTTCACAACATCCATGTATAATCATGCACATACACATTATTAAAGTAAAATTAATTAAATTAAAATAAAATAATTAGTCACATTGTTTTTTTAAGCTTATTAAGGACGCATTCCCTTTACTTCTAAGTAACTTTTTCATAATTAATTTTGAATCTGAATCAAACGTTAGTTTATTAAAATTATTGTTTTTATTTTATGTTATAAATTGGGTAAGCGAGTGAAAATTGTAACATTATGCATTTTAAGGCGAAGAATTTCCAAAGCCGATTGTTTTTTTAGAGAAAAGTTGATTCAGAAATTAACATTCATTTTGTGATTCAGACTCAAAAATAATACCTAATCACTACTACATAAACGAGAACGTAAAATAAATAATAATTTGAAAAAAACTCTAGAATGCCTCCGCATCTGGCGTTGAGTTTGTCGTACGTCTACACAGCGTAAACGCATCACTGACGCTGCGTCAACATGACGTATTTTCGATACAATCACGCCTATGCGACGCTATGCTCGTGCATTTTACGAAATGTCAACGCAGCGGCTACACAACTTTTATGAAACGACTAGATAGCCTTTACGTGGCGTCTACGCCACAGCGCATCGTCAACGCGACGTAACCGCGGCGTATATGCCAACACTAGAAATACGCTCAGTGCGAAGACACTCAAAAACCAAAAAAAATAAAGCTCATGCGACTCCGAATGATATAATTTATATCTCAGCATATCTTACGCATAGCTTCTTTGGGAGCGGCCACGGGCGTCGCCACCGCTAAAATTTTGATTTTAATTTAATTTTGATGTGAAAACCAGCCAATTGTTTTATTTTATTTGATGAAATTATATCTTCATGTTTGATATTTGTTTTGGTGTGAGCAGAACTTTAGCTAATTAGCAATGTTCAGTTTTGCGTTCAATTTCACGCGTATCATAATAATCCATACAATTTGTGGAAAACAATATATTTTATAAAATATCATAATTTTAAGTAATTCGCAAACATGAAAAAAGATTAAGTTGAGTTATTTTTTTTTATGAATGTACCTATCCCATCTGTGGAGTTTCGCTAGTCAATTAAAGGGGATTGCTTTGGGAGAGCTTAATATCAATACTAAACTTATTACTTTTAAACATTCAGAGTGATTATTTCTAAAATCTATACAACAAGATGTAAGCAAGTTCAAAAAATATCGATGTCACGTGATCAGTTTTGAACATTAATATCTCGGAAACGATTTGAAGGGTTTGATCTTATTATATTTTCTGTTTGCATTGATGTCAGCTATCGATTAACATAGATTTCATACGCGGCAGCCATTTTGAAAAAAAAAAAACAAAATGGCGGACAGTAGGTATGCCAGTCTTTCAAAAACCCCTGTAGTTTTGCCCACACCAAATAAACCATGAAGATAATATCATACTATACACATTTATTGTTCCTGAGGTAAAAAATACAGCTAATTTACATAATTACTGCATACTGTCAACTTATCTTTGTTTATGGAAGTATATTGTCATAATAATAGTAATAATTGAATAAGTATGTGTCTGCAAAGGGAACGCATGCGGTTATCAAGCGATGACTCTTACTGTAGTCTCGGACGGCCGGCGGGGGCAGCGCTGCACGCACATAATATAAATAGTTATGTAGTTTTTATGTATTGTTTATGTACTATGTTATACAAGGCGGCGCAAAATTAATCATCCAATTTTGTTGTCGGATAATTTTTTTTTGAGTAAAGTAAATCTTTATTTGGAACTTTACAGTTTTTCTGTTAAGTGGAAAGGATGATATCCGTCAAGTGGCTGCTGCCAGTGTTCATACACATTTGTGCCCGTTTTATCGCATTTTCCATGACTCCGCAAGATTTCCGGTGATAACAGAAGGCCAATTCTCGTAATTTAAAACGTTCAAAATCTAGTCGCAGTCTCATCTCGGCGACAAACAAATGTCAAAAGCTTGTCAAAATGTAGGGGAAAATAGAGGTATTTTTGACAGATTGTGGCCGAGATCAGACTGTGAACGTTCCTAAAATTACGAGAATTGCCCCTCTGTTCGCATTCCTGTCGAATATTCTCTTTAAGGGCTGCGATTGTCCGAGGCTTGTTGGCATAAACCCGCGACTTCAAGTAGCCCCAAAGAAGGAAGTCTGGGATGGTTAAATCGGGCGATCTTGCTGGCCATGCCAAATCGCCAAAATGGGAGATGACGCGACCTGGAAACGCTTCCTTCACAACATCCAATACGTTGCGGAGTATAGCACTCCATTGCTTGTCTGTTTGTATTCTGCAGCTGTCTAGTTCACAAATGTCAAATATGATTGACGTAGGACGCCATTTGCAAAAATTATAACATCTTCCGTTAGTGTGATTAATTTTACGCCACCTTGTACAGTCAACAGCAAAAGTAGATGATGATGATGTTGAACTTTTGGAGTCAAAACTGATCACGAATATATGGCAACTGTACTAATAGTAAATGTTTGGTATAATTTACAATCACATACTTTTGAATCACTTCGACGCCACACAGTTCTGAGGCGAACTCCGTTCATTAGTATTGAATTTCTGATTTTCATCATCTACTTCTGCTGTTGACTGTACATGGCGGAGTAGTCATGTGTGTTGATGTAAGGGTGCTTTCAATTGAAAACATTTTGGGGGTTCAGTTAAATCACTAAACCTTGAAATTAAAGGAAATGTTAACTTCAAATTCGTTTGCTTTGGCTTCCTGGTGGCCTACAATGATCTAATTAAAAACGATTGAAAAGCAAGACATTTCAGTTTAGGTTCCTAAACTGCATCGCTTGAGCTGCTCTATGGACGTCATGGTACCAAACAAGTATGAATCAAACCAAAACTTGCGACTCAGTTTGGGACAATCGCTGTCAGCAGATAGCACGGCCTAAACTGAATCGTTAAACTGACGTCATGGTACGAATTAGAAGAACAATTTAGTTTAGGTCCTAAAATGGATCGCGTTAAGAGCTTGTGGTAGGCCTGCAGTCCTGCTTTTCAGTTTAGTCATATTTGTAGTCAATTATGTATTTAAAACCGAAAATCGAGTGACTTGGGGCTGATTTTTCATCAATCATCTGATAACTTTATTCGAGGAATAATTTTGTAATTTTGACAGATATTTCATACAAAAACTGTCAAACGTCAGTTTTATTCCTCGAATAATAAGAGTTATCTGGCGATGGAAAAATTAGCCCTTAGTCATGCGTCTAGCTGAATAAGATTATCTACAGCCAAGCTTGGTGTAAAACTAAAAAGACCAATCTTCATTAAAGAAAATTGTCTACTTTTATAGGAATAGAGTTGCGCAACTATCGCACGAATCATACGAGACTGGAGGCCTACCACAAGCTCTTAACGCGATCCATTTTAGGACCTAAACTGAACTGTCACTTTAGGTCCTAAAATGTCGTCAGTTTAACGATTCAGTTTAGGCCGTGCCAATCTGCTGACAGCGATTGCCCCAAACTGAGTCGCAAGTTTTGGTTTCATTCATACTTGTTTGGTACCATGACGACCATTGAGCAGCTCAAGCGATGCAGTTTAGGAACCTAAACTGAAATGTCTTGTTTTTGAATCGTTTTTAATTAGATCATGGTAGGCCACCTGTTCGGCTGTGCAATTTCAAAAGATAGCAACTGACATTTCTAAAAAAAAAATAGGTGTTTTTGCATATTTGACCAAAAACACCGATTATTATTTTTTTGTCAGTTGCTACGTTTTGAGATTGCACAGCAGAGTTGCACTAAAATTCTTTCAACGTACACATACTTCTCGTCACAATTGAAAGCACGCTTGAAATTATAATATTTGTAAATATAACATTCTTGTTATCATAATCGAAACATTCAGTTATGTATTTAACCAAAAACATTCTGAAATGAAAGCGTTTTATTAATTTTAGTTGTAAATGGAATTTAAACTGGTATTTTTAAACTGTCATGGTTTAAAACTACTTACACCTAAAAAATTGTCAAGTGAAACCTTTATTTCTAATCACTATAATTAGATACCTACGTCCAAATCAATAACATGAGCCTATGGTACATATAGTACAAAGAATAATAAACTTTAAATAGGGTGACTGGTAATTAGTGACCGATACTTAAACACGTGATTGTACTCATGATAACAAACAACTTTTACTATGAGATCAAACTTGAAATTGCGAAAAAAAAATTAGCTGTTCCCTACATTTATGTTCGTATCACTCGTCAAAATGTAGGGAACAGCTGTTTTTTTTGCGATTTCAGGTTTGGTCCCATAGTAAAAGTTGTTGTTATCATGAGTACAATCACGTGTTTAGGTATCTGTCACTAATTACCAGTCACCCTATATAAATCCTTAATCCAGTGATATTGTTGATCGAAGCCCTTTACATAATAATTTTGCTATACAAAAACCCCGCCACATGCATAACCTCTTCCTCTTTTGGAGTTGATTGAAAATAGCCCTAATAAGCAAATACGAAAAAGTGATTTAAAACAAAAAAAATAAATTCCATTTACAACAAGCCTGAAATGACCAAAACCTCATACAAAACTTACTCAAAAACGCCAAGTCTATAAGAGAAAATAATACAATTTAGATAAAAAAAAGATCTTATAAAATAGGTAAATAATAATTTTCTCGTTCCAAATTCTGTAAAACTAAACGGTCATATTTGCGGCCAGTCAGTTAATGCTAACTAACCTTTTCCATACTACTTTGCCCTTTGTACAGACGCCAGCATATCAAGCTACTACAATCTGTCAAATTTCTTTAATGGATTTTCAACTTTATCGCTAAATCATAAAGTTGATTGGGAAAATTTGAAAGTTTCGGGTAGCTTGACGTCTGTTCCAAATACTAACCCAGTACCCTATTGCTCACAGACTCGTAATAACAATCCCTTTCTTCCGACAAAGCTTTAAAATAAATTATTAACTTTATCTCAACTGAAAGAGAGTTCAAAATTGCGCGCAGGAGACGATTCTCTGCGGCGTATGTTAGAAAATTGCTATCGCATATTTTGACTCATAACTTGACAGTATAGAACATGCTCGAACATTTTGCTGTCCTGCCTGTGCTAACATTAACGCAATGGGGTTTGGTGAACTGTCATAAAAAAAAGATTGTCATTACGAGTGTGTTCAAGTGCCTACAGATTTGTTCGAATTTTGAAGAAACCATGACCTCCGAGTTTGTTATTGCATTTCTTTATCAGGGACCATTCAGCTAGAAAATGCCAGCGACGCATCTAGTTTTAGACAATTGACTTGCAAAATGGTCTTAAAAGATCAACTTACAGAAATAAATTTCAATTCGTCGTTTGACGATCGACACGTCTGATGAAACGAGTAAATGTGTATGCAACAGACGATCGACAACGTATTTAGCCGATATAATAAATCAATGAATGATGTCTACGTGTGTCTCGGTTTTAACCTTTATATTTATTGACGGTTAACAGGCGACAGTAAGAGATGTTTCGTACTACATCCGATCCGAATCCGAATTAAAGATCCGACTTCAATCCGAATTGGGAATGTTCTAAATTCGGACGGATAGAGTTCGGATCTAGTGTGCAACCCCTCATACAAATAGGACTACCGTCGAACATCGAGTAAATCTGTAGGCACCTTTACGAAATTAGGCTAAAGTTCTACATCAACTAACTACATATTTCAATACATAACAAGTATACATACCATGATGCGTACCGCCCCTCTTGGCATACAGCTTGAGTTTCTCTCTGAGCGCGCCGCGTTCTGTCTCTAACGAGTCGATGTCTTGTTGCAAGTGATCCATCGTCTCTTCGAATTCTTTCTCTTTTCTGTGAAGAGAGATTTTAGATTTTATTAAGGTGTAAAATTGATGAGCTGTCCCTCTGGTTTTAGGAAGGAAAAACTAATAAAGGCTTATTAGAATATAATAGAATAGAATACTCTTTATTATGTACACCATATAAATTACAGACATAAATATAGAAATTTTACAATGGGTGACACAATGGGCGGTCTTATCGCTAAAAGCGATCTTTTAAAGACAATCTTTGGATGGATTAGAAAGATTAAATCATCATCATCATCATTTCAGCCGAAAGACGTCCACTGCTGGACATAGGCCTTTTTATATACTTTTACATATTATTATTTTAAGACTGTTAATAAAAAATTGTGTTGTATGAAGTTATATCGATCCATATATCCATATGTTCGTTTTGGTACGAAATATACGAAAATATGTTGCTCATGGTGTAGTAATATATGAACGTAACTGACCTCTTCAGCTGGTTGTGTGAGTCCTCCAGTCTGCGTGTCAATTGTTCAGCCTTTAACTCGGCATCTCTCGCAGCAGTGGATAACTTCCGTTCACCGAGCTCACGACGGATCGTCATCTCTGATAGTTCTTCTTGTTTTGCCTAGAATTGAGAAAGCATAAGAAAGAAAGAAAGAAAAAGTATTTATTGCGACTCGCACAGGAAGTTCACAAACTAAACTAAACACAGTAAAAAATAAAAAAATCAAGTTATACAATAAAAAAAATAAAGTAACAAAAAAATAAAAATGAAACAGAAAATCCTATACGAGGCCAAAAGGCTCCTATTTCAGCATGATGCTGCGAAATTTAAAAAATAAATGTCGCAGCGCTGGTATTCTGATAGGGCCTAGTTTGTGATCTTCCTGTACGAGTCGCAATAAATACTTTTTCTTTCTTTCTTTTCTTTCATACAGGGTGTCCCTGGAAGTATGGATCAAATCGAATAGAGACGTGGTCAAGGTGGTGGGCTGAAAAATACGTGGTGTGCAAGAGCTCTTAGATATTTAACGCTCTTTCCCTCCCGAATAATTAAATTACCTTGAGCGCCTTCCTAAGTTCCCTTATGTCGGCTTCTTTGTTCTCCAACTTGATAGTGAGACTCTTTGTCTCTTCGAGTTGCTTCTTCACCAACTGGGCTCTGATAACCACTGGCGGTATTGGCTGAAAGATAAAAAAAAATGGTTAGTTGGTATATTAAATTGTATGAGAGTGGCAACATTATGGATATTGGAGGGGCTTTTTTTTGTTGTGGATGGGAAATCATCAAATGACTCCTCCCGCTCTGGGTGGAGCGGAAGGGAGTGTCAGGCTCTTACTGACTAAAACCCACCCGTGTTCCTTCCTTAGTCCTTTATGTTCCGGGGCAGCGGTAACCCTTTCGGACGATCCCGCTACCCCGGCAGGCTTCGGCCCTAGCGGGCCCCTTCTTTTAAGCTGACATCTCTTTGAGGCGCGCGTGGAACACATACGCGCCGTCCGGCACGGGCCTGGATATTGGAGGGGCTTGTGGCTAAGTAATAACACCCGCACGGGTCGATCGATCAGGTTAAGCTACGCTTTTTGGCCCGTAAATGGTTGACCATCTTTAAATTCCGAGACCCCTCCGTGCCTCGGAAAGCACGGTAAGCTGTTGGTCCCGGCTATCATTCGTGGATCTTTGACAGTCGTTATGGGTCGTCAGAAGCACGAACGTCTGACAACCAGTCTTACCAAGAGGTATCGTATTACCCGGTAACTGGGTTGTGGAGGTCAAATAGGCAGTCGCTTCATGTAAAATACTGGTACTCAGCTGCATCCGGTTAGACTGGAAGCCGACCCCAACATAGTTGGGAAAACGCTAGGCAGATGATGATGAGTCGCAATATTATGACAAAAATTGATGACGAAAATTGCATTTTGGATTGATTAACAAACTTGATAAACAGTCGGTTTCTTTACATCCTTAAAAACGTATGCCAAATGCTGATTTTCACCTTTTTGTGATAATTGTATTTTCTATTTTAAGTGGCATAAACACTCATCGGTCTTCATCAAACACAACTTTGGCTCATTTTTGACCAAAATAGCCAAACAAAAAATAGTAACCAAGAGAGAATAAAAAAGACTCCTCCTTTTTGTGAAGTCGGTTAGAAACGCGTCTACCGTGCATTCGCGATTTATTTGCCAAAAATGTAAACAAATATGAATTAATGGAAAAATAACTTTAACTCCTACACAATAAAGTTCAGTTTACGCTACAACTTTAAACATTTTTATACCTTTGTCAATTGCTAGTTAGTCTGAAATAACTTAATTGTCATTGAAATAAAGTTGATATTTGTTTAACTTGAAATAGGGTAGGGTTGTGTAGCTCTGCGTACTTTTACTTTAAGTTGGTTGGTTAGCATTCTTACCTTGTCAGACTGCACATTAGTGAGCGACATCATGTCATACTCCTTGTCCTGCGCGAACGTCGCCAACTTGTTGACGTCTGCCGTCACCCCGGCCAGAGAGTGCTTGATGGTACGCACCGGGCCGTGGTCGTCCTGTAATGTAATCAATAAAGATACAATTAACACTTTTTTGTTTATAAAATGATTTAAAAATGTAATTTATAAGTACATATTTAAATGAAATGAAGGATATAATAAGAAGAATGACACTAGTCCGAACTAGAGTCGGACTAGTGTCAGACTAGTTTTTGAGTAGTTATGATGTAACAACATACTTGTTGATATATCTTATCCACCGCGGCCGCCCACAGCGTGAGCAGCGTGGCGTGCGGCAGCGGCGCGCCGTCGGCTCGCTCGCCGGCCGTGGCGGCGCATGCGCACGCCGCGCGCGCCGCCAGCCACGCGGCGCGCGCGCAGCGCCACAGCGAGCTGGCGCACTCGCCGCGGAGCCGCTCTACCAGCTAGGGGAACGTCAATTTGGATTTTAGAAAAAAATACTCATGCATTTGAGCACCGCACTCAAATACACGAGCGACACGATGTCACACGCGTTGCCTCTGTCGTTGACGCGTGTCGTTGTGTATATGCACACATACTGTCTTCTAGTTTTGATGTGAATACGTCTTTAAAATTGCTTCCATAGTGACAGGCGAGTCAAAAAACCCAATGATAACAAAATCAGGGGATACAGTTTGGTGGTGCAGCTTCATATCTATCATCTCCATCCTAAATTCAATTACACCATTGGATAACTAAAGGATCAAAGAATTCATAACGCCAAGTGAGGATTGTGACGCATCGCGCGCGGTGGAGGGGGAAGCGCCGCCATTTTGAGGTCATTTTGCTGCATATCGAGATTTCCACTTAGTATAACTTTAGACTCCGAAAAGCTACGACGTTCGTTTAAGTTTCAATCGTCAACTTTCGTCAAAATCTATCGATTGTATACAAAACATTAGCGTAAAATAGTGACAGTGAACATAATGTGTTAAAAGAAAAATAATATCAAAAATATATAATGTCGGCCTATACTCGTCTAAAAGCCAAATCCAAATACAGAGATCGTATACGGTTGGAAAGGGCTTCTCAAGAGCAATCGAACGGTACCAATAAAACACCGTATGACCGAGTCAAGCAGTGCCGGGAACGTAAAAGAATGAATGCGGTCGAGCGGATCAACCCCGTTACGTAAACGTATTCACGTAACACACACATCCGCCATGACACCGCCACACCCCATTTTTTTTGTGGCTTATTTGCTATTTTTTAGTTGGGTACGATTATCAACACTGGTTTACGTTTTGATTTTGAGATTGAATTGATGTGCCATATTAATGGGATACAATTACAGAGTCAACATATCCTGCTTCTCATAATCACAAACCTGAGCGTCCAGCACAGCGTGCAGCATCACTCCAGGCGGCAGGCGTCTCCTCACAGACTTGAGTTGTTGCTGCAGAGTCGTGCAACTGTTGCACACGGCTTCGTGCAAGAGGCCGAGTTCTTGTTGGCGGTCGGATTGCTGTAAAAAAAAGGTATAGTTTAGTATTTAAAAATCAATAAGTAATAAAAACACTCAAAACCACCAGAAATGCAATGTTGCTAGCTCGCGCGGCATGAACGCGCACCATTTTAAGCCACAGGTAGGTATGTGCTTGTTAGATAATTCATTTTCATATAATTACTAGCTGCTGCCCGCGACTTCGTCCGCGTGAAATCCTATCCTAACTAAATTAAGTTTGTTTGTTACCTTTTCACGTCTAAACCACTGAACCGATCATCCTGAAATTTTGTATATACGTTTTCAGGAGTACAGAAACGGACATAGGGTACCTTTCATCCCGAAAGTGTGCTGTTCCCGAGGAAAACAATAATAACGTTATTATGATAACGTTATTATTGTTTTACATCCATAATCATTCAACATTTGCTGTGTTAACAACCACTGTAACCAAACTAAAAAGTCACGGTTGTATTATATAAATTGAAGCCGCAAAATCTCCGACTCCTAAGATACAGGTCTGCGTACCTAGTTTAGGAGCCCGGAAAGCTGACTAGAATTTTAAACTTGGTAGTACAACCTACTGTCTCCATATGCTATGTACTGTGTTGTTGTTTTTATGTACTAATAAACTTATTATTATTATTATTATTTATTATGATAATAGATGGCGCCACGTGTATTGTTGTTTTCTTTAGTGAATATTTTAATATATAAAAAAATAAAAACATTTTTATTTTCGAATGGTAATATTTTTTTTAGCATGTATGGATGCTATACTATTGCGGGTTAACGGGAACGCCCTCTGTTAGTTAACATACTGTATACTTATAATAGTTTTATAAAGTTTTTTTTGTGTTACTAAAGGTATATGGACTACGTTTGAAATAGATGTTATTATTATGTCTTTTATTTATCTATTTACATATCTAATTACGTTTTTAAATATTTCTTTCAATATAAAAATAAGTATAAAAAACATTAAAAAAATATAAAAAAAATAGTAGTCTGCCGGCGTCGGGAGCAGGGTTCAAGCTACCGGTGGTTAGGGCTCCAGAGACAGGAACCTCCTCACAATGCGAGCCTTATCAAGGAGTACTGCCTTCTGAATCAGGCCCTTGATCCAACCGCTTAACAAGAGCCTCGATAGATTATTATTATAGATAGATTATACTGCATTTTCTAACACATTCACCTTAACTTCGGTCGGGAAACTTTTAGTCATTTTAGCATTAAAAAATCACTGAAGCCTGGATTTAGTTATACAGGTTCATGTTATGTTACCTGCAGTATGTGCGTCAGAGCGGACGCGTCAGCGTGCAAGGCGCGTGCGAGCGCGTCGAGCGCGCTACACGCGTGCAGGAGAGGTTCTCTAGCCACAGCCGCGCCCTCTAGCGAGCACAGGTTCAATGCAGACCACATGGCGCAGAGGTACGTCCAGCAACGTTCAATACCTGTGGTGGTAAGAAAGAATTTTATAATCTGCCTATAATACTCCCACTGTTGGGACACAGGCCTCCTCTAGGCGAGAGAGCGGGCCCAGTGCGGGTTGGTAGATGTCACCATGTCTTCAAATTTTTGGTTCTAGGACATGCCGGTTTCCTCACGATGTTTTCCTTCACAGTTTTGAAAGCAGTGGTGATGAAATAATTTACACAAAGTAGGTAAAGCGCCTGTCTGGGTTCGAACCTACGACTTACAACTCGTAAGTCGCGGCCGTTACCATTGGACTACCGCTGACTCGGCGCGGTGGCCCAGAAAGAATGTATTTTCAAATGGACTGTATGAAAGATGATATGGCTATAAAGCAAGTGACTACTGAGGATTATCTGCCATTGCTTTATTTTTAATTCTTTTGGCCATTGTGGTATAGTAATTTTATTCTAGGTGCATCATCTTCACATCTGCCTAGCCTTTTCCCAACTATGTTGGGGTCGGCTTCCAAGTGTAACCGGACACAGCTGAGTGCCAGTATTTTACATGGAGCGACTGCCTATCTGACCTCCACAACCCAGTTACTGGATAACACGATACCCCTTGGAAAGACTGGTTGTCAGACTTTCGGGCTTCTGACTACCCGTAACGACTGTCAAAGATCGACGAATGGATGGTCATGATGCCTTACCGTCAAGCGAACAGTTCTCGTCAAGCTCGTTGGTCTTGAGCAGGTGTGTGAGCGCGTCCAGCGCTCTCTCCTGCTGCGCCGCGTCGGGCAGCGCGCTGGCGGCGCGGAGGAGCTGCTCGGGCGTGCAGGCGTCCAGGGCGTAGCTCCACATGCACACTATGCACTGCGGAAGGGAGAAAGCTCCTTAAATTCTTTTATCTACACCCATGCTATAAATCGTCTATAAGTTTCTGAAACAGTTAGCTAAATCAACCAGTATCATAGAAACCATAATAGCACCCGAACGGGTGTTATAATGTTGTACTAAATTTCATTATGCAACTCGTTTTCAAAAAAAGAACATTGTCATGCACGCGCGTTTCACTACCACAGCGCCGTAATTAAAAAAAAAACTTATAGGTTATTAGAATTCACGCCGTATCCCGCCATTAGGTATTAAAACACTCATGTGATACTATTATCACACTCGGCTTCGTCTCGTGTGATTGTAGCGGTATCTAAAACGCCACACGCGAACAACGCGTCATACTGACGTCACGAAATCCTGCATCTCGCAAGCAGAGTTTACCGCGCAACTAGCATAGATACAACGACCAGACATGAATCATCTGGCAGTTGCCCGCCAGACACAACACCCGTCTGGTCGGAGTATCCTCCCTTTTCTATAGAGTATGAGTGAACTTTACACCCTGTTCCTCATACCTCTTTATGATAAACCCACATTCGTGTTTTAATACCACTTATTATACAACAGTTGCATAACTAACAATTATAAATATGAAATATGTACAGACGCCAGCACATCAACCTACTACAACCTGTCAAATTTCTTTCATGAAATTTCAACTTTATTGCTAAAGCATAAGGTTCAAAATTGATTGGGAAAATTTGACGGTTTCGGGTAGGTTGATGTGCTGGCGTCTGTACAAATGGTTACTTTTCAAAGACTAGCCACAAACTGAACAATTTTCTCCATGGACGGACAGACAGGAAAATAGTTACAGTTATAAAAAGTGATAACACTCCATTTTGCTGTTTTCAGGGGAAATATGTTAATTTACGACAATCTTTAGTAACTTTGAAAGATGGTGGCCAAGCAAATCCATACTAATATTATAAATGCGAAAGTGCGTCTGTCTGTCTGTTACCTCTTCACGCTTAAACTGCTGAACCGATTTAGATGAAATTTGGTATAGAGATAATTTCAGTCCCGGGAAAGGACATAGGATAGTTTTTATCCCGATATTCCCACGGGATCGAGACTTATGCGGGTGAAACCGCGGGGCGCTACTAGTTTTTTATTATAAAATAGCATACATTACCTGTATCATATGCAGCTGATACTCCAACTGACAACGGAAACTGTACTGCACTGCCGTATGCGTCTTTGTTACGACCTCTCTATCCCACACGTTGACCGGCGGGAATCTAGAGGGAGATGGAAGATAGTGACATTAGTGTTATAAACGTCCAATCTCAACGGAGACTAGCCTTCGGCGCGGCAGATATTGTTGTGCAGGCGTGTATGAGCAAAAACAGGTGCACTCCCTCTTCCCTCACTCTCGTAGTCCTCAGGGACGGCCACCCGACACGAGCGGGGAGGTCAGGCGCGGGACACACGGCTTAACGTGTGAACCGAGGCACGGAGGTATCACACCGCCAACTTCTAAACTCCGGTTCAAATGAGTGTTTTAATGCATAATCAGTCGATAATGTTCCCACTGCTGGGACACGGGCCTCGTCTCAGTGAGAGGGAGTGGGCTGTAATCCACCATGCGGGCCCAGTGCGGGTTGGCAGATGTCACACATGTCTTCGAATTTTTGGTTCTAGGACATGCCGGTTTCCTCACGATGTTTTCTTTCACCGTTTTGAGAGCAGTGGTGATGAAATAATTTATACAAAGTAAAGCGCCTGTCTGGGTTCGAACTTACGACCTACAACTCGTAAGTCGCGGCCTTTACCACTAGGCCACCACTGCTCTCTTATGTTTAACTTACCTCTCTCTTATCTGTCCGAGTATGATATCCGCTTTGGTGTTCAATCTCTGCAGCAACAATATCAGCAGGATAGCATCATGATCACCTGTTTGACAAAAATACATAGTTTATTATCAATGTTCAATTAATTAATTTGCCAGTGACTATGTACAGTCAACAAAAGGGATAAGTATGCAGGATCGTCGGATATAGTTGAAGTTTAGTAAGAAACCGATGGATGTTGTCGATTGAAATTTAGTTTGATATATGAGCTGTTTGTTTTTTATAAACTAAATTAAATTTTATTCAAAAACATCCATCGGTTTCCTACTAAACTTCAACTATATCCGACGACCTGCACTGCGATTCTGTAACCATCTCGCCGTGAAAACTTAGGCGAAGTGAGCGTGGAGTGAGCTGTCAGTGTCATTCCACCTGATACTAGGGATTGACCAAGCAAACATTTATAATCATAATCGAGATTTTAATAATATTTTTTATGTTAATTCTATTGAAAATTTTATATAATTTCAAAGCTAGTATTTTAGTTGTCAAAACACTATTATTTCATGGGGGTTTTAAATAAAATAGCAGCACAGAAACTTAATGTTTTTTTTTTTTAATTTTTTTCCTAGACTGACTAGTCAATATAGCCTGAGGCGTGAGCGCGTCACGCACTAACAGTAAATAAACTCTGTGGTGTCTGGGAGAAACCTGTTAAGTCCAAAAACGTATTTTTTCAGTATAAGACTTTTAAGGTTCAAGTTTCATTTATAAATCAGTTAGGTAAAGTAGAAAAAGCCAACCACCGCTACGATTCTCCCACTCCTATGATAGTTACACTTATCAGCAATAGACCAAAATAAAATATGATTTTTTTTTTAATAACAACATAGTACCAAACTAAAAAATTACGAAAATGGATTCACGTTTAAGACAGCTAGACTAATGAAAATACGCATCGACATTGTTTGTTAGTATGAGCGATTTTAGATCGAGTCTAGTAAAGACTAACAACGCTAATCTATTCAATTAGAAGAGATAGCCTAGTGTGTCAAGTCACCGAGTGCTAACGGTGTGCCTTGCTGATGCGTGACGGACCATGGTTAGACTTTAACCCCACTTTGTGTGGCGTGATCACTTCACTAGAACTAGTTACTAGTTAGACTGGAAGCCGACCCCAACATTGTTGGGACGCCTTACAAGTTAAATAAGTAAGAACAAATCTCCAATGTGATAATGACAGTGACTAACGCGCAAGCGCGGCGTGATCACTTCACGCGACCCATGACATTAAATGTCATGGGTCGCGTGAAGTGATCACTTCACGCGACCCATGACATTTAATGGCGTGAATCAGGTGAAGTGATCACTTCACGCGACCCATGACATTTAATGGCGTGAATCGGGGGTGAAGTGATAAGATCACGCTGCGCTTGCGCGTTAGTCACTGTCATTACCACATTGGAGATTTGTTCTTACTTATTTAACTTGTAAGGCGTCCCAACAATGTTGGGGTCGGCTTCCAGTCTAACCGGATGCAGCTGAATACCAGTATTTTACATGGAGCGACTGCCTATCTGACCTCCACAACCCAGTTACTGGGTAATACGATACCCCTTGGTAAGACTGGTTGTCAGACTTTCGGGCTTCTGACTACCCGTAACGACTGTCAAAGATCCACGAATGACAGCCGGGACCAACGGCTTAACGTGCTTTCCGAGGCACGGAGGGGTCTCAGTATGTAAAGATGGTCACCCATCCTCAGACCAACCGCGGCAAGCGTAGCTTAACCTGATTGTTCGATCTGTGCGGCTGTTATTATTTAGCCACAGACCCCTCTACGCGTGCAAATATATTATTGTAAATAGATACCTACTTAGGTAACTCGCCGATGCCACTATTAAAAGAACATTAATCAAATAATATTACAAAATTCAACGGTTCAATCGACACTCGCTCAGCTCGCAATCAGTGTCTCTCGTAAAAATAACTAAGACCCGTATTTTTTATGCTAGTAACTCTTAAATGAAGAAGTGGTTGGTGGCAACCCTACGCCGAAGTGATGTTGCTATGGGTTACGAGATTCTTGGAAGTGAACTCGTAATTCACTTCCAAGAATTACTACATTCCGAATTGCACTGTAATCGTTTACAGCTTGCTTACACTTTGACCTCAATTATTCTGTATGGTATAAATTACCTATTATTCCCCGCATAATTTTACCACGCCGTACGGTTGTCAAACGTGGTATTTTGACAGTTCAAACCGGTTTCGTTCATTAAATTGTGTCATAGAGAATACGTAAATAGCAGATATGTCGTGATTACATAGGTAAGGAATTGATGTGGTTTCGAAGTAAAGAATCATTAAGTGGGTCATATTGAATTAGGGCCCTTTTTCCGAATTAGCGTGAGCGCGATAACGATGTCCCGTAAGTCGACATAGATGACGTCATGGCATGCGCCATCTTCCGATAACGGCGACCATGCCCTAAATTAATAATTATCACCGCGGGCGCTGTCACAAATGAATGACAGCCTGTTGTGCTGTTTTGTTTTGTGTCGCATCATAATATATTGCCTTTAAACTAACGTGGCATTTTTTAAATCGTGCTTCCGCCAGTACAGTCGCCACCTTAACAAAGATGAAGAAATTCGTGGTGCATACACAAATAAATACTATAATCCAACCATCCAACCATTAGTACCTATTCAAGTGTATATAGTTTAGCTGCCATAATAGTGATTTATCTAAATCGGAACGCTAATTACTTATGTGAGCGCTGTGCCGAGCCATAACTCCCGCCGCGCATGCGCGTTAGGTATCAAACTAATTTTTTTTAATATCCAAGTGAGCGCTGTCGGTGATGATGGCTTAATTCGGAACGAGCCAGAATTCACGCGCATGCGCGGCGTGAGACTCACGCCGTGAGTCACGCCGCGCATGCGCGTTAGACGCAAATCATCTAACAGGTCGAGGCTAAAAAACATAAAATTTGGGGACTTCGAACATTCAAATTCAAACTCCACCACATGGGGAGTGAATAATACATCATTTAATTTTATTTGACGAATTCATCCATTGTCCAAGTTAAATAAGTAGTGGTAATGAATTTTTTTGATATCTAATGTCGAAGTTTCGCGCCAATCGTGCGTGTTTACATTTTTACTTTTCACAAATTTCACACACACACATGTAGATAAGATTTAAAATGAGACAAATATTATTGAAAATATTATGAACGACACGAAAATGCCCAAATCTTAACGTAGTTTTATAACACAGGTCCAATAACACTTATTATTCATTACCACTACTCAGTTTGTGTTCAAAATCGCCGTCCATTATTGTTTTTTTTTATCGTAATGATGTGCGAAAGCGATTATGCTAAACGATTTTTTTTTTTATTTCGATTGACGCGGGTAATTAATATGTCGAATATCGGAAATCGATACTCGGAAATTGAAATAAAATTATTTTAAACATTAAAAACAATAAGCATTGTTAATAATAATGACTTATGCTTTTTAATGTAATTTTAATAGTTTTTTGGACATTATATTGAAACTGAGTCAATACCTGAGGAGGACCTTTGACCATAGTCATTTATTGAACTTCGCGCCGAATTGTTTCTATATTTGAATATTTATCTTCGGAATGCGCTCGCCGCTTAATTTTTTTTTATTTATTGTACAATTATTTATTTTTGATACTTTCTAATAGTTTGCTACAGAATGCCCAGTATACATTTTTTAGGTAGGCTTAGCAAAAGATAGGGAATGATGATTATTAATTGTATAAATTGGGTATTCCGCAATCACTTTACATTTCAATATGTTTTGTTAGTTGTATGAGCTTGTTAGTTTTTGTTTCTATTAGTTTACTTGAGTAATAAATTGTTTTTTTTTGTGGTAGGTTACCAAAGAAATTTAAAAAACTGACCATGTTTATATCGGACCTCGCACAGTCGGCACATTGAAAGGTTCCTTAGTTGGGTTGAATATTTACGCATGCAAAATGCACATAATTAATTTGATCAACTGCAAATATGTTTGTATTTCATAAACTCATCATTCATAAGTTCATAACGTACCCATAAATTAAAGTGCCGACCAGAAAAGAAAAGTACTGTTTTCTTATAGGGAATAACATCTTGAGCATTTCTTACTATTACAGCGAAAGTCTGCAATTAACCCCTTGGCTGCTACTTGAGATTGAAAATGCCAAAAATCTTATTTTTATAACAACTGTTTTAAGCATAACTTTTAAAAAATACCAACTTTAAATTGAATACAACATCCCGAACATGTTTTGACTACCTATGACCAAATGTAAGTAGGTATGTACCTACGCAGTATCAATATACTCGTACTGCGTAGGTACACACTTACATTTGGTCATAAAAAAGTTAAGCAAATCTCTCAATAGAGATTTGCTTAACTTTTTTTTGTTATTATAAAAATATATTTATGACCCTCACGACAAGCCTTTTCATTTGATATATCACACGATACCTACAGTAAGCAAAGCTTTTTTAAATTTTCTATGTGACCCCAAAAAGTAAACCCATAACCCGACATTTAATGTCGTGAATCGGGTAAAGTGATCGCGCCACTCAAACTATGTGGGATTAAATTCTATGGTCCGTCAGCCAGCCACGCCGTTAGCACTCGATAACTTAACACAATTATCTCTTCTAATAGAATAGATTGGGTTACCAACGCTGAACATCGTCGCAGTCTTTTCTAGACTTGATCTACAATCGCTCATAATAACAAACAAATAATGTCGATGCGTATTTTCAGTAGTCTAGCTGTCTTAAACGTGAATGTTTTATTAACCGACTTCAAAAAAGGAGGTTCTGTATTCGACCCGCATGTATGTATGTATGTATGTATGTATGTTTGTTTGGCCGCGATTTTCTCAAAAACTAATGAACCGATTTTGATAATTCTTTCACTAATGTGATCTACATACTTTCAGGAAGGTTTTAGTATATAATACATTATATAATTATTCTTATGTACGATGTTATATGCATAAATGTACTGCATCTCCGGCATTTCTATGCGAATTTTGATGATTCTTCTAGTCGGTGTCTTCAATTCCTCAATGCACTAGTGTTGTTTGAATTTGTGTGGAGTAGGTACAACTAAAAAGTGAAAAATAAAAACTTTTTTACAAAAAAAACAACCGACTTCAAAAAAAGTGATAAATAACTTTAATTTCGGAAGTCGGTGTCAAAAAACGAAAATGCGGAACCAACGACACCGACTTCCGAAATTAAAGTTATTTATCACTTTGTAGTTTTTTTTGAAGTCGGTTGTTTTTTTTGTAAAAAAGTTTTTTTATTTACTGTTCGTGCGTGACGCGCTCGCGCCTCAGGCCATAATTATAAGGACTAGTCTAGGGAAAAAAATATATAAAAAAACAACATTGAGTTTCTGACTAAGATTCTGTTTTGCTATTTAATTTTAAAACCCCACAAAATATTAATGTTTTGATCACTAAAATACTAGCTTTGAAATTATATAAAATTTTCAATAGAATTAACATAAAAAATATGATTAAAATCTCGATTATGATTATAAATGTTTGCTTGGTCAATCCCTAGCATCAGTGGGATGACACTGACAGCTCACTCCACGCAAGTTTTCACGGTGAGATTTTTACAGAATCGACATGCTGCACCCTAATTGCGTAACACGCTATCAATCTCAATCTGGTCGCCTACCATGAGCTAATTAAAAACGATTCAAAAACAAGACATTTCAGTTTAGGTTCCTAAACTGCATCGCTTGAGCTGCTCTATGGACGTCATGGTACCAAACAAGTATGAATGAAACCAAAACTTGCGACTCAGTTTGGGACAATCGCTGTCAGCAGATGGCACGGCCTAAACTGAATCGTTAAACTGACGTCATGGTATGAATTAGAAGAACAGTTCAGTTTAGGTCCTAAAATGGATCGCGTTAAGAGCTTGTGGTAGGCCTCCTGAATCATTTTGACGGATATTGCTAATCCATTACTTCATATGTTAGAAAAATGTGTCTGCTCAACAACGTAAACAACGCAATGAATGTTGTTGAACTGTCAAAATGGAATCCATTGCTACTGATAGTGTGTACCGCAATAGTGATGACGACTAACTTTTTTTTCTTCGTCTATCAGGTAGATTATTAAAAAGTATTGGGCACGTATTTTTTCTTTTTTCACACAATCAAAACATTACAGAGATATATTGATTTGAAATGTCGCATGACGTCACGTTTTGGTACAATTTTTACCTAAACGTGACGTCACGAGCCCCCACTCCCAAACTTTGACACGCTTTATCTTTGTAATTTTTTAGTTGATTGAGACAAGAAAAAATATGTCCATTATTTTTTGATAATCTAACTGACGGACTAAATAGAATTTCGTTTACTTTACCCCGTCGTCATCCCTATTACCCCGCCGGTTACTAATCTCCTTTGGTGACTATACACGATGGCCCATAATGGGATATGATGGCACACACTTACCAGCGGTCGCCATAAAGTGGTCGGGTAGACACGCAGCGAGCATGTCTGCCCTCGCCCTGGCCTGCGTCAGTTCTAACGCCCTCAGCTGCAGGTCTATGGACCTGGTGGAGGCCCTGGAGGCGTGGACCAGGGAGCCGAGGTCTACAGGCGGCGAGGTACGGGCGACGGGCTCGGGGGTCGATTCTTGTTCTGAAGGAGCTGGTGAACCTGTACATAAGGAGATTTAATTGAAAGAAAGAAAGAAAAAGTATTTATTGCAACTCGTACAGGAAGATCACAAACTAAACTAAACACAGTAAAAAATAAAAAATCAAGTTATACAATAAAAAAAAAGTAACAAAAAGAAAAATGAAACAGAAAATCCTATACGAGGCCAAAAGGCTCCTATCTCAGCATGATGCTGCGATATTTAAAAAATAATTGACGTTTAGTTTATTTTATTCGAGACTTCTAAAAAAAATTTAGAAAATACTAGCTTCTGCCCGCGACTTCGTCCGCGTGAAATTTCACCCCCCCCCCCCCCCCCCCTCACATTCACACTCTTAGGGGTGGAATTTCGAAAAACGCTTTCTTAGTGGATACCTACTCTTCACAAAGAACACACCCACCAAATTTCGTGTCTCTAGGACCAGCGGTTTAGGCTGTGCGTTGATATATCAGTCAGTCAGGACTTGAATTTTATATATATTAATTAAATTCAATGAAAAAAAAATATAACACTATTCCCTCTAATTCGAAAAAAATAATATTATAGCTTGTTGAAATAATACAAGGTTGTTTTGCAGGCTCTGTAAATCGGGATGGAAAACTTTGTTCACATGTCAACTCTGAATATATTTACGTGTATGAAAATTTGCTTGTATATAGGTTTAGCATTTTTTTCTAGTAACTCTTTCTAATTACCCTGTTTAGACTCAAGTTGAGCTCTGGTCTCATTGTACTGCTCCGTCATCTTCTGAACGAGCTCTCTAAACTTGAATATTGTTGAGTCGCGGTCCATGATCGTCTCGTGCGCAGCTTCGCGTTCTCTTATAGCCTGTGAAAGGTTATTTTAAATATTAAAGATATTTTCAAATCGCGCGTGAAAAATGGATATTATTTCTCAGTTCACGCCAATAAGAAAGACAGACTAGCATTCTTCCAGGTATATTCAAACCTAACGCGAAAACATATAAGGTGCTATAAAAATATCTGCCACGGCTTCAATGGGAGACAGTATTCTGTATATAGATTACAATAGTAAACATACATTATTGATCTTGTGTCATAAATTTTTTCATACACACAAATGTGCGTATAAATTTGAAATGATTTAGTTGCATGAAACCGTCCCATAGTAATTAGCTGTTGCTGCACCGTCATTTCTTTTTGCAAAATGTGACGAAGCGACACATCGCGCATAGTTTGTGAACCACGTTATGCAGAATAGAGAAAATGTTTATTTAATTACTTTATTTTCTCAAATTGATTTAACTATTCCGGGGTACAAAATTTCTTCACTACTGTCTATATCCAAAATACTGTCTCCCATTGAAGCCGTGGCAGATATTTTTATAGCACCTTATATATGATAGGTGATACTTTCATGATAGATATTGTCCACCGCTTGTTTTGCGCACATTTTTCAAATAAGATTGCGGTGTCTACAAGCAATGTATAACAAAATGTTGTAAGTCGTCACAATTTAATCGCAAATCACTCGTCTATTATCTTCCTCTTATGTACCTATGGCCCGTGACTTCATTTTAGTGATCTATGGTTTGGATCGCAACTTTCCAAAGGTTGCCCATCCCTGCTTTAGTGCGGGGAAGACCGCCCATTGTGTCACCCATTGTAAAGTTTATATATTTATGTCTGTAATTTATATGGTGTACATAATAAAGAGTATTCTATTCTATTCTATTCAGTGCCCTGCAGTAGGACACAAAAATCTATAATCATACCTCTCTAATATTAGCGTGTGCCATCTCCAACTCCTCGCGCAGGTCCATCTCGAGCTCGCGGTTGGACTCGACCAGCTGTTCGTGGACCTCTTGTAACGCTTCCAGTTCTGATACGTCTTGTCTGAGTTGTTCCACCTGGGAACAAAGAGTATTGTGTCAGAAAAGTGAAAACTTGAACAATTACGTGTATTTTTGAATCGTCACATAAACAAAACACAAACAGAATACTTTGCCATCACTCACTGACATATCGGAAATACATTAAAACCAAGTACATCCCGAGGACAGCCGAACACATCCCTGCGGATGTGTTCGGCTCCGCCTATAATGCCTATAATGTTCCCACTGCTGGGACACAGGCCTCCTCTCAGTGAGAGGGAGTGGGCCGTAATCCACCACGCGGGCCCAGTGCAGGTTGGCAGATGTCACATGTCTTCGAATTTTTGGTTCTAGGACATGCCGGTTTCCTCACGATGTTTTCTTTCACCGTTTTGAGAGCAGTGGTGATGAAATAATTTACACAAACTAAAGCGCCTGTCTGGATTCGAACCTACGACCTACAACTCGTAAGTCGCGACCATTACCCCTTGGCCACCACTGCTCTATACCCCCTCTATACCCCTTGGTAAGACTGATTGTCAGACTTCTGTCAAAGATCTAAAAAGAACAGCCTGGACCATCATAAGACCTCTTTTACCTGATCTTCTAAAGCCATCTTCTTCTCCGCGAGCTGTTCCACCATCTCCTCGGCTCCTAGCGCTGCGTCCACCTGCTCCCGCAGGTCAGCGACCTGGGCTTCGAGTTCGTCCACACGGAGAGAGAGCTTTTCTTTTGTGCGACTCAGTTCTGCTATCTCTGATTTGTATTGTTCTAGGTCCTGGATAAATTTTAAGGTCGTTTAATTATTTATTGCGTGTAACTTTGAATATTAACGCAGTCTACACACCAAACCCGACGACCTGCCGACACGGCCCGGCGGTTTGATGTCGGCGGCTTTGATTCAAAAGAATCATGTCGGCTACTTGTACCATCGCGTGTCGGCTGGTCGGCGGGTTTGGTGTGTAAACTGCTTAAGGATAATTAAAAAAATTACAGAACATCAATTTTTTTATTACTTTAAATAATGCTAGTATGATTTATGGCTTACGAAAACATAGTAAAATCAAATCGTAAGCAAGATGTAGTTGTTTGATAAAACTATCAAAAAAACAATCATTAAAATTAATAAACATCAGATTAAATTGAAAAGGTTTTAAGAGGCTAGGAACCTTTAGATTGCGACTGGGAGTCGTTCAAATCCTACTATCCTACTTCCTACTAATATTATAAATGCGAAAGTTTGTTTGGATGTTTGTTACTCTTTCGCGCAAAAACTACTGAACGGATTTCGATGAAACTTTACAGTAATATAGCTTATACATCAGAAAAACACATAGAATACTTTTTATCTTGATATTCCCACGGGATCGACAGTTATGCGGGTAAAACCGCGGGACACAGCTAGTTAGAAGACAATTCGTATGTTAAAGGACTCAACTACAAAGCACCGTCGCAATATAAGAATGACATCACCAGGTGAAACTGTTTGATTTGACGTAGACTTTTCAAGATGGCGACCGTCTTGCTGTCATGTGGAAGATAGCTAATAGTAAAGCGTTACCAACCTTATGCATCTTCTGCATCTCATGCTTGTCGTGCGCCGACAGGTCGCGCAGCCGCACCAGCGTGTCGCGCAGGCGCACGTTCTGCTGCTGCAGCTGGCGCATCTCGTAGCCGGTGGCGCCGCTCTCTGCGTACGGGTGCTCTGTCAGAGCGCCGCACACACGCACCGTTACTAACTACTTAACTAACCGCACCTCTGTCTGTCAGTCATTGTCACACTAATCTGCGTTCTTCAAAATGGCGGCCCAAATGTTTACGTTCCATGAGCCGGTCGCGTTTCAGTACCACAAAACATTAGACGACAGCGCTTTATATCGCTAAAATATAACCCGACCAAGTGAAATTGCTCGTTAGTTTCGTATTACACGTATGTTACTTTGAGTTGATTGAATTTAGGATTATTTTGTTGTTCATTGAATTGTCGCTACGTTACTTAGTAAAAGTTCTTTATTTACAAAATGTATAGCTTCTCTTGACGGGGACTTTGCTTAACTAGATGCACCTCTGCCTATCTCTCTGTGTCCAGAATACTGTCCAAGACCGTCAGTCTTACCCAAGAGTAACCCTCCTGGGACAGGACAACCACGTTGGGCCAACTGACACTACATACTTTTTACTTTCTTCTCACTAGGAAGGGGTGAAGGGCGGAAGTTTTGGGGGACTGTCTTATGTAATTTTGACGTTAAAAATGTGGTGATTCTCACATCATCATCATCATTTTAGCCGAAAGACGTCCACTGCTGGACATAGGCCTCCCCCAAGCACCTCCACTTCGACTGGTTTTGTGCTTCTCGCATCCAACGAGTTCCTGCGGCCTTCACAAGGTCGTCGGTCCACCTTGTGGGAGGCGTTCCAACGCTACGTCTTCCGGTACGCGGTCGCCACTCCAGAACCTTTCGGCCCCATCGGCCATCTGTTCTGCGAGCAATGCGCCCTGCCCACTGCCACTTAAGTTTGGCAATTCTTCGGGCTATGTCGGTTACCTTGGTTCTCCTGCGGATCTCTTCATTTCTGATTCGATCACGCAGGGAAACTTGATCCCCCCGAACCGATTCTCAGCCTAATTTAAATAAATTACTTTTGATTTTGAACCTATCAACTCCTCGAAGTTCACGCTTTTTAACGATCGGTCGGTCAATCTCGGCGCATGTCAAAAAAAAATATAGGAGAAGAAATGTCCATTGTAGGACTAACCTGACCTAGGGGGCGTATAAAATGGCCAAATATTCGAAAACAGGGAATTAAAAACTGTCAAATCACGTCATCGAGGTTAAAAATAACGAAACACAAAAAACAAACAAAAAAAGGTACATGCAACACTTGACATACAAAGACTTAACACATTCACATTATTAAATGTTCCTACGGGTGCACGGTAGTGCAGAGCCAAGTTCTAAGTTGTTTTGTTTCTTTGAAATTATCTTAGTTTGTTGTAGTTTTTGTTGTAAGCAATAAATATAATTATGAAAGGTAAGAAAGTAAGATATAAAAAGGGTTTTAGATAGATATATATTTCAAAAGCAGTTTTTTTTTTTCGTCAGCTTTAAAATAAAGGTAAAAAAAAGGTTTTACCACATATTTTTACCCACCCCATCATCATCATCGGTCTAGCCTTTTTCCAACTATGTCGCAGTCGGCTTCTAGTCTAACCAGATGCAGCTGAATACCAGTATATTACATGGAGCGACTGCCTATCTGACGGTAAACCCCATACTACCCAGTTTTTTTTCAACAATAGCCAGAGTGTTGGGGAGTTTGCTGCGCGACTTCTTCTTCCCAGCTAACGCACTAGGAAGTGGTAAAGGGCGGGCGTTTTAGAGGACTGTCTTATGTAATTTTGACGTCCTAAAAGAAGAAATCCATGCCTACTTTGAAACCTTTGATCTTGATACCCCATAAATATCCTAAGAAGCAGTGAATGTGCCAAGTGCATGCTTTAACCAAACACAAACAAAACTATGAAACTAAAACTGACATTATAATAAAATATATACAAAAAATGTTGGCTAAAGTGTGAAAAAATATATAAATATAATACGTACACGCATTAGTCGTGCATGTAACTCTATAAATATAGAGAAATAAATAAATATAGGTGAAAATGTATAATAAATATACAAGGTCAAATTGAATTAGCTAGTGAAACTTCACATACGTGTTAGTGTAGAGAAGCTAAGATATGAAGAGAGAAATTTGTTTATTCTGCACAAGTAAGACTCACGTCATAAAATAAACATAAAATACACACCTAGACGGTGGTGTCGCGGTCTGATTTTCTTTTTTATTGCTGAATGAAAGCTGAATGATGTCTATGATGGAACGAGCGTGCCCAGCAGAAGATGCCTAAGGCACTGGAACTCCCACACATCGACGAAACACAGCAGGCTGCTTGACGCCGGACTCCGGTGGGAGGGTGGTCGCAAACCAGGCGGGTGTTAGCCCTACCACCGCAAGGGAAGAATTGGCCAGACAAATAAGGTGTTGGGTGTGACTGTCCAGAATGTGCTGAGCGCGAGCGTTCAGTTGAGTAACTGGCGGAACAAACTGCGCTACACGAGGAGGCTTCTTCATGCATCCCAATTCAAGATCATGTTTGCAGGGTCTACAGGGCCAGAGAGGATTTGAGAAAAAAGGGAAGAGTTTTGCCCAGGAGTGGGAAGATAGCAGCAAAAAATAATACACACACTAATGTAGCGGTATCTACAACGCCACATGCGAACAACGCGTCATACTGACGTCACGCAAATCCTGCATCTCGCAAGCAGAGTTTACCGCGCAACTAGCATAGATACAACGGCCCGACATGAATCATCGGGCAGTTGCCCGCCAGACACAACACCCGTCTGGTCGGAGGATCCTCCCTTTTCTATAGAGTATGAGTGAACTTTACACCCTGTTCCTCATACTTCTATACTGGTGACCCCGAACATGAACGTCAGCGCAGCCTTCGTGCAAATACTTCAGCGTGACGTCATCATCATCACTCCCGCAAGCTTTAGAGCGGCGAGTCACCCAGCCAGCCCAGCACCCACGGCTTCAACGGGTATCCTGACCACCAGCATGCAGCGACCGCGCATACCTGGTCATCACCCTCAGCCTCATCAGCAACCTTGGCACAGCACACTGCACCTTCGGCCGGTCTACAAGCAGAGCCCTTAATAAGCCTCTCCTGGTCGACGCCAGCAGTCAGCCTCAACCCGGCGCTACACCTCATCCGACGCACTGGAGCATAACGCAGCGCCACCCCGACTCACTGGGGACATCTTCGCAGACAGTTCCGACTCACCGTGAACTATGCGGCAACCGGTTCCGACTCACTGGAACCTCAGCTGGCCTGGCAAGCATCGCAAGATACAAGACTCAGCCCACTATCGACCTCCGGTCTCCGGGGGGGAGTGATGTAGCGGTATCTACAACGCCACATGCGAACAACGCGTCATACTGACGTCACGCAAATCCTGCATCTCGCAAGCAGAGTTTACCGCGCAACTAGCATAGATACAACGGCCCGAAATGAATCATTGGGCAGTTGCCCGCCAGACACAACACCCGTCTGGTCGGAGGATCCTCCCTTTTCTATAGAGTATGAGTGAACTTTACACCCTGTTCCTCATACCTCTATACTAATATCGATATGTAATGACGATGGAGGTAAGATCTTATTAACCATTACGGAACGCAAACCAAGATATAACATAATCAACCTATAATGTTCCCACTGCTGGGACACGGGCCTCCTCTCTGTGAGAGGGAGTGGGCCGTAATCCACCACGCGGGCCCAGTGCGGGTTGGTAGATGTCACATGTCTTTGGATTTTTGGTTCTAAGACATGCCGGTTTCCCCACGATGTTTTCCTTCACCGGTTTGAGAGCAGTATTTACACAAAATAAAGCGCCTGCATGGGATCGAACCCATGACTGCTCTCAAATAAATATATTATGAATTTGTGTACAGTTCAACAGCCGCTGGTAGTCACTTGAAATGATGAGTTTAAAAATGCATTTCTGTGAAGTTTCGCCAACCAATTTAATTTGACTTTGCATAAATTTAAAAAAATAATAAATAAATATAGTAGCAGCAGACAAAATAAACGATACTCTGGACGTGTGTGTCTTTGCTCGGTTTACGTTAAAAATGTTAGGTCTTTGTATATTTACCGGTGACTACGCACGAAGACTGGGAGGAATGCATATCAACTAAAATGATACAAAGAATAGTTCAGCAGACCTATTCTGTACAAATCTCATCGTGAAAACTTAGGTGAAGTGAGGTTGAAGCGAGCTGTCAATAGCGTCAAGTCTCGTAATTTAAGAACGTTCAGTCTGAAGGACTATTCTCGTATGTAATAACGTCCAAATTCAAGTCGCAATCTCATCTCGGCGACATCATCATTTGCCTAGCCTTTTCCCAACTATTTTGGGGTCGGCTTCCAGTCTAATACAGCTGAGTACCAGTATTTTACATGAAGCGACTGCCTATCTGACCTCCACAACCCAGTTATTGGGTAATACGATACACCTTGGTAAGACTGGTTGTCAGACTCTGGCTTCTGACGACACGTAAAGAATGCCAAAGATCCACGAATGACAGCCGGGACCAACGGCTTAACCTGCTTTCCGGGGCACAGAGGGGTCTTGGTATGTAAAGATGGTCACCCATCCACGGACCAACCGCGGCAAGCGTAGCTTAACCTGATCGATCGACCTGTGCGGCTGTTATTACTTAGCCACAAGCCCCTCCCATCTCAGTAACAATCAACGTCAAAAACTTGACAAAAATGTTGGGAATTATGAGCATTTTTTGACAGATTGAAACTAAGCCCTATCAGAATACCAGCGCTGTGACATTTATTTTTTAAATGTTGCAACATCATGCTGAGATAGGAGCCTTTTGGCCTCGTATAGAACTTTCTGTTTCATTTTTCTTTTTATTACTTTGTTTTTTTATATAACTTGGTTTTTTTTTTTTTTTTACTGTTTTTAGTTTAGTTTGTGATCATCCTATACGAGTCGCAATAAATACTTTTTCTTTCTTTCTTTTCTTTCTTTCTAAGATCAGATACGATCGTTTCTTTGCCCCTCCGAATATCAGTCTCAATCTCTTTTCCCTACATTTTTGACAAATTTCTGACATTGATAATCGCTGTGATGAGATTGAGACTAGATTATGAACGTATTGCGAATGGGCCTTCTGGTGGAACGAAAGCTCACTTCACCAAAGTTTTCAATGTTGTGATTTTTACAGAAATAACCGGTAGAAATGAAATATTAATGCGATATCCAGCTATTGCGCGTAATAACCGCAAAACGGGATTTTCAATTCAATATTTTTTTTATTTAAATGGATATTCAGAATATTAATAATTTCAAATCAGAGTTTTTTTTCAATTATTTCAACAATACAGGGTCAAACTAAATTAGCTAGCGGAACTCCATACACGTGATGGGTATCGATAACTAAAATGAAAAACAAAATAAAACGGAAGGCCAATTCTCGTAATTTAAAACGTTCAAAATCTAGTCGCAGTCTCATCTCAGCGACAAACAAATGTCAAAAACTTGTCAAAATGTAGGGAAATACAGATTGAGACTGAGATCAAAGTGTGAACGTTCTTAAAATTACGAGAATTGCCCCTCTGATTTTCTTGAGTCATGTTTTCAAGTTACTAGTCTACCAGAGGCGTTGACCCCAAAAATAAATCATCAATTATTTCTTTGTTTTTCATGTTTAGATAATGATGCAAATCAAAATCAAATCAAATCATTTATTTCAATTAAACCATGTACAGGCACTTCCACTTCTGCCCATCACAACTGTGGAGTTTCGCTAGCAAATTTGCGGCCTATTCAAACCTAAGCGGTATTCGCTACCGTCTGCGGTAGAGAAAACCGAGTGGGTATGCGGTAATATTACTGTTCACACCAAAGCGGATTTCGCTATCCTTGTGGGTAGAATACCGAGTTCGAGGTTTCGCTCAGGTGGCCTACCATGATCTAATTAAAAACGATTCAAAAACAAGACATTTCAGTTTAGCTTCCTAAACTGCATCGCTTCAGCTGCTCTATGGACGTCATGGTACCAAACAAGTATGAATGAAACCAAAACTTGCGACTCAGTTTGGGACAATCGCTGTCAGCAGATGGCACGGCCTAAACTGAATCGTTAAACTGACGTCATGGGACGAATTAGAAGAACAGTTCAGTTTAGGTCCTAAAATGGATCCCGTTAAGAGCTTGTGGTAGGCCTCCAGGAAGGTAAAGAAGTTTTCGGCAGTCTATGCAGTACTATGGCACCAACTATTCCGCTCTAGCCGCGGAACTTGATACTAAATACCTGAGCGAAACCCGCGCGGTATGCACAGTCAACAAAAGAGACAAGTATGCAGGACCGTCGGATATAGTTGAAGTTTAGTAAGAAACCGATGGATGTTGTCGTTTGAAATTTAATTTGATAAATGAGCTGTTTGTTTTCTATTAGTAAAATTAAATTTTATTCGACAACATCCATCGGTTTCTTACTAAACTGCAACTATATGCGACGATCCTGCATACTTATCTCTTTTAATTAATTTTTACCTAATTTTTATCAATTTTTTTTTACCAATTTTGTTTCACTTTATTTCATTTTATCTTGTATTATGTGATTTAACCTAATTTTATGATTGTATGACATGTGTAATTACTAATATTGACTAATAATTTGTATGTTTGGTGCAAACTGTTAATATAAGTTGGTTATTAATATCGCCGGGTTAAAGGCAAAACCGACTATCTGCTATTTTTTGCAGTTTTTCACTTTAATATACCATTCGAATCGTCATTTGATTCTTTATCCAATGGTAAAACCAACTAAACCGCAGGACTTACCGTTCCCGAGATACCGAATGTAAAAATCGATTATAATCGAGAAAGTGTATCTTTAGAGAAATAAAAACCAAATAATTCGTAATAATTTGTCCGCAATATTTCAAAATATAGATGCAAAAAATACAAAACTTTTTTAGTGGGTTTTAGTCCTACAATAATGTCAAAGGAAGGTCTTAATCACTAATGGTAAAAAATAATATTTTTGATTAGCACCTTTTTGTTCTTGAACATTCAAACTAAATAAACATTATATAAATATAGTCGATTTTGGCATTCGGTCTTTCGATTTCTTTTTAGCGAATTGCCTAGAAAAAAACCAGATTAAATTATTATAGTCGGTACTTCCCCGCGCTGTCGCTGTCCCCCACGCGGTTTTTCGGGGATTTAGTCGAATCTTCTATGAAGTGCATTTTTCGATTTATGTGTATTTTTACTGTGTGTGGTTGCTGAGGAAAATTATTGTTGAACAATCAGAACCGACAACAGCTGCATCTCCAGACAAGTACTTTTACAGTGTTAAAATAGTTTTGAATTTTTTATAGAAAAAAAGCAACACAATTTAATCTCAGATATGCCAAAACTTCTTCTGCATAACTCTGTGCATTTCTGCTTCAGTTATTATAGAATCAATAGAAAGTCGATACACAATGGGGCTTTATTCTCGAGATTGTGATCCGCGAGGACGACATGAGCCCAAAAACAAAACGCCCGCCAGAAAAAGCTGAAGAAATCCGGCGTCATATCAAATCTTTCCCTACGATGGGAAGCCATTAAAGTGCGCAAAGATATTAAACGCCAATATCTATACTGTAGTCTGTCAATGACAAAAATGTATGCATTGTATGTGGAGGAGTATGAGAAGGAGAGCGTTACACCCGTTTCGGAGGCAACTATAGAAATGTATTTTGCACCGAATTCAACTTGGGGTTTTTTGTTCCCAAAAAAGACCAGTTTCTTTTTTGCACCAAGTATCGTCGTTTGTATCGTGGGTTTTAGTCAGTAAGAGTCTGACACTCCCTTCCGCTCCACCTAGAGCGGGAGGGGTCATTGATGATTTCCCATCCACAAAAAAAAAAAGGTTGTATAGTGTAAGTTTTTACTATAGAGAAAACTAAAATTGAAGAAAAGTATAAACAGTACATTCAAAGAAAAGATACATAAAATAGCGAGAACAAAGGGAGCAGAAAAATAAACGTACTTCACTTCGGCATCCTTTGATTTGCAGGCAATTTTACAAATCCCTAGTGGAGATGTAGGTTTTTTGTATTGTTGCAGGAAACTTACACTATACAATCTTTTTTTTTTGTGGATGGGAAATCATCAAATGACCCCTCCCGCTCTAGGTGGAGCGGAAGGGAATGTCAGACTCTTACTGACTAAAACCCACCCGTGTTCCTTCCTTAGCCCTTTATATTCCGGGGCCACGTTCGGACAATCCCGCTACCCGCTACCGCAGGTTTGGGCCATAACGGGCCCCTTCCTTTATGCTGACATCTGTTTGAGGCGCGCGTGGAACACATACGCGCCGTCCGGCACGAGCCCGGTCCTGATCGGACGGTGAGCTACCCATTACTCTCCGTCCGCCCGCGTCTACGGTGGCCGAGAATCGTCACGCGGCTCCCGACGCGACGCCCGGAGCGTCTCCCGCGGAGGCTGGGACGTGATGCTCTCTCCCTCAGCCATCCCGCCACCTCCTTCGCTAGCATGACTGCTTCGCAGAAGGAGGTGACTGCTTCCCACTCCCTCTCACTCCGGACCATGGCTTGAACCAGGGCCGGACACGAGAGGTCGCCGCCGCTGCCGATCGCCTCTACGAGGACACGGCGGTTTTCCGCCCAAGCAGGGCAGACCTCCACCGTATACTCCACCCTGTCTTCTGGGTGATCCTCGCAATGGTGACACCCGGGCGTCTCCTTCCGCCTGATGATGTGCAGGAACCTTCCGAAAAATCCATGTCCGGTGAGGACCTGCGTCAGGCGGTAGGTGAGAAAGCCGTGACGCCTCTCTAGCCACTCCTCAAAGAGGGGTCTTATCGCCACTAAAGTGGCGTGCCCTACACTATACAAGCATTTTGTTATGCGTGGATGGAAATTAATGGCCAGAAAGGAAGCTCTGAGATTAGATCGATAATTTTACTTTACTTAAGCGAAATCCTCGATCATATCGACAGGGTTTCGTTATTTTCAGACACATGTGGTGGACAAAACAGGAACTAATATGTGGCCGCAGTTTTGTTTTGGGCTGTCCATGAAATCTAAGCACGTCGAGCCAGTCCAAAAAGTTGTCACTGAACTACCACCACAAGCCACAAATGACCGATGTTTGCCACAGATACTGTACGTGTATATAAAGAACCATTATGCATTTCAAAAACCAAAAAAGCCGAACTATTGAAACTTTGTGAATAATGAATCATTCCCGACAAACCTGACGAATATCATGAATGGTTCCAAAGCTTGAGAGCTGATGGCCAAAATGTGGATTGTATACCTGATGTTACGGTTCCTGGAGAATCGGGACTCTGAGAACCCAGATGACTCTGAGTGGTTAATTTTTTAGAATTAATTTTTAAAGACCAATTGTTTGTTTAGATTATGAAACTTTTATGTTCATACCTTTGTATGAACATAAAAGTTAAAATAAATGCTTCTTCTTGTTACCTGTCAGTTTTATTTTCGGAGTGTTTTCTTGTACTGGCTGAGATGCTATAGTAAGGGCCTACTTACCGAATAAATTCAAAAATGGAACTGAATTGATTTTTTTATGGAATTTGTATGAAATTATCTGCCAAGCAAGTTAATAGTAACTTAATCGTAGGTGGTGAAACAGGCCCTGATAGCAGATACACAATTTGAATGATTTTAGCAATGCAAATCAACAACTTGTAATATTAGTACAATTTTGCATTCTAGATTCGAAGACGTCTATTAAGAAGTAGAAAGGCAAAACCAACTATTTTTTCGTATTTTTTTAAATTGTTTCAAAACGAATGTTTCGGCAATCAGCCTTACAAGCAAATTATCAAAACAATACTTTAACTCACGTAATTGCGAAGTCTGTTACAAATAGGACAATTACTTTTCCAGATATGCTTGTATTTGTACTATAAAGGCAAAACCAACTAAAAGGGGGGGTTATAATTTATATTAATTTTTTTTCGTACAAATGAAGTTAATTTTTGGGTTTAGTATGTAACTGTTTGAAACTTAGATAATTATAGAACACGCTCTTATATTTGCAACTGACATAATTGTATTACTAAGGACTTAAATTTAATAGCAAACTTTCCAAATGCGCTTACGGAAAATTTTATATTGAGTTTTTTGGACTAAATAATTGGTTTTGCCTTTAACCCGGCGATATATAATAATATAATAATAATAAATTATATCTATTGTTGTTCTTGACATAAGTTTTGTATTTTGGCATTAGGATTATAATATTGACATCATTAGTATTGTATTTTTGACATCTGTATTGTATATTGACATTAGTATTGTATATTGACATTTTTTTTTTTTTGAATTTATATATCTCGGGACCATGGGGTCCCGGTCCTTTGGAAGGCGTACGAGGGGCCGAAGCCAACTCGCAGAGGCCCCTTAGGAAATTTTAAGGAAATGCGGCACCGTCCGACGATTATCCCTGTATGCACTATGCAAATGCACCCAAGGATAACCCCCGGTTGGTGTAGGACTATTGTAGGATAGGAAAAATAAAAAGTTGGACTATGGGTTTGGGTGGCTGAAGTGGACTGGTTACCAAGAACTATGGAAGAACTATGATATATTGACATAATTATTATTAGTTTTCATTTTATTTTGTTTTGTTTTTTGTTTTTTTCTGTTTTTTGACATTGGTTTCTATTGCTATTTATTATTAATTAATTTTTCAAAATGTGTCATTCCTTAATTTATTTTTTATTTTTATTGTCCATGCTTATTTTTAATTTTAACCACAAACATTTGTACGCCCGCTGGCTTAACATAGCGCACTATTCTATCTTTATAATAACATCATTATTGTAACCTATGTTCAACAAATTAATAAATGACTTATGACTTATGACTTATTCTTATTAATTGATAAATAAATAAATTTTGTTGACTGTACCTCAACCCACAGCGGCAGCGAACACCGCTTAGGTTTGAATAGACCTTTCATTTGACCCTGTATAGACAGCTATATTGTACTCAAGTATCGGAAAACTCTTGGAATGAAAGAAACAGAACTCACGTATATTGCCGCCCGCCTCCATCTCAGCCTTCATGAGCTGCAGATCTAAGGTAGCCTCCTCCAGCTTCTCCCGGCATGATTCTAGCTCCATCTGTAATTAACGAAAGAATCATCAACTGCCAGCCTCTGTCAGCTTCCAGTTTTACCTTCTTCTACCGGATTCTCAAATGGTTGGTCCCGGTTATGTATGGCCATCCATCTGCGGACCGACCTCGACAGCATCGCTTGACCTTGCGGCTGCCACTAGCTTGTAAAAACCTATATTCTAGCAAATAAAGATATAATTCATTCATTCATTCCATCCTTTCATTCATCCAATCCTTTCATTCATTCATTCCTTTATTTCGTTCATCATTACAATCAATCATCTATTCCATTAATTCATTCATGAATTGCTTAGCTACGATCCCCTCAAGCAACAAATCGACTAAAGATTGTACCTGTAATGCTTCAGATCTCTCTTCCGCCATCTCCTTGTCGAGAGCGGCCATTTCTGCCGCCTCTTGCAGCTCGGCGGTCTCGTCATTGTGGGTTTCAAGAGCTTCTTGGGCCTCTCGGACCTAGAACGGAGAAAGTTTATATTAGAAATAATATAGTGGTTTAGGCTATGATCTTTGACAGACGTTAAGGGTAGTCAGAAGTCCAAGTCTGACAGCCAGTCTTACCAAAGGGTATTTTGCAAATAAATTGGGAAACTCAAACTCAAAGCATTTATTTCAATTAAACCATTTACAGGCAC
Organism: Hydraecia micacea; assembly: GCA_914767645.1. Taxonomy (NCBI): domain Eukaryota; kingdom Metazoa; phylum Arthropoda; class Insecta; order Lepidoptera; family Noctuidae; genus Hydraecia; species Hydraecia micacea. Next base: position 6,057,143 of record OU611803.1, read on the forward strand.
TTTTGAATTGTCAAGAAGTCGGTCAGTCAAAAATAAAATGAAGCTAGTTGCCCATTCCAAAGCGTAGGTACCTATGGAGAAGAACGGGCAAGAAACTCCATGGGATAAAAAAAAATCAGCTGTTCCCTACATTTTGACGAGTTATGCGAACATAAATCACCACCACCATCCACCATCATCACCTTTCTACCTATTTTTTTTGTGTGTACATAAATGTTAAAATAAATAAATGTAGGGAACAGCTGATTTCTTTTTTCACGATTTCAGATTTGGTCCCATAGTAAAAGTTGTTCATAATTATGAGTACAATGACCCCTTAAGAGGAAAACGGTGATTAAAATTTCATCCTGTATACTTTTTTCCTAAAAGCACGGTCCTGTGGGATGAACGACGGGAGCGATGTCACGAGTAAAAGCTGATATATCTGGTGTATTGTCTGTGCTAAATGTATGTATTTTCTTTATCCTACCTTCGCTGGGAAGACGGCTAATAAATTAAGATAAGGATGGTGATCTTACCTCCTGTTTAGCCCTTTGAAGATCTCTCTGCAGCTGAGCCTGTGACTCCATGATCTTGGCTTTGAACTCGTTGGCCTGGTCCAGCTGCAGACGGAACCGCTCCAACTCTCTCAGCTTCTCCCGGTCTTCGGCGCGGCGGACTTTAAGGGTTTCTAGCTTCTCTTTGAGGTCTTCCACTTCGGATTTTAGAGTTGTTATCTGGAGAAACGATTATGGGATGTTAAAAAGATGTGTTTCGGCCGTCCAGAATGGAAAGTGTCTCTAAATACTTCATCATTCAGCCGAAAGACGTCCACTGCTGGATATAGGCCTCCCCCAAGCACCTCCAGGTCCAGTTGAAAACCAGCGTCAGGCACTAGTTGTCTTGCATTTTTGCTGAACTGGGCCTTTTTAGCGCAGCCGTGAGTCACACTTTCCTGCTTATTTTTTATAATTTTTTTATATTTTTTTTAGGTCGTACTTTACACTTTTTATTTGACCTTTATTTTTTTTTTGTTTGTTTTTATCTGATGTATGTATCTGGTGTATTGTGTGTCTTTTGGTATGTGCTAAATAAATATATTTCTTTCTTTCTTTCTCCACTTCGTGCGGTTCGATTTTACAGGTTTTCTAATATATTTATATTTAGGACATATTATGTTAAATACACCTAGCTAAAAGTAGAGTTTTTATTCAAAAAACCTGTAAAATATTAGTTAAGGTCGAAATAAAAGTTCTTATTTTGTTACTTGGAAATTAGTGAAAACTACGGTCAAAAACTTTGAGAAATGCTCGCCTATATGCAATGCACGCCACTGTTACTGACCTCTTGCTGCGCCTGTATATTGGCTATCTTGTCCTCCATGCTGTTGCTCGCCGGCTGTGGCGACGTGATGCTCTGACCGGGAGTGTACTGAGGAGTCAGGGTCTCTACGAAACCGGTCTGAAAACAGTGATAAAGTTTTTTAAACTCTTTTATTTATTGGATCACCAACAGAAGCTGCACAGTTACACGCATGTCAACATGAGCAGGGACAAATACAAGTGCGACCACATCATTCACTTAACATCTAGGTAGGTACAACAAGTTTGACCAGGAGGCCTACCACAAGCTCTTAACGCGATCCATTTTAGGACCTAAACTGAACTGTTCTTCTAATTCATACCATGACGTCAGTTTAACGATTCAGTTTAGGCCGTGCCATCTGCTGACAGCGATTGTCCCAAACTGAGTCGCAAGTTTTGGTTTCATACATACTTGTTTGGTACCATGACGTCCTTAGAGCAGCTCAAGCGATGCAGTTTAGGAACCTAAACTGAAATGTCTTGTTTTTGAATCGTTTTTAATTAGATCATGGTAGGCTGGTGGCCTACCATGACGGAAGGAAGGAAGTTTTTAAGATTTCAAAGTCAAACTCAAAGCATTTACTTCGATAAAACAAATTACAGATACTTTTGAATTTTCAAGGAGTCTGTCAGTCAGAAAGATGAAGCTAGTTGTCTATACATATAAATTACTAGCTTCTGCCCGCGCGACTTCGTCCGCGTGAAATTTCTTGCCCCGGGGGACCCACCCCGTCATTGCCTGTCCGCGCTATTACTTCTTTTACGCTTAGCGTTCTTTCAGACTTTATTTATTTTTGCTGGTCTCCTAAGGGTCCTAGCGTGATGTTAAATAGCCTATAGCCTTCCTCAAGTATTAGGCTATCAAACGCAAAAAGATTTTTTCAAATCCGACTGGTAGTTCCGGAGATTAGCGCGATCAAACAAACAAACTCTTCAACCTTATTATCAGTATAGATAGACTCGTAATAACGAGCCCAAAATAACCCCCCTTGCAGTGGCGAAGGTACCATACAACTCGATTCCCACCGGCTTCCCTTCGAAAATTCAGAACATAACCACTCTATAGTCAATTCATCATTGAAATTTTCTTTTGGCATTTTTTTTTGCTCCGGACTAACCACTGTCATAGGCGCTGGCTCCACGAGCGAGAGAATCGCGACGAGTCCGCCCTTATATCGTCGGATAATCTCCACGAACGAGCGATAATTCCGCCGCGTATCGTCGCGAGTCGTAACGGAATCGCAGCGTTTCCGCGACGACTCGTAACGGTATCGCCGCGTTTCCTTGACGACGCGTTGCGAAAGAAAAAATTCAGTTACGTGCCAGACAGCGCGCCCGCTGCGCGCTCGTCGCGAGCGCGCGGCGGGCCCGCTGCTAGTCGCGGCGGGCTAGCGACGATGTAATGACGTTTCGCGCGCTCATTGCCACTCGTCGCATCGCGGCGATAATATCGCCGTGTGGAGACGGTTCCATAGAGAGTGTATAGAAATACGTGGCACGGCGATAATATCGCCGCGATTCTCTCGCTCGTGGAGCCAGCGCCATAAATTCACCCTTCGCCACTGCCCCTTGACCCATTCGGGAGTAGCCCTTCACACGGGCTGCCTATGCGACCTACCTCAACAAAGGACGCTCTCTTCCCCTGCTCAGGCGACACGGCCCTTTCCGTCGTCGGCGATGCATATGACGTCAGTGACTGCCGACTACTGGCCAACGAGGTGCGCGAGCTGGAACCGTTCTCAAATCTTAAGGGTGCTAGTCTGGTGGGGGCCGAGTTGAACCGACCTGATAGTCTGACAGTCCTCGTACTAATTTTGAAGATAAAATTTTCGATTTGTAATGTGCGTCTAGCAAAAATGTACCCTGACGCGGAAACGTGAGGATACGCTTTTGCATGGAGGTTGGATTTTTTTTGACACTTCTGCGTATAGTACAGTCTTTCCGATCTATTATAACGATAATTTGATGTTGATTTTAAAATGCTGTGATAAGGAAACGCTCCCGCGATAAGAGCTTCATTTACGGTTGAGTTACAGAGCCCGGGAACTATAAAATGTATTTAGCATAGACTATAATATCACAATGACGTCTTAGCTTCGTACTCGAGGTTCACTAGTTTTGAATAAAATAAATACTTCGTGTTTGATAAATAACACGAATTCTGTTAATTCAAACTCTTTAAGGTGAATGCGCAGTGGTAGACCGCGAAATTCAAATTTTCTTACGTTTTTTGCAATTTAAAGGTCAGTGTCAAGTTGTATCTTGATCAAAATATGATTCGCGACTATAATAGATAATATTTATCTACAGAATTATAGTCATTAGAATAATTAATATATCTCTTTAAGTTAGATTTGTTCCATAAGCACTTTTCTATAAGAGATTTGTTCTTATGGAACAAATCTAACTTAGAAAGATGTATTCATGATTATAATGATTATAATTCTGTAAATATGTACCTGTTATAGTCCCGAATCATATGTTGATCAAGGTTGTAACACTAACCTGAAAATTGCAAAAAAACGAAAGAAAACATGAATTTCGCGGGCATTCACCTTAAAAAATGTTTTATAAACAATTTGGAACCAACTCGCAATATCGCTAATAATAGATTCGAAGATTTATATGTATCTACTATTATACTTTAACGTTCCCCTATTTCTGTCATACATTTCAGACTCGTTTCAACTCAGCGGTTTCTCATGCGATATACAAAGCGAAGCCCATACAAAATGCCATCAATTTCATAACGATTCCGAGTACTCTTCTTAGCAAGCTCATTGATATAGGGAAAACTAAAATCTTTGCAAAATTAACGTGACAAATTGCGACGGCGCGCGTAAACTGCTGTGGGTGTGTATTTTGGGTGTGTGTTGCGTGTGTGAGCTGTGTGAGGGTGTGTGCGTGCTGTGTGTCGGGGTGTGTGCTGTGCTCTGTGTGTGTGTGTGCTGTGTTCTGTGCTGTGTGTGCTTTGGGTGTGTGCTGTGGGTGTGAGCTGTGTGAGGGTGTGTGCGTGCTGTGTGTCGGGGTGTGTGCTGTGCTCTGTGTGTGTGTGTGTGCTGTGTTCTGTGCTGTGTGTGCTTTGGGTGTGTGCTGTGGGTGTGAGCTGTGTGAGGGTGTGTGCGTGCTGTGTGTCGGGGTGTGTGCTGTGCTCTGTGTGTGTGTGTGCTGTGTTCTGTGCTGTGTGTGCTTTGGGTGTGTGCTGTGGGTGTGAGCTGTGTGAGGGTGTGTGCGTGCTGTGTGTCGGGGTGTGTGCTGTGCTCTGTGTGTGTGTGTGCTGTGTTCTGTGCTGTGTGTGCTTTGGGTGTGTGCTGTGGGTGTGAGCTGTGTGAGGGTGTGTGCGTGCTGTGTGTCGGGGTGTGTGCTGTGCTCTGTGCTGTGTGTGTGTGCGCACCACTTGAGTTGCGGTTAATTTGGACGCGTCGATGATTTTCGTTCCAGAACTGGGCGGCTCTATCACTTTAGTATTCTAACATTACTGTACGTCGATATGTGAATTGTCAGCAATTTTGTACTGAGCTTAGGTTTTAAGCGAGACAGATTGACAAGCGGACAGTTTATTTCGATTTACTCATAATATTTCACGTATACATTAAGCTGGAAATTTACAGGTTGTTGCATAGACTTGTCTTGGACGACAAACAAAATAAAGGCCGAGCTAGACATTTGAGATAAAAGCGATATTTTTTCCGCTGTCGCAAAAATAACAAGGCCGTATAGTTAGCGCCACGAAAGATGAGACTTGACCCCGCCTCCCGCACTCTTTCCGCCGCCCCTATGACGTCCAGTCCCGTCTCGCGCTCAGACCTCATACCGCTAAAGAGACCTAAAATCGAGTACTGCGCAAGTCAAACCACGTGGTGTGTCAAGTCACATCTTTCGTGGCACGCATAGTACAGGCCGCCTTTTAATTTTGCTCTAGCCGCGAAAGTTCATACAAACGATACCTCTGGACTCAAAGGGCGTATAGCACATTTTGGGCATTTTGAATTTTTCTACTATTCTCACTCAGTTTTTGATTCTCCATAGATCAAATAAGTTGTTTACGTAACGAAAATTTTTAAGTTGTATTCGACAATTGTTTGCGAATTTCGCCACGTGGATTATACAGATCGTTAGAGAAACAAAAGCTGAGTAAGAATAGTAAAAAAACTTTTATTACAAAAAAAAACAACCAACTTCAAAAAACAAACTACAAAGTGATAAATAACTTTAATTTCGGAATTCGGTGTCGTTGGTTCAGCATTTTCGTTTCTTGACACCGACTTACGAAATGAAAGTTATTTATCACTTTGTAGTTTTTTTTTTTAAGTCGGTTGTTTTTTTGTAATTAAAGTTTTTATTTTTCACGTTTTAGTTGCCGGAGATGCAGTACATTTATGCATATAACATCGTATATAAGAATAATTACATAATGTATTATACACTAAAACCTTCCTGAAAGTATGTAGACCACATTAGTGAAAGAATTATCAAAATTGGTTCGTAAGTTTTTGAGAAAATCTAGGACATACAAACATACATACATACGGGTCGAATACAGAACCTCCTTTTTTGAAGTCGGTTAAAAATATCAATAATGTGCTATATGCCCTTTGAGCCCAGTGCCCCAGAGGTATCGATTAATATTCTGCGAAATACTGCTTGGTATTTTCTACCACACACAGCGGTTGCAAATATGGCCTATATCAGAGTGGCAATTCTCGTAATTTTAAGAACGTTCACAGTCTGATCTCAGTCTCAATCTGTCAAAAAATACCTCTAATTTCCCTACATTTTGACAAGTTCTTGACATTTGTTTGTCGCTGAGATGAGACTGCGACTAGATTTTGAACGTTTTAAATTACGAGAATTTTATTGGCCTTCTGGTCTAAAGACATATTCACTAGTCGACAGTTTGTCGTTCTCCATTATAGGTGTCGTCAAAAACAAGCCTTAAAACATGACATATTACCAACTACGCATTCACCATAATATAACATAACATAAATAGCGAACCAACCGAATATAAACTTGTATTTATTTTTAACAGACTGCATTGGATCGCGATAAAAATGTTTTGTTGATTACTTTAAACTTTCAGAGTGATTATTTCAATCATCAAAACAACACGATGTACAGACGCCAGCACATCAAGCTACCCGAATCTGTCAAATTTTGCCAACCAACATGAAACCTTATCGCTAACGCATAAGGTCCAAAGTTGATTGGGAAAATTTGACAGGTACCCTGGATGGTCAGCCCCGCTAGGCCGCTACCACCTTGCTGATTGGCTTATATTTTTACGACGGCTTGACCTATTCTCATCATTCGTCCCGATACAAGCGAAGAAAGACATGAATAAAACTTCACAAGGTAGTATTCGGTCAGTATACAGAAATACAGGATTTCACAAACAGACGTTTAGTCACAGAACATAAATTACGCTTACAAATAAAAAGAACAAATTGTAAAGTAATAAAAATAATATGTGCGGCATGAAACTAAGCGGTGACCTTAAAGTTTAAAATACAAATATTTTAACTAGATGAAATATACAAGGTGTCTCTGGTATTAGTACAGAACAAACATACAGAAAATCTTTTGAATGAAAAAAAACCTATTCTTGAAAAATACAACCTGTATATTGACCACTTTGTAACTGGTTACAATTGGTCAATTATAAAGGTTGTATTTTTCAAGAATAGGTTTTTTTTGTTTTTCGAGTGTTTCCAGAAACAATCTGTACATAACAATTTAAATGCAACACAAACTCTACCTTAATAAAACCATTTTTTCGTTATAAACTATAATTATTTCTAAAGTACAGCATGCTGTTAATCAAAATAACAGAAGTAAACTTAAAAATAAAAATTGTGCCACTTAAAATTAATAAAAAAATAATAGTAGAATTTGTGTAAGGACCATGCTGACAGATATTTTTTGTAGAGAAAAAAATACAGATAATTTTACAAAACCCAGAGCCATTATAACTCTGCCTTACAAATAAGAATTCATGTTAACTTTACTGTCAAGTTCAAAATGGACATACTTACGTAGTTTGGACAAGCCCACGTGTAATTCTTATTTATTTATTTAATGTAACATGTTTAAATATTTTTTATAAAAAAAAAATATTTAAAAAAGTTGTGGCCCGTCAGGAACAGCCATGCTATTCTGTAGAAATCTCACCGTGAAAACTTAGGTGAAGTGAGCTTAAAGTGAGCTGTCAATAGTGTCAATCCCTAGCATCAGATGGAACGACAGCTCACTTTAAGCTCACTTCACCTAAGTTATCACGGTGATCTTTTTACAGAATAGCACCGCAGGGTCCAAGCTGCCCTGGTGGTCCGGGCTCTAAAAAGAGGAACCTCCTCACTATGCGTGCGGTGTCCAGGACTCCAGGAGTACTGCTTTCTGAATCAAGCCCTTGACCCAGACGCGCAATGAGAGCCTCCTGAAGTGTTGGTCAAGGTTCTCCGCTATTATGCCATTTACTGTAACTATTATCGGTACAATGATTGTGTAGCGGTATCTACAACGCCACATGCGAACAACGCATCATACTGAGTACAAGAAAAATCCTGCATCTCGCAAGCAGAGTTTACCGCGCAACTAGCATGGATACAACGGCCCGACATGCATCCGAAATGCATCTTGGGGCAGTTGCCCACCAGACACAACACCCGTCCGGTCGGAGGATCCTCCCTTTTCTATGGAGGATGAGGAACACCTCATACCTCTATAATTGCAAGAGTCCATTATGAATATGTTATTAATATTATTAGTTATTTATTAATATGTTCTTAGAGTATTGTATCAATGCAAAAAGTAGCCGTCTGCATCGGTCCGAATATACTTAATTTTATTCGATATGGTCCTTAATATACCTTACAACCAGACAACAAAATGTTATAGTCTATGGTGGTTTTAAAGGAGACTGTTTGATGAGTTTTAAATAGTTGGTAATTAGCTGTAAGTGCAAGAAATAACCACACAAAATTAAAAAGTTTTTAGAAAAAAAAACTTGAGGAATTAATAGGGAATATACATATGATTCAAATAAGGGTCAAATATTTTTTTAAATAATCTGTATGACTTCAAAATTATGCCAACATAAATATTTTTTATTACCTATAATATAATTTATTTTTGAGCAAGAACTATATTTTTTTAAAGTGCAATAAAATTGTGGAAAATTATATATTTGAAAAGCGACGCCAATAGTATATTTTTTTTTTGCTCGTGACTCAAGTCTAGGTCAAAGGTGACACGAGACAAAGTCAGAGCGAATGTGACGTAAAAGTCTATGACAACAATAAATCTTAATGTGTTTTATTTATAGGAGTGTTCGCGATTCACTCCGTTGTCAATGTTATGCACTATGACGTCACACCAAGCGCGCCAAAATGAAGGGCGTTCAAGGTGCCTGTGTCGGTTGGCTATTTTCACTTTTTTTTAAGTACTTTTTATTACTCTTTTGGCGTTGAATATTTTTTGTAAACGATTAAATAAAAATATAAAAAAAATACATGCATATTCCCCTATTATAAAAAACATTATAATAAAGCTTCTCTTTTAACTTCAATAATGTCAATTTCTTACACTCCTAGCATTATGCCTCGCCTAGAGTTAACACCTCATTTCGAGTCACAAACAAACAGTCTCCTCCACAAACAATGGCCGTCATTTATTTATTTATTTAAAAAAAAGGCGAATAAATAAACAAATCACCGCGTACTATGTTACACGTATCATTACCTCGACATGGACAGAGTACCCGCTTTGGTCTGCGCGGGCGACGCCTTCCGACGCACCCTTTGCAACCACCAGAGTTAGTTCGCACACTTTTGTTAAACATTTTTATTATTTTTTTGAGGTAATGTGATGGACTTAAAACAAAGGGATTGGATAAAGGCAGAGTTCAAAGTTATGCCTCGTGGGGAGTAATAAATTTAGACATATTTAGATGTATAGATACATCATTTCATTTATCAGTAATTAATTATTACTTTCCACGAGGCATTACTTTTACATTCTGCCTCGTGTTAAGAAATAAAGTGATAAAATTAGTTTCAAACCAAATGATTGACAAGAAATATTAACAATACATCACTTCACCTTAGAACAGTACAATTATAACAATATAGATTAATAATACATTCAAGAAATTGTCATTTATACAAAATAATATTTACAATGGATACTTCAGCCATTGAAGAAGTATTTTATAAAAAAAGGAATATTACATACACAAATAATGAGTATAGCATTCATAATATGAATAATTCTTAAGTTAACTTACAATATTTAAGATCTCATGCAAGTTGCAACTATCTACATCCCATTAAAAAGTTACTCAAATCGAGGCATACTTTTATTGTATGACTCGACTCTTTTAGTTCACAGTAAATACAGAAAAACAGAAGAGGTGTTTGTGCCTTTTCAAAATGTTTCATAATCTCTTTTTTGTATTTTTTACTGAAATTGAGGCGACATTTTTGTCATATACAATGCAGCCTTTTTTTATGACAAATACTACACTACGGTTAAAACACAGATGATATTCAAATTATCACTTTCTTTAGAAATTATTACCCTAGGTTTATGAAAGCCTTTTAATAATCAGCCGACCTTCATAGCTATTCACAACCACTCGATACGCTTCCGTACCGTATCGAACATCAATCAATGTTTTCGTAGAAGTCCTCTAAGCGCTGTTCACAAATCCAAAACCCGCAAATTTTGTCAGTTTAAATCAAATAGACGCCCGCTATTCTTCCGACAGCTGTTTGCTGTCGGGGTAAGTTAAAACAGGTTATCAAAATGTGTCATTTTCGATACAATATCCTGTCGCATAGTTATGAATAGCTATGCTGTTCTGTAAAAATCACACCGTGTGGCAGTCCACGCGGTGTGATTTTTTCCACCTCAGTAGATGGAGTGACCTTGACGTGACCAGCACGCGTAGCATGATCACTACTTCCTTTACTGTACGAATAATAGACATCATCATCTGCCTAGCCTTTCCCAACTATGTTGGGGTCGCTTCCAGTCTAACCGGATGCAGCTGAATACCAGTATTTTATATGGAGCGACTGCCTATCTGACCTCCACAACCCAGTTATTGGGTAATACGATACCCCTCGGACTGGTTGTCAGACTTTCGGGCTTCTGACGACACGTAACGACTGTCAAAGATCTGACTGAATGACAGCCGGGACCAACGGCTTAACGTGCTTTCCGAAGCACGGAGGGGTCTTGTTATGTAAAGATGGTCACCCATCCACGGAAAACCGCGGCAAGCGTAGCTTAACCTGATCGATCGATCTGTGCGGCTGTTATTATTTAGCCACGGGCCCCTCCTACGAATAATAAACATTTATGTTTTATATACACAGTGACATATTATTTGTTCTTAATTTTTGTGACATCTTGCCATAAAAATCTTTGTACAATCAGTTCAGTTTTTTTTTTTACCTCTGACAGCAGCAACCTAACAGTGACTTTATAGTAACGAAAATAAAGATCACAATTATATTGACAGACTTGTCAGTGACAGCAACCCAATTGCAACCCTATGTGAATGAGAATAAAGTCCACTATGATTTGGCCAGTATAATCTGTCATTTGTCTTTCGTTTCTTCCATTTCTGCGGTGGTCATGCTAGGCGTGCTGGTTGACATTATTGACAGCTCACTGCAAGCTCACTTCACCTAAGTTTTCAAGGTGAGATTTTTACAGAATAAATCGGCTATCAGTGGCGAAGGTACCATACAACTCGATTCCCACCGGCTTCCCTTCGAAAATTCAGAACATAACCACTCTAGTCAATTCATCAGTGAAATTTTCTTTTGGTATTTTTTTTTTGCTCCGGACTACCTGTGTCATAAATTCACCCTTCGCCACTGTCGGCTATAGTCTAATCTCATGACAACTGATTCAATTGGCTGTTGTTTCTATCAACAAATCGCCACAGCTAACATGAGAAATTACAACGGCCGTTCGTAGGGCTTTCATATACCTGAGGTAAAATGATTGTGGAAGAAACACGTAGTATAAATAATATTAAATGGTTCATGTTACTTTTGAAAAGAAGCTCAGATTCTACACAAGAAGATAAAATAGGACAGAACAGGATCAAGCGAGAGAGAGCGCGAGCGAGAGAGAGCGAGAGCGAGATCATCTCTCTCCTAACCCCGCAGCAGAGGCAAAAATGGAATAGCGCGGGAAATGGAGGAAAGCCTTTGCTCAAGAATTGGATACTCAATGTCAAAAATGTAATAAAACTCTACAAAATCTTTAAAATTGAATCAGATTAGATACCGAACACGGTCGCTGAGCGCGCTATGGAGCGAGCTATGCTCGGAGTCTCTTTGAATGATAAAATCAGGAATGAAATTGTCCGAAAAAGATTGCAGAGTAAGCAAACTGAAGTGGCAGTGGGCTGGCCATGTTTGTCGAAGGACCGATGGCCGGTGGAGCAGACGATTCCTTGAGTGGAGACCGCGTATCGGCCAGCGTAGTGTGGGACGCCCCCCAGCTAGATGGACGGACGACCTAAAGAAAGTGGCTGGGACGGATTGGATGCGGAAGGCGGAGGACAGGGTATTGTGGCGCAGCCTGGGAGAGGCCTATGTCCAGCAGTGGACTGCAATAGGCTGAGTAGATTGATTGATTGAGATTCCGAAAAAATCATCCTCATCATCTGCCTAAACGATTCCCAACTATGTTGGGGTCAGCTTCCAGTTTAATCGGATGCAGCTGAATACCAGTATTTACATGGAGCTACTGTCTATCTGACCTCCACAACCCAGTAACTGGGTAACATGATACCCCTTGGTGAGACTGGTTGTCAGACATTCCAGCTTCTGACGATCCGCAACGACTGTCAAAGGCCCATAAATGAGAGGCGGGAGCAACGATTTAACGTGCTTTCTGAGACACGGAGGAGTCTCGATGTGTATGGTAAATACGGCCTGCAATTTTGGTCAGCTAAGAAATGATTGGTGTGTATTTAGGCAGGTAAAAACTACAGGATAAAATCACATTTAAGGCAGGACTTTAGGTAAGTGACGCCACTAAAATCCAATGCAAAAAGGACGCAGTACATTCGAGCACACGCAATTATCAGCTGCAAAAAAGAAGAAGACAGTTTGACCATAGATAATGAAAGACAATAGGCAAGCGGGACAACAGGCATAAACAAGATTTGAAGCTTAATAGCAGGACATTCATGTAGAATGGATTTCAAAATCACGGCTAGGTGCATTCTAGTTTGCACGACAAATCGCTAAACACGTTTAACGCTAAACATATTAAGAAATTGCCTCTGTTCTTGTCCAATCATTTAGAGATCGATAACATAATGCATAATCAGCTTATAATGTTCCCACTGCAGATATACAAGCCTCTTCTCTTCGAGAAGGAGTGGGCCGTAGTCTACCACGAGGGCCCAGTGCGGGTTGGTAGATGTCACATGTCTTTGAATTTTTGGTTCTAGGACATGCCCGTTTCCTCACGATGTTTTCCTTCACCGTTTTAAGAGCAGTGGTGATTAAATAATTAGACATTTAGAGATGAGAAGAACTTTAATAATGTCGTAAATATGTTTAGCGCTAAAAACATTTACCCCCTTATTAATAAACGTTGTATAGCGTCTGTATAGTTGCACAACGCTTTGTCTTCTTCTTTCGAAAGTCAAATTACTGACGACTGAAAGAGAGAAATCGGTGTGTAACTGTTACTGTCAGCCTGCATCATCCCACTGCTGGGCAAAGGCCTCTCCCCACGACTTCCAGTTCTTTCGATCCAGGGCTAAAGTGGACCACTGGTCGTTTGTTTTGTCCAGCTCGTCCCGCCATCTTCTACGGGGTCTGCCGCGATGCCTTCTACCTGTGTCAGGGCTCCACGTGGTGGTTATTTTGGCCCACAGCTTATTGGGCATACGGCAGACGTGGCCAGCCCAGTCCCACTTCAACTTAGCGGCTTTTTGAGCAACGTCAGTAATCTGTGTTTTGGAACGCAGTGTGGTGTTGCGAATATGGTATGTCAATTTGACACCTAGAATACTGCGCTCCATTGCACGTTGGCAAATCTTGAGTTTGGACTTTTGAATGTATAACTAATCATCTGATATAATACGTTTAGCAGTAAGGAGGTTAGTGATTTGTCGTGGAAGCAGTCCTTAGATGTCAACTGCGTCACTTAGAAACTATAACCTTAAAGGTAACATGAACCACTTCACCGCTTCAACAAAAACACAGTGCAAAAGCATGTACAGGGTGCTACGTTTCGCTACGTTGTGCTAAGTTATGCTACAGTGCGCTACGTTGTGCTACGTTGTGCTAGATCTATACTCACGTGGTAGGCCTAGACCTCTGCGCCACTGTTATACTAGCGGGGAAAGAAACACACTATCAGTTATGCCACGATTTATTAGGGCGCGTTCAGATGAGAATAAAAAGGCAAGTATTTATTTTTCCATTTTGAATCGTAAGAGCGATTTCTTCCGACAGGACTAAATCGGACCGATAATGATCAGAGGGGCAATTCTCGTAATTATAAAAACGTTTAGAGTGAAGGCCAATTCTCGTAATTTAAAACATTCAAAATCTAGTCGCAGTCTCATCTCGGCGACAAACAAATGTCAAAACTTGTCAAAATGTAGGGAAATTAGAGGTATTTTTGACAGATTGAGACTGAGATCAGACTGTGAACGTACTTAAAATTACGAGAATTGCCCCTCTGATCTCAGTCTCATCTGTTATAAATACCTATCTAATTCCCTAAATTTTTGACAAGTCTTTTGATATTAATTGTCGCTGAGATGAGATTGCGACTAGATTTTGAACGTTTTTAATTACGAGAATTGGCCTTTTGGTGTCAGGTCGTATGCAGAATCGTCGGATGTAGTTGAAGTTTAGTAAGAAATCGATGGATGTTCTCGAATAAAATTTAATTTTATTAATAATAGAAAACCTATTATAGAAAATATTTTCCTGTGGCAACACTACAGCTAACAGCTGTTTCAAATTTGTTCTTGAAATTTTAATCTTAAATATTAAATTTCGTTGTTTTTCTAGGCCTATTTCCAATTACTCTTCAAGTAAATAGGATAATAATGTGTATTTTGTGTTAGATTCACATAGATAGTGCAAATTAAATGTAAATATCTCAATGTAAATCGATGACAGTTACCGGCACAAGGGAATTTGCATTGTCATCTTGATATCAGGTACAATACTTTATATTTTACTTGCTATTAGTTTGTTTGCGTACCACAATTAGTACAATTATACCAGCAATTACTTGCTTTGTTCACTTTAGTAAGGCTACTTGATGCCAATGACCTCTGAACGTAAACATAACCTTACTTAGGTTTGGTGACAGAACTCCTTTTATTTACATCTAAAGGGGTTTGAGTAATTTTGTATGAACCAGTGGCATGATTTTTTTTTTGAGCGGCCACGTAGTTTATTGTTGCTAACGTATAGTGGTATATATAATAATAATGACTCTTAAAAGAATTTTGCCCTAAGTAATATCGGAGCTGAAATATATGATATCGAAGTAGGTAGAATTTCAACATCATGTCGTCGAAATAAAGACGGAACCCCGTATATGTATTGTGAACAAATACAGCACGTATGACACAATACATACATTCATAAACTTACGCATATTATTGGAGGAGTATGTATGGCATTATTATAAGATAATTAAATAAAAAACAATAATACTACAAAATCACTATATTTTTACACAAACTTTAATTATTTAAAACATTTAAACGACTTGTCGGGTGTTTTTAACAGACTTCAAAAAAGGTGGTTCTGTATTTGACCCGTATGTATGTTTGTAAGTCCGCGATTTTCTCAAAAACTAATGAAGTCATTTTGAATTTTGTTTTTTAAGTAATTCTTTCATTGCGATCTACATACTTTCAGGAAGGTTTTAGTATATAATACATTAGTTAATTATTCTTATGTACGAAGTTATATGCATAAATGTACTGCATCGGAACGAGGATATCGGTGCTTTTGGTGGGCTCATGGGCGGTTTTTATGTTGTTGTTTATCGCTAATCACGAGTTACAGAGAGAAATAGAAGTAAAACTACAATGTAATGACGAAATAGACACTATTTAAAGCAAATGGCGATTTGATTTTATAGATTTTTCACATTAAATATCTCGGCTTCGATGAACGTGGGAAAGAAACGTTCATAGAAAAAAATGAATGTCTTAATGTGTTCTCTTTAACGAAACACTTTTCATAAGTGGCCGCGTATTTAAAAAATCATGCCACTTTTACTCAAACCCTTTTCATTTTCCTTTTAAACTAATCATCTTTTCAATTGCTGCTACAACACCCTTCTCTCTTCTAATTTCTTGTCACTTCCTTACTAGTTTTAATCATGATTATGACTCGCAGCGCCCGTGCTCGCCTCGGAGAGTCCAAGCTCAACGAGGCTTTGAGCGCTTTAAAGGCGTCAAAGGAGTCCTGTGACCAACTAATGAAGGAATTAGATGACAATGAAAGGGTGCTCTTTGATGCCCACGAAAAGAATAGGAAGTTAAAAATTGAAATGGCTCAGATATATACTCAATACACTGAGGCCATAGAAGAACGGGATAGACTTCAGCTTATTGTGGACGGGTTCAGCCAGTGTAGCGTAGAGTATGAACAAGCTCTTAGCCACAAACATTTCTTACAACAGCAGCTACATGAGGCTCAAAGTCAGATTACAGAACTCGAGACTACAAACCTTAACATCACTGCCTCGCTGAATCAAAGTCTGTTCAATGAGTTGGTGTCTATTGCTCCCTCAATGGTTTCTACCATAAAACCCACTTGCACTATTGATTTAACAGATGAATCAAAATCACATAATTCAGTGAGGGTAGTCACTAGTAAAAATAAACTTAAAAAATACATCAAAATTAATAAATACATTGTTAAAACCCAAAAAATGGTAAAAAGACAAAAGTTCTTTATTAAAAATGTTAAGCTTAATAGGGAAAGGTTAAATTTGCTTAAACAGTTAGATATGTATTCTTTTAATTTGGAGCAAAGTACTAGGAGATACCACATTGACACACAAGACTTGCAATCTCAACTTGACCATCTACAGGAGAAACTAACATCAATGACTAACAAATATAATACCTCTGAAGATCTAATGAGGGAATATGTGTTGGCAATGAATGAGCTGGTGAACTCACAAACAAACAGCTGTGAGCGCTGTCAAACACCATCCAATGTACCTACACCAGACCATTCATTGTCAGCATGCAATACCACATTACCGCATCCTTGTGTTGATTTGACAACTCCCTCTGTTACTAGTTCCATTATACCATGTAAACAAATTGTGAATCATGATATTGTACTATTTTGTGATGAGATTGGAAAGGACTTAGGTCACTTGTTGACAGATGAATATCCGGGACAGTCAATAATAAATTACTGTATGCCTGGTTGTTCTTTATTTGATATTATGAAAGAGATTATTAAATGTAACTTTAAGCAGGAAACAACTTTATTGATTTTTATGGGAAATAGGGGTAATTTAAATAAAGGAGAATTGCTCCAATATCATAGAACATTGTGCAACCTTAGTTTAAGAAAAATTGTTTTGTTTACACTCCCCTATAGTAACAGTTTGCCACAGGAAGAAAATAATTTAAGATTTGAAATAAACATGACATTGCACAATTTGACATATAATGATAACCAATTCCACTTAATTGATACTAACTATTATGTTGGTAATAATTTGTATTTGACAAAAGATAGATATAACATTGTTATGTACTATCTTACTAACTATCTCAAAAGACAGATAGCTGTGTCGCTATCATATTTTTTTTCTATTTCAGCCAAACATTTGGCTAAACAAATTGCTCCTTTTGAGCAATGCAATGACTTTTCAAACGATTCTGTCAATAATTTGGTCAAAATTAATGACATTAATCAACATTTAAATTAGAAATTAGGACAATAGAGGCAACCTCTTGCAAAAATGTACCTAAAGTAAATAAGTCAAATGAAAGTGTAAAAAAATTAAATAGTATCAATCTGGTGCATCAAAATATTCAAGGATTTTTAAACAAAGACTTAGAAGTAGAATTATTCCTGAATTGTAACAATATAGATATTCTTTGTTTGACAGAACATTGGCTTAAAAGCCACCAGTTCATGTTCAATTTTAGTAATCACCAGGTTGGTAGTTCATTCAGCAGAGTAAATGCTATACATGGTGGCTCATTAATTTTAATAAATAACCAGCTTAAATTTAAGGACCGAAAGGATATTGTGAGCCTCTCTGTTGAACGGACAATTGAAATAGCCTGTATAGAATTGGAGCAGTTCATTATATTAAGTGTGTACAGACCTCCTTCAGGATTGTATGATTGTTTTGAAAAGGTAATGGATGAAGTTTTGCACAAAATCTGTAATACAAACAAGTCCATCATCATTTGTGGTGATTTTAATGTTAATTTGTTAGAAAATTCTGGGTTAAGTACTAAAATTATAAGTTTGTTTCAGTCATACAATCTTGCTAACCAATTTTTGGAGCCCACTAGAATAACTCCCACTAGTGCCACATGCCTAGATAACATTTATACAGATGTTATACCAACCCACAAAGAAATTATTAACTTGATAGACTCAGATCATTG
This sequence comes from Hydraecia micacea, assembly GCA_914767645.1. NCBI lineage: Eukaryota > Metazoa > Arthropoda > Insecta > Lepidoptera > Noctuidae > Hydraecia > Hydraecia micacea. The sequence goes on from OU611803.1 coordinate 6,075,152, forward strand.
TGGACAATTACTCACTATTCCAAATCAAAACAAAAAAGTTACTAAAAAAGATATCACTGTTAACCCAAAAACAACTAATCGATTGGAAACATTTAAAACTAAACTCTTGAGTAAATTACCAGTTTTATTAACTAGTGATGACCCTAATCAACAATATAATGATTTTTTTAATATGTATTGCGAACAATTTGATAACACATTCATTCCAAAGACATTATCGGTTAATAGTAACGCTTCCTTCAGTGACTGGGCTACCATTGGTATACATAAAAGTAGAAAACGACTTTATGAATTATATGAAGAACGGATTTGTATAAACACTGATGAATTTAATTTATATGTTAAGAATTATTCTAAAATATTTAAAAAAGTTTGTAGTATTGCCAAGTCACGTTATTTGAGTTCAAAAATTAAAAATAGTAGTAACATTATTAAAATGACTTGGAATGTCATTAATAGCGAAACGGGAAGGTCATGCAAACGTAGTAGTGACTACAGCCTTGCTATTGATGACAATATAATTAAATCAGATTCTCAAGTCGCCGCGGCCTTTGAAAATTTCTTTGCAGACATTCCCGTATCAACTACTAAATCTCTAAACTCATCACCCACTGCTGCAGAGACTTTACTTAAAGAAAACGTTCCAGTTTGTGATTCTGAATTTCACTTCCAATATGTAACCTGTACAGATATAATTAAAACCTTTCACACATTAAATGTTAAAAAGACCGCAGATCTATGGGGTAATTCTGTGGATGTTGCCAAGTCCATTATAAACATTGTAGCTCCTACTTTAGCTGTTATATTTAATAATTGTATTGACCGTGGTGAGTTTCCTGATCTTATGAAAAACAGTAAAATAATACCGTTGTTTAAATCGGGTAGTACATCAGACCCTACTAATTATAGACCTATTTCAGTACTACCTACCTTTAGTAAAATTTTTGAAAAACTTATTTTAAATCAAATGCAAAGATTTTTTAATAAAAATAATTTACTACATAACAAACAGTTTGGTTTTACAAGGGGTCGTTCGACTACCGATGCCGGAGTTGAACTTTTAGGACATATTTATAATGCATGGGAGGACAAATGCGATGCTTTGGGCGTCTTTTGCGATTTGTCCAAGGCATTCGATTGTGTTCTTCATGAAACATTAATCAGGAAACTACACCACTACGGAATCCGGAACGCCGCTCTGGATCTTCTTGCTTCATACTTGAGTAAAAGGATTCAGAGCGTTGACGTTAATGGAAAAAGATCACCCGGATCTATAGTAACAATGGGAGTCCCTCAGGGCTCAATTCTTGGTCCTTTCTTGTTCCTTATTTATATTAATGACTTGCCGTACCTCATAAAGGATAATCATGATATAGTGTTGTTTGCAGATGACACTTCACTTTTATTTAAACTCAAACGTCAGCAGCTGGTTACTGACAATGTAAATAGCGCCCTCGCAATAGTAGTTAACTGGTTTAATGTCAATAACCTACTTCTTAACGAAAAAAAAACTAAATGTATTAAGTTTACGATACCCCACGTTAGACAAGTAGAAACTAGTGTTCTCATAAAGGATGAAGAGTTGAAACCAGAAGATACTACAGTTTTCTTAGGCATTACTTTGGATGCCAAGCTTCAATGGGGCCCCCATATAGATAAATTGTCAAAAAAGCTTAGCTCTGCAGCATACGCCGTTAGGAAAATTCGTGATTTAACTGATTTAGAGACAGCCCGTTTAGTTTACTTTAGTTATTTTCATAGTGTGATGTCGTACGGTATTCTGTTGTGGGGAAATGCCGCCGATATTCAGACAATTTTTATTTTACAAAAAAGGGCAATTCGTTTCATTTATAAGTTAAGTCCCAGACACTCCCTCAGAGACAAATTTAAAGAGATTAATATAATGACTGTGCCTTCTCAGTACATTTATGATAATCTTTTGTATGCACATAAAAATATTAATCTGTTTAAAAAATACAGTGATATCCATAACATAAATACTAGGAACAAACACAAATTTGTTGTTCCTACAACAAGGCTCAAGAAAATAGGTTGCTCGTTTAGATGCCAATGTATACGTTTTTATAATAAACTTCCTAGCCACATTCAAGAACTAAGCCTTAATAAATTCAAATCTTTTATAAAGCGAAAACTATGCCAGAAAGCTTATTATACTGTAAAAGACTATATTGAGGACAAAAAGGCTTGGGATTGAGCTGCTCCAATATGTTTAGACAGTGAATGTAGTTTTTATTTTTTTGCTATTTTACACTTTATTTTTCTTAATATCTATGTACTTAAACAATGACATGTACATTTACTGTATCAAATATTATATATTTTAATTATTTTGAATGTGAGGACTATGTGGGTCATTGTTTCCGTTTTAATCATGGTTTGGCAGTTTGAGTAGTTTATGCGGCCTACCCGAATGTCCGGTCTTTGGTATTGTTCGTCAAATCGTTGAGCTCCTTAAGTTCTGAGTTGAGCTGCACGGTTACTGACAAATGCGTGCACTGACTGGACAGGTTCACTCAATCTGTGTGGTTCTTTCCTCAAAAGACCATTTCAGACACCAATCTACATGGTCCTCAAAGATTATGTCTGGATTTTTATATACACATTGACATTTATTCATTTTATATATACAATGACATGAATATTTACTTTGTAAAGTATTTTTATTTTATTTAATTATTGTGAATGTGAAGACTATGTGGGTCATTTCTTTTTTCTGTTTTCCTTCTTAGTTAGTTTTAATCATGATCTGGCAGTTTGAGTAATTTACGCGGCCTACCCAAATGTCCTTTCTCTGGTATTGTTCGTCGAATCGTTGAGCTCCTCAAGTTCTGAGTTGAGCTGCACGATTTTTGACAAATGCGTGCACTGACTGGACAGGTCCGCTCAATCTGTGTGGTTCTTTCCTCAAAAGACCATTTCAGACACCGATCTACATGGTCTTCACATGATCTGACCAAGATTTTGTCTGGACTTTAAAAGAGACTGTGACCTCTGAGTTTGTTTCGGCCTTTCTTCTCAGAGTAGTCAGATAGGAAACGCCGACCTCATCTAGCTTTAAAAAAATATGATTGACATGTAAAAGTGTTTGTACAAACCTACTTACAGAAATAAAATCATTTATCATTTATCATTTATCAAACAACTCATTTATCAAATTAAATTTCAGTCGACAACATCCATTGGTTTCTTAATAAACTTGAACTATATCCGACGATCCTGCATACTTATCTCTTTTGTTGACTGTACACCGGGCACAAATCCAGACTCCGGGTTGCTACTGAGAAATCCCAGATAGAAAAACCCAATAACACATTTTCCGACCTGGAAATCGAACCCAGGACCACACGCGGGCTTGCAACCACGAGACCAACGAGGCAGACTCGAGGCAGTTTTTTTAATAAACGTATTTTCTTTCTTTAGGAGGACTACATGACCTAAAGCGGTCACTGTCGGACTATATAGAAAAGAAAGAGAAGCGCGATGACACAACGCTGGTAATTTATTGCAAAATATGAAGAAATTATCGATTTAAGAGGACTACATGACCTAAAGCGCGGTCTTTGTCGGACTGCATAGAAAAGAAAGAGATGCGCGATGCCACAACGCTGGTAATTTATTGCAAAATATGAAGCAATTATCGATTTACGAAAAATCTAGTGTTTGGACAAAAAAACTAAAACACTATAGTTTTAGTATGTTGCTTGTAGAATAATCTGACAAAAAATCATAATGATTGTATGTATATTAGTATGAATTTTGTTGTAAAAAAAAAGTTTTTAGAGGTATCTTCATGATTTTTTTCTATCGTACCAAATAAGTTGTATTATGTTTTCAACACACTATCTTCCTCGCATTTATCCTGAAGAATATCATATATTTTTTTGAGTTTTTTTACTGTAGTTTATCATATACTTTTATTGTTTCTAAAACTTGCGTTTTTTGCGTTTAGGTCTTCTAAGCCCCTTAAGAAAAATCTATTGTTTGGACTAAAAAATTAAAACACTGCAGTTTTAGTATGTTGCTTGTAGAATAATCTGACAAAAAATCATAATGATTGTATGTATATTAGTATGGATTTTATTGTAAAAAGAAAGTTTTTAGAGATATCTTCATGATTTTTTTCTATCGTACCAAATAAGTTGTATTATGTTTTCAACACACTATCTACCTAGCAAATATCCTGAAGAATAGCATATATTTTTTTGATTTTGTTTACTGTAGTCGATCATATACTTTATTGTTTCTAAAACTTGCGTTTTTTGCGTTTAGGTCCTGTAAGCCCCTTAAATAATGGATGTTATTATTCACGTACGTCATAATATAACGTTATTAATGGCTTCTTAAATACAAATTCGCCATGCACCTGAACACGCCCTGGATATTTTAATGTTTTTAGAGAACTGATACAAAATAATTTAAAATTAAGGTGGATCGGGGCAACATCGAACGAGATTTTGATGAGATGAGGTATATTTTTTTTAAGCGTCTATATGGATCCGAAACACATATTGTAGCAGCAAATTATAAAACTTTCAATAAAACCAACAGATTGTACTTTACTTTACACCAGGCTGAGAATCATTATTCTTAAATATTAATATAAATATTAATAAAAATATACACACAAACGAAAATAATGAAAACGGGTCAAGATCGTAATGTAGAGGGGAAGACCGACAATTGGTGTTATTTTTTTAAATTTTCGTTTTAGATCCCCGATTCTCTGACAAATTGTGTAAAGGATGTAAAAGGATACGTGTTTCTTCATCAAAGTATTTTAAAGTAAAAAAAAGTATGAAATATTGCAAAATAATGAATTTTATATTCCGGTCTTTCCCCACTCCTACCAAATTCAGACAGAGGTTCTCAACTGTTTTAATATCATAATAGTTGTGTAAGTACATTACTATCCATTGTCCCTTGTCGATGATCTACGTCTAAATGTTGACGTAGTAGTTATCATAACTAGGAAATGTATGGAAACAAAATTTGCCAATACAAATTATATTTTTAATAATCAAACAATAATTGCACAATACACTTACAGAAAGATACAACATTACAAAAATATTATAAACGGCTCATGTTAATAACGTAACAATCAAAAGGAACAAGCAAACGTTTTTGTTTGGTATTAAAAATAAAAACAATGTTAAAGAGAACTAAAAATGTTATACTTAAATCAGTCTTATTCTGAACACATCATGAAACTTTTGCTATGCTTTCTAAGGCAGCATTTAAATCTTCCTGAGTGTAATTGGTGGCACGAAGCGATTTTCTATAATATTTTCGTGGCATGATTAATCTGTAACCAAATTTAAACCCAAAGTCAACTAAATGTATATCAATTAAACCATTAAGTAAAAAAACAAATAAGAAATTCCGGATATTCTAAAGAAAAGAGCATATTTAGGAATTAGTCATATTATTATGTGTCAAAACTACACCACTTTCCCAAAGGAACATAATCATTAATCATCATCATCTTAAAATAGAAAATCTACATTGCATAAAAAACGACTTTTCTATGAACTTAATTACTTCCTAAAATATCCACAGTCCTTTTAATTACATAAACAGTAATAACCTCAATAATATTAATGTTTTATCATTTTAATTTGTTATGACAAACTTAAAACGATATAATATGACCCAAGTTGAGAACCCCTGCCTATTATATGAGCTTTTGAAACGGGGCAAGATCGAATGAATAGTATTCCGAACTTACCTCTTATCAAAACGATTGGTGAAGATCGAAAATACAAAAATATCCGAAATAGCACTATTTATGAACTATCTACTGCTTTGTTATCACTAATAACGTAATAATAAACAATTACAAGTATAAAACATATAAATATCTCACCTGAGAGGAAAGTTATAGATGATGGGTAAAGATCGAAAATCTTCATAACTTCGTCGAAAATGACCGTTGGCAAAAAATGCATTTCACACACAACCACACGGTTAGAACGCTCGAAGCAGACTGAGGTGGGGGACGGCATGAGTTGTCCTTCACCGCTAGGTTGCCATAAGTAAAATTATTTGCCTAAATCTCAGGTAAATGAGAGTTTTCGTACTTTACCCTTTTACGATGTTACCCCGACGTACCTTACTTTAATAGCTACCAGTAGTGAACTAGTGATATTTATGTTTAAAAAAAACATCCTGTATACCGGGTGTTCAAATAATTAATTACAGGTAACTTTATCAACACCTGTATATTTTACCGCACATTTAAAGCATGTTTTTGATAGAACTTAAAAAAATACAACAAATTCTTTGTCTCAATTTCTACGTATATTGTCTAACCTGAATGAAGATGCCCAGCAGTGGGCCATAATGGACAAAACAAATAAATGAAAACATTACATATTATTATCAGTTCCCTAAATAACGTGATGGAGAATATTAGTTTGTAATAACTAATTTATCACATTTACTCAAAAAGAAAAAACGGTGTTACAAGACTAAAAAACACTTTCTACAATTTTCTACCACTGAAAACACTACTAAATTACCCCCATTTCATCTAAAGATTGTTTCATGCCCTGTTTTTACATAATGTAATTACAAAAAGTGCATAGAACCTTTACCAGAAAACTTTATTTTCACCTAGCAACATTTTTTGTAAACAAATCTAATTCGCCTAGCACTGTCCTCAATATAGTTTAGTAAAAAATTAAAATGGTATTAATATGTTGTATCTTACTAGCAACACCAGCATTTTTAGTAGTAAATACATTGTGTGCCTGGCATTACAATACAAAATTGTTATTACTTGCATCCTGTAGCATATGTATACTGTGTTTCTATACCCTTTAATTTGTTTGCGGGCGCCGTCTGGGCTTGTCGGTGTTGCCAGCGAAGAACTTAAAAGTTATTGGTAGAAAATATATTTTTAAACAACTACAGATTTTTTATGTCAAAACGACGTCGTTAATACAAAAAATACAGGACTAAACACATATTTTATCTATAATTATTAAATGTTGCTTTTTTAATTAGTAATATCTATTTCTAATTGTAAATATCATGCTTGTAACCCAGTTATTCCACACACCTTACTATTTTCTATAAAAAATTGTGAATTTAGACTAGGTACCCACTTACAAGATGTGTAGACAGTTCATCGACTATTTTTTACCCATGCATGTACTTGTCGGAGCGTGTCGGAAATATGTGATTCGTTTAATGACAGAGAAAGCATGTGTGTCTCGTTATTATCAGCCATATTTTAATTACTGTGGGCGACCTATGGGTAGTGTTTGTTATTGCGTAATAGAAAAACCGTTTGAGGTTCAAATCAGATAATAATTTACGAACAAGTTAGTCACACTAGCGAATCACACACAAGTACGGAACGCGGGACAGTTTCTAAGCACGTGTTGTCCGTACGTACGATGTCCAATGTCCGAGTCCTCTCCACATCGTTCTATTCGTTCTCTCGCGCTCTCGTAGTCTCCCACAAACTCAGGCTAGACTCTGTCAGCACCACCAGATGGCGCTCGCGTCCCGATCAGTTAAATAAACGACATATTTCCGACACGCTCCGACATACTTCTCCATTAAACATGACTTATACATAGGTAAATAATAAGCATACAACTTACAAATGTAAGAAAATAATAATTTCTCAATCTTTGAGGATAAAATTTAAGCCTCATTTATTTACTGAATAAATTCTACACTGCAGGAAAATCAGTCGACACATCTTGCAAGACCTGAATTATCCAATGAGTTTATCTTTTATTGTATTTGCAATAATCATTGTCTTTATAAAAGATTAAATTTTGTTAGCTTTAGGACATTAATTTACTTTAAATCCATACCTGCTAAGGCGTCTATTTGTAGCAGTGGTCCGAGGCTCCTCGGAAGGTGTAGTAATAGATGTCTCCATCGGGTTATCCTCAGGGTCCAACAACTGGATCTGAGTCTGACGCACGAAAACTCCGTAATTCTCTTCGCACTGAAATTATTATGGAAAAGTTGTTTCAACTCACCGTTTAGTTTTTTTGCGTGAATACATTTTTTTATACTGTCGTTTGTTTGTAAATAAAAATACAGGTATTCAGCTGCATCTGGTTATACTGGAAGCTGACCCCAATATAGTTGGGAACAGGCTGGGCAGATGACTGCTATTTGTTCAATAATAGCAATATTTCACTTTTTTTTTAGTAATACAAGACTTTTAAAAGATGTAAATTATTTGATGTCAGCAAAATTTTTGTATAACAAAAATATGAGAATCAAACTAACAAAGTTTGTTTGAAGTTTTGTACTGTACTGAAAGAAATGGTTACAGTTTAAGCATTATTTCAACACAGACCTTGATGGTCAGGATGTATGAAATGTTTCAAGTTACTGCTTAGTAGCTGTGCCCCCCGGTTTCACCCGCCGTTTAATTTAAAAGAAATCGTATTCCTACTATTAATAAAATTAATCTATTAGTATCTTTTTTGACATTCAATTAATTAACATCGGTGGATAATAATATTTCTTTTTGTTATGTCTTATAGCTATTAGTTACTTCTGAAATTTATTCGAATTGGTGTAATTTTGACTTATTTAATTTTTTTAATTTCTCATGCTCTAAAAGTTCGTCTTTATGTTGTGCTTAGGCGACATAAAATCGCTTTTTATGTTCTAATGCATAAAGTATTTTTGTGCGAAGGCCGCAAAGGGCGATGGGTGGAGAATACCGTACGATCTCCTACGAGGCAGCAACTCTCCTGGCTGGATCAAAACCCTGGGGTCTGGACGCGAAAATCCATGCGTCCCTATTATATCGCTGGCGGAAGGTGGAGGTTGCGCGTGTTCAGCCTCCGGTTCCTCGGAGTCGGGAATGCGAGCCACGAAGGACTGAGCTCCGTCAGATCCTAGCGGCTTAATGGAGGGAGCGACTTGCGCAACCCAGGTGGAGGCTCGCCACAATAGTGGCGGTAAGGCCTGTTATGGAAGAATGGCTGGAGAGGCAGCATGGCAACCTGAGTTTCCGACTGTCGCAGGTGCTTACTGGACATGGATGTTTCGCGAAATACCTGCGTCGCGTAGGTCGGGAGCGGACGCCTGCTTGTCATCACTGTGTGGATTGCCACGAGGACACGGTGCAACATACGTTGGAGGAGTACAGCTTAGGCCCAACAGCGCTGTGCCCTCGTCGCGACACTTGGTGCGGGTGATCTGTCATTTTCGGCGGTGGTTTAGTTCATGGGCGGAAGCGAAAACGCGTGGGATGCTGTAGCCTCTTCTTGCGAGGAGGTGATGCATGCAAAGGAGGCGGCGGAAATGGAGATAGAGCATACCTCTCATTCCACCTGCACCAGAAGGGCAGCCGGGCGTCGAAGGGCGATTAACGATTTCCAGCCACCATAAGGGGCCCGCGGGCGGCGAAATGGGGGCCGCTCGAGCAGTCGGGCTCAATGAAGTGGCACGAAATGTGCGCGCCATATATAATGGAAGGACGTGTGGTCGTGGGATCGCCGGCACTTGGGGATGGGGCTCGCTAGGCATGGCGGGCTGATACCAGTCGGGGGTGCGCCGAATGTACAAGTATCTCCCGGGCCCCCGACTTATGGTAGTAGAAGGTACAGGGGGTTTTTAGTCGGTAGAAGTCCGACAAAACCCTGCAACCCTCCGTTCTTCGCTGACGGAGGGTATCCATGAGGATTCCCCAAAGAAAAAAAAAACCAGGCTCCCCCTGGAAAAAAGCCCTAGATACGCCAATGCAAATGCAAAAACATTTTCAGATCAGCACCCTAATTGCGTAACACATTATCAATCGGAATCTGAATCATTTTGAAGCAAATTGCTAATCCATTGCTTCATAAGTTCGAAAAATATTACTGCTCTACACGTAAATAACGCAATGAACGTTGTTGAATTGTCAAAATGAAACCGATTCCGATTGATAATGTATTACGCAATTGCCCCGCTGACTGCTAGTTCCACAGATTAGTGCGTTTATACAAACAAACTTTCAGCTTTATTATTTTAAGTATATGTTAGTATGGATTAGGTAATGCAACTTCAGTCAGTTGGAGAAATTGTGTTGTTACGTTTGTGTGTTCAGTGTAGTAAATAAATAATTTGTGCTGTGTTCAATAATTGTTAAGACTGTTATGAGTGTTATGACAAACATTGAAATCTGTTTAGTATAATATTATTCTATCACATCTAAATTAAATTATTTTTCTTTAAGTATGCTGCACCGGCACAGTGTTCTAATAATTGTGTGCTGCATCGGCTGACGTCATTACGTCAGCGCCGGTTGTCGCTGAAAATCAGCGGGCTCTGTCTTGTCTATTTTAACGGGACCTTATATATAGGGTGACTGGTAATTAGTGACCGATACCTAAACACGTGATTGTACTCATGATAACAAACAACTTTTATACTATGGGACCAAACCTGAAATCGCGAAAAAAAAAAATCTGCTGTTCAGTATATTTTGACCAGTTAGGCGGACATAAACGACTAAACAGCAGATTTTTTTTCGCAATTTCAGGTTTGGTCCCATAGTAAAAGTTGTTTGTTATCATGAGTACAATCACGTGTTTAAGTATCGGTCACTAATTACCAGTCACCCTATATAATTATTAGGATGTGTGATACAGTGTTGTTTGGCAAAGTATGAATCTGGCCGATTTGATAAGGTCTCTTAAGACGCTGAGGCTCACTCACTGGGTAGTTGAACCCTGTTGAACCCTGCCTGATGTCTGTATGCTAGGGATGAGAATATTGGTTGAAATTGTCTACTGGTTAATAGTTAATTGTTAAAAAAAAAAACTATATTTTTATTCAAGTATCTGCAACATGTTGAATAGTTGAATATTCTATTAACTAATGCATGTTGAAATATACAAGTTAACATGATATTTGTAACCACAATTGAGTTCAGAAAGTGGAGGTATATCCAGGAGTGAATATCATTACCTAAAATGTCTCAAAATACTTAGGAAATGGAACCTTACCGTAAAATAAGCATGTCCCCTGACAGTACCATTGTTCTTTCCCTTTGGTTCATCCAGGATCACTCCGATCCATTTACCCGTGGCAAACGTAGGGTATCCCACGTATGCGACAGATCCTTTCACATCCTTGCCAACTACCATCACACGCTGGCCCAGCGTTAACAGCTTATCCGACATCCTTACTTCTTATTGTCATATACTGCAATATTACGGCAAAATTAATAAAAATAAAATACATAGAAACGAACTTTTGTCAAAACAGTTTCACCACCTTATTTGACAAAAAAATTGGAGCTGTCGATTAATGAACGGTTTTATAAATTATAGCATACTTTTAATTAACGATATTCGGTCTATTTTGTTTAGATTTTATTAGAAATCAACCAAAATAGTACTGCAGATGCAATGCAGAATTTCCGAGTTTTGTGTTGTCAAATAACTGTCAGTTTGGCAAATTGCTCATCGACGTTTCGTTGCTGCTCTATGTTTCTCATGCATAACAAAACGTTGACAAAAATAAAATAAGTTATAATAATGTGCTTGAGGTGGCTTATGGGTCCTATTTTTATGTAGTGTAAATTATAAACTACATTTTTATTATAATTTCTTCCACTATTTTACATGTAATACTTCTTTTAAACTCCCTGCCTCCATTCTATCCTTCACAGAGGCAAGCCCAGTAGTGGGAACATTATAGGCTGATTATATGCTATCATAATAATTATATTAGACCATAAATTCATAATATATTATTTTAATTTTCCAATATTATTTATCAGCGAGCCAACAACACACATCTACTACTGAACCTTTACTTCAGGAAGCTACAACTGCTGTATGTTCTTCTTCCGCATCAACAAGTGATCGCGTTAATGATCTCTTTGCTAAGCCTAATACCCCAAATACGTACTTGTAGTTATCGTACGACACACTATCATTGGTATTTTTAGGGCATCACAAAGCAAGAAGTATTTGGCAACTGTCCTTGTATTGTAAACAATACAACACACTATACCTACTTACACCTACATGACATGGACCATTTTTGCTATATTAATGCCAAAATGAATACATGTTAATCCAGTTTGAGTTCAGTAGCTCCGGTCAAAGCTCAGTATACTTACTTTCATCTTCATCTTCCACAGACCCACAACACCTACCACCGCTGGTGTTGGGCAAAAACCTCTCCTAGGCTTGTGCCAATCCCCACGGTCCTGCGTCAGTCTCCTCCAGTCGTCTGCCAAACTGCCCATCTCGCCGCCGGACGACAATCAAGAAGTGTTGGTACTACAATAACAATACATATAAAAGCTGAGGGGTTGCTGCAGCTTGCTAGTGTCATTTCCATTCTCATAATCAGGATACTCGTTTCAATAGACAGCCTGGACAAAAGGCCTGAATGCGAAATAATCTAGCCATTCCATCCTCGTAGGCAACCAACACGTTTAAAATATTCTGCTAGCATAGCAGAAAGTATCTTTAAATACCTACCTAGCTATATATTGCATCAGTCTTAATAAATACTGGGATGATTCACAGTAGCCAGTGGAAATGGGTTCTAAAAATGTTTACATACTTATAAGTATTGATGACGCTATATTTTTTTTCCTTTGTCTTTGCCAAAGAGTAAAGTAACTATAGAGGGAAAGAGTAACAACTCTGTGGTAAAATTTGCATGTATGGAAAGTGCTGCCACCTTGAGTTTGGTGGGTGAACTAAGGCTCTAATATACACCTACCTATAGTTAAGCATACTTACTATAAGTAGCGAATCTTTATTATAATGTTTAGGGTCACAATTGGTCACAATCAGGGTTTAACAAATAACAGTAACAAGTAATAATTTTAACAGAATTAGCTGAGATAAACTCGGGATTTCGGGAAGCGCATCAACGTCGGGAAAGCCGGAGTTGCGGAGTTGACAATGATAATGGCGGATGGCCGGCGGCGAGTCGGCGACAATGACATTTGTTTGGCAATTTTATTGGACAAACAAGACAAGATGGCTGCCAACAAGTTTTTTTAACCCACCAAACTGCAGATGTCGCTGTCGTCTATGGAAATTGATCACAGTGCTAAGTGTGCCCCCCCTGGTCTTTGCTAACCGTTTATGTAAACGGGGACAGATAACGATGCATAAATAAATGTCTACGTATTAAAATACAAAATAAATGTTGATACAATAGAGATGCATGGTTTGCTTTTTATTTATTTATTTTACCATTTATGTATGTACACACATATATAAACAGACAAGAAAAAACAGAACAGAAAAATAGTTTTTTTTTTTTTTGATAGCTGTAGTTTTTTTTAGGTAGCTACTGATGTCTGAAAACGATGTTTGTTAGCTTGCATCTCCTTCTGCTTCCTGCCTCCGTGATCTGAACGCATAGATTTCTTGAAGTGGCCCAATAGCAGGCATACTTTTTAAGGGTTTCCGTATTCAAAAGGCTAACAGGACCTTATTACAAAGTTTACGCCGCGTCTGTGTCTTCTTAACTGCAGTAGCTACCTACATTATATCAGTTTTACATATGCACCATCAGGTGTAAATCTACACAAAAAAATTAACGCCCCAAGGAATCCGTACAGGTGCCGAAGCTCCGCAAGACCTCTCAAAATACTTCTGCTATTTGACAGCTTGATGACCGTCGAAGATATTCCCTTGACCTTGTCGCCTATTATAATCCTACGATAAGAAGTGTGTAACTAACTAGTCCTATAAAGTTAAGTTAATATTCGATTATAATTTGGAATCAAGTCGGATTCATTGGGAAATTCGCAAAACGGTGTTGCTACGCAAGTTTTTAATCGACCTCAATATTCCTACCTACGGATTTTATACTTCTGTGAAGATGATAAACATGTTCATAAACGAAAAATCTTTTTATCATTATTATTTAGTAGTTACCGCCGAGGCGGTGACCTCACGGTAACCAGCCTCGCTAAAACGAGGACATGACTCATACGTTATGTTTTTTCCTGTTTTTATTATAGCTCTTATTACCTACTCATAAAAGCCACAATGACGACAATTATTATTTAACGTGTTAATAAAACTCGATCGATTCCTTCCTCGTTTCGCAGCAGGGGCGATATTCTCAACGGACTTATCGATCGAATATGTTGCTTGGTTTTGAATACATCGATACGTTGCTAATAAACTCGTTTGTCAACATTCTAGGACGGCGAGAAATGTAATTTGAAGTGCGGTTATCACAAATAGGCGGGAAGATAAAAATAGCGTGTCACCATGCTTATAATAATTAACAATACAATCTGTCAGATTTCTGTAATAGATTTTCAACTTTATCGCTATAGCATAAGGTTCAATGTTGATTGGGAAAATTTGACAGTTAGGTGTAGGTTGATGTGCTGGCGTCTTCTGTACATTCACAGAGTACTTTTTGATAGAGGTACATTAGACCTACATTGATAAACAAAATCATTAGTTCATCTCTGATTCTCTAGTCAATAATTCCCTGGTTCTCGAAATACTATAACAGCTTATGGAGGAAGTAAACATTAGTCATCCTACAACAGCTTTTGGGAAATAAGGATGAGTAATCTGGATGACAAGGTAGAACATTAGAAGGTAGAATTCAAATTGGCATTTCTGTACCAAATGAGTTGAAATAAAAAATGCAAGCAAGGTAATTATAACGCTCTCACTGACTCCGGGATTCGAGATTTTCGCCTGCGACCGGTAGTTAGCTGCATGAAAAACCCGATGAATAGGCATGGCACGGCATCGACTAGCAAACTCTCGTTCGCCTACTTTCACTTCACTTACTGTACACAAGCATGTCCCGTTAGGTTACCTGTGCCACAACAGCACAAATTAAAAAAAAAACACCACGCTTACAAAAACATGTGTAATCGTTTTATTATTAATTGAATCATTACAGCAATTTAAAAAATACAATGTCGTAAAAAACAAAAGCGATTATTACTATTTCGTTCAGTTTAATTGCAACTAAGGACGTGAGACGGCGTCGATAATATATATAATATTAAACTTTTTACATGGGAGTCGCAAGGCACAGGGCGCGGGAGGCCTATGCGGCCGTGTAATCTCTTCTCTGTAAACGTCTGTGCTTTCTAAATACATATTCGATAGGGTTTTACATTAACGCGCACGCTCTCATAATATAAGACGACTATGAACGGTGACCATGTTACGTGTGTGCGAGCGCGGGCTCAGAAGCCGTGCACCTTGAGCTGCTCGGGCTTCACAAGGCCCGACTTAGTCAGCCACTGGCAAATGTTCTCGCGCTGGTCGCCTTGCAGCTGCAGCACCTCGCCGTACTCCGGGTGCTCCACGACCGTTCCGTTGCACGCGAACTCCTTCTTGCATGCCCGCACTATCTTCTTCAGGTCATATTCCGACGAGAGGCCCTGCACCGTTGTCAGCGTCTTACGTCCGTTCCGCTGCTGGATCCGGACGTGGACTAGACCATCTTGTACGTCGTCTTCCGAGCTTTTGATAGCATCGGCGAATGGGTCGTATGTGTTCAGATTCTGGATGGACATACGATTGAACTTCGGGGCTCTTGGTTCCACGAAACACTGCGATACTACGCACGTACACGAATTAACTGTCACTGATAACGTTCGGTGATATGTGCTCGCAGAGCTACGACCAATTTACGCAAACTCCAAAATGTAATGGCGGACAAGACCGAAAAATGGAAATGTCACGCGGAGGCGGAAATTATCGATCGCTACCATAGACAAACGGATGTTCGTATATAAAGCACCTTCTACACGTTATTTTTTGTTTCTTTACTATTTTTATAAATTTTTAAAATTACCCCTTCAATTTTGCGTACAATTTTGGCACATAGTCGTCATATTTGGCAACGTAGAAATTTCCAGCAACTGGGCTTCCAAGTTTGAATTGCTGAGCGAATTTACCAATGGAAAACTTTCCTCGTTTTTCACCGGAATTATTCGGCAATTTCTCTATTTTAGAGAAATCCAGTTTTTCTGGTTGTTTATAAACTAAAAATACATAGCGATGTAGTCCCGTGCCTTTCGGTGGGCCTGAACCGATGTATTCGGATAGTACTTCGCCCTTTCCTATGTTTGAACCTAGAATATTTCCAACTAGCCAGTGGTGCCACTCACGGAACTTAGGTTCTTCACGACTTGGAGCATCAGGATCAACCATAGCCAGTGTATAATATTCTGCTTCTTTAGCGGCCCATGAAACTGTAGGTTTATCTTTAACTTGAGTAGGAGTCAGTTCCTTGCCGGTCGCGACTGCAGTACCATTAGGATATTTTATAGTCAGCATCTCGGCTGGTGCTATATTAATCACGTCGGGTATAATACATTTCTCTTTAAAAAGAGTTTGAAGGTCAGTCATTTTATTTGCTTCTACTCCTTCAAATTCACTTAAAACGCCGATGGTGAATACACAAAGAGTAATAACTTTATAACGGTTTTCTACGCAAAGGCTTGTGTAGGACTTTCCGAACCTCATATCAACAACTTTGACAAAGAATGTTGCTTAGTTACCAACCATTGACTGCAAGTCTATCATCTATGAAGTAACAGACTTGCATATTATTTATAGCTGTACCAGAATATTTTTGGGCGTGGCTAAAATTGGAAACAACGCCGCTATCTCATTTTTTATTTATTTCGCTATGCAAATATTATGGACAAATATTTACCAACAGCGCCCCCTGTGAACGTCATTCGAGTGCCAAAACATTCTTCTAGCAGTGTATATTAAAATGTGTATATTAAATTCTTAGAATTTTTTTTTTTTGCTAAATAACAACATTGTAAACGAATAAAATACTATTATTTTAAGATTTCAAAATATTTCCAGGAAACATCGCAAAACTAAAACATGTAAAAGTGGCTTTATTTAAAATGTTGGTATAGTTTGTCTATGCTGTTACCGGAATGCAGATAAAAAAACTAAAATAATGTTTTGGTGTTTACGTTCGGATACACAGTGCAAGTAAATAAAATTAAAATTCATGCACATGAAAAAATCAGATGGAAAAAATATTATAATTTTTTCAGATAGGCGATTGCGATTCTGTTTCTCGTTCTATGTATTGACAACTCAATGTATCTCTATAAAACCCATCTGAACCGTTTGGAAAAATAGGGGCGGGCCGCGGGGTATTCTTGTGTTGAACAAACCCACTGTCTGATGGTCTGTAAGGTATATTTTTTTTATTATTTTAATGGCCTAGTTGCTGGGACCTTTTAGCCAGGGGTATAATAAAAATTATTCCTGCCACAGGTTTGATAATTATTCTTTTAGCGGGCCACTATTACATACAAGAGTGCACCCCCCCCTACTATATAGTTTGATGCACTAAAAGACATTTCGTCCCAAAACTACGTACTCGACACGTTACAGAACTGATGGACGCTGGTGTTGGCGCTAAACAAGTAGGTAGACGAATTCTACGCCGAGTCCATTTAGATTGCTATCGACACGCTAAGCTTTCAACCTACTCTCGTCATCTCTAGCCAGATTTACAACCTAATTAGCACAGCCTGCTATGTGGGGTACCTATATAATGTTGCATGAGGGCACTGACCTCTAATAATTAATGTATAATACAGGTCAGTGCATGAGGGCATACTTGTCCTTTCCAGAAATCTATTGTTGCAAGCCAACTACTGTTGAGATGAAGCTAGTTGGGACTTACAGCCTGGCCACGACTTTTGGCTTAGCGGGAAGCGGCGCTGTCTTACTGCTAGCGCAAAAAATAAAAATGTATGAACATACATTTTTGACGTGATAACGTCTTATTATAAATCGATGAACGCTGGCTGCACGCACAAAAAAGCATGACTCATTGTCGTTCTGCCTGAGCCGAGCGTGCAAGCGAGAGCACGGAACAAGCTATAGAGAGGCACGATCGGCCTAAGCGTTCGGCTAGTGACGCATCTATCTGATGTTTTCTTATGACGTTATCACGTAAAATTAATCGTCCGTAAACCGACTTTACAGACAACCAATTTATGTATATTAGTTTTTCCTACCCGCTGCTCTGAGTTAAGCTGCCGCTGATAGCGGCTAGGTCGCGGCCAGGCCGTTAGCCCTAGCTTGGGCTTGAATATAAGATTTTTAGTAGTCAGCACAAACACAGTATTCTTGTTATAAATAATTATATTTAATAGTATCCATAATTATATTTTATTACACTGTAAAATGTTACAAATAAAATATCTATTTAAATTCAGTTTATGTTACATTATAATAATATTGTAGATTTGTAGCTCATAACGGCGAGTACTTGCACAGGCATTGTTTTGAAATATAAACTTGTGGATTCTGAGGTACTGTATTACAAGATTTACAAGTATGTGAACAACCCAGATCTTGAAAATTACCATGTCACATTGTACTGGGATTGGTCTATCATTACTGACTAATGCCCGGTTTCGGAAGTTTTTAAACAGAGTTTATCCTTTCGATAGTAATTATTGGCTCGATATCGTGATTCTGAACACGTCATTAGCTTAAAAGTCAATTTAGCTTAAAAGTAAGTGAATTATTATCAAGGGTTTATCTGAGAACCTCAAAAACTGAGCATAAGGAAGGAATTCGCTTAAATAGATAATTATGTCGAATAAATAGAAGTTTAAACTCTGTTTAATAATTCCTCAGAAACCGGGCATTAGCCCATTAGAGTTGTGAAAAATAATAGGTATTTAAATAATATCTCTATAGGCTGTTGTAGATACCTATTACCAAGTATTCCACACTGCGGAAGACCACATAACTTGGAGACATGTTATATGTGATCACGATACTCAGCATTGAGGGAATGTCGATGAGGAAGAATAGAAGCTTTTACTACAATAATTATGTAAAATACGTACAGGACAGACTATGACACTGATTAGAAGTCAGCAAATTCATCAAGTTTATTTTTTGACCACTTTGCCATGGTTTATAAAATCAAAACTATAAATGGGGCACAATGAACACATTACAAAAGAGTTTTTGACATTCCAAATTTGGTCTACTATGTCGGCGGCCCAGCCGGCGGGCATGCCGCCAACAAGCCCTGCGGCATTCCCGGCGCGGCGGCTTGCTGCACAACTGAAATGATGCTTTGCGGCCACCTGATTATGCCGACAGCATACCCGCGCCG
Organism: Hydraecia micacea; assembly: GCA_914767645.1. Taxonomy (NCBI): domain Eukaryota; kingdom Metazoa; phylum Arthropoda; class Insecta; order Lepidoptera; family Noctuidae; genus Hydraecia; species Hydraecia micacea. Next base: position 6,094,283 of record OU611803.1, read on the forward strand.
CAAAAACCCGCCAGCATAGTGTGTAGTGTGCCTTAACTTCAGAATCCTGAACCTTCTTCAAATTGATACTACATATCGCGGTGTAAGAGTCAGATGAACGTATCTACATTTTCTCAATTTTACAGGAAAGCAAAGATACTGTGAAAATTCGGCTCTTTAAACTTTACCAGTTTTTTAATACAGATAAAATACTAGTATGGAATTTTTTTATTTTTTCTATGTATCGTTTTGGCAATTCATAAAGGACTATATTGTGAACCGTTTTATGAAAAAAAACTTTTTTTGATTTTTTTGTAGATACGTTCATCTGGTTCTTATACCGCGATATTATATACACATTTATATATTAGCTTAGCAGCTATGAATAGAGAGAAGTGGAAACAGAGTACCCGGCCATTGCCCAGCAGTGGACATCACAGGCTAGTAATAATAATATATATTAGCCGTTAATGTCACAGAGCTGGGCATAGGCCTCCATACTCTCTTTCCACCTTTCTGCCAAGGACCAATCTTTATGAAAGGAGTCCAGTTTTCGTCTGGGCCTGCTACAATGTTGTTTGCCATTAAGCATGACCCACTGGGTCATAAGTTTGTTCATATTGATACTACAAAGTTATAAAAAATTTGGGCTTAAAACTTTGCATCACTTCTACGGCATTGTCAGTTGTTGCACAGAGGGAAGTATATACCATGTCTGGATCTACTTCCTAGTTTAATATCAATTAAACTAGCAAGTAGATCCAGACATGGTGTTTTGAATTTAAAATGCTCCAGTTTTTTGGGTCCAAGATGCAAAAGAGGTTTCCATTAGGCTTTACTATGCAGATACCTTTGCTTAAATAGTCCATAAATGCTCAATACACGATTACACACAGCTTTTATTCTAAGTTTAGGTTTTTAGCCTCAGCCTGAGCCAACATGGCATCTGCAGTAAGGGGGGCCCGCAATTTCCTGCCAATTACGTCGGCATCTAATTGCATGATGACTTCACGGGTATTCTTCAATTTTTTCATCATATCTTCCATTCGCCTTTGTTTTTCAGTTATCTCCACGAATAAGTCATCCAAATCTTTGTTGTTATCTTCTTCGATGTTAGGAATCGTGTTTTTAGGTTTAAAACGAAAGTTAGAAACAGTTTCGACTTGTAAATTCAGTAATTTGTTCTCCATGAGCAACATTTTTTGATCATAATCAATACAAGCTTTGCCGAATCGTTTTCGAGATTCGACGACTACATTCATGAGATTTTCGCACTTCGCTTCCAAATCAAGATCCTCAGAGTCTGTAATAAGAAATAAAAACATGATGGTGTACTTGCAAACTGGAATTTTAATAAATTTTATTGTGAGCATTACAACTTACCCATTTCTATTTTTACAGTTTTGTAAGAACTATGAATATTACAACAATGTAGGACAACTGTTTTTATTTATTTATATAAATGTTTTTATTATTCTGAAGTCTTCGTGAACAAGATAAAGAAAGATTATTTGAAATCAAAGGAATTTCAAAATAACAGCAATTCAGACAAACAGACAAAGCCGTCATCGTCAGTGTCAAAGTCAATTTTGACCGTTGACGGACACTCAATTGTCAAATCGGGGGGAATTTATGTTCTGTAGCATATTAAAGCGTTCCAAACTTCCAAATATTTTCAAATAAAACAAAGTTTTTATTTTATTTCATCTCACTGTTGTTGAAAATATAAATAATAATTATAATTATTATTAAAATTACAAGAACACACAAACGTAGTCTCAACATAAAACGTGTTTCTAAGTTAATCGAAGGGTAGAAATATATTAACCGCTTGAACCTAGCTTGAACACACAATACTTTATACTACGGTGTTACAATAGGAACAGAATTTTTAATCATTCTCATGAACTCTTCCGGGCTCACCTGAAAATATAAACAATAAAACACTATAGTTACATAATTACAAACAAATTGGCAAAACTCAAGGAAACTAATCATAATTTTAATTCAATCTTTAACAATATTTATCTGAATGTATCTTACCAAGGCATCAAAATCTTTATCAGCATCGTCGATCATCTCGTCTATTTGTTCATCCGACAGACCAATTTCAAGAATATGTGTAACTTTTTTAAGATTTTCAAAACTTATGAAACCTGTAAAAAATTACAGTCTATAAAATAAGATTCATATAATTATAATGCTATTGCCGAAAGGCTTTAGTACCTATATTTATATTATTCTATACAACTTGAGAAATTAGATAATACCGCGGTCGTCCATGTCAAAAAGTCGAAAGCTTTTCATTATATCTCCATCGGTATCCTTTGACATGATCTTCCTCATGATAGCGGTTTCAAAATTCTCAAAGCTAAGTCTTCCAGTGTTCCCCTTGTCTACCGCATTAATCATCTTTTGCAACTCCTCCTTAGTGGGTTCATACCCTGAATACATAAAAAGACATTTGAGGGGTTATGTTCGGGTTGGTATGATTCAGCAAAGACCGGGTGACAAAATCGAATGTATATTTTTCCGCCCGACTGTGACGAATTATGCCGGCACAAAAAGTGTGTGTGTAGCACTAGCACGCCTCAGCTTTTTAGCTCATACACTCACAAATATGACAGCTAAAAATGTTCAAATGACATGGAAAAAATATACTTCGCATTTTAAGCAAACCTGGAAGTATCACACGCCCGAGTCAGCAGCATATCGCCGTAAGATTTACGGCCACATGCGTATGCAGTTACGATACCTAATAGACAGGTCACAGGATTATAATCCCTGCACCTTAATTGAGTAACACACTATCAAATCAATCTCAATCTGAATCATTTTGATGGATATTGCTAATCCTTTGCTTCATTTACGTAAAAACGCAATGAAAGTTGGTGAACTGTCAAAATGAAAGCCATTGCTACTGATTGTGTGTTACGCAATAACCCCGCTGAAACATGAAAGGTTTTCGGGAGTTTATAAGAAGTTTTTACTACTACAAAGTTAGGTGGTATTCATCTTTGTACCTAGAGCTTTGATAGCAACTCGAAAATCCTCCGCTTCAATTTTCCCTTCGCCTGTGTAATCGAGAAAGTTGAAAGCCTCGAGCAAATCACGTTGCTGAAAACAGTTTTGAAAAAGTTTGTAATACACATCAGAAGAAACCAGCAAGCCGGCTGGCGGCCGTCCAATAGCGCGTTGGGTTGACGATATGGTCAAATTCGCGGGAAACACCTGGATGAGGAATGCACGGAACCGGGAAGTATGGCAAAAAAAGGAGAGACCTTTATCTAGCAGTGGGTGATTCCGGGCTGAAATGATGGTGATGATCGTTACACATTCGGTGAGGAAGAATTCGGTCTTCTAAAAGACTGTCCATTTTTGGGCATACTTAGACCATTTATAAAGAAATATGTTGGGTACCTGAGCTTCAGTAAATGCAAACTTCGCCTGAACCTCTTTTATAGTAGGTGGATGCTGCAACTCCTCAACTAAGTCTTCATCGGAAAATTCCGCAGTTCCAGATAAAGTCCCGAGATCCATTTTGAAGTGATAATAAACTACGTGGCTATGCGCGACTGATATCGATATAAGAACCCTTTGGCAACCACCCCTTAAGTATTAGGTCGATAAATAAAATTATAAGAGCTCTAGGTTGTTATGAGCGCTGTTTTCATGCGGTGTTGCAATTTTTTCTAAATATTTTGGCGGATTTTTTGAATTCCGGGGTTGATTTTTTATGAACCTAACCTAGTAAATCTCCACACAAAGGGTGCCTGAAAATGTACGGCGCCGCCCAGAAAGAGATGACGAGATGACTTGGACGCGTACCGTGAGGGCTGGTTCGAGGTGGCGTGGGAAATGAGTTCCTGGAAGGATTTGGTTAGGCTTTTGCCCCGCAGTGGGACAGAATGGGCTACGAAAAGAAAAAAAAAAACAAATGGAAAGTCTTATTGATATTTTCCTAATATCCTAGTTCCTTAAAAGGCTGCAGTCTCCGCGACGGTGCGTCAGTGATCATACGGATATTTGACGCTGGCGTGTCGACTGCAGTCGCAGCCGCGTCTCCGGCAGCCGCCGACACGTTGCGATGACTGCTAACTGTCGTTGACCGTTACGACGGCTGCAGTTGACTGCATCGTCAGCAAAATGCTGCTGCTCTGTAAGAGCCCTAATGAATTCATCATATACTAGACAACGTCTAAACAAGTTTGTACCAAGCACCAACGCCTCGATAAAGGGCTTGGCTAAAAACCTTTATGTGTTATTAAGAATACATAATTGATTACCTGTTCTTTAGTAAGTACCAATCGAGCGCAAACAGTTTTTTCCTTCTGCTCATCTTCTTGTTCTATATTATGAGCAGAAACGTAGAGTTCTTGACTAAGCGAACCTTCCTCATTCATTATGACTTCTGTCAACTCTCAATAATACAAAACAATAACATCTTTCGTCTTTCTTTCATCTAGCATCACACACAGACTGCAATATAATACTAGCATGAAAAATTAAAAAAAAAATGTATTTTCCATTCCACCGACGCACGGTGGGCTGGAAATCGGCTTTCATAGACTTAGGGATTTCAATTTGCAAGTGCCTGATTTTTTGCCGGATATCGCTTCTATTAGTCATTACTATGTACAAAAATGACACCCGAGTTAATTCTGCCCAAAAACGAAGGAAATATATTTTTTTTACGAAAAATTTGTATGAAGCTAGTATGAAAAATCGAATTATCTCCTAAACGGCATGTTTAACCGTAATATCCTTGGAGGTGGTCATAGTGCTAATTATTTATGATTTTTTGGTTGCCGATTTGACGAAAAATTTAATGCCGTTTTTTTTTAAAAAAATCGTCAAAATATTTTTATTTATTTTTACATGTAAAACGATCCCTTTTAGTGTCCAAGTTAAAAAGTTCGATATGTTATTAACCCAAATATTAAGAACACACAAAACAAGAAAAATTAAATAAAAAAATTGCTGTTTTTTGACACATTTTTATTAATTTAAATAAAAAAAGATTATCAAACTCTTATTTTTTTGTATGAATTGGTAATTTGGTTTTATTGTATGAATTGGTAAATTGGTAATTTGGTTGTATGAAAAGTTTTAAAACTCATGATGTGTTGATAAATATCTAGCTCAAACATAGTTGTCTACGTGTGGGTGTACTATAAACCTCTGCCAACTCCTTCGGAAATATAGGAGTGATGCTATTTTATGTTATGTGTATTTAAAAGTCCGTGTTCTTCAACATAAACACTAAAAGGAATCGTTTCATATGTAAAAACAAATAAAAATATTTTGACAATTTTTAAAAAAAAACGGCATGAAATTTTTCGTCAAATCGGCAACCAAAAAATCATAAATAATTAGCACTATGACCACCTCCAAGGATATTACGGTTAAACATGCCGTTTAGGAGAGAATTCGATTTTTCATACTAGCTTCATACAAATTTTTCGTAAAAAAATTATATTTCCTTTGTTTTTGGGCAGTATTAACTCGGGTGTCATTTTTGTACATAGTAATGACTAATAGAAGCGATATCCGGCATAAAAACAAGCACTTGCAAATTGAAATCCCTAAGTCTATGAAAGCCGATTTCCAGCCCACCGTGCGACGCGTCGCGTTGTTGTTTTGGTTTTCGCCAACTTGAACTTGGTATTTTTTTTGCAATTTTTATGGCAATACCATTTTAACCGGACAAGACAGCCGCCATAATTATTTTGGTTAGAATTTGAGGTTATTTATTTGACCGACGCCGCTTCTGTTTTTCACTAAAGTAATCTAATAAAAGTACAAAAATGAAACTCGTAAGATTTCTAATGAAGCTGAGTCATGAAACAGTGACTATTGAATTGAAAAACGGCAGTGTTGTTCACGGAACGATAACCGGAGTAGATGTAGCAATGAACACACATTTGAAAGCCGTAAAGGTAACGCTAAAAAACAAAGAAGAATTGCAACTGGAAACTTTGAGTATTCGTGGGAACAATATTAGATATTACTTGCTGCCTGACAGCTTGCCTTTGGAGACGTTATTAATTGACGATACCCCTAAAGGCCGTGGAAAGAGGGAAGGCTTCCCAAGAGGCGGTGGTGGTGCGAGAGGCGGAAGGGGACGTGGTCGCGGAGGCCGAGGAGGACCTCGGGGAGGCCGTGGAGGCCGAGGCCGTGGGCGCCGTTAAGTGTTCTAGCTTTAAGTCTAAAATTTGTGATTACATTTTCTATTTAAGGTTTGAAGTGTTTTATTTTCCGTCAATAAGTGTTTGGATACAAGCAATAATGCTCTTACGAGTTGTATAAAGGCAAGGACAGTCATTACTTAGTTATAGTAACTTGAATACAAGCAATAAATTAACCTTTTTGATGAGTTGTCTTGAAAATAGTTGTGCGAGAACTTTTAAACTAAAAATCTAGTTAATAAAGACTTAAGGTTCAACATATTTCGAATATTAACACTATGTGCTGACAGTCACTGGTCATCAAAATATTAAAAAAAAAAAACATGAATCTTCTCTAGTTCAATGTACAACACATTTTAGATGTAGTAGTGTTTACTCTTAAGCATTTTCTAACTGTGTTAGTTGTGTTCTCATACTTAACTTTATTGTAAAGATGACCTAAGATTTAGTGTCTGTTTATGGAGTCCCTTATACAATAACTGTGACATGTATTTCGTTGTCTTATAAACACATAGTATAATACAAGTCCGGTCGATTGCATTGAGTCTGCTTTATGTACAGTGAAAATGTTAGAAAGTATTTTTCATAAACATAATGCATTATCGGAATTGGGACTGGTCTCTCAGAAAAATGTGCCAATATAAGCATTTTTCCAATGCCAGTTAATTTTATCTGAGGAATAATTTTGAGTTTTTAACAGTTCTTCTATAGATACAAAATCTGTCAGATGTCAATTTTATTCCATGAATAAAAATTATTGGTCGATTGGAAAAGCAGCCCTAAATAAACAATTTTCCATATATTTTAATATGCTTACTGATAACAAGATGTAAATAAACTTGGTATGCGAAGTTACTTAAAAGAATAATAGATTATTCATGTTTCAATTAATTAAGAATTGATTAATTGAATTTAATTTAGACCAACCTACACTCTCATTCCTTTACCAATTTAAGCTTTGTTTAGCAGTAAAATGCCCTTTTATTTAATATCTAGCTGTCTCAATCTCGTTGGAATATAGGGATAAAGAGTATTATGTCAGGTCATGGTCTACCCTTGTGATAAATTTCAAATCATTCAGCCGTTTAAGGCTCTAGACAGACGGACCGCATTTCAACTACAATTCAACCTCAAATTGCAGTTCGGATGCAGTTTGACTGAGTTGAGTTCTATTGCAGTTGTGTCAACTGCATTCTAACTGCAATTTGCGGTTGGATTGCAGTCCGTCTGTCTAGAGCCTAAGCGGGAAAGTGTAACAAACAAACAAACACAAAATATCAAATTTTTTCTTTTTATGATTTTTGTTAAGACTAAGGTAATTTTTAATACTTTGCTGTGTTAATGCCTACACCCTCAGTTATACAGGCGTATTTTTTTGTTATTACACTAATAGATCCAACAATGTTTGTAGAGTATTTCATTAAAATAAACTAAGTTGACGATAAGGCCTTAAAAACACAATTTAGTGTTGATAAAAGTAATCCAAAACTTTAACTAAGTCTTAAATAATATGTCTAGATATAAGTCCGCACCGTAAACATAGAGAAATTATATGTTTTCTAAAATATAAACTTGTTTTATTTGTAGTTTACAGATCTATTAATTTTGATATTGACTATCACAGATGATTGTAATTTTAACAACCAGACAACCAGTCATACCAAGGGGTATAGTGTTAAATTTTTTCCCAGTTACTGGGTTGTGGAGGTTGGATAGGCAGTCACTCCATGTAAAGTACTGGTATTCAGCTGTGTCCGGTTCGACTGGGGGCCGACCCGAACATAGTAGGGGAAAAAGGCTAGACAGATTGATTGCATTTTGATATTTTTGAAGATCACAGATGATTGTAATTTGTGATTCTACAGCCACATCGTCGTGATAAGGCGAACTACACCTCGCGTGCTCTCTCTCGCACTGCTCGAGTGAGAGCGCGAAGGGTAGATGGCTTTATTGCGACAATGGTAGCCCTAGCATTATATGGTTAAGTTTAGGCAAGCTCACAGACCTATTGGTTTTGTGGGTTTGGGTGACAATCGCCATCTACCGAGGAAAATATAAACTGAAGGATCAGAAAAGGATGAACTGAAGTTTCTTAGTACAGACGCCAGCACACGGATATCTATGCCAGCACATCAACCTACACCTAACTGTCAAATTTTCCCAATCAACATTGAACCTTATGCTTTAGCGATAAAGTTGAAAATCTATTACAGAAATCTGACAGATTTTAGTAGGTTGATGTGCTGGCGTCTGTACCTATGAACTTGTATGACATAACATTATATCACGCCTATAGACCTCGAAGGGATAGGTAGAGGTGTACATCATTTCGCCGGTTTGTAATGAATTTTTAGTTCCCTATACAGGGTGTTCGGCAGAACGTTGAACACACGAATATGGCAGATAGATGGGGTCGTCTGCTACCTACCCAGCCCAAAAAAAATTACTCAGGCCCCATAGTTTTTTTTTAATTTTTTTTTATTAACGAAATTCATGAGTTTTAAAGGCGTATAACTTTATGTAGGATAGACGAAACTGGCAACACTTTGTTTTTGTTTTTGTCTCGACTATTGGTAGATTCATCTAAAATTGTTGTTTGGTGAACTAGACAAAAAGTTATAAGCCATCAAACATTACAAAAAGGGTTAAAACGTGATTTTGAGCTTTACTTTGCATTGCATTAAAAAAAAACTAAAAGTGATTGAAGACTTAGGATTTCATCGAAACATCCTTGGTGTATGGCCTTTCGAACGGTATGTAATTTGTCGAATTAAAAAAAAAAAAAAAAAATATTATATTTTTTTTTTGTGCTGGGTAGGTAGCAGACGACCCCACCTATCTGCCATTTTCGTGTGTTCAACGTTCTGCCGAACATCCTGTATAGCAGTCTACCAAGGTATGTTGGGCACGCTGTATTAATTGGTTTCGGATTACGAACGCTAGAGGGCGCTGTCTTTAGAAGTGCTAATAGTAACATCCTATCAAGAAGGTTTTACATCCTATACATAATTATATTCCTGAAGGGTCAGGGAGAGGTGTACCTACGATAAATTCCAGATGGAAAAACTGAATAAATTTTTGTCCGATCCGGGAATCTCACCCCCGACTTCATGCTCAGCAGTAGGTAGCGTTTGCGATTTGAGATGCGACCATTACACCAACGTGGTCAAGTTATACTGCTGTAGTGGTTTCGTGGAGAGAGGTCACTAACATTGCTCTTAAAACGGTGGAAGAAAATATCGTGAGGAAACCGGCATGTCCTAGAACTAACCACAGATATAGATAGACCCACGATAGATCTCGATAACGCAAGAAGGGTACTTCTTAGTCTGTGAACGCAAGTATCTGTATGAAAACCAAGCGTGCCATTTTTTGACTACCTACAATGACGTCACAAGCACTATTTAGGGATGGGAAAATCAAATCGATTCAATGACGCCGCCGCGTGCGGTACCCGTCTCGCCCTACCCCTGGGACCTAGTGCCAGCGCTCACGCTCATCCAGCCAGCAGTACAGAGGAATGAGCGCGAAACTCAGGGGGGGCACACTTAGCACTGTCATCAATTTCCATAGACGACAGCGACATCAGCAGTTTGGTGGGTTAAAAAAACTTGGCAGCCATTTTCTTGTTTGTCAAATTGTCAAACAAATGTCATTGTCGCCGCCGGCCATCCGCCATTATCATTGTCAACTCCGCAACTCCGGCTTTCCCGACGTTGATGCGCTTCCCGAAATCCCGAGTTTATCTCAGCTAATTATGTTAAAATTGTTACTTGTTACTGTTATTTGTTATACCCTGATTGTGACCCTAAACATTATAATAAAGATTCGCTAGGTACTTATAGTAAGTATGCTTAACTATAGGTATGTGTATATTTATTAGAGCCTTAGGTCACCCACCAAACTCAAGGTGGCAGCACTTTCCATACATGCAAATTTTACCACAGAGTTGTCACTCTTTCCCTCTATAGTTACTTTACTCTTTGGCGAAACTGGACACGCATACTTGAAGGACGGCAACGTCGCAATTTATTTATGAATGACGGGCCTCGTGTGCGGCGATCTTTTACGTATCAATTTATTATTTTTAGTGAATATTTTAATATAAAAAAAAATAAAAACATTTTATTTTCGAATGGTAATATTTTTTTTAGCATGTATGGATGCTATACTATTGCGGGTTAACGGGAACGCCTCTGTTAGTTAACATACTGTATTAAAATAGTGTCTAATAAAACCCAAATAAAGAACTTAATAGCAGCCTAAATAAACAAATGAGGTGGTGTACAAATTCCAAACTTCTTGCTTCGTCATGAGGTTATAGTGTAGCCCACAGAGTAGAATAATTTATAGACGCAAGTGGTTAACTATGGTGGACACAGAGTACTAGTGCTATTTATGGTGGACAAAGTCATTGTCACAGAGTACATTATGTCATTGTTTTATGAGTCAAAATTCATATACTTTAATTACTCCTAAAAACCCGTAAAATGATAAATGCAAGAAACATATTTATATGAAACTAACTTTAATTCGAGTGGAAAAAATTAGTTAAAATTATTTGTGCAAGGTAATTTTGTAACACCGTGTTCGTGTGTTCGTGTTCGTTTACCTATTGTTTTTGTGATTGTTATGCGTGAATAGTGTTGCCATACTTGATACTTGCCGATCCAAATACCTCCACCTAATTCTGGGGCGCCCAACTCGGGATTCGAACCGGGAACCTCAATGGTCTGTGCAAGTTCTATATATTATGCTATACTTGACCAAAGGGACCAGTTGGCATTAACGTTACAAACTTTAGTTAGTATGGCTACGCTAAACAGTGGATGCTTACCGATAGGTATTGTTTTGGGTGCATTATTTGCGAAATCATAAGCTCGAAAGGTATATTATTACATACACTTTTCTAGATGCAAATTGACGAAAAGTGTAATTTTGCTCTTCAAAAATCATCAGGCGTTAGTACAAACAACACCAAATTCAAAATTGATTTGTACATAAAAATATACATAGGTGCAATGTAGTGGTACATGAATTCTTTCTATTTATTTATTATTTTTGCCATGATAAAGGTCATAGTAACAGGTATACTTACAGAACCCTCAAAAGGCACAATACCTACTTGATAGATTCGACTCGACTGTCCACACTGCCTAATCATTTTCTACTTTCAGTTGTAACATGAAAATGCCTGCGTCAATTAAAATCCAACAGAAGGCCAACAACATCATCAACAATGAACGTGAATCAGCAGTACAGACCGCGTTAACAGGCAGCACAGTGTACTCGCTGCCAAAGAGGACGCCGAAGCGAAATATGGTGGATATTGTGCTGAGCATCATGGGCGATGACGGACCGATGCCAATGCGTAACATGAGGCCAGCGAAGGTAAAGTCCAGCCGCGCAAAATTTGCCAAAGATGTAAACAACAATGGCCGCCCGAAATTGAATAAAATCGATATACAAGAACATTTATTTTAAGTAATGTTTGTTTTCGTGTAGTTAGCTCGGAGATTTAGACGTAAAATGTTCTTGTATATCGATTTTATTCAATTTCGGGCGGCCATTGTTGTTTACATCTTTGGCAAATTTAGCTCGGCCGGACCTTAGGTACAGACATGAGATAAATCTGGGTTTCTACTAAGTTTTTGCGCATCAACTGTGCTCCGCGCATCCCTTATCTGTTTCCATAAAATCAGCAATCGCAAAAAAGCACAATATACGTCTGCCTCATCATCATCTGCCTAGCCTTTTCCCAACTATGTTGGGGTCGGCTTCCAGTCTTACCGGATGCAGCTGAATACCAGTATTTTACATGGAGCGACTGCCTATCTGACCTCCACAACCCAGTTACTGGGTAATACGATACCCCTTGGTAAGACTGGTTGTCAGACTTTCGGGCTTCTGACTACCCGTAACGACTGTCAAAGATCCACGAATGACAGCCGGGACCAACGGCTTAACGTGCTTTCCGAGGCACGGAGGGGTCTCGGTAAGTAAAGATGATCACCCATCCACAGACCAACCGCGGCAAGCGTAGCTTAACCTGATCGATCGACCTGTGCGGCTGTTATTATTTATACGTCTGCCTGATGCTTATTATTACACTAGCTGCGCCCCGCGGTTTCACCCGCATAAGTTTCGATCCCGTGGGAATATTAAAATAAAAAGTAGCCTATATGTTAATCCAGGATGTCAGCTACTTCCATACAAAATTTTATCAAAATTGGTCCAGCCGTTTAAGCGTGAAGAAGTAACAAACATATAAACACACACCCACAAACTTTCGCCTTTATAATAGCGTCATTGTCGTTAGAGCAGCAACGTCACGATCTTCTTAACATTATGTAGTGTAAAGGCACACCACCTCATCTAGTTTTTATTTACAAATATGATTATGGACTTCCTCCATCGTGGGGGGGACAGAGGGGCATTCCGGACTCTTAACGGCTAAAACCACCGCGGTGTTCCACCTCTACCTATGGCCGAGGGTGCGGGATTTTGTAGAAGCCTACTTACATAAATAAAGTCATGTATCACCACCATATAACATTTTGTTTATTATTCAGAAAACCCGTAACGCTGTCAACCAGTTCTACGACGAACATCAGGTTGAATACGACACGAGGGGTCAGTCAGCCCGCGATCAGATTGATAGAGTCCACACTCACAACAATGCCTATCCGAAGATGTATGATGAGCTTAATAAGCGCCGGTCTATAGCTCAGGTTGGTACCTAGACCTGACGTTATATTAATACATAATCAGCCTATAATGTTCCCACTGCTGGGACACAGGCCTCCTCTTTGTGAGAGGGAGTGGGTCCACCACGCAGGCCCAGTGCGGGTGGGTAGATGTCACATGTCTTCGAATTTTTGTTTCTAGGACATGCCGGTTTCTTCACGATGTTTTCCTTCACCGTTTTGAGAGCAGTGGTGATGAAATAATTTACACAAAGTACAGCGCCTGTCTGGATTCGAACCTACGACCTACAACTCGTAAGTCGCGGCCGTTACCACTTATGGCCACCACTGCTCTCACGTTATTAGACCTAAACGCAAAAAACGCAAGTTTTAGAAACAATAAAAGTATATGATCGACTACAGTAAAAAAAATAAAAAAAATATATGATATTCTTCAGGATAAATGCTAGGAAGATAGTGTGTTGAAAACATAATACAAAATATTTGGTACGATAGAAAAAAATCATGAAGATACCTCCAAAAACTTTTTTTTTACAAAAAAATTCATACTAATATACATACAATCATTATGATTTTTTGTCAGATTATTCTACAAGCAACATACTAAAACTATAGTGTTTTAGTTTTTTGTCCAAACGCTAGATTTTTCGTTAATCGATAATTGCTTCATATTTTGCAAGAAATTACCAGCGTTGTGGCATCGCGCTTCTCTTTCTTTTCTATGCATTCCGACAAAGACCGCGCTTTAGGTCATGTAGTTCTCTTAATGACAATTCATAAAAAAAAAAAACAACCAATCCAATCCAAACCTGAAACCATCAAATCCAACAACCAACCAACCACCAAATCACCATCAATAAAAAAAAAAAAAAAAACAATCAATTACCTACCAACCAATTTCTATATTTATGTCTGTAATTTACATGGTGTACATAATAAAGAGTATTTTATTATTATTTATTTATTAAACTTCACACACTATCATTACAGGATGATCCCATACAATAGTGGTTTGCAAAACATACACAAAAAAAAAAACAACTTACGGCTAATACTTAAACATCTAAACTTACTTACTTTTTTTTTCTATTTTATTCTATAATACCCTGCCATTTTATCCGTGAATATTATATTATTTCTAGCTGCGACCCGCGGTTTTAACCGTGTGAATGTCGATCCCGTGGGAATATCGGGATAAAAAGTAGTCTATATGTTAATCCAGGGTGTCAGCTACCTCCATTTAAAATGTTATCAAAATTGGTCCAGCCGTTTGAGTGTGAAGAAGTATTGTACAGACGCCAGCACATCAACCTACACCTAACTGTCAAATTTTCCCAATCAACATTGAACCTTATGCTTTAGCGATAAAGTTGAAAATCTATTACAGAAATCTGACAGATTGTAGTAGGTTGATGTGCTGGCGTCTGTACATTACTGCAGCGGCCAGCAAAAGAGGCATTGATGGACGAACGCCATTATGCCTCGGCTTCGCCTCGGCCCACATACGTAAGTCCATCAATGCCTAGTTGTGGCCAAGGCTTGTATAGTACTTTTCTCAAATAATGCGCGGAAATTAAAACTAAGTAGTACAGTCAACAAAAGAGATACGTATGCAGGATCGTTGGATATAGTTGAAGTTTAGTAAGAAACCTTTATTTTAAAATTAAATAATAAAAGAAAATTTTATTTTATTAATAGAAAACAAACAGCTCATTTATCAAATTAAATTTCAGTCGACAAAATCCATCGGTTTCTTACTAAACTTCAACTATAACTGACGATCCTGCATACTTATCTCTTTTGTTGACTGTACCTAGGCCGAACATTGATTTTAAAAAGTAATTGTATTTGACAATGACGAACAACGAACAACAATAATTATTATGTTTCCCACGTTAAAGTGTTCATTTAAATAAAACCTTTGATAAGTTACCTCCGTGGTTGTCATGTTTCGGAGTAAAAGATCGTTCCATTTTTAAATTACACGTCAGATATGAGTTTACTATGTAATTTTTTTGGCTGCTAAACCACGACAGATATGGATTTTCATACAACTTTTGCCGGCCGCTGCTCGCATGTATTTGGCCAGTACTTACAGTAATTTCGATTTATCTCGAAGAAGGTTGTAAAAATAATGCTCAAATTTCAAAATAATGTTTGACAAAACAAACATACAAACACACATACACACACATACACTCACAAACTTTCACCTTTATAATAATTGTGATTGGTCAGGACATAGTCAATTAAATTAAAATCACAACAATCAATCAAACAACAATCAATGGTCAATTACAGGCCGATCTCATTAGCGACAGTCATCGCGAAGGTATTTGACATCATGCTTAATCGTGTTCTGTCTGTTTATTGAAGTGAAAACTTCTTTAGGCGCGTTGGGCATTTTTTGAGATGGGAAAAAACCATTGAACTCGCGACACTGTTACCGACACCGCGCTACATTCGGATGTGTTCGGCTGTCCTCGAGATGTACTCAGTTTTAATGTATTTCCGATATGTCAGTAAGTGATGGCAAAGTATTCTGTTTGTGTTTTGTTTACTTATGTGACGATTAAAAAAATACACACGTAATTGTTCAAGTTTTCACTTCTGTCGACACTCCCGGAGTGCCACTTTTTTTATGAATGGCAATGGCATCTCGCAGTTCAACCTTTGAGATTGTCGTCTGCATGCCTCAATAAATTAAGGCCTCCAAAAGCTTAAAAACTAAGCGAATACACCATAGAAATGTAAAAAAAAATTCTTTCATATATCTATGGAATACACGCTAAGGGCACCCCCTGTGGGGTACGGACCTCGGCTTAGGACGTCGCGTCGCTGGGAGAGGGCAGCAAGGGACAGGCTGGATCGGAATTATTTAGGGAAGAATTTAAAACTTCAGGCTCAGAGGCGCGGGCTGGCTCGAGCAAGGGTCGGGTCGGGCGGGACGGGACCGCCGCAAAGTGTTAATTTAGGTACTTTTTTTTTTCCCCAACAGGTAGGGATGCCCGGCTTGGACGGATTCCAAGCGGCTGCCGCGTTAAAAATGGTATGTGTTCCTTCAAGTACCTTTTGTTTATTTTTTGACATTAATCGGCTGCATTCCGAGTTATGCCAGCTGAGAGCTGTCAACAATTCGGAACGCTCGTGAAAGCGCTCACAGTGCTCGCTCAACGTCAAAACTACACTTGAATACTTATGGTTGGATTACAGTATTTCTTTGTGTATACACCACAAATTTCTTCGTCTTCTTCGGTTAGGTGGTGACTGGTAGCCAGAAGCACAATTTCGAAAATGCCCCGTTAGTTTAAAAAATATGATGCGACTCAAAACAAAACAGCACAACTGTCATTATAGACAGCGCTCATGGTGATATTATTTTAGTGTATGGTCGGCGTTATCGAAAGATGGCGCATGTCATGACGTCATCCATGACGATTCACGAGACATCGTTATAGCGCTCAAGGTAATTCGGAACGGGTATAAGCACGTTCAAATCGATTACAGCGTTCTCGGAACGCATTCTCAGTTGCTCAATGAAGTTTTCAGAAACCGGTGTTTGTCCTGTAGGTATTCCCTTTGAGTTTATTAAAGGAAAAAGCTGTGTTTATTGGTTATATTCTCACACTATGCTAATAATAAAGCTGAAGAGTTTGTTTGTTTTAATAATTGGAATTGATAGGATTTTATTCGTCTAAGTAGAACATTACCTATTCCAATACTTCGGCATGATATAGGTACAGGGTCCCATTAAAATACTATGACAAATTCTAAAAAAAAGTTCAAAGTCTAACCAAAAATATCCAAGCAAAAAAAAACACTGATTAAAGTGATTTTATTTTGACCTAAAATAATAAATTGCCGCCACATTAGTGTATTTTCGTTAGCTGATTATTTTTCTTGTAAGTATCTAATGCGTTTTTCTTATATATTTTTTTACCATCATCCTTATTTTGGTGGTCTGAATGATTTCTAAAAGTTTGTCCATCTATTTTAATGGGACCTTATATGTTAATTATTGATATTTATATGTCATGTCATGATTCATGTCATATGGCTCATTTGGAGAAGTATCGACGTAACTGTTACTTTTTTTTACGTCTATGCCTTTCTAACGTAAATACTCTTTCTAAGTGCTTTGGCATATTCAACACATTTCTGGGAAAAAATACATTTACGTCGATGTTTCTCCAAATTAGCGATAGGTATGGTATCTACTGATATAGGTACCATACATATATCAGCGAACCCTGGTTTTAAGTGATGATCCGATATCGAAGACGGTGCCAGACATACCTACAGATTAGAATATTTATTTGGTCACCATTCAAGCTGCTATTTGCATTGACTCAGGCAATGACAATGAGTTTCAGGTTTTAACAGAATCCCTTCATTCAGCATAATCAGCCTATAATGTACCCAGTGCTGGGACACAGGCCTCCTCTCTGTGAGAGGGAGTGGACTGTAATCCACCACGCGGGCCCAGTGCGGCTTGGTAGATATCACATGTCTTCGAAATTTTGGTTCTAGGACATACCGGTTTCCACACGGTGTTTTCCGTCACCATTTTGAGAGCAATGGTGATGAAAATAATTTACACAAAGTAATGCGCCTGTCTGGGTTGGAACCTACGACCTACAACTCGTAAGTCGCGGCCGTTACCACGGGGCTACCACTGCTCCTATTGCAATACACTCATCATCTGCCTAGCCCACGGATATCTATGGCCTAGCCTTTTCCCAACTTTGCTGGGGTCGGCTTCCAGTCTTACCGGATGCAGCTGAGTACTAGTATTTTACATGGAGCGACTGCCTATCTGACCTCCACGACCCAGTTACTGAGTAATACGAAACCCCTTGGTAAGACTGGTTGTCAGACTTTCGGGCTTCTGACGACCCGTAACGACTGTCAAAGATCCACGAATGACAGCCGCGACCAACGGCTTAACGTGCTTTCCGAGGCACGGACGGGTCTTGGTATGTAAAGATGTTCACCCATCCACGGACCAACCGCGGCAAGCGTAGCTTAACCTGATCGATCGACCCGTGCGGCTGTTATACACTTGTTGATGTCTCAAAACCTGAAAGTTTCAGGTTATTTCAGAACCCCTATTAGACTCCGATTAATTCTCAACTTCTTACATCTTTTCAGACACCAATAGATCCATCGAATGAAAATTTATGTGCTAAATTCGACCCGAGATGTCCAAAATGCATCAGACGTAGAAAACGAATGGAAGAAGAACGGAAAATAAGGGGACCGCTCTGTAAGAAATGTAGAGAAGAACTAAACCGAAAAGAATCAAAACATAAATTAGATCGGGTCTCGAAAAATAAAACTCCGAAGCCAAAAAAACAGCAAACTAGGTGTAGATCAACCAAAGGTTCGAAACCTTCAATAATTTGTTCGAATAAATGTTTTCAATGTTATCTTACTGCCGAAACAAAAACGGTCTCCACATTTAAATCTAACGATAATTTTTTACCTGTCCGGCCCGTCCCACAAGAGTTGATACCAAGTACCAACATTAAGGAAAACCAAGAAAAAAATGTTCTAACAATTAAATCGTCCCACAAAAAAAGAGTAAATAAGAAACCGCCATCTTTAAAATCTGATCAAAATAGGGGGAACATGGAAACGGAAACTGGGGCGTCTGTGAGTAGTTATAATAGTTTTATGTCAACGGAACATGAACCAATGGTCGAGTGAGTTTTTTTTTTTAATTTGAAATCGTGGGAACGTCTTGTCTCTTGTCAAAAATTTTAAGGTTAATCGTTTCGCGCCGTTTCGAAGGGCGACCATAGATAATGCTGGTTGTGTAATATTTTTGTAGTAAAATGTCGGTGGTTAAATTATATTTGTATTTTATTTCGTGTGTAGGTACCTAGGTAAGTTGTATTTTAGTTCTTGACAGCGCTGGGAAGTGGTCCATCTCATCATCCACGATTTTAATATTCAAAAGTTGAAATAAATTTTTGCCTTTGAAGCGGTGGACATTGGTTGGTCAATGGTAAGTAAAGCTAGGCTTTTCCAGTTTCCTAAGACTTCGTCAAATGAAATCACTGAACGTTATTTAATTATGAAAGTAAGTTGTGTTTTCCTAGAGAGCGTTTTTTTAACACCGTAAAGTCAAACCCCGGTGCCATGATCGTAATTACTGCGGCCGTTAAGTGCTGGCCAGTGCCCTTCCAGAAAACCGTAGCATATACTCTTCTAGCACGAGAAACATAATGCGCTTTAGGTATATCTACGTTTTGCAAATCAATTTTGGACGTATTGAATTTCACCAAACGGACGTCACTCACAGATCTTAGTAAGTTTGAAATTAGACCGCCTGTGTTCATTAAATTTTAATTCGTTAGGTGTTGCTAGCGTGATTACTTAGTTGGTAAAATTATGAGTTCAAATTATGAAACCATTAAAGTTGTAATTAATTTGAACTCTCATGGTTTTCCTTTTTGTGGATTAACACGGGAAGTGGGAAGTTAATAACGTAACTTCTTTATTTTTATGGGGAATCAGGGGTCGCTCGTATCAGCCGCCGGCCTGGATGTGGACACCGTGACGGGGCAACTGAGGGAGTCTTTGACCGAGGTATGCAACTCTAGCATGCCTCGGTCTCGCCGACCGCTACCCAAACGCGCCGTGTACTGGTGGTCGGTGGAGCTGGCGGGGCTTCGAGCAGCGTGTGTGGAGACAAGGAGGGCCTATACGCGGAGCCGGCGGCGGCGTCGACGGAACCGGGCCGACGAGGACCACCTCTATGAGGTATACATGGAGGCAAAAATGGTCCTCGATCGGGCCATCGCCACCGCCAGAGACTCGGCGAGAGCCGAGCTGCTGGAGGGTCTCGACAACGACCCCTACGGGCGACCATATAAGGCCGCGCGCAACAAATTGCACCCCTTTGGTCCACCGGTTGCCGAGACCCTGGAGCCCTCATTTCTGGATGGGGTGGTTCAGGCCCTGTTCCCGTGCAGGGACAACTTCACCCCGCCAGTGATGGACCCACCGCAGGGGGTAGCTCCGCAAGATGAGGAAGTAGAGGAGGCCCCTCCTGTCACGGAGTCGGAACTTGGCGCGGCGATTCTCCATATCCGCGCCAAGAAGACGGCTCCAGGCCCCGACGGTGTTCCCGCAAGAGTTATTAACGTTATTAAATATATTCTTATCTTACCAAGGTCATTGTATATCTGTAATAACTGCTCATACATAACTGTTCATAATTTTATAGTTCATATACCTAAATCGCGATTATGATTCCACTGCATAAGCACGCGTACACTGTCCGTATTAAAATTGCCGCACTTTCACACATTTATTAGGACACAGAACTCACAAGATCACTAGCCGAATCGCATAATTTGTCACACGCCTCTGTGTTGTCAGGGACTCTTGTTGGCAGCATGGACCCGACATTCCTCGCTTGCAGCCATGCCACAAGCACCGCCGCGGTACCTTCTGGATCGATCCGAAGACCGCCTTAAGATATGTCTCGTTATCTGCTCTCGCGCCCAAGAGTTATGACATCTCTTGTAAATTTTGTACATGAAGTATAGCGCACCAAGGAATAAAATCGTGCAAATGATTGTTAACACGATACTTATGGTTGACAAATGAAATTTGAATTCCTCCACCGTCGCGGTGTTTTTAGCGGCGCTATTTTGATTGAGAAATACCTCTTCATTAGTTACTTTTGAGTTACACATGATTGAAAGTCACTTTTAATGTATCTCTCACTTAAACAGTTGCCGCGTAGAGCAAAGTCTATACTAATCGCGCACATGATTCAAGCCCTGTTTAGTGGCAGGGTCGCCATGTAAGGCTGGGTGTCAGATAGAATGAAACACCACAAGATACGATGCAAGACTGCTGTTTATTATGTTAATACAAGTTATATATATTTGGTTACACACATTAAAATAGGTACATACATACTACATCACAGGTGGCGATCGCTGCCACTCAAATGGAGGAGAGGTTTCGGAACCTCTTCAGCGCATGCTTTGCATCTCAGTTGTGCCTCCTTCGCAAGGAGGGCCGCCCAGCAGACTCCCCCTCGGCATACCGGCCCATCGTTCTGCTCGATGAGGTCGGCAAAATGTTCGAGGGGATAATCGCTGCTCGCCTAAAGGGCCATCTGCGGGATATCGGGCCGGACTTGTCGGACGCTCAGTTCGGTTTTCGGGTTGAGCGTTCCACGGTGGACGCGCTGGCCTGCCTTAAGGGCCAGGTGAAGGAGGCGATGGAAGCGGGGGACGGATTGTTGGCTGTGTCATTCGACATAGCCAATGCCTTCAACTCCGTTCCCCACTCCACCATCCTAGAGGCGCTACGATTTCACGGAGTACCTCGATACATGCGCAGTCTGCTGGCCAGCTACCTGGAGGATCGGGCGATCCTCCTGGTAAATAGGACTGGCCAAGTCCGGCGGTACGCCGTCGAAGCCGGCGTTCCACAGGGGTCAGTCTTAGGACCTCTCCTCTGGAACATCGGCTATGATTGGCTCCTGCGGGGCACTCTCCTCCGAGGCACGAGTGTGGTGTGCTACGCGGATGACACTCTCCTCACCGCCCGAGGGGAGAATTTCAGGGAGGTGGCCAATTTGGCCTCGGCGGGCGGATCCTTGGTCGCGGGGAGGATCCGCCACCTAGGTTTGACGGTGGCGCTGCACAAAACCGAAGCCGTGTTCTTCTACGGACCTAGGCAGCGTCGCCCCCCACCTGACGCCCACATCTTCGTGGAGGGCGTCAGAATTGAGGTCAAGGCCCAGATGAAATACCTGGGCCTTGTAATTGACAGCAGGTGGCGCTTCGGTCCGCATTTTAGCGGGCTGTCGTCGCGCCTGCTGAAGACCGCGGGCGCGCTGTCGTGGCTGCTTCCCAACTTGGGGGGGCCCAGCGCACGATGCCGGCAACTTTACGCCGGCATCTTGAAGAGTATGGCCCTCTACGGAGCCCCTATCTGGGAGGACTCCCTCCAAAGGAGGGAGAACGCGGCCGCATTACGGGCACCCCAAAGGGCCATAGCCCAGCGGGTGGCGCGGGCCTACCGTACGGTGGGCTTCGCGGCAGCATGTGCTCTGGCCGGCACCCCTCCTTGGGAACTCGAGGCGTGGGTGCTCGCCAGAGTATATGAATGGACGGCGGGGCGGAGGGTGAGAGGAGAACGCCCAGCCCAGGAAGAGCGGGAGGCCGTCCGGCAGGAGGCGAGGGACGCCATCGTCGTCCATTGGACGGGGGACCTCGCCACCACAGCCTTCGGCCGCCGAACCCTCGACGCGATTGGGCCAGTCCTGCGAGACTGGCTCGAGCGGTCGCATGGGTTCCTCTCCTTCCGTCTGGTGCAGGTGCTGTCCGGACACGGTTGTTTCGGATCGTACCTGCACCGAATCAGACGGGAGGAGACGCCGTCGTGCCACGACTGTGGCGCGGCGGAGGACGCGGCGCAGCACACGCTTGAGGTGTGTGCCCGTCGTGGTCCGAGCCGCGCCGCAGTCTCATCGCGGTGATCGGACCGGACCTATCACTCCCCGGTTTGGTTAACGCCATGCTGAGGGATGAGAGGTCCTGGGCGGCAGTCGCCTCCTTCTGCGAACATGTCATGTCCCAGAAAGAGGCGGCGGAGCGTGCGCGGGAGGACGATCCTCACGCGGTGCTGCTCCGAAGGCGGAGGAGAGGTCGAAGAAGACGTCAGTTTGACAGTCATCTCCGACTCCTCCCAGATGGAGGCCAGCAGGCAACGGGTGCGGGGGCACCCTTACCTGTATTGCACAGGCCTCCACCAGTGTCGTAGCCCCCCAACATGGGGGGCATGCGGGGCCCGCCAGCAAGGCGGGCATTGCGCCGGGAGGGTTGTGGAAGTAAAGGCTGAGCCGGTTTCCCATGGCCCTCCCATCACGGCGATGTGGGTACACCGCTGAGTTTTAGTGGGTATACTGTCGGTGCCATTCCGACAGGAGTCCCACATACCCTGTCTCGACCCCCGCGAGCGGGGATGCGTAATGCATTTATCAGCGAAAAAAAAAAAAAAAAAAAAAGGGGTCGCTCGTATTGGCAATCAATCCCCCCGGTAAGTGAAGAATATACTCGCCAAAGGACATCATTAATTTCGTACCCAAAAATTAAAGTGCTGACCGGAAAAAAAGTACAGGAGGCCTACCATAGGACCTAAACTGAATTGTTCTTCTAATTCGTACCATGACGTCAGTTTAACGATTCAGTTTAGGCCGTGCCATCTGCTGACAGCGATTGTCCCAAACTAAGTCGCAAGTTTTGGTTTCATTCATACTTGTTTGGTACCATGACGTCCATAGAGCAGCTCAAGCGATGCAGTTTAGGAACCTAAACTGAAATGTCTTGTTTTTGAATCGTTTTTAATTAGATCATGGTAGGCCACCTGAGCCTGCTATTATTCGGCCCAGTTCCCTTACACAGAGAGAAATCCTGATCCTGAGTCCCAGCAGCGAGAACATTATTGGCTGACTAAGAGGATGATTGATGATAGAGGCGTTGATTTTAGAATACTGTACAGACAGACGTCATCGTAGGTACCGGGGAGTAACTTTTCCTCAACGCAACTTTGTCTGATGTACTTCTGGGGGTTTACCTTTTCAATACAAAAACAAGTTTCAGTCAGATGTATAATTACTGGCTAGCTAAATATAGATTGACATCGACACGCTGAAGACTGGCTGAATGTATTGTATCTATGTTAAAGGTTTCCCGTTTATTTATACTTCGAAATCAAAATATTATTATTGTATCCATACTAATATTATAAATTCGAAAGTAACTCTGTCTGTCTTTATGTTACCTTTTCACGCCTAAACCACTGAACCGATTTAGATGAAATTTGGTATAGAGATAGTTTGGGAAAAAAGTTGTTTTCCCGATGGATACCGCATTCGCTCTGTGAAGAGCAAAAAGCGGCTCGCGTTACTTGGTGCGTCAGAACTCTCGAAAGATTCCACGCAGGATCCTCAAATGCTGTATACAACATCGTATCAGGTGACGAATCCTAATATACGCGTACGAACCTGAAACAAAAAACCAGTCACGAGTTTGGGTGTTTGAAAATGAGTTAAAGTCAACAAAAATTGTTCGTTCACGGAGTGTTGCAAAAAAAATGGTGGCAAAACCGGCCATGTTACGACTATTCCTCTTGAGGGACAAAGAACGGTTAATGCAGAATGGTATGCTAGCATTTGTTTGCCACAGGTCATTTCTGAACTCCGTAAAGAGAACTGCAACCGCCGCATTATCCTCCATCACGACAATGCGAGTTCTCACACCGCGCACAGAACAAAAGAGTTTTTAGAGCAAGAAAACATAGAATTATATTATTAGACCATCCGCCGTACAGCCCCGACATAAACCCTAATGATTTCTATACTTTCCCTAAAATAAAGAATAAATTGCGTGGACAGAGATTTTCATCACCTGAAGAAGCTGTGGACGCCTACAAAACGGCCATTTTGGAGACCCCAACTTCCGAATGGAATGGTTGCTTCAATGATTGGTTCCATCGTATGGAAAAATGTGTCAAATTTCGCGGAGAATACTTCGAAAAGCAATAAATACATTTTTAAATAGTAATGTTGTGTCACTTCATTGATTCCCGAAATTTTCAGTGCCGCCCTCGTAGTTAGATATTTGCCCCTGGCTGGAGGCTTTGAGTTTACTTAAGGCAACCACAGGATAGTCCGGTTAAGTAGTCACGACCTCTCGAGGTCAACTACGAGATGCCATATAGGAAAAAAAAAACTACGACTCTATTGTTAGAAACAAGTTGCACAAGAACAACCTCTACTTCAAGACTGTTCAAGTTGTAACATGCGAGAATCCAGTAACTGGTGGCCTACCATGATCTAATTAAAAACGATTCAAAAACAAGACATTTCAGTTAGGTTCCTAAACTGCATCGCTTGAGCTGCTCTATGGACGTCATGGTACCAAACAAGTATGAATGAAACCAAAACTTGCGACTCAGTTTGGGACAATCGCTGTCAGCAGATGGCAAGGCCTAAACTGAATCGTTAAACTGACGTCATGGTACGAATTAGAAGAACAGTTCAGTTTAGGTGCGTTAAGAGCTTGTGGTAGGCCTCCTGTACTCCGTAGGCGTGACAGCAGACAGGTAATTAATCAATCACCTGCAGCTGGTTGATAACAAGTTTAAATAAATAACAAGTGCAGGAAAAGCAACCACATAGCTATTCACAACCAATCGATACGCTTCCGTACCGTATCACCATTCCGAACATCAATCAATGTTATCGTAGGAGTCCTCTAAATGGTCTTCACAAGTCCAAAATCCGATTTTTTTAAGTGAAATTTCTTTAGGCGCATTGGGCATTTTTTGAGACGGGAAAAAACTATTGAACTCGCGCCACTGTTACCGTAATCGACACCGCTTCGGATGTCGTCGGGATGTACTCGGTTTTAATGTATTTCCGATATGTTAGTGAGTGATGGCAAAGTATTTTGTTTATATGACGATTAAAAAAATACACGTACCTACACACGTAAGTAATTGTTAAAGTTTTCACTTCTGCCGGCACTCCCGGAGTGCCACTTTTTTCCAGTTTAAATCAAATAGACGACCGCTATTCTTCCGACAGCTGCGTGCTGTCGGGGGCAAGGCAAATCAGGTTATCGAAATGTGTCATTTTCGATACGATAGAATGTCGGATGGTTGTGAATACCTATGCAGTTTCCTTTGTATTTAAAATAATAGTGTTGGGGTAACAAACTAGAGCGGGTCGTTCAATGATAATGTAGGGATAGGCAGTCTGTTCACTCGTGTACCCCGCGCTACCAACTCAGGGGGCCTAGCTCAAATCCATCAACGGAGATACGGGCCCGTCCTATACCAGCACCCTAATTGCGTAACACACTATCAATCGGAATCAGAATCATTTTGAAGCAAATTGCTAATCCATTGCTTAATAAGTTCGAAAAAATTGTCTGCTCAACACGTAAATAACGCAATGAATGTTGTTGAACTGTCAAAATGAAACCGATTCCGATTGATCATGTGTTACGCAATTGCCCCGCTGTTCAAAACTTCGAGTGCACCCTACACCCGATTACCGTAAAACGGGGTGAATAGGGATGCAGGGGTGAATCGAGACGAAACTTTAAAATGGATTTTAACATTGAAATATTTTTTTTTTTTTGCCAAAAAGGACTCTAATGTGTTTACTATATTATAATTAACGGTTAAGTGTCCTTATTGGCAACAAACTATATTACATCAACGTTGAAATCCATTTTAAAGTTTCGTCCCGATTCACCCCTGCATCCCTATTCACCCCGTTTTACCGTTATTTAACTTTTTCGGACGGCCAAAAACACCTCGGGAGTTGGGACAACAGTCAAATCGTGTTTAGTGAGGTAAAGAAGCTATCGGCTAGCGCCTCCAGGGTGCTGTGGGGCTGCGATGCCAGGAGAGGCTGGATGCTGGTCTGGTGGGGAGTTGGCTACACCAGACGGTGCACACGAAGTTCTGGGGCACAGTTTGGTCCTGCCAACGACGCGGTGTGTTCGAGTCACTACCACTATTTTTTTTTTATTATAGTGTTCAGCTCGGGGTCACCTGTTTGGTAAGTTAAAGAAGGAAAACAATCTGTAGGAGTAATATCTTGGAATGGTCAGTGATTGCGTGGACATAAAAATGGGGTTGTCATTGGTTAAACGGTAGGTACTTAGGCTGAGATAGATTGTCTTTTCTCCTCACTCGTGTCGATTTGTTCTTATCCCAATTAGGTACCTATCCTGCCCGAAGATTGTTGAACTGAATGCATGGTATTGTTGAACTGAACGAAGAAAAGTCAGAACAATAATGTGTTACAGGTGATTTTAAGGTCTTGAACTGACAAAAATCTTTACAAATATTGGAAAATCTTTTCAAATTTTTTAAAGATATTTTGATAATACATTACGCGAACAACCTAATGATCGATTGTCGGTCATCAGCAGGGTCGTTATCTAAAATCATTGCTTAATACTAACCTACCAATTAACAATTCTACGTGATCACTAACAAATTCCAAGAGTCACACTACCTGTTCAACTTAGTCGCATTATAAAGTAAGCTTATGTAGGTATGTATATTATGTGACGAATAAAACCTTGAAGGCTCAGTTCGCGCGAGTTTCATATTCATATAGGACGTTTCCTTATAAATTCCACTGCCGTGTGAAATCCAATAAAAAAAAACATGAATTAAAAATAAAACAGAAAATAAATTTAAAAGTTTTGACAGCAATTTTGGCGCGAATTGGCTTTTTTAGGTTATGATTATTTAAAATGTTGTTATTTGGAAAAATGAATTCCAAAATGAATGTGAGCGTGTTTCTAGTTTTATTTTGTTGTGTAAAAGTTGTGTTATTACAAGGAACCGGTTCAGGAAATGACGGAAACTGTAAGTAATTTGTCTCTTTTTGCATACCTACGTTTTTTTTTCTGAAACGAAGTGCTGAGCAAGCGTATAACCTTGTTATTCCTAAGATAGAATAAATACTTTTTGTTTGTTGATTGTACTGACTGAATACATTGTTATTCGTGCAACTGGTTAAAACATATCCGCCACAAAAAATATAATTACAAAGCAGATGGCTAATCGTGGAATAAAAAAACTACAATAATAGCGACCTCAGGCATGAGTTAACGACAATGACCTAAGTTGATGTTTTTGGAAATACCTGGAGGTCGGCATGTTTTTTTTAATTTGTACCTCAAGCACCTACCTACTCATTAGGAAACGAGTAGGTACTTACTTAGTCATAAAAGAATGACCGCAAAAAGAAAAAAAATCTAATGGAATTATATGCACGATGGCATACATCGCGGCGCAAACTGAAACGGGAAACCATGAATAATTCAGAACATGATCCTAGACCCCCTAGCGTAGAAATTTATCGTCAGTTATTAAAAAAAATCTGCTGTTTCATAGAAAAGAGCAATACCTACCTACGCGGTCAAAATTTATGGAACAGCAAATTTTTTTGAAGAACCCACGATCAATTTCAACGCAGGAGGTTTAGATTCAGAATCATATAATGAATCCATAGAAACAGCACCCTAATTGCGTAACGCACTATTTATCTCAATCTGAATAATTTTGAAGGATATTGCTAATCCTTTGCTTCATTTGTTCGAAAAATTCGTCTGCTCAACAACGTAAATAACGCAATGAATGTTGTTGAACTGTCAAAATGAAAGCCATTGCTACTGATAGTGTGTTACGACATTACCACGCAGTTGGTGTGTCGTTGTCCCAGCCAATTTACTTATCCTTTATTTTATACGAGTATCTATCCAGCATTTTGTAACTTCATGGAGTTTATATAGGGTGACTGGTAATTAGTGACTGATACTTAAACACGTGATTGTACTCATGATAACAAACAACTTTTACTATGGGACCAAACCTGAAATCGCGGAAAAAAAATCATTCCCTACATTTTGACGAGTTATACGAACATAAATATGTAGGGAACAGCTGATTTTTTTTCACGATTTCAGGTTTGGTCCCATAGTAAAAGTTTTTTGTTATCATGAGTACAATCACGTGTCTAGGTATTGGTCACTAATTATATATTCTTACAATATAGAAAAACGTAAACACTTCATCATTTGTTAACACGCAAACTTTGACGTTTTTAAATAAGTGCCTAAGTACAGACGCCAGCACATCAACCTACACCTAACTGTCAAATTTTCCCATTCAACATTGAACCTTATGCTTTAGCGATAAAGTTGAAAATCTATTACAGAAATCTGACAGATGGTAGTAGGTTGATGTGCTGGCGTCTGTACAAGACGATTATTAAAAAGCCAAATCCCCCCATTTGTAACGTAAGCAAAGTTCTTCTAAAAACCTGTTTCTTTTATAGTACTATAGGTTGCTCAAAAAACCCAATCATCATTGGTGCAGTAATTTTCGAGGTTACCGGTAGAGTTCGTAGATATACAGGGTCAAATTTAATTAGCTAGCGAAACTCAGCAGACATGATAGTTATCGTTGGTATTAATTTAACATGATAAAATAAAAATGAAAAAAGATTCGATTTTGGGGGTTAACGACCGCTGGTGGTTTTGTTACATGAAGTACAACTGTATGAATTGAGGAAATCTGTGATGTTTACACAAAGAAAACTGCTTTTTTAAACTGATATTTCAAGTGACTACTTGCGGTTGATGACCCTAAAGAACTCTCCAATTTTTTTTGTCATTTTTAGATATTGGTACTCATGACGTCTGCGGAGTTTCGCTAGCTAATTCAATTTGACCCCTGTATGACAAGCGAAAATAGTGCCTGTTTCTTAGAATTTTATGTTCTTTTCCTTGACGGACTTGGACATACGAGTACCTCATAAGTTTTTAGAAGGTTCTTAGCACAGAGCTTGTAACCTTTTTTCTTAGCAAGTAGGTATGAATTTCAAGTGACCGGAGGTATTTAATTGATTAAATAAACATTGGCCGCGCTATTGGACTCATTTTATTATGTGGGGAAATCCATAGTGTAGGTATCTAGGTAAAAAATGCCATGTAGAAACGAAGGCGGTTGCCTTAACGCCGTGCGCCGCCGGAGTGAACGAAGTGTTGTAAGACACCTGCACATCAAGCTACTACAATATGTCAAATTTCTTTAATAGATTTTCAACTTTATCGCTAAAGCATAAGGTTCAAAGTTGATTGGGAAAATTTGACAGTTTCGGGCAGCTTGATGTGCTGGCGTCTGTACTTGTTGACAGGCCTACACTGTCCTATATCTGTTTGAAAACAGAAGCCAATTATTTTTAAAAGAGTAAATAACCGTAACACCACACTGCGCTCCATAACTCAAGTAGCGGATGTTGGAGAAAAAACAGCCAGGCTGAAGTGGGAGGGGACCGAACACGTCTCACGAATGCACCTGGAGAGATGGGCAAAGATCGTCACTCACTGGACGCCTGAGGCAGGACATCGCCGTCGAGGTAGACCACGGCGAAGGTGGCGTGACGATCTAATATCATTCGCAGGGCCAACATGGCCAGAGATCGCACAAGACAAGGTTTGGAAGAAAAAACGGGGAGACCTTTGCCCAGCAGTGGGACACAAAATAGGCTACCCAGGATTTTGTAATATCTTGATTTAAAAGAGTGTCCATGGAGTTTCTTGCCCGTTCTTCTCCATAGAGATGTACGTTTTGGAATGGGCAACTAAGTAGCTTCAACTTTCTGACTAACTGACTGACTATTTAATTTTGACAATTCAAAACTGCCTGTACATTGTTTAATTAAAATAAATGCTTTGATTTGATTTGATTTGGGTAACAAAAAAATAAAAATAACCGTCGAGTTTCTTGCCGGCTCTTCTCCATATGAAACGACCAATTGGAACCGTGCACCTAGCTACTGACGTTTCATAAGTGCCCATGTAGGTTAATGTGAAATAAAATATTTTGATTTTGAATCAACATCATCAATTATCATAGTGGTTCACTGCTAGTCGAAGGCCATTACAATTCCACACTCAATGTTGGAGTCGAGGCCTTTGTGGAGTCGATAGGCCACTCGCATACATCCATCCTGCTGACTACCCTACAAAGATCGTCGTGCGTCGTTCCACCTAACCTAAAGGAGTTTTAAGGCCTATTCAAACCTAAGCAGTATTCGCTGCCGCTGTGGGCTGTGGGTAGAGGTACATGCCGCGCGGGTTTCGCTCAGGTATTTAGTACCTATCAAGTTCAACGGCTAGAGCGGAATAGTTGGTGCCATAGTACCGCATAGGTATTGTTTACCTTCTTTCCCTTCCCTCTTTACCTTCTTGAGTGAAACTCGAACTCGGTATTCTACCCACAAGGATAGCGAAATCCGCTTTGGTGTGAACAGTAATATTACCGCATACCCACTCGGTTTTCTCTACCGCAGACGGTTGCGAATACCGCTTAGGTTTGAATAGGCCTTTACATTGCGTTTGCAGATTCACAATCTCTGAATTGATTTGAACCTTGTAAAATTATCATAAGTTATTGAATTTGAGAGGCAACTCGAAGCAGAGCCTAAAGTTGTTTGGAAAAGGTCAGGCTGATGGCATCTAATAGAGATACAGTCATCCTATCTGCAGGCCTACCACAAGCTCTTAACGCGATCCATTTTAGGACCTAAACTGAACAGTTCTTCTAATTCGTACCATGACGTCAGTTTAATAATTCAGTTTAGGCCGTGCCATCTGCTGACAGCGATTGTCCCAAATTGAGTCCCAAGTTTTGGTTTCATTCATACTTATTTGGTACCATGAAGTCCATAGAGCAGCTCAAGCGATGCAGTTTAGGAACCTAAACTGAAATGTCTTGTTTTTGAATCGTTTTAAATTAGATCATGGTAGGTCACCTGATCTAAAGTCCGGCGTTTCTTTTGCCAAAGATGTAAACAGCAATGGCCGCTCGAAATTGAATAAAATCGATATACCAGAACGTCTATCTCCGAGCAAACTATAACGAAAACAAACTTTACTTAAGAGGACTACATGACCTAAAGCGCGGTCTTTGTCGGACTGCATAGAAAAGAAAGAGAAGCGCGATGCCACAACGCTGGTAATTTCTTGCAAAATATGAAGCAATTATCGATTTACGAAAAATCTAGTGTTTGGACAAAAAAACTAAAACACTATAGTTTTAGTATGTTGCTTGTAGAATAATCTGACAAAAAATCATAATGATTGTATGTATATTAGTATGAATTTTGTTGTAAATAAAAAGTTTTTAGAGGTATCTTCATGATTTTTTTCTATCGTACCAAATAAGTTGTATTATGTTTTCAACACACTATCATCCTAGCATTTATCCTGAAGAATATCATATATTTTTTTGGTTTTTTTTACTGTAGTCTATCATATACTTTTATTGTTTCTAAAACTTGCGTTTTTTGCGTTTAGGTCTTGTAAGCCCCTTAAAATAAATGTTCTTGTATGTACTTGTTCTTGTATATGTTATTACAAATAAATAATAGTTAAATGTTATTGTAAACATCAATTTAAAATAACCTCCCATTTATTTGCAAGCATCTTATTTCGTGTCCTTTTAAGCAAGGCAATTTGACCGCAGTACAGTCGGTGAGACCTTCAAAACTCGTTTTAATGTCAAAATATTCATCAAACAGCTCTAGGACTAAACTTGTTAGTGTATGTTTTTGTACGTCTGCGAATTTTAGATAATATTGTGTGATTACGTTTTTTAATGACCACCTCCACGATCAAAGAAATAACCTTCTTATTTCCCGGGGGCTTCGTGTTTAGTCATCATCTGCCCAGCCTTTTATTTATTTATTTATTTATCCATTTATTTCAGGCATCAAGGCCCATATAAAACACATACAATACAATATTAATATAACTTAACAATACTACTTATAAATACATACAAAATTATAATTAGGTACACTAAAAAAAAAAAAAAAAAAAACTAACTAAACACGAAGTGTCTGCGTCGTGTTTCGCTGACTGGTGTCATGTAGCCGGCCACGAAACCGGCGGTACACAACCCCCTTCGGCCAGAACTCTTCCTTGAGGAACTTCTCGAGATGATGTGTCGGAACACGCACCACAAACGACTTGAAGTTGGTGTTGTGACGCGACTCCAACTTCTCGACCCTCAAAGTCCAGTTGGTCTTGACACGCATTTCCCAACTATGTTGGGGTCGGCTTCCAGTCTAACCGGATGCAGCTGAATACTAGTATTTTACATGGAGCGACTGCCTATCTGACCTCCACAACCCAGTTACTGGGTAACACGCACAGAAATCTTAATAATAAGGCATTATTATTAAGATTTCTGTGGTAACACGATACCCCTTGGTAAGACTGGTTGTCAGACTTTCGGGCTTCCCGTAACGACAGTCAAAGATCCACTATTAATGACAGCCGGGACCAAACGGCTTAACGTGCTTTCCGAGACACGGAGGTGTCTCGATAAGTAAAGATGGTCCCCCATCCACAGACCAACCGCGGCATGCGTAGCTTAACCTGATCGATCGACCCGTGCGGCTGTTATTATTTAGCCACGGGCTTGTGTTTAGCAACAACCACCATTCGACAGTTATTTTGAAGTGCCATGTAACATGTTCTTCACGATGTTTCCTTTCACCGTTTTGAGAGCAGTTCCTGTGGTGGTGAATTTTGGGCCGAAGGTGTAGTTAGTGCCGCGAAAGATGAGACTTGACCCCGCCTCCCGCCCGCGCTCTTTCCGCCGCCCGTATGACCGTCCGTCCTCAGGTGGCCTACCATGATCTAATTTAAAATGATTCAAAAACAAGACATTTCAGTTTAGGTTCCTAAACTGCATCGCTTGAGCTGCTCTATGGACTTCATGATACCAAATAAGTATGAATGAAACCAAAACTTGCGACTCAGTTTGGGACAATCGCTGTCAGCAGATGGCACGGCCTAAACTGAATTGTTAAACTGACGTCATGGTACGAATTAGAAGAACAGTTCAGTTTAGGTCCTAAAATGGATCGCGTTAAGAGCTTAGTGGTAGGCCTCCTGTTCTCCAAGTCCGTTAACGAACAATACGGGCCCATTCAAAATTGGTCTCCTCCGCTTGATTGCCAGTCAAAACTGATTGGAAATACCTACAGCGTCTATAAATATATTATTTACGCTATTGTGATGGATACTATGGTAAAGGTAAACCGTGGAAATTAATTTGTTGCAATTAATAAGGTTCGTGCGGAACTGTGAACATGTGTTAGGTACTTGGAAACATTTGTTTATGTAGGTAACTAGCAGCGCCCCTCAGTTTCACCCGCATAAGTGTCGATCCCGTGGGAATATCGGGATAAAAACTATCCTATGTCCTTTCCCGGGACTCAAACTATCTCTATACCAAATTTGATCTAAATCGGTTCAATTCGGAAGAGGTAACAGACAGACACACTTTCGCATTTATAATACTAGCAGCGCCCCGCGGTTTCACCCGCATAAGTTTCGATCCCGTGGGAATATCGGGATAAAACGTTGCCTATATGTTAATCCAGGGTGTCGGCTACCTCCATACAAAATTTTATCAAAATTGGCCCAGCCGTTGGAGCGAGAAGAAGTAACAAACATATAAACACACACAAACACAAACTTTCGCCTTTATAATATTAGTGTGATAATTATGTTATCTTTTCCACTATACAGGGTTATTGGAAAAACACTAACAACCTCTTAAGAGGTCATTGTACTCATAATTATGAACAACTTTTACTATGGGACCAAACCTAAAATCGCGAAAAAAAAGTCAGCTGTTCCCTACATTTATGTTAACTCGTAAAAATGTAGGGAACAGCTGATATTTTTTTCGCGATTTCAGTTTTGGTCCCATAGTAAAAGTTGTTCATAATGATGAGTACAATGACCTCTTAAGAGGTTGTTGATGTTTTTCCAATAACCCTGTACTGTATATGTAGGTATATTTAATATATCAAATTCTTCTCTTCTTGTTCTCACACGCTATATTGTCTACATTTCTTTTTCATTTCTCCTTTCGCAGATCTGCTGGAAGAAATTTATTAAGAAATAAGCAGTACCTTTTTACTCAATACTAATATATCGTATCTGTATTAATTTTAATGTGTGTACAGACGCCAGCACATCAACCTACACCTAACTGTCAAATTTTCCCAATCAACATTGAATCTTATGCTTTAGCGATAAAGTTGAAAATCTATTACAGAAATCTGACAGATTGTAGTAGGTTGATGTGCTGGCGTCTGTACATAACAAATAATAAAATAAATACATAAGAATAAAACTCTTCGTCTGACGGCCTCACCTCGGCGGAGTTTCCTGTCTGATAAAAATCTTATAAAAGGCGTCGGGTAATCCCAAAGACATTGGCATATCCTTATACTCTAAAAGATAAATAAAACAACTTATATATTTACCTGTAGCTACCTACTACCTTAACTAACACAATGTGCATTTACCATGCACCGTACAACACTCACACAAAAACATCTATCGCTATCGTTGTGCTGTGCAAAAGCCATTTATTTTACATATACGCTAGTGATTGACTAAATCGGAAAGTTATCGATTCTTCCATTAATTATTGTACTAAAAATAATGTACGGTCATGAAAATAAAATAAATAAAAAACGATATGTCCAGAGAATATTATATTATAAATCAATAAAATGTAGCTAAAAAAAATAATTGAAGTAAATAAATAAGTTAATATTATTTTACATCTTCTCAAGGGTCTACGAACCGGATTTAAACGTCATCTTGTCAGGTCTTCTATGAACCGGGTTAAAACGGTTGACAAATTGAAAAATTAACTATAATAGCAATATATTCGTTGGGCAATCGACATTGTTGTCGATAGCCTACGTTATTAGACATTACCAACTACATCACTAGCTCGCCGCAAGACACAGCGGCCGTACTATGCGACGCTCGGCGAAAATAAAGTATCGTTTTGTAATGTTTACATTGCTTGTCCAGTCACTTGACGACATACTTAGTGGTTAGTGGTTAAGGAGCAATGTATTTGCTGCAAAAATAGTACAGCCGCTGCGATATTTGAAAACAAAAATAACGTAGTAAAAGCAAGAAATATTTTACCATTTGTTGTTTTTCATGATTTTAAAGACAAATACAGTAAAATACTTTTACTTATATATGGTAAGTGATTCCATGAGATACGAAGTTTTTATTTTGACTTCGGTTTTTACAGGAAACCACTAAACAACTCGGCATTTTTATATTTTATCACGATCACGGTCGAAAGCGCACTAGTTCGCGGAGACGGCCATTTGCCGAGTACAGGCACAATTTGCCCATGGCGTGTGGACACAGACACGCCCCCTTGCCACTTCTCCTGTTTTTTATATTTCTATGGTTTTCTAGCTTTGGACACCTACGTATGTCAACTACCTGTTATATACCTTGCAGGACCGTCGATCGCTAGCGTGCAGCGGGGTAATTGCGTATGGCTTTCATTTTGACAGTTCAACAACATCCATTGCATTATTTACGTTGTTGAGAAGACAAATTTTTCGAACATTATGAAGCAATGGATTAGCAATATCCTTGAAAATTATTCAAATTGTGATTGATTGTGTTATACAATATGGTGCTGGCTAACTAATATTTGCCCATTAGGTACCTACGTATAGGCGGCCCACTGTGTGGTCATGTGGTCAAGTGGTAACGGCCGCGACTTACGAGTTATTACTAGTTAGTAGAGTTAGAGAGACAGGCGCTTTAGGTACTATGTGTAAATTATTTCATCACCACTGCTCTCAAAACGGTGAAGGAAAACATCGTGAGGAAACCGGCATGTCCTAGAACCAAAAATTCGAAGACATGTGACATCTGCCAAACCGCACTGGGCCCGCGGGGTGGATTAAGGCCCACTCCCCACTCCGTCTCACTGAGAGGAGGCCTGTGTCCCAGCAGTGGGAACATTATAGGCTGATTATGTTGTGTTAAGGTTCTAATGTGTAGGTAGGTACTGGTACATCTTTATAAAAAGCTTTTCAAACTGCGTAGGAACGAGTAAGACAGTACCTAATGAGTCAAAACAATCGCAGAATATGAACACCTCCTACTTAGTCATGTTCTTGACCCACATAATATAAATAAATAAGTAGGTACCTACATTATTATTATTTGCACCTACAGGCAATATTAATTAGCGTGTTGGCAACATTAATTAGCGTGTTATTTACATGCTATTAAATTTAGTCATATAGGTTATCATAATAAGCAGCTCGGCAAAATCCTTGAACGGTAGAATTAGTAAGTACATAGTTAGCAGTATCATCACAACGGTAATATTTTCTCATTGTTTGTCTTATTTCTTTTTAGTAAGTATATTCGTGTGTTTATGTATATTTATTTATGCTTATATTTATATGTAATTAGGTATATATTATATTCATAGTTTTTATAAGTTTATGCGTATCTTTATATTTAAAATATTTATTCCTCAATGTTCATGATGGCATCTACCACTGTTTGTCTCTGCATCACCCAAAGGTTGACTGGTAGAAAATGCCTATGACATTAAGTCCGCCTCTGTACATTTTTGTGCTTAAAGTATTAAATAAATAAATAAATTTCTAAAGACTTTTCCTGGTAAAATAATATCATCATCTGCCTAAACGTGGACCCACCCAGTGCGGGTTGGTAGATGTCACATGTCTTCGAACTTTAAGTTCTAGAACAATTTCCTCGCGAAGTTTTCTTTGTGAAGCTTATTCTCATAAAAATATCAAACGATCTCTTCTTCCCAAAATTACTCATGGTTAAATGATTTAAGTTTTAAATTGACACGGTCTTGACCCAAAAATAAACACAAAACAGACGAATTAATAACCTCCTTCACTTTTGTAGCCCGTTAACAGAAGAAAATTAATTACGAGTCAGGTACAGATGCCAGCACATCAAGCTACTACAATCTGTCAATTATTTTAACAGATTTTCAACTTTATCGCTAAAGAATAAGGTTCAAAGTTGATTAGGAAAATTTGACAGTTTCGGGTAGCTTGATGTGCTGGCTTTTGTACAGACGCCAGCACATCAACCTACACCTAACTGTCAAATTTTCCCAATCAACATTGAACCTTATGCTTTAGCGATAAAGTTGAAAATCTATTACAGAAATCTGACAGATTGTAGTAGGTTGATGTGTTGGCGTCTGTACAATCAGTTACAAAAGTGAGTAATTCATCAACTAGTCCTACATGCCTACGGCCTTGGACTTAGAATATTATAGGTATTTGGTAATTTATTAAGTCCATGCCTACGGCCCATTTAGGACGACTTGCAACCCTTTGGGCGCGCATTTGACAGCTATGAATTGTATAAAGATTCAAAAACTGTTGATCATTAGTCAGCCGCACTTTGGCATCGAGTTGATCTATTCTGCAGTGCGATTCTGTAACCATCTCACCATGAAAACTTTTGTAGATACGTAAACAGTTTATCACGGGAATCATACCATGTTGATAACTCCACGCGTTCTTGAGAAAAAGGGTCTCAACAGACGGACAGACAGACGGATAACGAAGTCATCTTATAAGGATTCCGTTTTTCCTAATGAGGTACGGAACCCTAAAAATAGAATATTTAATGAGTTTGAGGCACTGTACCAACCTATATTTATCAATTTGATATCTAATAAATGACACGTCATCGTCTTTTGTTTTTGACTGTTAGTTTTGTATTTTTAGGGTTATTTGGAACAGAGATGCACAAAGACAAAGACATCATCTGCCTAGCCTGTCCCAACTATGTTGGCGTCGGCTTCCAGTCTAACCAGACGCAGCTGAATACTGTATTTTACATGGAGCGACTGCCTATCCGACCTCCACAACAACCACAGCCCCTCGGCAAGTCAGACTTTTTTCCTACCCGTAACAACGATTGTCAAGATCTACGAAGACAAGTCATAAAATTGTAAAAATGTTATTGTCACTTTTAATCCTGCAGGATCAAAGAACGATGTATTTAAATTTCGATCTGTTAATAATATTGTAATAGCTCCCGCTAAAACAGGTAGGGATAGTAATAATAAGAATGCAGTAAGTAATTCCTACAGCTCAAATAAATAAAGGTATTTGATCGAAAGATAAGTTATTTAGTCGTATTGGCACAGCAAAGCGGACCTTCCTCGGTATTGAAAGTCACATCTCCAATCACAATAAGATACAAACGAATAAAGCAAACATAAGTCATGTCTGTGAAAAGCCCTTGATTCGGCGCGGGCGCAGATTACGTCAATTTTGTCACAACCTTACATCAACGTTGAACCGGTTGATTTTAATAGTGTTGCCGCATTGGATTGGAAAACGTCTTCATTTAAACACGTTGGGTTGCAAACTTTGAGTTTTATCTTACTGTGCAACGAAAATAACCTTCTTGAATTGTGACACTTATAAGTAGCTACACCTGGCAGTCTGGCACACCCTGTGCTAAAAAAATCATATCTCAATAATCGTGACACTTTGGACATGGGGTCTTTCGGTGAAAAACCTCGCAAATGACATCCCAACCCCCCAAAAAATTGTGTCGGTCCATACGCCTAACAACCTTAAAAATAAACCTTACAAACTTTAAGAGGTGCAATTAGACCATCGAACTGAACAACTTTCACTATGGGACCAACTCCGAAATCACGAAAAAAAAATCTGCTGTTTCATACATTTTGGTCAAGTAGGTATTGAACTTTTGTATTAAACATCGGGACTCCTACAGTCAGGACTGGCCAGCAGGATAAACCACAAACAAAAACAACCTTTACTAAATGATTACACCTTGAAATGATACCAGGAAAAACAATATTTGCACAACGCGATGTCATTATATTTACAACTAGCTGTGCCCGCGTCTTCGTTCGCGTGCATGACAGAAAAAGTTTTGATTTTTTTGCGCGGAATCCTAATTTTTTTTCTAAAATAAAAGTAGTCTAAGTTACACCTTATTACATCAGCTATCTGCCAGTGAAAGTCCCGTCAAAATCGGTCCAGCCGTTTCAGAGATTAGCCGGAACAAACAGACAGACAGACAGGCAAAAATTTTAAAAAATGTTATTTTGATATATTATTATGTATCGTGATACATCCATATGCATTTAGTAAAAAGCGGTTATTTTATTTTAATATTACAAACAGACACTTCCATTTTATTTATTTGTATTGATAAAATTGAATGTGCCCATAATGACCTAATGGCAACCGGTAGGCATGTACAGACGCCAGCACATCAACCTACTACAATCTGTCAGATTTCTGTAATAGATTTTCAACTTTATCGCTAAAGTATAAGGTTCAATGTTGATTGGGAAAATTTGACAGTTAGGTGTAGGTTGATGTGCTGGCGTCTGTACTCTATTATTAGTTTATTAGGTGAACAGGTAAATAATAACTTAAAATACGGTCTATATAAACCGTTACCGAGTTACCTCTTCACGCTTAAACTGCTGAACCGATTTAGATGAAATTTGGTATTGAGATAGTTTGAGTCTCGGGAAAGGATATAGGATAGTTTTTATCCCGATAATCCCACGGGATCGAAACTTATGCGGGTGAAACCGCGGGGCCCAGCTAGTAATAAATAAATCACTCAAGAAGTTACAAATGCAAATAATGGAACGATGACATCAAGTATATGTTACCTTGACACGAGGACACACCTCAAAACCGCATCGGAACTGGTTCGACCGTTTTTGAGAAATAACGTGACAGATGCGCATAAATTATAATGAATAGGTTCATTAATAATGCAGTTCGATTGCGCTTTAAAAACGATTCTGTTATAAAAATCTCAACGTGAAAACTTAGGTGAGTTAGCTTGAAGTGCATCATCATCTGCCTAGCCTTTTCCCGGGGTCGGCTTCCAGTCTAACCGGATGCAGCTGAATACCAGTATTTTACATGGAGCGACTGCCTACCTGACCTCCACAACCCAGTTATTGGGTAATACGATACCCCTTGGTAAGACTGGTTGTCAGACTATCTCTCTTGGTTTGGCTCCTCACCCTAGACCCGTTCCGGCAAGGTAAGCTCTACCGACACAGGCCCAGAGTTCGGAGCACTCAAGCCCCACCACGACGCCAACGTAGAGATATGGCGGTGGGGCCAACATTGAGATACGGCGGTGGGGTCAACGTAGAGATACGGCGGTGGAGCCAACGTAGAGATACGGCGGTGGGGCCAACGTTGAGATATGGTGGTGGGGCCAACGTTGAGATACGGTGGTGGGGCCAACGTTGAGATACGGTGGTGGGGCCAACGTAGAGATACGGCGGTGGGACTAACGTAGAGATACGGCGGTGGGGCCAACGTAGAGATACGGCGGTGGTGCCAACGTAGAGATACGGCGGTGGGGCCAACATTGAGATACGGCGGCGGGGCCAACATTGAGATACGGCGGCGGGGCCAACGTAGAGATACGGCGGTGGGACCAACGTAGAGATACGGTGGTGTGGTTATTTATATTATTATTGATCGCTTACTGTCCACACTTTCGGCGAGTATTCGTATCTCGCAGTGAGTGCAGTGACACGAGCTATCAAAGTGAATTCTCACTCAGCGACGCTTGCTTAAGCCGGGTCCAGACGAGTGTAACGTGTAATGTAAGATTACGTGTAATTTAGCGTCAACAGTGTGGACGGCACACGAACGAAAAGCGAATTGTGTCCAAACGAGCACTGCGAGCGCCTTTGTGTTCGCACGAAAAACCGACAGCCGATGGATCAACCCCGAGCGCCGCGCGAGCGTTACATGTAATGCTCGTAGTGCTGTCCACACGTAGAATTCGTGTTACATTACACGGTGGATTACATTACACGTTATCCTCGTCTGGACCCGGCTTTAGCGGGCAGAACACTTGCTGAGAGACTCACGCTTAGCATACCAGCGAGTAATCGCTCGTCCTCGTCGCCGTCGCGCACTCGCTGCTCGTAGCTCGCCAACTCTAGTTGCTAGCTCTACCCGCTTCTCGTTAATCGCCGGCAGTGGGTCAGGTGCCTAACGTGTTTTCTTATAATTGATGACGTAAGTGAAATTCCCCGTTACGAAATGTCAGTTGCATCCAAGAACTTCAAGATGGCGGACGATATTGACTTTTCGCTTACGATTTTGGCAAAAACTGGTTGAATTGGTTGCAATGAAAGCGAGGGTGAATCATTGCGCGTAGGTATTACCTGATTTAAGATGCATCTTTTTGAAAACGAGGGAAAGTTAATGGACAATGAACGCATTTTTTTTAACATGTCGAATAAATATTGTTCTCGAGCAAATCTGCACTGGCTAGTCAGTAATATATAGAAGATACTACGCTACTTATGGCAAAGGAAACATCGGGAGAAAATTTAGATCTACAAGTAGGTAATAGCCAACGCACAGTAAGCCAGCATAATGCTCAATGCTCGTTCGTTTCTCTGCCTAGAAAGGCTTTGCAGTGGGACACACAGAATAATACCAAGAATGGACTAAGTGTCATAAAAAACCCGTGTGCAACTTAAAATTAAAAACGAGCTCACTTTTCCAGCATGTCATGTAAGTAGTTATTATTCAATCATCGATTTGATGCCATCATCGGGTAACAAAAACGTTATACGTCGGCCAAAATTTGATATTTTTTCCAGGAGGAACCCCACATTGGCCTTTAACCACAAATCCAGGAAGAGAGAGGTTCACCAATTCTTCCCGCAAGACATGGCCATGTAATTAAAATACACTAAGTACCTACTATACATATTTTATTACACACTGATGAAAAATAAAATAAACTAACACACATACAGTCACTTAAAAAGTTCTGTGTACAAACAAAAAAAAAAAGACGACCAAGTCCGGTCCGCGACCTTGGCGAGATTTATTTGCAAAGCGTATTTACATATAGCTTTTGCCCGCGACTGCGTCCCCGCGGAGGTCGAAAATTAACCCACGGGAACGTATTACCGGGACAAATAGTATCATATGTCCTAACCCAGGTCCTGGTCTACCTGTGTTCCAAATTTCATAGAAATCCGTTAAAGTAACCGACAGAAAGAATAATCGTTTGGAAGTATTGATGGATAGTGTTTCAAGAATTATATTTGCAGGTACGGTCACCAAAGGAGATTACGGATATAGTTGAAGTTTAGTAAGAAACCGATTGATGTTTTCGAATAAAAATTTGTTAAATGAACTGTTTGTTTTATTCAAAAACATCCACCGGTTTCTTATTAAACTTCAACTAAGTAAGTATATCCAACGACCCTGGTTACTTATCTCCTTTGGCGACTGTGCCAGTGTATCTACATCATTTTCATGTGACTCAGGCTGGCTGGACAAATCTTCAAAATTGCTCGCTTTTAACTAGGTCAATAGGGCACTTTATGTGACGGCTAAACACCCTTATTTCAGAATTTGTAACGCTACAGAATCTTAGATAATCGATCGAAAACGTGTCCAGCCATCTTGAAAAACCACTTTTCGCTGGTCTCTCAATCTCGGTAACGGAAGTGATTTTGACGACTTTTTGCATATCAACGGGCGTTACATAAAATTGTAACAGGCATCGAGCTAAAAGTTTTGTGGTACGTACAGCGGTTTAGTAGAAAAATGCAAAAATCTGTGTCCAGCCAGCTTGAATTTACGTATAAAACTTTTGGCTGGCACTTCCGAATCTCAATAACGGGAGCGTTTTCGAATATGGTTACTTTACTAACATTTAGTAACGCAATGTGTAACAGTAA
This sequence comes from Hydraecia micacea, assembly GCA_914767645.1. Taxonomy (NCBI): domain Eukaryota; kingdom Metazoa; phylum Arthropoda; class Insecta; order Lepidoptera; family Noctuidae; genus Hydraecia; species Hydraecia micacea. Next base: position 6,137,385 of record OU611803.1, read on the forward strand.
TAACGTTTGATTTATGGCGTCACATGTAAGGGTTTACGAGAAATCAATAAAAACTTAATGTCCAGCCAGCCTGAAATCAAGCTGGCTGGACACATGTATCTCCGCTGCCTGATGATCTACGACCTTCGAAATGTGTTCAAAACAATGTGTTGTGTGTGTTTACTAAAATTAACTTCATTATTAACTCGTGTGTATTTGTGAATAGTTTTATAGTTATTAAAGACATTAACCAAAATTTGATCCTCGGACAGGACTTTTTTTATGAATACAATGCAATTATAGATTTTCAGAATAATGATTTATTGTTAAAGGGGAATATTCGAATAAGTTTTTGTAATGGTGCCGAACAAAAAGATACGCTAATGTCAAACACCCTCACATGTCATGATCATAAATCTATAGAAGAAAAAAGTTCCAAGTCGATATCAAAAAATGATTATCTTTATTTCTCAAAATTGGTACAAGAAAATGATGAACCAGTTGCTTCACCATTATCAACAGATCCAATCGACGAAATCAATATTAACCCAGGATTGGAAGTTGTAGAAAAAAATAAAATAAAGGAACTTCTTTGTTCTTACAGAGAAAACTTCGCTTTTGCAACCTCAGATTTAGGTAGTTGTAACTTGGTAGAAGTAGAAATCAAGACAACCGATGAGATTCCTGTACATCGACCTCCATATAGAGTATCACCTAAGCAACTAGATATTATCAATTCACAAGTGGAAGAAATGTTAAATAATGGAATAATTCGTGAATCGAAAAGCGCGTATGCATCTCCGGTTGTATTAGTACAAAAACCAGATCAAACTTGGCGATTTTGCATTGATTATCGTAAATTAAATAAGAAAGTCATCACAGATAGTTATCCATTGCCAATTATTGAAGATATCATGATCTATCTCTCCGGGGCGCATTATTTCGCAGATTTAGATTTAAATTCAGGTTATTGGCAATATCGGTTGTGCGAAATAGATAAACATAAAACGGCTTTTATCACTCCTTCAGGCTTATATGAATTCAATGTTCTTCCGTTCGGTCTTAAGACAAGTCAAGCTGTATTCCAAAGAACAATGGACAAAGTCCTAGCGGGTATTAAATATAAAAACGCCATATGCTACGTGGATAATATACTGGTATGGGGTAAAACTTTTGCAGAATTTCGTGAGGCATTAGAAGATGTTATGTTACGGATAAAAAAAGCTAATCTAACGTTAAAGCCAAGTAAATGTAGTTTTGGTTACCAAAAGATTTCGGTATTAGGGCATGAAATCTCAGGAAATGGTGTTAGTCCAGATAATAAAAAATTACAATCATTAAAATCATTAAAACCCCCAACCAATACGAAACAGGTTAAATCTATATTGGGTTTGTTTTCATATTACCGTAAATTCATTAATAACTTTGCCGAAATAACATTACCTATAACAAAATTACTAAAGAAAGGGACAAAGTTTATCTGGTCACTGAAGCATCAGGAAGCTTTTGACACAATTATACATTACATGAACAATCCACCTATCTTACATTTTTATTCAAATGATAAACACATGTTGACCCGCCTTTATATTGATGCTAGCGGAGAGGCACTTGGGGCGTGTCTTATGCAGGGTACAGACATCATGTATCCGATATCATACGCATCGAGAAAACTGAATGAATGTGAGAAAAAATATTCTACGACTGAGAAGGAATGTCTGGCTCTAGTCTGGGCATTAAATTATTTCAAACATTTTCTATGGGGTTTGAAATTTCAAGTTGTTACTGATCATAAGGCATTGTGTTGGCTCAGAGATAAGAAGGATATGAATGGAAGGTTGGCTAGGTGGTCGCTGTGCATCCAGACATACGAGTTTGACATCATTCATTGTGCAGGAAAAGATAATGTCATAGCAGATTTTTTGAGTAGGAACCCCTTATACCAAGACGAAGAGGACCAGTTGCCGAAAATGCATCAGGAGGATGACATGCAGGTGTATAAGATAGAGGTAGTAAAGATGAAGGATGAGCAGATGGGAGATGAATTCTGTAGACAGTGGTTAGATAGTATTGCAGCTAGTGGTCGCAACAATATTAGGGGATTCAGCATCGTGGATGGTATTCTATGTAAGAAAGCGAAGAGAATGAACACGATTCGAGAGTTGGTGGTGATCCCGAAATGTTTACTACATGAGATTTTAAAAGAATTACATGATGATCCATGGTCTGGAGGACATTTAGGATTGGCGAAAAGTTTAGCAAAGTTCAGAGCAGCATATTTTATAAAAGATGCTGAAAAGGAAATAGATAGGTATATAAGAAGCTGTACATTATGTCAGGAGCGGAAACAGTCTTTACAAGTAGCTCAGCTGCAACCAGTAGCAGTAACCCATATGATGGAGAAAGTGGGAATCGATTTGTTAGGCCCTTTTAGGAGGTCACTTAAGGGAAATAGATATGTGATTGTATGTGTGGAGTATGCTACAAAGTATGCAGTATGCAAACCGATTCCTAGGGCGACAGCAGAGAGAATCAGTGAATTTTTGATTGAAGATGTTTTCTGTCGATTCGGAGGTGTTAAGGAAGTCATTTCAGATAGAGGGTCAGTTTTCACATCACGTTTAGTTAAAGAAACAATACAATACTTTGGGGCAAAACCACGGTTCACTACAGCGTTTCACCCCGCAACAAACGGGCTAGTTGAAAGATTTAATAGAACATTAACACAAATGCTTTCTATGTATGTTTCAGTCGATCAAAGGAACTGGTGTAATTATATTCCATTAGTATGCTATGCATATAATTCCAGTAAACAATCAAGTACTAAAGTTTCGCCTTACATGTTGATATATGCCAAGGAACCTATGTTTCGTACCGACATGGTTGTTAACAACGATGAACGGGATCACTTAAGTAATTATACGACGCGACATAATCGACATAATACTCTAATTAATTGCGCAATAAATAATATAAAAAAGGCACAAATAAAGCAGAAAGCTGCTTATGATAAAAAGGCTAAGATTAGGAGTTTTATACCAAATCAATTGGTTTTAGTTTATACGCCTAGGCGGATAACTGATAAAAGCATAAAATTGTGCAGATTATATAAAGGCCCTTATCAAATAGTAAGACGAATTTCCAATGTAAATTATGTTATCAGAAAATTAAATAATAGGAGGTTCAGAGATATAGTACATGTGAATAGATTAAAGCCTTTTCATGTTAGAATATGAATATTATATTTATATAAATGTAAATATAACAGTTAGATGTAAACATCATAAATATTAGTGCATTATTTTAGTTTGGATAATATGTTATAATTTATTAATATGTGTTCATTTGTATTTTTTGCATAATTGCTGAGGAAAAAAAAACATCGGACGTGGCCGGGAGTGCGTGAGGTGCCTCACCTCTCATCTCAGAGGCATGTGAGGTGTGACCTCACAGCTCCAAGAGGCCCAAGGGAGGAGGAACATATCGTCGTCTTCAATGTTTTGTTTCGAATAGGCTGGGATAGCATGGACGTACTCCAGTATACTTTGTCGCGAGTTATGGGAGGAAATAATTTTTGAAAACTGTGGTCACTCCTAGAGGGGGGGTGACAGACACTCAGCTTAAGTTGAAACCAACTTTGCTAACGGGGCATAGCCTTCGCAAAGTGTGTTTGGTTGACACTTTTGGTTCAGCTTATGTTTGAGGACGCACAGTTTTGTCAGTAAAGACTGATATTTTTATAGAGTTAGAATTTTTGAGAACGGAGTAGGAGTTTGAAGTTTTACTCTGGAGTACGGGCATATGATAGTTTTCTTCGATGAACCCTGGCCTCTTAAACTTTTCCCTCCCTCTGGCTCGATACCGTCCGATGGGGTTAAAAGAGTTTGATGTTAAGATCCTTTAACTTTTTAAGCCTCTTTCAGGCTGATATGAACTCTCACATCAATTGTTCTCATTAGGAGGCCGCGTCGCGTCCTTTGCGCCGGTTTTGGCGTGACGAGGTTTAAGCATGACGAAGTTAGTTTGTATGAGTGTACATTGGCACTTGTAAGAGTTAACTTACCTGACACTTAACATAGTGTTGGATTCGTTCGTCATGACTTAAGCCTGCTCTTGCAAGAGACGGACCTTACCATGTAAATTTAATTTCCGGCGTTAGGTAAGATTACGGTTAGGATAGGTAGGAAGAGCTTGGATGTCCGAACATGGCGAATAAAAGTCTTGTTTGGTAGTTGAGCTATGCCAATCCTTTTATTCGAAGGTGGGCGTAGCTGATGTAGAGACTGGGACCTCCTTCTTGAGACTGGCTGGTAATATTTTGATGACGTGTTCCAGTCGGGCATTCAAGCGTGTGTCAAATAAATTATGATGGTGTTTTTTCCTATATAGAAGCAGTGCTAGTTTTACCTTGATACAATGTACTTCTCTTAAATATTCTAAATAAATGCCGATTCGAGCGTTATATTCTTTAAATTACATATTATAAGCATCCCAACCTGAAACGTCCCTAATAATTCATTATAGTACTTATCTGAAAGTTTATAACGGTCAGTTACACACAAGTCACACACACAGATTACACACAAAGCAAGTCTCATCATGGCCGCGTTCCGAATCGCACTCATGAGCGCTAAAATCGCTCTTGCTGGTAATTCATAGAAATGGGTTAGTAGTGATTGAATGTTATGAAGTTGCAGCTGGGTATTGTTTATTTAATTATCAGAATAATAATTAAATAAACAATATCGATTTCAAAATTTGAAATCAATAAATTGCGTAAAAAATGTAGTTAAACAAACGTCGGGGGACAAAATAACTGTGAACGGAATGTAATACTTACTTCCATGATAGCTGATGTTGGTGTCTCTATCTATTGCTTAAAGTTGGTACTACTAGGACAACTGGTGGAATCTTAACTCTTATTTATGTTGTCTACCGCAGATTAATTAATAGTTGTCTTACTCTGATTAGTGATGACACTTCGAAAAGTACATAATATAATGCCGACTGTAGAGTTTAGTTCTCATTTTCAGTTACCTAAGATAATGAACTAAACGCGAAATACAAGTGGGCTCTCTTTTGCAGCGCTGGTAAGTAGTCAATAATTATTTTGAATTAACACATACTTACGCTTTTTACTGCAGGAAAACCTTTTATTCCCACGGGAAAATCAAATACAAAACAGGCGTGGCTGCTACCGGCCGATTCGTCGATTAAAAAGAAATCCTTTATTTATGTAAAAATTATGGTCACCTCACAATATTAATGGCAGTTTGTATGGGAAAATTTAAATGATCAATATCTTTGAAACTACGCAAAGTTTCTCCGTTACAAATTCAGGTTATCATTATCGTCCCCGGTACAAAATTTTGAACACGTTTCGAAGGTCGTAGATCATCAGGCAGCGGAGATACATGTGTCCAGCCAGCTTGATTTCAGGCTGGCTGGACATTAAGTTTTTATTGATTTCTCGTAAACCCTTACATGTGACGCCATAAATCAAACGTTATTACTGTTACACATTGCGTTACTAAATGTTAGTAAAGTAACCATATTCGAAAACGCACCCGTTATTGAGATTCGGAAGTGCCAGCCAAAAGTTTTATACGTAAATTCAAGCTGGCTGGACACAGATTTTTGCATTTTTCTACTAAACCGCTGTACGTACCACAAAACTTTTAGCTCGATGCCTGTTACAATTTTATGTAACGCCCGTTGATATGCAAAAAGTCGTCAAAATCACTTCCGTTACCGAGATTGAGAGACCAGCGAAAAGTGGTTTTTCAAGATGGCTGGACACGTTTTCGATCGATTATCTAAGATTCTGTAGCGTTACAAATTCTGAAATAAGGGTGTTTAGCCGTCACATAAAGTGCCCTATTGACCTAGTTAAAAGCGAGCAATTTTGAAGATTTGTCCAGCCAGCCTGAGTCACATTCATTTTCCTTATGTTCATCAGACACGCAGCTCTCTGTGAGAGGGAGTGGACTGTAATCCACCGCGCGAGTCTAGTGCGGGTTGGTAAATGTCACATGTCTTCGAATTTGTTGTTCTAAGACATGCCGGTTTCCTCACGATGTTTTCCATCGCCGTTTTGAGAGCAGTGGTGATGAAATTATTTACGCTTATGATGCAACGTGCATTGTAAGCGTTTAAAAACTCAAGACCACTATGAGGTAGGGTCATGATTCATGAAGAATTGCGTAAGAAGTGACCTTTTGACCTTTAGTGCCATAAGCACAGTACTGCACCCTAATCTGAATAATTTTGAAGGATATTGCATTATTGCTAATCCATTCCTTCATATGTGCGAAAAATGTGTCTGCTCAACAACGTAAATAGCGCAATGAATGTTGTTGAACTGTCAAAATGAAAGCCATTGCTACTGATAGTGTGTTACGCAATTACCCCGCAAACCAAACGGCTCGCATCGCATCGGATCGGAAAGGATACGAACGGATGCGGCGACAGCCGATCGCGTCCGGCAGGATGTCGACGCATACGATCGGCTCCGTACGTCGCTTGCGAACGTATCCGTTTCTGCGCCTAGTCAAATAGTTTCATTGCTACCGTGTTGACGTGTTTTAATTTTTTTAAATAGTTTAAGTTGACGTAGTATTCTGGCTATTGCATTAGAAGAAGAAGAAAATAATAATAAAACACAGAAGAGGAAAAGAAAAAGGCGAACGGAGCCGATCGCGCATCGCAGCATACTTTCGGCTACGATCGCGTGTCGTTGAAGACGCTCGCGGTCAAGCTGCTGTGCGCGGCTTGGTAATATAGGCTTTAAATACTGTGTACACGATTTAATATCGTTTAAAGATTGTAAAATCCGTTCCGATCCGATGCGATGCGAGCCGTTTGGTGGAAATCATCCTTTAGACCAACGAACGAGACATTCGGACCATATAGGTACAACGATTATTTTAATTGTAAGTATCACAAACACAAAGCACTGCATCACTTTTGTTTTTATTTTCGTTCTTCACGTGTCAGTGCGTACAGGTAGTAGTGGCGCGGTGGTGGGGCCAACCTAGCGACTTCGGGTTCTGATACATTTTCAACTAACGGGCATATCTCCTTCTTTCATATATCTATGTAGAAAACTGTTCGGACTTTGGTTTGCTAGTACTTACACTTGGAACTTTCTGCCTTTGAATAAAGTTATTATTTTGTATTTATCCTTTTGATACATTCTTATTTTGTAAATATGAGGACTTTGTAAGCCTTGTAGACTTTAGATCTGTAGACCATTTTTTATTTTTATCAAGTACCTGGTACTTGTTGACAGACCTACGCTGTCCTCCCATACCTACTCTAATTTGAAAACATTGTAAAAGCCAATTATTTTTAAAACAGTAACCGTGGAGTTTCTTCCCGGTTCTTCTCCATAGGAAACGACCAATTGGAACCGTGCACCTAGATTCTGACGTTTCATAAGTGCCCATGTCGGTTTATGTGAAATAAAAATATTTTGATTTTGATTTCTCTCGTCCACAGTACGTCTCTGCATCGTCGAAGGTCGTGGTCTCTACAAGCGTGCGCCCACGCATTGCCCAGTGCTGGACAAGGAGAAAGCTGGTGTCGAATGTGTGTTGGGGACTGACAGGTAACAATCATCATCTTAGGAGAAGGAAGTGAACCCGCACCCTAATTGCGTAACGCTCTATCAATCAGAATCTGAATCATTTTGAAACAAATTGCTAATCCATTGCTTCATAAGTTCGAAAAATATGTCTGCTCAACACGTAAATAACGCAATGAATGTTGTTGAACTGTCAAAATGAAACCGATTCCGATTGATAATGTGTTACGCAATTGTCCCGCCGGAGAGCATTGTCGGCTAACACTGATGCAGACGCTAATTTACTTCGAAAAATTTATCTCATGACGTGCTAGGTATTGCTTCTACAATTATTTAATAAGGAAACTGCTGGAAACAGGCATGTCCTAGAATTTCGAAGACATCAATTGTGACATATACCAAACCAACCCGCATTGGACTGTGAAAGTTCTTAAAATTACGAGAATAATTGCCCTTCTGTTTTTCGTTTAGAGGCTCTTCTTAACGTAATCGGCCTATAATGTTGCCACTGCTGGGACACAGGCCTCCTCTCAGTGAGAGGGAGTGGGCCGTAATCCGCCACGCGGGCCCAGTTCGGGTTGGCAGATGTCACATGTCTTCGAATTTTTGGTTCTAGGACATGCCGGTTTCCTCACGATGTTTTCCTTCACCGTTTTGAGAGCAGTGGTGATGAAATAATTTACACAAAGTAAAGCGCCTGTCTGGATTCGAACCTACGACCTACAACTCGTAAGTCGCGGCCATTACCACTTGGCCACCACTGCTCTTCTTATAATTGTTATCAATTGTTTTTAGACTGGACTGTCTCCGCCGCATCAGCAAAGGCACGGTGGACTTCGGAGTGTTCAGCCCTGAGGATCTGGTGGCCGCGCAGTGGGCCAACATCGACGTGCTTGTCACTAACGAACTTAGGTTTAGAAAAAGTAAGTGCCTACCTGAATAGACACCCTAGACTCATACTCCATAGAAAAGGGAGGATCCTCCGACCAGACGGGTGTTGTCTGGCGGGCAACTGCCGCATGAATGTCGGGCCGATTGTATCTATGCTAGTTGCGCGGTAAACTCTGCTTGCGAGATGCAGGATTTTGTGTGACGTCAGTATGACGCGTAGTTCGTATGTGGCGTTGTAGATGTCGCAGCCAACTGGTTTAATTAGCCGTTTAGTTAACCGCCTAGCCTTTTAACTAAACGCCGGCCGTTCAACTAACGGCCTGAATGATATTCAATATTATAGTTTAGGCTGGAACTATAACCAATCACGCGAGAGCCGAATTGGTCGCAGTAACTAAGCCAGGGCACCCCGACCCAATGGGTTAGGTTCGGTTAGAACTGTGATCAACCGCGTGCGAGCAAAGAGAGCGAAGCGAGGCGAGCACTACTTCCAAAGGCCAGGCGGTTAACTAAACGGCTAATTTAACCAGTTGGCTGCGACATATAAATACCGCAACATACTTATCTTTCATTAGTTGTTGGTATTTGTTGACCAAAACAGATGCCTAGTGCCCATTTACTTGTAACTAAACATCGAGGCACACTAATGTAACACCCTTTCACAAACCGAACAACGAGCACGACGCTCGACGCTTTGTTGCAACTTGATTTTGCAAACAAACGAACGAATTTGTGTAACATATCATGGAGCAAAGACCCGAGCACGGGCAGAACGTGCGATCTGACATTTCAATAAAGAGTGAATGCATAATAGAAAGGAATGTTACTGGTAAATGCTCACTCCTCGTGAACATTAGTCCGAACACCGTTTCGCGCATTCGCACCAGCGTTACAGTTACATGGAAATGTTTTTTTTTTAATTGAGCTTGTTCTTGTATTGTACAGACGCATCAAGCTACTACAATCTGTCAAATTTCTTTAATAGATTTTCAGCTTTATCTCTAAAGTATAGGGTTCAAAGTTGATTAGGAAAATTTTACAGTTTCGGCACAGATAATATGTACAGTTTCGGGTAGCTTGATGTGCTGGCGTCTGTACCATTCATAAGGACGTCATATTACATGGAAATGCTCGAGGAAATGCTGTAGCGTATACCCAACTTTAAAAACCAATGATTTCGCGTTCGATTCTTGTGCGGTCACTTGAGCGAGGTTGCAGACTTGACAGAATAGCGCCGATCTCTAAATTATGGTAATATTTTTCAGGACCATATGCCCGTAACATCGTAGCAGTAGTCAACAGGCGCATCCTGCCAGACCATTCCTCTACCCTTCATGCTGTACTCAGGAACAGTACCCTCTGCCATCCGGGGGAGACCATGGATGATTTGAGGCCACTCAGTGAAACACTATCAGGGGTAAGAATTTAGCAACATTTATTTAATTACACTAGCTGATCCGGCGAACGTCTTAACGCCTAAATGTATGAGAAAATTAACTAAGTATCTTCATTATTGTTTTTTTTCGTGAATTTTTCCCATGTTTTAATAGTTAGTCTGCTATTCGGGGCGGAGACGAATACAACAAATCAAAGATCATAAAAATCGGTCCAGCCGTTCTTGAGTTATAAATGGTGTAACTAACCCGACTTTGTTTTGTATAAATAGAAATCAGATAGGGGTTTTCATAGTCGAGACTGAAATTATTGGCATTCCTTCAATTTTTATGCTGTTGCATACAAAAACAACATATGTTTTTTCCCTACTTTTAGTCATGTCATGTAAATATACTTCGTGAATCCGTTGCTGCATTGCGTTGCGCTGAGTTCTCGTGATTTTCTGTTTTTTGGTATGGAAGCACCTTAGAACATTTTATGTTGGTTTGGCTAGCTATTTACACTTGTGAAAAGGTTGTCTTTAAAAGATCGATGCGAGCCGTTTGGTGGAAATCATCCTTTACTCTATCTGAATTCGTACTTGACTCTCAAAAATGTCACCTTATTGTAGTCTCAAATCTTACCCATTCCTCTCCATAGGATAGATTCCAAGGCTTTAAAACAAACAAACTCCTTGGCAGTTCAAAAGCACATGTTATCAAAATTATTGCCTTCCAGCTTCCAGGATCAACACTAAACCACTTTTTATATTTCCAGTATCTAGAATCCCTGGTGTTGGAGCGCTCCTGTGACCCGACAAGGTCTAGCACTGAGAACAAACTGAAGGCGCTGGCCGACTACTACGGGAAGGCCTGCAAGGCCGGACCCTGGGTGCCCGATAAGTTTAGAGATGCTGAACTTAGTAAGTAATGTTTTAGAACTGCCGATCCACTGTGTAAAAATCTTACTGTGTAACTTGGGTGAGGTGAGCTTGATGTACCTCGTCCACTCACCCGGCCCACAGCAGGCACACCGGGCGTTGGCGGAGGGCAGATAACGCCCTCTTCCAGCCCCCCTAAATGAGTCCAGGGGCGACGGACTCGGGGACGTCCGTCGCCCCCCGATGGCGACGCGTAGTGTACGATGCGTGCCCCTCTTTCTTAGACGTCGCGGGGGGAGTCAAACACCTCACTCCCGCCCCTGACGCGAGGAGGTCCGCAGTGGCGGGTCGGCACCAGTCGGGGGTTGCGGAAGGATCGTACGTTCCCGCGACCCCCGGCGTAAGTGTGATATGGAACACCGGGGTGGTCTGTAGTTAGTAAGAGTCTGACAGACCCCTCCACCCGGCTCTGGGCGGAGGACACGAGGATTTTCCACCCCTGAACAAAAAAAAAAAAGCGCGAGCAAAGATCATCTGCCTGGTTAAAGGAGTAGGCTTTACCTGCCTGTTTCTTTTTTGGATGGAGGGGCTTGTGTCTATAAGTAATAACAGTCGCATAGGTCGATCGATCAGGTTAAGCTAGGTTTACATACAAAGACCCCCCCGTACCACGGAAACCACATTACGTTTAGCCGTTGGTCCCGGCTGTCATTCATAGATATCTTACAGCCGTACGGGTCGTCAGAAGCCCGAAAGTCTGACAACCAGTCTTACCAAGGGGTGTCGTATTACCCAGTAACTGGGTTGTAGAGGTCAGATAGGCAGTCGCTCCATGTAAAATAGTGGTATTCAGCTGCATCCGGTTAGACAGGAAGCCGACCCCATCATAGTTAGGAAAAGGCTAGGCAGATGATGATGACCTAGGCTTATGTAATTAGCGTCTTTTCAAAATCGAAAGAATCTATCCTGCGTTCGCGATTTATTTGCCAAAAATGTAAACAAATATGAATTAATGGAAAAATAACTTTAATTCCTACACAATAAAGTTCAGTTTACGCTGCAACTTCAAACATATTTATAACTGTTTCAATAGTGCTAGTCACTCTGAAATCAACTTAATTGTCATTGAAATGAAGTTGATATTTGTTTTTTAACTTGAAATAAGGTTAGATGTGCAGCACTGCGTAGTTTTACTATTTTGACACTCAGCACCACTTTTCTTTACAGAACGTCTCTACCCATCCCTATGCGCTGCCTGCGCTCGTTCCTGCACAGCTGGAGACCGCTACTGGGGCAACGCGGGCTCCCTCACGTGTCTCACTGATGGCCAGGGAGACGTCACCTGGGGCGACGCCGATGACATCGCTTCTTACTTCAAGGTAACGTAAAAAAAAAAGTTTAAAAACTAAAACCCGACTACTGAAAAGGATGAAACAAAAAAGTACAGACGCCAGCACATCAAGCTACCCCTAACTGTCAGATTTTCCCAATCAACATTGAGCCTTATGCTTTAGCGATAAAGTTGAAAAATCTATTACCTACAGAAATTTGACAGATTGTAGTAGGTTGATGTGCTGGCGTCTGTACCTTCCCGTGGTCGCATGCTACCATCCTAACTTCCTAACTAATATTATAAATGCCAAAGTAAGTTTGTTTGTTTGTTTCTTACTTTTTCACGCCTAAACCACTGAACCGATCATCCTGAAATTTTGCATATACGTTATCAGGTGTACAGAAACGGACATAGGGTACCTTTCATCCCGAAAAAAATTGCTGTTCCCGAGGAAAACAACAATAACGTTATTATGATAATAGACGGCGCCACGCGTCTATTAAACTTTGTCACAGCAATTTTTTCCGGGATGAAAGGTACCCTATGTCCGTTTCTGTACACCTGACAACGTATATGCAAAATTTCAGGATGATCGGTTCAGTGGTTTAGGCGTGAAAAGGTAACAAACAAACTTACTTTCGCATTTATAAAACAGGAGCAGGAGCAGGTCAGGAGGCCTACCACAAGCTCTTAACGCGATCCATTTTAGGACCTAAACTGAACTGTTCTTCTAATTCATACCATGACGTCAGTTTAACGATTCAGTTCAGGCCGTGCAATCTGCTGACAGCGATTGTCCCAAACTGAGTCGCAAGTTTTGGTTTCATTCATACCTACTTGTTTGGTACCATGACGTCCATAGAGCAGCTCAAGCGATGCAGTTTAGGAACCTAAACTGAAATGTCTTGTTTTTGAATCGTTTTTAATTAGATCATGGTAGGCGACCTGGAGCCTGAATAACAAGAGTTTATTTTCTTCCAGGTTAAAGAAAGTGAAGCTCTGACAGGATCTGACAACTTCGCGTACCTCTGTCGCGACGGAACCTGGCGCGATCTCACACAGGAGCCCTGCATCTGGCTGCGAAGACCTTGGAACGTTATTGTGGCTAAGAGGTATGTATTACTATTTTATATGAACGGTGCACATTCCTCCTGTCCTCCAATTCAAAATGTCATACAGCAGACGTGGCGTTATTTAATTAAAATGCAATTCGTTAGTGTTATACCGTGTATTGGACGATAGTTGAGTTAGGATCTGTTATTTGACGTTTCAAATCATCTGCCTAGCCTTGTCCCAACTATGTTGGGGTCGGCTTCCAGTCTACCCGGATGCAGATGAATACCAGTATTTCTCATGGAGCGACTGCCTATCTGACCTCAGTTACTGGGTTGTGGAGGCCACACTGGTGGATAAGACTGGTTGTCAGACTTTCGGGTTTCTGACGACCCGTAACGACTGTCAAAGATCCACGAATGACAACCGGGACCAACGGCTTAACGTGCTTTCCGAGGCACGGAGGGGTCTTGGTACGTACCTAAAGATGGTCACCCCTTCTACGGGCCAACCGTGGCAAGCATAACTTAACATGATCAATCGCCCCGTGAAGATGCTATTACTTAGCCACAAGCCCCTGTTATGATCGATCGCCCCGTTCTAAAGGCCTATTGCCCTCTTTAATTAACTTTTTTAAACGATTAATGAAGGAATCTCCTAGTAGCTATGTTGTTAAGGCTGCTCTTCTCGATTGTTAAAAAACGTCAATTTTGTGGGTTAAAAACCAACACCATTCCGGAAGGTGTCCGCAACATAACATAATATAATCAGTCTATAATGTTCTCACTGCTGGGACACAGGCCTACTCTCTGTGCGAGGGAGAGGGCCGTAATTCACCACGCGGGCCCAGTCACCTAACCTAAAATTCATTATCTTTCTTTCAGAAAAGCCTCAGAAGATGTGAGCAAACTAGCCCAGTCTTTGACCAATAGCTCAGTAACGGTAGACCAACACTGGCGAGGATCCCTGGCAGCATTGCTGGAGAGCAACCAGGCTTTGCCGGAACCTCTGCATCCGCCACGAGCTCCTATGGATTACTTGGCGAGGGCTGACGGGTTTAGGGAGGCGTATAGTCAGACTGCTTGTCATCCACCTAGGTGAGTGTTCTGTCTGATAATAATAGAGATATTTATATTTGTTTCTATCAATTTCTTCTTGGCATATATCTGGGCCTCAATAGGGATGACGACGGGGTAAAGTAAACGAAATTCTATTTAGTCCGTCAGTTAGATTATCAAAAAATAATGGACACATATTTTTTCTTGTGTCAATCAACCAAAAAATTACAAAGATAAAGCGTGTCAAAGTTTGGGAGTGGGGGCTCGTGACGTCACGTGTAGGTAAAAATTGTACCAAAACGTGACGTCATGCGACATTTCAAATCAATATATCTCTGTAATGTTTTGATTATAAATAAATAAATAAATAAATAAAATCATTTTATTTCGGACAACTACGACTGATTATGTGAAAAAAGAAAAAATACGTGCCCAATACTTTTTAATAATCTACCTGATAGACGAAGAAAAAAAAGTTAGTCATCATCCCTATTCTGTAACTCCCCGCGAAATCTTACAACGTGCCAGCCACGTCAATATCGCGTCTTGTTAACGGCAAGAAAACGAAATGTCAACCGTACGGACAACATGTATTTTGACAGGTCAAACCACGACATTGTGTCATTAGGGAGATACGTTAATAGCAGATGTCGTGATTAACTAAGGAATTGACGTGGTATCGAAGTAAGGAATCGTTATGTGATCATAGTGAATTAGGGCCCTGTACTGTTCGCATGGGTAGGCTGTGTCATATTTCACCAGTTTATCCGGAAAAGAACCGGAGTTACCGACATAGCTTGCAGAGTAAGCAAACTGTGGCTGGTCATGTTTGTCGAAAGATCGATGGCCGGTGGAGCAGACGATTCCTTGAGTGGAGACCGGGTACTCGTATCGGCAAGCGCAGTGTGGGACGCCTCCCAGCTAGATGGACGGCCGACCTAAAGAAGTTGGCTGGGGTAGACTGGATGCGGAAGGCGGACGACAGGGTGTTTTGGCGTCGGCGAGGCCTATATCCAGCAGTGGACTGCGATAGGCTGAGTTGATTGAAGACTAATAGGTTGCTAATGTACCTGTAATATTTTTTGTGAGATTAATATATATACGTATTTCGGATGAGATTTTGCTTGTAAGTACTGTCTATACTGGCAAAATAACTAGAGGGAAACCCACTTGCTTTTGGAACGAAGTTCTTTAAAGCAGCTTGCAGTAGGAGTTAACTGGTAGAAATCGTCACGTAACGAAAAAGCGTTAACTATACGACTTTTTATTATACCTATATAATAAAAAGAGACATAGAGAAAGAGAGAGAGATAGTTTTCATGGTTTTCGAGGGTGCTGAAGCCGACAGTGAAGTCAAAATGAAATGCAAGATGGCGTCATTTCAATTTTCTCAACTGCCATCTTGGATTTTCATTTTGAACTTCGTTCCTGCCATACTTTTTTTTTTAAGATAATAGGGAAAGGGCCCTTTAATAAAAACAGACTCCCTAAAGTTAAAAAAGTCAGTTCTTCAGTACTCGATATTGATCTATCCCTCAAATCCGGAAGTTTTGTTCAATTCGCGACATTAGTCATCGTTATAAAAATACTAGCAGCGCCCCGTGGTTTCACTCGCCTAAGTATCGATCTCGTGGGAATATCGGGATAAAAAGTAACATACTTATTATGTGTTATTCTTATGTATATTACTGTAAAGTTTCATCAAAATCCGTTCAGTAGTCATTGCGTAAAAGAGTAACAAACATACACCCATCGGCCATCCATCCATCCTCACAAACTTTCGCATTTATAATATCAGTAGGATTGGTAGGATAATTTTTTCTTCAAATTGCTTCCTCAAAAACGCGTTTTAACATTTTCTTCCTTAACACCAGACACATCAACTTCTGCACAACATCGCTCCTAGCTAAGAACAAATGCGACTGGCTGAGCGAGGCCGGTGCAGTATACGGCATAGCACCTCCTCTACAATGCGTCATGAGGAGCAGCACCGAGGAGTGTTTGAAGGCAGTGAAAGCAGGAGAGTGTGACGCTACTGCCTCTGGTAGTGACTGGCTGGTTGCTGGGATCAGGTTGGTTCTCACGATTGAGAAGATTCTATTCATATCAAAATCAACGTATTCCGTTTAAGCCGCTGGCCTTGACATAGGCATCCTCTCTGTGATAAGGCGTGGGCCGTAATCCACCACGCTTGCCCAGTGCGGGTTGGTGGATTCTTTTCTTATAAGTGCCTGTTTTTATGACGTTTCTAGTAAAAAGTATCTAAGTTCTAATTTCACTTTCACACAAATTGATTTATTAATAATAATTATTTGTACAAGAATAGATTGGACGGTGACCCCGGAACTATGCATTTGCCTGTATCTTGGGGGTCAGAAAAGTGACTTACATACCCAAAGCCATACCTATAGTAAAAGTGCGCATGCTGCACACCCCTACAATATTTCAAGTTAAACAAATATCAACATTATTTCAATGATAACTAAGTTGATTTCAGAGTGACTAGCACTAATGAAAAAGTTGTAAAAAAAATTTGAAGTTGTAGCGTAAACTGAACTTTATTGTGTAGGAATTAAAGTTATTTTTCCATAAACTCATATTTGCTTACATTTTTGGCACATAAATCGCGAATGCAGAGCTTCATTCATTGTCTAAGTGCCCTTTCTAGTTGGTTGTCAGTTTTTCCCTGTTGGTATATTCTGGCTTACCTGCAGTAGTTTATGGTAAAAGTGTGGTTGTCATATTCCTACAAATAAACCCCCCCTTTTTTGTCTTGTTCCAGAGATTACTCCCTAACGCCACTTCTCCACGAAATCACTCCCATCGTAGAAAAAACGAACACTATCGTTGCTTACGTCAACACCGACGCTCAAATAACCAAGATGGCGGATTTGCGCGGCAAACGCGCAGCTTTCCCGCGCTACGATGGCGCGGCGTGGCATTCTGTCAAAAACTACATTACAGGACATGAAAATATATCCTGTAAGGAATTTATGGAAAGTTATTTCAAAGAAATATGTGCCCCTGGCTTGGATGGGAAGAAATGTTATGAAGAAGGCGAAGTCGAAGCGTTGAAGTCTCTTGTTGAAGGAAAAAGTGATGTTGCGTTCATTAGTATGACGACTTATAAAGCGTTCCAAGGTGAGGTATTTATTTTTATATCTACACATTTTTTCAAATACAGAATCATAACAGTACAACACGCCAGTCATGTTTAAGTCCCATGTAATGGGGCGAGGCAAGGCGCAGTGATGGCAGGTGGAGTAAGGCAGTGACCGAGTGACGTCTAAGGACTGGAAGCCGAAGTGTCAGTCGTCTGGCGAGGTGGGCGGACGATATTGTTGCCATCGCTGGTAAACCTGGATGAGGATGATTGGCTCAAGAAAACAGATGCCTATATCCAGCAGTGGGTGAAGTCGGCATGTGGATGATGCTTGATGAATAGGGGTGAGCCTATTGCCAAAACCCGGGCCCAAATCCAGACTCTGGGCTGCTATTGAGAAATTCTTCAAGTAAATACTCAATAACACATTGCTCGACACCCTATTTGCACCGTACAGCTATGATCCAGTCCTCTTGTAAAGGTGATCGATAAAATACGCTGTTCTCTATAATCATTCTAATGATACTTATTTTCTTTTTCTTTTCAGAGAGTAAAGAACCGTCGTCAGAAGACATCAAGAAAATTGTCCCTCTTTGCCCCGAAGGAAACAAGAAATACTGTTTCGTTAGTTGGTCCAACTTGGGCCACATATTTGCGGCCAACAACCTCACAAGCATTCGTAAACACGAGATTGTAAACGTCTTCACCAAGTTGGATCAACTGTTTGGCAAACACCCGCCTTTCCACAATGCCATGTTCTCAATGTATGGCCCTTTCAACCATGAAATGGAAGTCATTTTCCATGGTAATACTAAAAGTTTAGCAACAAGTGCTGTTTTAAAGACTCACCCTTACGATAAAATTCCTTATAACCTCGAACTTTCTCTTTCAAATATGACAGAATTCACTTGTGATTTTGGCGCCAAAACGACGCCATCTTTAATCATGTTGCTGTTAACTCTAGTCGTATTTTTAATTAAATAGTTAATGTTTTTAAGTTAACTAAGCGCTTTGTGATAAATAAATGAACAGTTTTTATATTTTTCTTAGTGGTTTCATTATTTCCCTTATGTTGCTTAGCTACAGTCAATACAGTGTTTACTGGGATCAGCCGGCCGTCTACATACATATTATATTCTAATTAAATTAGGAGGCCGTAAAACAAACAAACGATGGTACACATATCGTGTCCTGCGTGTCCTGTCAGCTGCACGTTACAGGAACTGATGGATGCTGGTGATGGCGCCAAACAAGTAGCCGAATTATTTAGATTGCTATCGACACGCTAAGAAGAAGGAGGCCGTCGCCGTCGGAACGACGTTGCAAAAGGCCATACACCTGTCGCAGGACAGAGCAGTTTGGAGAGCGCATATTTATAGTGAGAGAGCCGTAGATGGCCCAGTGGTAACGTTCGCGTCCTTACTGAGTTGTAGGTTCGAACCCAGGTAGGCGCTTTACTTTATGTAAATAATTTCATCACCAATGCTCTCAAAACGATGAAGGAAAAGTGAGGAACCAGCATGTCCTAGAACAAAATCGGAGACATGCCACACCCCTACCAACCCGCATTGGGTCCGCGTCGTGGTAGATTAAAGCCCACAGACACTCTCTCGAAGAGAGGAGAGCTGTGTCCCAGCAGTGAGAACATTATAGGCTGATTAAGCTATATTATGGCGTAGGCGTATTTGTATATTTTGTGATTTAACGAGAATTACCCAACGTAGTCATTGCAGGATGAGGATTGAGTAAGCGACGAGCTTTAGATAGAAACTCTTCTCTACTCGCACAGGGAATAACAAACGCAAAAAAATCAAATAAATAAAAAAGCCTGGATGTAAAAGACTTTTAACTAAGTATAGTAAAAAGCCAACTCTGCTGACTGCGGCGGCGAAGTGACGCCGGGCCGCCTTCGTGCAGGTGCTATCTCTTTGGCGGTCTGTCGAAAAACTATACAAAATTAAATTCCAATTTCAAAGATTTTATGAACGCAGTCATTTGTTGGCAGTCAAAGAATTGTCATTACTGTCAAAGTTGTCAACAGACAATAACAAGACAAGTCGTGATTTTCCCGCGGCACTAAAACTTACTTATCAATCGCAAAACAAAGTAAACTTTTCTCTAAAAGTATGAGTTCTACTGACTTAAACGACTTTATAAAAGCTCTGGACACAGTGAAAAAGGATTACACATGTGGCGTGTGCGGTGAAATGTGTAAAGATCCCGTAGTGCTGATGAAATGTTTCCACATTGTGTGTGCTGTTCATACCGGATTGACGACCTGCCCGACCTGTAAATTACCTCTAGACAACTGTTCTACGTACGTCGACGAAAGAATACAAGTTTGTATCGACTCCGCTACAGAATTAGACAAGTTAATAGAGAAATTTCGACCAAAGGAACCCATTGTAACATTGAATAAGAAAGCCAAGAAGAATGATGCAGTCTCTGCTTCAAGTAAGAGTGTTACCGCTGAATCTAGCTTCAAGAAGCCGCTATCTGACAAGACGAACTCCCGCCAACCGTTGAGCGACACTATCAATTCAAATTTGAGTTCGAAATTCAACAAAACTAATGAAAAACGTAATAATAAAGGTGAAACGGCTCTCCATATCTGCTGTCGTCTTGGTAAAATTGATAGGATCAAAGAACTGCTCAGTCTCGGTGCCAACACTAACACTAAAGATAACGCTGGGTGGACACCGTTGCACGAAGTTGTGCAAAACGGACGCTTAGACATTGTCAGGCTACTTTTACAGTACAATACATTAATAGACGTACCAGGACAAGGCAATGAGACACCATTACATGAGGCTGTCAGATACAATTACATAGAAATAGCCGAGGAATTGATTAAACATGGAGCAGATATGAACGCTAGAAACTGTAAAGGGGAGACTCCATATCAACTTGCTTCTGTAGACATGAAAAATAGATTAAGATTGGCCACGGACAATATTTTACAGACTCAGAGTGTTAATGTCTCCCACATAGCTGCGTTGTATGCGGAGATAGAATTTGATGATATCCGTGTTTACTGTGTATCTCAATACCGCACAGTACATAATAAGTTAAAAGTCTTAGCAAAACATCACAGTAATGTTTCTTTAGAAGCGAAATTCACGAAAAAGGTTACGCATTTGGTAGTAGACACTGAAGATGGAATTTGTTCAAGCAGTTTGGATGTGCTGCAAGGTATTGTCAGTAATATCTGGGTTATATCATCTGAATGGGTTACAAAATCAACTGAAGACAAATTAGAGCCCTTTGAAACCTACGAAGTCAAGGGCGTAGGAACTGCATCCTATAAAGGCCCCAGAAATTCACGGTACATCAAATATAAACAATTACCAGGAGTTTTTGATGGCTGTCATTTCTACTTGCACAATTTTAATACTAAATACGAGATTTCGAAGTCCGTTGTCTTAACAAAAGCCATTTTGACGAAGTTAATTACTGATGCCGGTGGTATTGTTCTTAGGAGGGTTCCGAATCCAGAATCCATACCGGAGAGTGAGAAATTGGTACCGTACCATGCAAAGAAAGATGGGAAATTGATGAACTGTTCGCATTATATTATTTTTAAGGATATGTATGAGCCAATGTATAATATGCAGCATTTGAAAGCGTTGCCCATTGGATGGTTGATTGAATGCCTGGAGAAGTATGAATTGTGTGAACCATGGTAGTTATTCTTTCATTCTCAAGTTCTGGTCAACCCGAGGTGAAACCCGTGTGGGATGCGGGACGCAAGTCGCTCGCTTCGATTTTGTCAACTAACTTGCATGGAGGTGTTCATCAGGCGCGTATAGTCGCGTGACTTCCTAATGATTACGCGCGGGATCGCCTGTTTGACCTTTGTTATGGGTAACATTAGGTTAATTACATGTCGGAGATGCCTCACTGTGATACCTCACGGACACGGTTTAGTTCCATCAATGTCACCTCCAAGTAAAAAAAATGGATGCTCATAGACACCCACGTACATGCCAGGCATAGAGGTAAACCTCCAAGCAGTCCACGATGTATTGCAGTGAGGCATCTTCACCTTTAATGCCCGGTTTCTGAGGAATTCTTAAACGGAGTTTAAACTTTCAATAGCTATTTATTCGACATAATTATCTATTTAAGCGAATTCCTTCCTTATGCTCGGTTTTTGAGGTTCTCAGATAAACCCTCGATAATAATTCACTCGACTTTTAAGCTAAATTCTTCCTTAATGACGTGTTCATAAACACGATATCGTACCAATAATCACTATCGAAAGGATAAACTCCGTTTAAAAACCTCAGAAACCGGGCATAAGTTGGAAAAATTGAATGATTTTATTTTAGCAATATTTGCTCTCTAGATATTTCATAGAGCTGCTGTTTTGAAGCAGCTCTCTTCCTGCATTTAATCATTGTAGTTATAATACTTTTATGGATTTACAAAACGGGTCTAATGATATACTACAGAAAATGTAGGTAAGTAAGATAAGTGCCAGCGCAAACTGTGCGTTTTGTCGCTGAGTTGTCGTTTGCATCTGCGACTTGGCGCAGAGCTGTCGTTTGCGTATGCGAGAAGTAGCGAAAGCATGCCTGTCGTTGCGACTCTGCAACTCGACGCCAAGTGTGCGGAGCTTTGTATAAAATATATGAAAATTGTCGGCCGCAGTCTGTCGTTGCAACTAGTCGCCGAGCTGTCGCATAGTGTGCGCCATGTCTAGTAGATGTGATGATACAAATCTAAGATACCATCATGTTAGATTAAAAGCTGATGATCATGAAGTCAAGGTCACATCCAACAAAAGCCATATTATATTTAGCTGTAAGTTAGTATTAATTAATTAAATATATTAAGGAGGAAACGCCAGGCTAGCCCGCGAAATTCAAATTTTCTAACGTTTTTTTACAATTTGCAGGACATTGTCTCTTTGAATGTTGATTAAAATATGGTTCTCGAGCGTAATAAGTATGTATTTACAGAATTATTATCATTAAATTATCAATACAACCTTCTAAGTTCATATTATAATCTTATTGAATAACTAATGAAATATCAATAAATAGAACTGTGAGAACTTAGAGGGTTGTATTTATTTCGCGGGCTACCTAGCGCATCCCTAAGAGGCCGTCTCCACGGGCGAGAGAATCGCGACGATATTATCGTCTTGCCACGTATTTCGATACACTCTCTAACGTGTCTCCACACGACGATATCATCGCGGCGAAAATTTGATGGCACGGCGAGACTATCGCCGCGATTCTTTCGCTCGTGGAGACGGCCCCTGAAAATAAAAGAATTTGGTAATCACACTGGAAAAAAATTGGATATTTATTATAATAAATTGTGGCGTTTCGTGTATTTAATTAAGATTACAAGATCATTGTTAGCCAAGAGAAAATATGTTTTATGTCGTGCGTAATAATAATTTCATGATATTTAAAATAATTAAATAGGATTTTTGAGCTCAATAAATAGTACATTACGATACGTGTGTATTAATGTACAGACGCCAGCACATCAAGCTACCCGAAACTGTAAAATTTTCCCAATCGACTGAACCTTATGCTTTAGCTATAAAGTGGAAAATCTATTAAAGAAATTTGACAGATTGTAGTAACTTGATGTGCTGGCGTCTGTAATAGCAGCTGCCCGCGACCAGCGACTTCGTCCGCGTGAAATCCTGTCCTAACTAAAAGTATATTTTTTTCTATTACATCAGCTATCTGCCAGTGAAAGTCCCGTCAAAATCGGTCCAGCCGTTTCAGAGATTAGCCGGAACAAACAGATAGACAGAGACAAAAATTGTAAAAAAAAATATTTTGGTATATGTAAGTACCGTATATACATCCACATGCATTTTGTAAAAAGCGGTTATTTTAATATTACAAACGCCAATAGAAGATAATACACGGCTAATCTCACGCCGTGCTATCGTATCACGCCGTGCAATAATGGACTAACTTAAGTCACACGTATCGTTCACACTATTTTACTGCACGTGTGACCTAAATGTCATGCCATGCAGTCATGCTTTTCTGTGTAAAAATGAAGCCATAGACAGGTAAGCGTGACTTAAGTGCTGGTTTAGGTCACAGAGTGCTATAAAGGGATCTTCAATTTCATTATGATTAATCTGTATTTGTATATTATGAACTGAATGTTCCAATTATGTTTGTTTTAAATGTAGTATTATTGAGATTAAAAAGTTATTTTTATCACAACTATTTTTTTCATTACCAATTCCTGTCTATTATTTAAACCTGTACCATAATTACGTAACACTTTCAATCACAATCTGAATAATTTCGAAAGATATTGCTAATCCATTGCGTTATATGTACGAAAAAATTGTCTGCTCAAACAATGTAAATAACGCATTACGCAATGCTATTTAACAATTCAATTCAATTTAATTCAAGAACAATTCACATTGTGTTTGAAATCCTTAAAATTATAAAACTAACACATTCATCATACAATAATCATAGAAAATAACAAAAAAAAAATAATACAATCTAATATTACACAGTATCTCATTAACTAATATAAAAAATTTAAAACATGGATATGTCATCATCTATCGAATACATACATTTCTCCAATAGAACTTTATTTAACAGCACGCTATTGACCCTAAAGAGCCGAACAAAAGAAAAGAAGTCAGAAACATCGCTGAAAATGAAGTGATAGCGGAAGCTAGTAAAAAATAAAGCTAATACTGTAGCGATAGTGAGAGAAATAAAACAAAAAAAATATAAAACAAAATATATTTATTATTCAAAATAAACTTTACACTTTTTTCTAGGTATTTACAGCACGTAGTAATCACATTACTTAATAATAATACTGTAGCTAGCGAACTACACAAGAAAAGGTTATAACTTTAACCAAAAAAGTAAGGGGTGCTTCAGCCCGATTTAACCTTTTAACCGCTTACGTCGGATTAATACGACAAATATTTTCGTGTCCATTCCGCCAGAGTCGTATATACAAAATAACACAGCTCGTTTAATCTGTATTATTATTACATCATCACAGCTCGTTTCATCGGTATTTACCATAGTATTTACAGTCTGGCGCAACTGTCTAATAAAAAAAGAAACTATGAAACGTGCACTAAACATAATGGCGGCTATCGCTGTCTCGCTTTAACATATGCAGTCTGTGCATAGTCTGTGTCATTTTTGCTATGTTGGTATTCAGTTTTAGCGCAAGTTTCATACAAGCGCCGTTTTTCATCTTTTTCTATGGGACTCCCGTCTCTTATAAGGAACATTACTTACTCTATGGGTATTTATTATTCGTTTTTTTTTCTGGCGCTGGGGGCTCGACAACTCATATAAAGTCGGGCGGTTAAAAGGTTAAACTTTATAGCGGTTCGGAACATGAGGCGAGTCGCTGCGCAGTAAACAATTCACCTGTTAGCGGGGGTGAGAGGTGAGATACTGCGCAGCAAGTTGCGCACTTCAGAGCCGTCATAAAATTTGATTCGAGCTGTACACACGTTCGGGTCGCCACATTCGGTTCCGCAGTAGTTGTTGAAATCAAGCAATTACTATACATATTCGGGTCGTGCCGATCGGCATCTACATTTCGCTTAACCATATTCGGATCGGCTCGGCATTATTCGAGTTGAGCCGAGCGGCTTTTACCCGAACGTACAAAATATATTCCATATTGCCGCCCGGCCTGTGCCAAATCATAACCCGAACGTGTGTTGCACCCCAAAGTCTAGTCCGCACAAGTTAGTAGATATTTAATTAATCAATTATGTTAAAAGTCCCAAGCCCAACAAATAGGTGCCATCACAAGGACAAAACTTGCTTTGGGTACATAGTTTAGGGACTACCTAGTTTATTGTTCAAGGCTCCCAAATTGTAAATTAGGATCCCACAAAGAAAAAATAGGGAACAAAAAAGGAATTAGGATCCCATAAAGAAAAATATTGTTTCGCATACAACTTTAACTATTGGAAGTATTAGTTTCAACTTGAAAGTATTTTAATAAAATCCATTTAAAAAACGAAATAAATATAAAATGTACATTGCGTTTCTTGCACAACCATTTTTATAGGAAAGTTGTCATGTCATTAAAATTACTTTTTAAACTTTTTTACCCGACTGCGAAGAAGGGTTATGTTTTTCAGTAAGTTTGGGTCGGCTTCCAGTCTAACCAGGGTGTCTACTCCCTAAGCACGGAGTCCGTAGATTCGCCCGAAGTTACGGGCGTTTCTTACTTCATAGCACCTACGGTGTGTCAAATTAATGGCTGGATAGATACTGTACGTAATTGTGAAATATGGTTATTTATAATGCCTAAAGGTCTATTCAAACTTAAGCGGTATTCGCTGCCGCTGTCGGTAGAGGTACATACCGCGCGGGTTTCGCTCAGGTATTTAGTATCAAGTTCCGCGGCTAGAGCGTGAAATCCGCTTTGGTGTGAACAGTAATATTACCGCATACACACTCGGTTTTCTCTACCGCAGACGGTAGCGAATACCGCTTAGGTTTGAATAGGCCTTAAAGGAATTGATCATACGAACATATTACTTATTACATATTATACAAGTTATAATTTAAAATATTTACATAAATGCATAGTCGAGTATGACACAGACGCTTTCATTATTTGGGTACCCCCGAGACAAAATATTTTGGCACAGAGGGTCACCAACAAATTCATGTGGGTAGTTTGACCTCATAATTTATTTATCACTCTTTAACCTTTTCACCGCCAAGCACTTCTATAGAAGTTCGGGATTTTCGTGCCACCAGCGCCACAACTTCTATAGAAGTTGTTAATTTTAACTATCTTATTAAAATAAATTTACTGTGATTAAAAGCTTTGTTCCATTTTATTATTTAAGATAGCACTGTCTACTACCCTGTTTTTTATTTTTCTACACAAAATAAGCCCTAGTTTGTCCTAAAATCGGCAAAAACAGAAAATCCGAATTTTGTTACTTTCCTCAGAACGCCAATCACTTCATATCAAGTTGGCCAGTGATGTGCCGTGAAAGGTTGATTTCACCATTGAAATATTTATAAATACAGAAAGTTACGAATATCGAAAACAATTTGAGGTCAATAAAATATGAACTTAGTTATCTACTTCATTACAAAGGATAGTAGATGAATTTCGACCTTCAGGTAGATGCCGATACGTAATTATAAAGTTGTTACCAATTCTTGTCGATAGTTATTTTCCCATCTCTACAAAACAATTGGTCGTCTATGCCCCTGTGCGCCACCGAGTGCCACGAACTACTATAGAAGTTGGTCAGTGACGTCATAGGCGTGCGGCTGTCAAGGTCACTTTGGCATAGTGCAGCACAAAATCGGATTCGCGCGCACGCATCTTTCTTTCTTTCACTTGATAACAAATAGAAAAATGAGTGAAGAACTTGATTCGGACGAACTTCTTAAAATTTTGCAAGGTGTGGAATCGGACTCGGAGTATTTTGTGGAGAACATTGAACCAGAAGATAATTCTGAGGTATGTCTAACTGGATGATAATAATAATGTTTATTCATCAAAGAGTAGGAATTCAATAAGTATGTAAAATGTTCGGTGAGCCCAGTATCTCCAGATGCACTGTAATTACAGTAGATTTAGGTACTGTTTTTGTACTCCATACACTATTATGGTAAATACAATACATGAGTTAAGAAAAGAACAGAAACAACACTTAAAAAACAATGCTTTGATAAGTACACGGCTACAAGCGTGATAGAATTTAAATATATAGTTACTTTCCATTTCAAAAAACACTTTAAAAACAATTAAAAATTCTGCCACTTAGATACCTACGGTAAAAAACGTTAACTGAAGTTATAGGAATAAACAAAAATAGAAGAAAGAAAGACCATAGACCCCATCCCTGATCAGAATCGAATTCAACGTGCCCTCAGTGCCAATAACTTGATATGAAGTTAAAGAATGAGATCATGAAACAAATAGAGATGTACCCCATTCCTTATAGTTCTAATTGAGTTATGTATTAGTTTCTTTGATACTCATAATTTATACTGTTTTTTCTTATTAAGGATACTGTGAAACAAAACAAATCTGGAAATATTTAATCAGTTTTTATTTATATTCGTAAAATCAACTTTAAATCTTAACTTTACGCGTACAAATCTTATTCATCGATATGACGATATCCCCATCACTACTGTTTACTATATATTTAGTTATACATTTATAGCTTGGCGCTCGGCGAGGCATTGCGTTTTGTGTACGTTGGCGGCGAAAAGGTTAAACAATAACTCCCAATAAATTGAACTTCTGTAAGATCGACACTATGTAACTGGCCCATTGGTGTTGAAAGCAACACATAGTTTAAAAAAAAAACACGCCTTTACCACGCACTAAATATGATAAAATAATTAAATAGACTCAAATTGAATTCAAAAAGCGTGGAGCGCTTTTTCGAAAGACGTCCACTGCTGGACATAAGCCTCCCCCAAGCACCTCCACTTCGACCGGTTCTGTGCTTCTCGCATCCAACGGGTTCCAAGTGGCAGTGGGCAGGGCACGTTGCTCGCAGAACAGACGGGCGATGGGGCCGAAAGGTGCTGGAGTAGCGACCGTGTACCGGAGGACGTAGTTTTGGAAGGCCTCCCACAAGGTGGACCGACGACCTTGACACGGTAATGTATCTATCAGTATTGTGACTCGGCCCTGTTCATGAAATAATTACCTACAGCCGCGCGGTACGTAAACACGCCATAGGGCTGCCCGCTTACAGTATTTTAATTTCATCAACCTACTTGAATTTCTTTCTAGTTTTGTGATGGTAAATATTATATTTTTTATTTTAAATAATGAAATTCCTTGTGAATGAAATAGGAAGTGTTCAATAAAAATTCATGTTGTGTTTTTTGATTACCAAATTTAATAAAAAAAAACCATCCTTATTTTGAGACTGAAAAATATTTACGCCTCGACTGAGACGTACGAAAAGCTTTATTGTTAAATTCATAGAAGTTTTGTTTTTTTTTTCCGTTTTTTTACATTTCTATGGTTAAATTGAATAGTATAAAAAACCCGCATTCGAAATGTTGAAGTTGGAAATGTTATCTCTGGGTGCGTTATTGACGAATTCAAGCAACCAAAGACAGCACAATATAATCTATAATTGCTCTTTGCCATATTAATTATATACTTGTACTTATTTCAATGAATATTTGTCAAAAATCCCACGCTTACTGTTTACACAACCATCACACCGTCCGTTCGTCACTGCGGCGCATTCGCGACTGTTTGTTTACCGAACTCGAGGTGCGTAGGTATGACTCGCGTTCCGACCGTTTGTTTGAATATAGAATACCGTGGATAACATTACCGTGAACCTTATGGATTAATTATAAGTCAATTTAATTGTTTTATCATTTTTAGTGCGTGATTAAAGTGTGTTAAAAATTGACCTTATCGTTTTGATTTTAACCTTGGGGTGCTAAAGAAATTACGTGGTCGACTCAAAATCAATCTGCTTAGCTTTTCCCAACTATGTTGGGGTCGGCTTCCAGTCTAACCGGATACAGCTGAATACCAGAATTACATGGAGCGACTGCCTATCTGACCTCCACAACCCAGTTACTGGTTAACATGATACCCCTTAGTAAGTGGTTGTCAGATTTTCAGGCTTCTGACTACCCGTAACGACTGTCAAAGATCCACGAATGACAGTTACAAATTACGTGGTCGACTCTAAACCGTATAAAGGTACCATTTGTCAGAACAGAAAAATAATAGCAAAAAAATTTAAATAACATTAAGACAATTTTTTTTTAAAGAATACTGTGTTAAAAAGTGCAGTATTTAAACTTACCATTTTTTTTTTATATAAAGAAAAAATATATTGTTATAGGTATAGATCACAGATATATAGACCTAGATAACGCAAGTATCACGATCTGTATGAAAACCAAGCGTGCCATTTTTTGACTACCTACTATGACGTCACAAGCACTATTTAGTGATGGGAAAATCAAATCGCCCCACCCCCGGGGCCTAGCGCCAGCCCTCACGCTCACCCAGCCAGCAGTACACAAGACTGAGCGCGAAAGTGGCGGCTTACGATTTTTGTACAGACGCCAGCACATCAACCTACACCTAACCGTCAAATTTTCCCAATCAACATTGAACCTTATGCTTTAGCGATAAAGTTGAAAATCTATTACAGAAATCTGACAGATTGTAGTAGGTTGATGTGCTGGCGTCTGTACGTAAGCTGGTGCGATTTTTGGCACGTGAAGTAGTTGCTCTTGCGTTATCTAGGTGTATGTATATCCGTGGTATAGACATTGTCATTTTTCCAAAATACAAACAATTCACAGTCAACAAAAGAGATAGTATGCAGGATCGTCGGATATAGTTGAAGTTTAGTAAGAAACCAGTGGATGTTCTCGAATAAAATTTAATTTTATTACCTTTGTACCTATTTTTCTGTTCTGTTCTTTCTTGTCTGTTTATATATGTGTGTACATAAATAGTAAAATAAATAAATAAATAAATAGAAAACAAACAGCTCATTTTATCAAATTAAATTTCAGTCGACAACATCCATCGGTTCGTGTATACCAATCCCTGCAAGTCCCTGCCACCCTGGTATACTAATTGAAAGAAAGAAAAAACGTTTCTTTGCGGTGAACATGACGCAAAAATGAACATAAACACAAAAATAAAATAAAAAAGAAGGTAAGGGAAACATGCGTCACATCCACGCAAAACGGCTATCGCTCAGCATTATAACTATTAATAATTTTCAATTCAATTCTTAACTATTAATAAGTATATTTACATTTTACGACACTGACACCTGAGGGGCGATTCTCGTAATTTTACGAACGTTCACAGTCTGATCTCAGTCTCAATCTGTCAAAAAATAATTCTAATTTGCCTACATTTAGATTTTTGAAGCGAAAACTTCATTAGGCGCGTTGGGTATTTTTTTGAGATGGAAAAAAAATTGAATTCGCGCCACTGTTACCGTAATGACACCGCTTCGGATGTGTTCGGCTGTCCTCGGGATGTACTCGGTTTTTATGTATATCCGATATGTCAGTGAGTGATGGCAAAGTATTCTGTGGTGCTATTCTGTAAAAAGATCACCGTGATAACTTAGGTGAAGTGAGCTTAAAGTGAGCTGTCATTCCACCTGTTGCTAGGGATTGACACTATTGACAGCTCACTTCACCTAAGTTTTCACGGTGAGATTTTTACAGAATAGCACTGCTGTTTGTGTTTTGTTTTCACTTCTGTCGGCACTCCCGGAGTGCCACTGTTTTTTTTTTATCGCCGAGATGAGACTGCGACTAGATTTTGAAAGCCTTAAATTACGAGAATTTGCCTTCAGTTATCTATAGTATAATTTTCACTTTTTATAGGCATTAAATATCCCTGAACATATAAAAATTCTGGCATAAGTTTTGCGGCCTGGCAGTGAAGTAACCTCCAATATTTTATATCTATTATTTAGTCGGCCGACAACCGGTGCGTACACCTTAGTAAAGCTGGCAATCCACTACGTTCGTGCATGGTAAATGCACCGTGCATATACTTTGTTTAGAAACGGCCACCATGACCAAGAACATAGTAGATAACCAGCTTCATAATATGCTTTGTTAAGCTGGCTATCCACTACGTTCGTGCATGTTCGTGTTAATTCACCGTGCATATACTTTGTTTAGAAACGGCCACCATGACCAAGAACATAGTCGATAACCAGCTTTATGATATGCTTTGTTAAGCTGGCTATCCACTACGTTCGTGCATGGTAAATGCACCGTGCATATACTTTGTCTAAAAACGGCCACCACGACCAGGAACAGAGTAGATGCACGAACATAGTGGATAACCAGTTTCATATGCTCAGTTTGTCAGTCTCATTTGTGTGTGTGTGCGGTTTGAGTTGATGTCAAGTGTCGAAGCTGCGGGGCATGTATCTGAAAGATAAAGATAAAAAAGATGAGTATAGTATAAGCCATCTGCCTAGCCTTTTCCCAACTATGTTGGGGTCGGCTTCCAGTCTAACCGGATGCAGCTGAATACCAGTATTTTACATGGAGCGACTGCCTAGCTGACCTCCACAACCCAGTTTCTGGGTAATACGATACCCCTTGGTAAGACTGGTTGACAGGATTTCGGGCTTCTGACGACCCGTAACGACTGTCAAAGATCCACGAATGACCTCCGGGACCAACGGCTTAACGTGCTTTCCGAGGCACCGGAGGGGCTCGGTATGTAAAGATGGTCACCCATCCACAGACCAACCGCGGCAAGCGTAGCTTAACCTGATTGATTGACCCGTGCGGCTGTTTTTATTTAGCCACAGGCCCCTCATGAAATATTTTTGTCCCAAATAAAATATTTTTCTTTTATTCTTTCTTTAAAGGACGGGAACAAGATATCAAGTATTATTATGTCTGTCAAATCCTACAACTAAAGTAAAAGTGCGCTGTGCTGCATTTCAAGTTAAACAAATATCAACTTTATTTCAATGATAATTAATTTGATTTCAGAGTGACTAGCACTATTGATAAAGTTATAAAAATGTTTATAGTTGTAGCGTAAACTGAACTTTAGTGTGTAGGAAATAAAGTTATTTTTCCATTAATTCATATTTGTTTACATTTTTGGCAATTTATTTTTTTATTGCTGAATGCGCTCTTGACCTCGATCACGCCTGATGGAAAGCGAT
The DNA here is from genome assembly GCA_914767645.1 of Hydraecia micacea. Lineage (NCBI taxonomy): Eukaryota > Metazoa > Arthropoda > Insecta > Lepidoptera > Noctuidae > Hydraecia > Hydraecia micacea. The sequence goes on from OU611803.1 coordinate 6,169,330, forward strand.
GGATGAGGTCTATAATGGAACGAGCGTGCCCAGAAGATGCATAAGGCACTGGAACTCCCACGCATCGACTAAACACACAGGCTGCTTGACGCTGGACTCCGGTGGGAGGGTGGTCGCTAACCAGGCGGGCGTTAGCACTACCACCGCAAGGGAAGAATAGGGATGACGACGGGGTAAAGTAAACGAAATTCTATTTAGTCCGTCAGTTAGATTATCAAAAAATAATGGACACATATTTTTTCTTGTGTCAATCAACCAAAAAATTACAAAGATAAAGCGTGTCAAAGTTTGGGAGTGGGGGCTCGTGACGTCACGTTTAGGTAAAAATTGTACCAAAACGTGACGTCATGCGACATTTCAAATCAATATATCTCTGTAATGTTTTGATTATGTGAAAAAAGAAAAAATACGTGCCCAATACTTTTTAATAATCTACCTGATAGACGAAGAAAAAAAAGTTATTCGTCATCCCTATTGGCCAGTCAGATAGGGTGTTGGTTGTGACTGTCCAAATAAATCGCGAACGCAGATTACATAAGACTCACCTGACACTGTAGTCGTGAACGTTGAATACGGCGTAATGGTCGTTCCTGAAAACTGGGTAGAAATGTTCCACCGGTTGGGTCAGCAGAGTGTGGCACATCGACGGCCGATTGCTGAGCCACGGGGCTTCCACGTCCCAGATGTCTTTGAATGAACAACCAGTGCTGAAACGATGACAAATAAAATCATTGTTTTGTTTTAAAAAACACCCACTGTTTATCCCGATATTCCCACGGGATCGAACCTTATGCGGGTGAAACCGCGGGGCGCTGCTAGTCCTACTATCACACTAATATTATAAACGCGAAAGTTTGTGAGTGTGTTTGTTTCTTAACGCACAAACAGCTGAACGGATTTGGATGACAGAGATAGTTTATAACCAGGATTAATAAATAGGATACTTTTTATCCCAATATTCCCACGGGATCCCTACTTATGCGGGTGAAACCGCAGGGCGCTGCTAGTAATTTAATTGTTTATGCCTGTAGCACACCTCCGCTGCGAAACTCAAAGGGCGAAACCGCCATAGTTTCGCTATGAGTTGTTGGGCGGCGAAACAATAGCGAAATTCCCTGCTCTAACGTACAAAACAGACTATGATGTTGTCTCTTTCTAACATGATTTCGCTCATTTGCTTAGGCGCCGTCTACATCTCCGCCCGTTGTCCGCCATTTTGGAGCGGTTCCGCGTGTATCTCGGACGCGTCTGTAGCAATCGACAATTTTTATGAGCGAAATAGGAACAATGGATTTGGAATTTACTGAAAAACTTATACAAGCAGACTCTGACTCCGAAAGCGACGACATTTTCTTTCGAGTCTTATTTCTCAACTGTTCTAGTTTTAGGTTTCGCTCTGTTTCGCTATTATAGTTTCGCGTAAGTGAAGTACTGTTGCACAGCGAAACTCACGCAGCGGTTTCGCAGTTGTTGTTTCGCAGCGGAGGTGTGATATAGGCATTAGGGCCGCTTGAGATCATATTCCTATAAACGTCGGTTTTGACTTACCTACTCCTCCCATAGCAGTACATAGTCTCAACCACGAGGTAGGTTGCCTTTAGCTTGGTCAACTCTTGATACAGCTCGTGTGGAGGGAACCGCCCGTACATCTTGTGGACGGCGTATGCTCGCTCTCTGTAAGGATAGATACAGAACCATAATAGGGATGACGACTAACTTTTTTTCTTCGTCTATCAGGTAGATTATTAAAAAGTATTGGACACGTATTTTTTCTTTTTTCACATAATCAAAACATTACAGAGATATATTGATTTGAAATGTCGCATGACGTCACGTTTTGGTACAATTTTTACCTAAACGTGACGTCACGAGCCCCCACTCCCAAACTTTGACACGCTTTATCTTTGAAAATTTTTGGTTGATTGACACAAGAAAAAATATGTGTCCATTATTTTTTGATAATCTAACTGACGGACTAAATAGAATTTCGTTTACTATACCCCGTCGTCATCCCTATTGATATTGCTAATCTATTGCTTTACATGTTCGAAAAATTTGTCAGCTTAACAACGTAAATAGCGCACTGAATGTTGATAAAGGGACTACATGACCTAAAGCGCGGTCACTGTCGGACTGCATAGAAAAGTAAGAGAAGCGCGGTGACACAACGCTGGTAACTTATTGCAAAATATGAAGCAAGTAGTAAGTAGTAGATAAGTAGCAAAGTAAGTACCATTACTAATTATACCTGTATTTTATAAAAAAAAAAATTAAGATTCTTTGTAGGTACTACAAAATACACGTGTATTAGGGGGAGGGGGGTAGTCTTAAACCTCACCAAGGGAGGGGGGGGGGGGGGTTAAAAAAATACCAAAAAACATCACGTGATTAATGGACGGCCCCCTAGTAAGTGATAAGGTACATACCGCGCCTCCAAGTGTTCGTAATGAGGGTGTGCCACTATAGGGCGTCGTGTGACCAGCATGATAGTGGCTAGGACAGGCATAGAGCCGGCGAATGCTGCCCCCACCGGTGTGTCGGTTCGGATCCATTCCAGTAGCTGTTCCTGGTTGATGTCACTGAATTCGCCTGGAAAAAAAAAAACAGTGGCACTCCGGGAGTGCCGACAGAAGTCAAAACACAAACAGAATACTTTGCCATCATTCACTGACATATCGGATATACATTAAAACCGAGTACATCTCGAGGACAGCCGAACACATCCGAAGCGGTGTCGGTTATACATTTTCGCCGCGCCGTAGAAAGAGAGGGGGATACTCCTACGCGCCGACTGTCTACTCTCCATCCGTCTTACGAATTTTCGATCAGGGTCACGTGTCCTGACGCGAGTTTAACATTTTTTACTCATTACAAAAAAAGTGTACAACGCCGCTAAAGAAGTTTTCACTTCAATAAGGTTTTATTCTAAGGCGAATGCGGAGAACAGCCACAATTTTGACGAGTTATACGAACATAAATGTAGGGAACAGCTGATTTTTTTTCGCAATGATGAGTACAATGACCTCTTAAGAGGTTGTTGATGATTTTCCAATAACCCTGTATAGATGTGATGTTCACATTGCTCGCAGAACAGATGGCCGATGGGGCCGAAAGGTTCTGGAGTGGCGACCGCGTACCGGAAGACGTAGCGTTGGAAGGACTCCCACAAGGTGGACCGACGACCTTGTGAAGGCCGCAGGAACTCGTTGGTTGCGAGAAGCACAAAACCAGTCGAAGTGGATGTGCTTGGGGGAGGCCTATACCCAGCAGTGGACATGATGATGATGATGGTTACTCACCAATATGTGACATTTCATGTGAAATGCTCTGGAACAGGTCGTGGACCAACGGACACATGCACACGACCCAGAAGACTGGCAGAAATCGCTTGTATGACCGCGGCAATCTGGAAACATATGAGGATGTAGCGGTATCTACAACGCCACATGCGAACAACGCGTCATACTGACGTCACGCAAATCCTGCATCTCGCAAGCAGAGTTTACCGCGCAACTAGCATAGATACAACTGCCCGACATGAATCATCGGGCAGTTGCCTACCAGACACAACACCCGTCTGGTCGGAGGATCCTCCCTTTTCTATAGAGTATGAGTGAACTTCCTCATACCTCTATAAGGTTATGAACATGGATCATCACTAATGCTACGAAGGCCAATCCTCATAATTTAAAACGTTCAAAATCTAGTCGCAGTCTCATCTCGGCGACAAACAATTTTTTTTTAACGTGTTTTACATTTCTTGGGGGCTTGTGGCTAAGTAATATCAGCCACACAGGTCGATCGATCAGGTTAAGCTACGCTTGCCGCGGTTGGTCCGTGGATGGGTGACCATCTTTACATACCGAGACCCCTCCGTGCCTCGGAAAGCACGTTAAGCCGTTGGTCCCGGCTGTCATTCGTAGATCTTTGACAGTCGTTACGGGTAGTCAGAAGCCCGAAAATCTGACAACCAGTCTTACCAAAGGGTTGTGGAGGTCAGATAGGCAGTCGCTCCAAGTAATATACTGGTATTCAGCTGCATCTGGTTAGACTGTAAGCCGACCCCAACATAGTTGGGAAAAGGCTAGGCAGATATGTTTATATTAGAATCAGATGGCAACATTTTGATTTTCATGAGTTCATAAAGCTAGGGGCTCGTCAATACAGGAAGATTTTTTTATCACCATCCAAATTTTACAGGATGTTCTACCCATGAATATGAAAAACTTTCACTATGGGACCAACTCTGAAATCACGAAAAAAGAATCAACTGTTTAATACAAAAGTTCAATACCTACTTGACCAAAACCTAACCTGATCGATCGACCCGTGCGGCTGTTATTACTTAGCAATAAATAATACAATATACTTACGCATAGTAACTGGTATTCATCATTAGCGAGGAGACAACGCACAATTGCGTCGTAAATAAAAACTTCAGCCTCATAATCAACGCCGCCATGACACCAAACACAGCCATTTGAGAAATATTATAAAATATTGCAGGCTCCGCTTTTATACGGCGCAAAAACATCAAAAGTACATCCCCATCTTCATTATCCTCGCTTTCAAATTTAGACTTTATCTCTTTGTCTATAACGTCCAAATCCGTAACTGGCATCCGCTGACGAAGTTTGCTGTCAGAATTTTCAACGCCAGAGTCGGACTCGTCAGAAGTGTTGTTGTCCTTTTCTATCGTTCGCGTTCGGTCGTCTATCTCTTTTCTACAGTCTTCTACCGCATTTTTAATCCAGCGGTTGCATACATTTAGTATGCTTAGAACAGCGAAGGGGATTAGAAATGACTTGAAGAGTTTTTTGACTGAACTCCAGGGCAAAAAGTCGAAGACCACAGCGCAAGTATAAATTAGAGTATGAAAAGTTTTAAAATTCGTGAATTTCGAATACAATATATCCCAGACATGACTATCTTCTTCCACTTCTAAAAAGTTACTAATCAACTTTTTCAGATAAAACGCTGCTAAAACAACTATAACAATCCTTAAAAAAATCAGCCACAATTCCACGAACAAATCCACGCGATTATGAACCTTAACGCGTAAAGAGCTGAAGAACAAACAGTACGCTGAGACTATGACGAAGAAGGATGTGTATAAGGACGATTTTAGCATATCATTGCCTTGTAATAATAATACTGCCAAGTGAAGTCCGCAGAAATGTGAATGTAAGAAGATACAGAGAGCTTTGATGTCGATAATTCTGAATTGTTCCATGACGAAGAAAATGGCCGTTTGTGTGAGGAATATGAATTGACTGAATTGCCAGAATAAGAGGCATAGACAATTCAGTATGAATATTGACACCTGAAACAAGAGAAGGATGTATTATTTATTTATATAAATTACTAGCTGCGCCGCGCGGTTTCACCTGCATAAGTTTCGATCCCGTTTGAATTTCGGGATAAAAAGTAGCCTATATGATAATCCAGGGTGTCAGCTACCTCCATACAAAATTTTATCAAAATTGGTCCAGCCGTTTGAGCGTGAAGAAGTAACAAACATATAAACACACACACACACACACTCACAAACTTTCGCCTTTATAATATTAGTATGATGTGATGTTTATCAAGTAACACAGCATTAACCCAGTCGTAATATCAAATGTAATATAAAATCTCGCATGTATCAAAATTATAGGAAATCAATTAGCGTACTAGAACATTATCCAAAAAAACCCTAACCTGTCCTACTAATATTATAAACGCGAAAGTTAGTGAGGATGGATGGATGTTTGTTACTCTTTCACGCAAAAACTACTGAACGGATTTTGATGAAACTTTACAGTAATGCAGCTTATACATCAGAATAACACATGGGGTACTTTTTATCTCGATATTCCCACGGGATCGACACTTATGCGGGTGAAACCGCGGGGCGCTGCTAATTTGTAGTACAATTTTCTTCAAACCAAAATATTGTCATTCCCGAGTAATTCCACCACATTATCCGTACCTGTAATTGAAAAGTAGTCCTCCGTGTCGTGTCCCTCAACTGCATAGAGACTAACCAAGTCTGCAACAACAAGAGAGGAGCCGCGAAGTTCTCGCGTTCGTTGGGTGCCCACTGTACTCGAGTACATTCACAATGGTTTGCGAAGTACTGGGCTACTGCAAGCAAGCCTCCTAGAATACTGTGGCTGGAAAAGTAAAAAAAAAAAGTTTAAATATTGTAAAAAAAAACTGCTTTAAAATAAAATGAGGTCCAGGACCCTAAGGCTACCATCAGACGGACTGCATCGCAGCAACCGCGCGCAGTCGATATATTCAACTGCATGCAGTTGTACGTTCGACTTTGTTCAGTCATGATATCAACTTCACGCGGTCGGCTGCAGTCGCATTAACGGCATACAGTCGTGACTTCAACTTTACGCGGTCGGCTACAGTCGTGTAGTGTCGACGCACGCTGTCCATCGCAAACCTCATTCAGTTAATGTGCAGTTAGTCCAGTTAATATTGACTTCACACGACTGCAGCCGACCGCGTGAAGTTGATATCATGACTGAACGAAGTCGAACGTACAAGTTCTGCATGCAGTTGAATATATCGACTGCGCGCGGTTGCTACGATGCAGTCCGTCTGATGGCAGCCTAAGAAACTTCGTTGTAGAGTTCGGGCAGTAGACCATAGAATTAACAACATTTACCTTAGCGCAGCAGCATGCAGGAACAGAGCTGCCACAGTCAACCCTGCTAGCCACCACACGGCCTCCAAATAGAAGAATATAGGCTGTCCGAGCCCTACGCAGCTTTCCACAGGCGCTAGGTCTTCGCCCCTGTCCACCATGTGGCATTTGCGGTGAGCTGTTGTGTTTAAATAGGGCTCGAAATAGCGGTATAGCGCTCCGATCATCACCTGAAAAATGGTTATACATGGGATGATGAAAATACGGAAAACAAATATGTTTTTGGGTTTTACCTGCTAAAATACTGAACATTTTGATGTGCCCGATGATTCTAGGTGGCTTGGATCAAAAGATTGGTTTTTATATAGGTGTGGCGGCATCTACAATGCCACATGCGAACTACGCATCACACTGACGTCACGCAAAATCCTGCATCTCGCAAGCGAAGTTTACCGCGCAACTAGCATATTGTATACAACATCCCGACATCAATCGTCGGGCAGTAGCCCCCCAGACACGACGCCCGTCCGCCCGACATTCCAATAAATAGTAAAAGTAGTAGTACTTTTGAGAGCAGTGCTGATGAAATTATTCAGAGTAAAGCGCCTGGGTTCGAACCCACGACCTACAACTCGTAATTCGGGGCCATTAGCACTGGGCCGATGCCACCACTTACACTCTCACAGAGAGGAGGACATTATAGGCCTATCATGAAGTACTTCGGTAACCCAGGTACCGTACGTGAGACGGTCAGTGACATCAAGGCGTTACTGGCCTTCCTTGAGGAGCTGGGGTGGATCGAGTAATCGATTTTCCAACCCGTACGCAAAATACGCGCATAGACGTGGAGTTGCATCACGTCGGGGTCACCAGTATAGAGGTAAGAGGAACAGGGTGTAAAGTTCACTCATACTCTATAGAAAAGGGGGGATCCTCCGACCAGACGGGTGTTGTGTCTGGCGGGCAACTGCCCGATGATCCATGTCGGGCCGTTATATCTATGCTAGTTGCGCGGTGAACTCTGCTTGCGAGATGCAGGATTTGCGTGACGTCAGTATGACGCGTTATTCGCATGTGGCGTTGTAGATACCGCAACACGGACACCAGCCCGTATTACCTATTTAGGCTTATTATGATGAATCCTTCAGGGGTTATGTTATAATAACTTAAGAAAACTCAAAACTCACCTCCGGATGAATATTAAACCGATTAAACGCGTTCACGTCCTTCGGATACTCCACCAATTTATCGTACATCAACTTGGAGATCCCGGCTACGAACGGCCTCTCTTCCACCACAGTCTTAAAGTATGAGTAGTAAAAGCCCATCTCTGTGCGAAGAGACATCTCTCTCTCTAACTCGGACAGGTAGGAGAAGTTGCGGTCATTCTCGAAGAGGGTAGACACGTAGCGGTAGTGGGTATAACCGAGAGTCAGCGCTGGAAAAAAATTTAACAGTTTTTTTTACAACAGCATGGATTTACCAAAATATCAGGTTAAGCTATGCTTGCCGCGGTGGGTGACCATCTTCACATACCGAGACCCCTCCGTGCCTCGGAAAGCACGTTAAGCCGTTGGTCCCGGCTGTCATTCGTGGATCTTTGACAGTCGTTACGGGTAGTCCGAAGCCCGAAAGTCTGACAACCAGTCTTACCAAGGGGTATCGTATTATCCAGTAACTGGGTTGTGGAGGTAAGATAGGCAGTCGCTCCATGTAAAATACTGGTATTCAGCCACATCCGGTTAGACTGGAAGCCGACCCCAACATATTTGGGAAAAGGCTAGGCAGATGATGATTAAAGGGTACATTTTTGAGTTTCTGTAAAATATCTGTAAGATCTGTTTTATCACCAAAAATCGCACTAATATATACTTTGACTTTGTACCTTAACCATTGTAAAGGACAGCCTTACTGACCCATCTCAAAAATCCAGCCTGTATAGTACTGTACAACACCACATGAATTTTGAATATACGTATAATTATGCTGAAAATTTTCTATCCTTTAATACACTATTAATTTAACAATATTCGAAATTAAATAAAACATTATAATTATAAACTTACAATACAATTCTAATAAATTAAAAGTCTGGTAGGAATAATTACATCATAAATTCAGGATCAGTCACAAGAAATTCGTCAATGGTATAGTAGCACTTGTCTATTAAAAATTATTTAGGCTGCGTTTAAATTGAGTCAAGTTTAAATCTTTTATGTTATTAGGTAGCTTATTAAAAATTTTCGGAGCCATGCACAGACATAGAAAAGCGCGAGTTTTTAGAGCAAGTTGAAATGAATTCACGCACGCGGCGCGGCGCGGCGCGGCCGGGACAAAGTGGAGCTGTAGATCTATGTCTGTGGAGCCAGGCAAAGTATGCTCTTGTACAGACGCCAGCACATCAACCTACTACAATCTGTCAGATTTCTGTAATAGATTTTCAACTTTATCGCTAATGCATAAAGTTCAATGTTGATTGGGAAAATTTGACAGTTAGGTGTAGGTTGATGTGCTGGCGTCTGTACATAAGGGCAGTTTTTGTTCTTTCTTTCTACAGTCAACAAAAAGAGATAAGTATGTAGGATCGTCGGATATAGTTGAAGTTCAGTTACACTAGTACATTACTGCAGCGGCCAGCAAAAGAGGCATTGATAGACGAACATGTAAATGTGAGGCGAGGCGAAGCGGGGGCACACATACGTAAGTTCATTAATGCCTAGTTGCAGCCAAGGCTTGTATTGTACATTTCTCAAATAATGCGCAGAAATTAAAAGTAAGTAGTGCCTAGGCAGAACTTTTTTGTCAAATACAATTACTTTTCAAAATCAATGACGAACAATAATAATTTTTTTTTTTTTTTTTTTTTCTTTGGCTTCGCACGGTTTGTGCATTTAGCCAATGTCACGTTTTGTTTTTTATTACGAAGGAAATAAAGGTAGGGAAAAAGAAATATTATTATTCGGATTAATTATATCGGGATAAAAGGATAATAACTATAGGATCAGTATTCATAAAGGATAGAATAATGAGCTAAATACAATGACGAAACATTATAACTTAATACTATTGAATGTAATGAATGAGACTATACATTTATATACAGAAAAGCTATTTGTACAAAGTAAAGAAAGTATTGAAGTAGGAAAAGGAGTACTGAGGGACAAGAGGTTACTAAGAAAGGATGAATGAATAAAAATTTTTCCTGGGTTAAAGTGTTCATTTGTTTTTTTTTTTTCAATAAACAGCTTTCTGTTTACAAGCCAGTTCGAAATTTAAATAAAACTTTTGATAAGTTACCTCCTTGGTTGCCATGTTTCAGAGTAAAAGATTGATCCATTTTTAAATTACATGACAGATATGAGTTTACTATGTAATTTACTTTGATTATATAATGTCTAGATAGAGCGTCGCCCTACAATCAAAACAAAGAAAACGAGGCAACAATTTCAAACATGTGTGCGTGCGGGCGGTGTTTTACACTGTGCATCTATGTCTCTGTGTGCGTGAATAATGATACCAGCTACTACAATTCTCCCATAAATCACATATTAAAAAAATTGACTATACAAATAATATAAGTAAGTTTTAGGTGTATGTTTGTAGTATTATTCAGTTTTAGTAGTGACTTTATTTACTTGTATTTATAAATAAAAAACACTATTTAATTGAATTAGAGTTGTGTGTGTGAATGTTGTGTTATATTAAATCAGCTAAGTTAATTCAATTAGAATATTTAACTTTTTAGGCAGTTTGTATTTGGAAATTTCAAATGAAAGATCACAAATGATAATACGAATGGAATAAATTAATCTTATTAAAATTACTCTTGGCACCTTTGAAATCAGTTTATTGGACCCAATGCAACAATAATAATTAAAATGGGCTCATAAACAAAAAAGTTATACGCGAACATTATATTATTATAAAAAAGTACAGACGAATTGAAAAACTTCACCATTTTTGAAATCGAATAATAAAAGTACATCAACTAAATAATATAAACGTAACCATAAAGCAACGAATATACCCACAAAAAAAGGACGTTAAGTTGGGAGAATGGAAAAAAGAAACTGGCTACACTGATAAAATATGGCGTAATAAGGCGTAATTTGGTAAATATAAAAACAAAAAACAAATACGTAGTCTTTTTGGTTACTTACTGATGATATGTGATGTGTTTGGTGTTTTTTTACCCTTCCTTTATAATTTCGGCACAGTTTAATAGCACATACCGTCATTTTATCGCTGTTATTTGTTTATTACTTAGCGCGCGTAATACGTAGTGACACCAAAGCGGTACGATCGGCACTAATCGGCGGGTAAGTACTTACAGTCCAACAGTTGGCTGGTATTTTTTGACACGTTTGCGCGCAATTGATGCTCTATCTAGACATTATATAATCAAAGGTAATTTATTTGGCCACGAAATCACAACAGATATGGATTTTCATACAACTTTTGCCAGTACAGCAATTTTGATTTATCTCGAAGAAGGTTGTCAAAATAATGCTCAAATTTCCAAGCATGTTTGAGAAAAAGGTATTTATTATTAATATTCATAACATAATGAAACAATGGAAGTTTAACAATGATCCTTATCAAAAATATGTCTGTAATGAAATTATTTGATACCTTGGAATGTTAATAAGCGTAGCCAATCCATTTAGTGACTTTTTAATTAGTTTTTTACACCATTCAAGCAAAAAAACACGATTTTGAATTTTTGTAAAATGGTTTTTAAAGATGCTTGCTAAGATGTTTTTTTAATCTCAATGGTCGAATTTGCACAGTCAAGGGATTTGAGAGTCCATAACATTACGATATCCTATTTATTGAGTTTAAAACGTAGTAAAAACAGGAAAAATGCTAAAAACTTACCAATTGCAGCGATGAGACAGAATCTGGCGATTTTTCTCGTAGGGAACTTGCGCTCATTCCCAACATTCGTTTCTACTTTATTTTCCTCCATTTCTCTTTCATAATTTTCACATTTCCATTCGAAAACAATATTTTTCAAATGGAATTTCGCAACTTACAATCGGCTGTTGACATTATCTGAAACTGATTGACATTGTCACTTTTTTGACTGTTGACAGCGCGAAACTGGCGATAGTGATGTGTGATTGTTACTAATTTTATTATAGGTAATTATAATTTCGAGCCGTTTGGGGTTGAAACCCTCGGACCCATGAACTCTCCAAACGGCTGGTTGACATTTCCCGTGATCCAAGGGCTGGTTTTTACCTTGGCCAAAGGATTAGTTACGATAGGATATTATATTTTTAATTTAATAGTTTATTTAGTATAAGAAGTTTGTCCATAAAATAAAAAAGTCCATACTTACAATAGTGTTGTATAAAATCTATTATTTTCTAATTGAACAGACAGCTGTGCTGCTGGGGAGTTTGTTCCGCCATTTCTTCTCCCCAGCGAAAGCACTAGGAAGTGGCGAAGGGCGGGCGTTTTGGGGGACTGTCTTTTGTAATTTTGACGTTCGAAAAGTGCTGATTCTCAGCCTAGTTTGAATAAATGACTTTTGATTTTGATTTTAAGTATGATTTAAAATTTTGTATTTTTCTATTTAATTTACTCCTCATCCTTCTCTATTTGTTATCCTGCATCTTCTGGGCACACTCGTTCCATCATAGACCTCATCCATCGGTTTGTATGGGGTGTGATCGAAATCAAGAGCAGGCCCATTCAGCAATTAAAAAATAAGTGGCACTCCGGGAGTGCCGACAGAAGTGATAACTAACATTACTTAAAATAAAAACTCTTGTTTATCGATTTTATTCAATTTCGAGCGGCCATTGTTGTTTAGGTACATCTTTGGCAAATCTGCCGCGGTCGGACTTTAAATAGGCTATAAGCAAAGTCATTTGACTTTCGAAGTTTCGAAGAAGTCTAAGAAGTAATTTGTTGTAAAAAGTTACTAGACATTAATACATCGCTTATGGTATAGTAAGTTTTAGGACATCACTCAAGTCACGTTTCTGTCAATCAAAAATCTTATCTGTCAATAATCAGCTGACAGTAAGTAAAATACTTGCCATACTCTCATTGGATTTTCCTCTTTTTTTGGGAAATATTAGTTTTTCTATTTTTGGGAGTAAAATCTATATGGCAGTATATGGGTACCTACTAATAATAAAGTTGAAGAGTGTGTTTGTTAGCTTGAACGCGCTGATCTGGAACTATCAGTCGGATTTGAAAGTCTTTTTGCATTTGATAGCCCAATTCAAATTCTTGACGAACGCTATACGTTATTTAACATCACGCTTAGGACCCTTACGAGCCAAGCAATAGAAAAAAAAAGTTGCGGGAAGAAGCTAGTTCAGAATAAATGAGATGAAACGAAAAAAATCAAGGTACAGACGGCAGCACATCAAGCTACTACAATCTGTAAATTTTTTTAAATAGATTTTCAACTTTATCGCTAAAGCTTAAGGCTCAAAGTTGATTTTAACAGTTTCGGGTAGCTTGATGTGCTGGCGTCTGTACATTACTTACATGTGATTCCGCAACCGTTCTTCTATGACCGATTCGCCTTTGGACTGTTCGTCGATAGGACCATTCATTTATTATTAAATAAAAGTATCAAAATATTATTTTATTTCATTATAAATCACAACCATTTCTTATTGTCACTTAGAACTAAAATTAAACAGAGCTCTAAATCTAACCTAAAGATACTCTTTAACAAAATGTTCATGTTTAATTATTTGCGTGAACGAAGTAAGTGTGTTGCTGTTACAAAGGTTCTCATTATTTGGGGCTGTGGAGACAATTCCTCTTAGGAAGTAACGTTCCAAGCCTCGTTCAGTCTCAGGAAACGCTAGTCCGCCACCGCTGTCGCCTTTGCAGAGCGCCGTACCTGGGACAGAAGATTAAGAGTCAAAAGCTTGCATCATTCACGGCCGAACTATTCTGTAAAAATGTATCCGTGAAAAGTTAATTAAAGTAAGCTTGACGTGAGCTGTCAATAGTCAATCCCAAGCATTTTTTGAAGTAATGGAATAGAATAGAATACTCTTTATTATGTACACCATATAAATTACAGACATAAATATAGAAATTTTACAATGGGTGACACAATGGGCGGTCTTATCGCTAAAAGCGATCTTTTAAAGATAACCTTTGGATGGATTAAAAAGAGGAAGGACAGACAAGTACCTACTGTAGGAAGTAAAGACTTCTTTAAGCGCGTTGGCCATTTTTTGAGATGGGAAAAACCTTTGAATTCGCGCCACTGTTACCGTAACCGACACCGCTTCGGATGTGTTCGGCTGTCCTCGTAATGTACTCGATTTTAATGTATATCCGTATGTCAGTGAGTGATGGCAAAGTATTCTGTTTGTTTTGTTTATAATGACGATTAAAAAAATACGAAATTAATTGTTGAAGTTTTCACTTCTGTCGGCACTCCCGGAGAGCCACTGTATTTTTTTTTATTGCTAAATGCAAAGGGTCTGCTCTTGACCTCGATCACGCCTGATGGAAAGCGATGAAGATCATCCCTAAAACTGACAAAATTTTCTTGCTGTCGAGGCAAGGCAAATCGGGTACTCGAAATGTGTCATTTTCGATACGATAGCCTGTCGAATTGTTGGAGTGTTAAATGTGGTGCTGTTCTACACACAAGTGCCCTGTTGTCTGCACGTTAAAGGACGCTACGCAAGGTGCCAAAGACGAAGCCAAATTCTGGGCCTTATCAACACGCTAAGAAGAACTGCTTGACGAACTCACCATTCCCATAGCCTGCACAAATCTTATCGCTGGTGATATACTCTCTGAAGCCAGGTGGTGTTGTTGTGATGCATTGCTCAATGTCCACGTAGGGCAGTTCCACGACCTTGAGGATCTGAGAGGCCTGCCCGTTTTCTGATGTGAGGCCCCAACCTGCCACCTAGGTGGGAAATAATAAGATATTAAAGGCACACAGATAGTAACCAGGATATTTTTTATCTCGGTTTGTCCACGGGATCGAAACTTATGCGGGTGAAACCGCGGGGCGCTGCTAGTAATGTTATAATCCTACTAATCATAGAAATGTAAAAAACAGGAGAAGTGGCAAGGGGGCGTGTCTGTGTCCACGCGCCATGGGCAAATTGAGCCTGTACTCGGCAAATGGCCGTCTCCGCGAACTAGTGCGCTTTCGACCGTGATCGTGATAAAATATAAAAATGCCGAGTTGTTCAGTGGTTTCTTGTAAAAAGTTAAAAACCGAAGTCAAAATAAAAACTTCATATCTCATGGAATCACTTACCATTATATAACTAAAAGTATTTTACTGTATTTGTCTTTAAAATCATGAAAAACAACAAATGGTAAAATATTTCTTGCTTTTACTACGTTATTTTTGTTTTCAAATATCGCAGCGGCTGTACTATTTTTGCAGCAAATACATTGCTCCTTAACCACTAACCACTAAGTATGTCGTTAAGTGACTGGACAAGCAATGTAAACATTACAAAACGATACTTTATTTTCGCCGTGCGTCGCATAGTACAGCCGCTGTGTCTTGCGGCGAGATAGTGATGTAGTTGGTAACGTCCACTAACGTAGGCTATCGACAACAATGTCGATTGCCCAACGAATATATTGCTATTATAGTAAATTTTTCAATTTGTCAACCGCTTTAACCCGGTTTATAGAAGACCTGACAAGATGACGTTTAAATCCGGTTGGTAGACCCTTGAGAAGATGTAAAATAATATTAACTTTTTTATTTACTTCAATTATTTTTTTTAGCTACATTTTATTGATTTATAATATAATATGCTCTGGACATATCGTTTTTTATTTAT
This sequence comes from Hydraecia micacea, assembly GCA_914767645.1. NCBI lineage: Eukaryota > Metazoa > Arthropoda > Insecta > Lepidoptera > Noctuidae > Hydraecia > Hydraecia micacea. The sequence continues at coordinate 6,184,780 of OU611803.1, forward strand.
TTTATTTTCATGACCGTACATTATTTTTAGTACAATAATGAATGGAAGAATCGATAACTTTCCGATTTAGTCAATCACTAGCGTATATGTAAAATAAATGGCTTTTGCACAGCACAACGATAGCGATAGATGTTTTTGTGTGAGTAAGTTGTACGGTGCATGGTAAATACACGTTGTGTTTGAGGAGTTAAGGTTTATAATTGATTGTGTAGTACGTTCTGATTTATGAATTGCAAGTGTGTGCGCGACTTTGTATCTATTGCTTTTGCTGAACTACATGTGTAGTAGTGGCGCGGTGGTGGGGCCAACCTAGCGACATCGGGTTCTGATACATTTTCAACTACCGGGCATATCTCCTTCTTTCATATATCTATGCTACTAATAAATATTATAAGACTCGAAAGTTTGTGAGGATGGATGGATGTTTGTTACTCTTTCACGCAAAAAGTACTAGACGGATTTGAATGAAATTTGGCACACAGATAGTTTACAACAGGGAGGGGCCCGTGGCTAAATAATAACAGCCGCACAGGTCGATCGATCAGGTTAAGCTACGCTTGCCGCGGTTGGTCTGTGGATGGGTGACCATCTTTACATACCGAGACCCCTCCGTGCCTCGGAAAGCACGTTAAGCCGTTGGTCCCGGCTGTCATTCGTGGATCTTTGACAGTCGTTACGGGTAGTCAGAAGCCCGAAAGTCTGACAACCAGTCTTACCAAGGGGTATCGTATTACCCAGTAACTGGGTTGTGGAGGTCAGATAGGCAGTCGCTTCATGTAAAATACTGGTATTCAGCTGCATCCGGTAAGACTGGAAGCCGACCCCAACATAGTTGGGAAAAGGCTAGGCAGATGATGATGATGAGATAGTTTACAACATAGGATTCTTTTTATTCCGATATTCTCACAGAATCATCTGGCAGTACTGCAGTAGTCACAAATGTCAAGTGTCTTACCTTCCCCAACTTCCCAGGCTGCAGCTGTCTCCTGTCAAAGTTAATGTCAAAATCCAAGCAGACTGGTCTGACGAACGTTTGGTAGACGAAAGTTGTCTCTAGGATCACCATTGCTATGTCATCTTGGAAGTTCGCTGCACTGCCTTGGAAGCGGACTGGGAGCTTTATTTCTTTGACCTGTTCATCATAAACAAACATGAGCATAATCAGCTTATATACAGGGTCAAATTAAATTAGCTAACGAAACTCCGCAGACGTGGTTGGTATACAGATACCAACCACGTCTCCGGAGTTTCGTAATAATTTACACATATATACAGATATGTGTAAATTATTTTCATCACCACTGCTCTCAAAACGCTAAAGAAAAATATCGTGAGGAAACCGGCATGTCCTAGACTAGAACCAAAAATTTGAAAACAATTGAGAGCGGTTCTGCACTACATCCGATCCGAATCCCAAAAATGCCGGCCCGAAGTAACCATAGTCCTATTTGTTTGAGGATTTGCGCACTAGGTCCGAACTCTATCCATTTGAATTTAGAACATTCCCAATTCGGATTGAAGTCGGATCTTTAATTGGAATTCGAATGCGAAACCGCTCTTACTCAACCCCCCTGCTGGGGTCATGTGGTTGATTATGGCCCACTCCTTCTCACAAAGAAGAGGCCTGCGGCCCAGCAGTGGGAAAGTTACAGGCTGATTATGTGTCGCGTCGTCCGAACCGGAACGAGGCCAATGACGACTTTTTAACGTTGGGAACTTTGTAGGCTGATTAGATATGCTACGATATAAGGAGTATAGAGGTATGAGGAACAGGGTGTAAAGTTAACTCATCCACCATAGAAAAGGGAGGATTCTCCGACCAGACGGATGTTGTGTCTGGCGGGCAACTGCCCGATGATTCATGTTGGGCCGTTGTAATATTATTATGCTAGTTGCGCGGTAAACTCTGCTTGCGAGATGCAGGATTTTGCGTGACGTCAGTATGATGCGTTGTTCGCATGTGGTGTTGTAGATACCGCTACAGGAGGATGACGAGAGTTAGATATGCCAAGGTCAAGAGTATTACAAGAGGAGAAAAAACTTACGTCAGACTTCTGCGCGTCCACATCTCTGTCGTTATTCCAGGGGCGGTAGATCTTGCCGGCAGCCACCGCGTACATAGAGGCAAGCTGTTGCTTGCTGACGTCGTTCCAAAAGCAATGGGCAGCTGGAATCAATTAATGAACTTCTTTTTAGGGTTCCGTACCTCAAAAGGAAAAAACGAAACCCTTATACGATCGGTTTGTTTTCCGTCTGTCTGTCTGTCAAGACCCTTTATCTCGGGAACGCGTGGAGGTACAGAGTTGAAATTAAAACCATATACTCAGGTCTGCGGTCCCTTGAAGCTATGAAAAAATCAAACTTCTAAGTGTACGTAAAAAAAAGATACGGCCTATTGCTATCAACCGGGCACGAATCCATGCAGACTCCAGGGGCAGTTACTGAGAAATTCCAGATAGAGAAACCTTAGAACACTTTGCCTTCCCTGGGAATCGAACCCAGGATCCTTATCTCCCACCTGGACATGAGTGTGTTTATAATCTGGAAGTCCTTAAACAGACTCCAGACCCGGGTTGACTGAAGCAAGGAAATCCTGTTCAGGTGGAGATTCATAGACGACTCCGCCTTGGAGTGTAAATTTAGTGCTGTTCCACAAACGATGAGACACTTAATATCATGTCCTACGTGTCTTGTCAGCTGCACACTACAGGAGCTGATGGACGCTAGTGATGGCGCCAAACATGTACTGAGTCCATTCAGGTTGCCATTAATGCTGAAATGAGACTTTTTTGGCGCAGCCGTGAGGCACACACTATTGTTGTCTGAAACCTTTTTTTTTTATTTTGTATTTCGTGTTTCACATACTGTGACCAAATAAACTTTTTTTCTTTCTTTCTTTCCATCGAGACGCTAAAAGAAGAAGGATCCAAAGAAGAGCCAACAAGGCAGCTGAACTCACCTGAAATAACAACCTTGTTGGAGACGAGTGATCCGCCACAGATCTGCATGTAAGGCTTCGTGGTCTTCCGGTATATGCCGACGTGCCACGGCAGCTCTCCTCGCTTGGCCGGTCTGCCGTCAATTATGAGGTCCACGCCTTCCGGAGTTACTCGGCCACACTCTGAGGAGGAGGCGATTTGCTTACATCTTGTTGCATAGACGTTTGATTACTTTAAACTTTCAGAGCGATTAATTCAAACGTCTAAGCAACAAGATGTACAGACGCCAGCACACAAAGCTACCCAAAACTGTAAAATTTTCCCAATCAACTTTGAACCTTATGCTTTAGCAATAAAGTTGAAAATTTATTAAAGACATTTGACAGATTGTAGTAGCTTGATGTGCGCCCGTCTGTACCTACGCAAATTAAAAAAAATATGGACGTCACATGATCAACTATGAACGTTAACATTTCGGAAAAGTGACTTTACGGGGTATGGTCTTATTATATTTTCCGTTTGCATTGATGTCAGCCAGCGATTTTTATAGGTTTCATGCGAGACCGACATTTTGAAAAAAAAAAAAAAAAAAATAGCGCGACCACGACAGTAGGTATGGCCAGCCTCCATAATATATAAATCTTGAATCCCCTTTCGTTGTTAGTTACTAGCTGCCCGCGTGAAATTCTTTTTTTTTCTAAAATAAATGTAGCCTAAGTTACTCCTTATTACATCAGCTATCTGCCATTGAAAGTCCTGTCAAAACCGGTAAAGCCGTTTTAGAGATTAGCCGGAACAAACAGACAGACAGACAAAAATTTAAAAAAATGTTATTTTGGTATACAGGCTGTGTCGTTTATAGTGGTCCACCGTTAAGGATTCGATATACCAGATAATTTACTATAACATATTACAATTTTAACCATTTTAGTAGTACATTTTTTTTTACAAAAATCGCTCTTGAATTTGCATGATTATGTTAAAAATTAGGGTTAAAATAGAGAAGAATTAAGTTTTTCTTCAAAAGCTCTAAGTTTACATAAAAAAACATAATTTTATACGATACCTCTAGTATTCAGAAGTAGGTACTTAACAGAAATCAAAATGAAAAAATAATGGTATTTGTTGAAACTACAACCAATTTTGTAACAAAAGGTAGAAATTTCGTAAATAAAACACAAAAAAAATTTTTTTCGGAACCCTTGGGTAAAAATGGTTAAAATTGTAATATGTTATAGTAAATTATCTGGAATATCGAATCCTTAACGGTGGACCACTATTTACGACACACCCTGTATGTACCGTGTATACATATCCATATGCATTTAGTAAAAAGCGGTTATTTTAATATTACAAACAGACACTCCAATTTTATTTATTTGTATAGGTGTAATCTGCGTTTGCGATTCAGTTTCCAAACATGTAAACAAATATGAGTTATTGGAAAAACAACTTTAATACCTACACAATAAAGTTCAGTTTACGCTACAACTTCAAACATTAAAAAAAAAACAATTGTACTAGTTTACTCTGAAATTAACTTAATTTTCACTGCAATAAAGTTGATATTTGTTTAACTTGAAATAATATCAATTGGAAACATGAATTTGACTACTCAAATTTATGTTTTACCTTACCAAAGTAAGCATTTACTTTACTTTAGTAAGGAAGGTATATTAATAGGATGGAGGAACAGAAAGCCAGTTCCCGTAATTAGAAACGTTCAAAGTCTAGTCGCAATCTCATCTCAGCGACAATCAACGTCAAAAACTTGTCAAAAATGTAGGGAAATTAGAGGTATTTTTGACAGATTGAGACTGAGATCAGACTGTGAACGTTCTTAAAATTACGAGAATTGCCCCCCAGGTTAAATTAAAACAACATTATATTATTGAAACATAAATTAATTTATTGCAAAAATAATGAGTATAACAATAATAGGTGATTTCCATCCTTTTAACATAATTTTTGGAAGTGTCTTTGACATATCTCAGGACTATTTTATATTATCATTACACTACAACACTATTTTATTCATCATCTGCCTAGCCTTTTCCCAACTAGTTATGTTGGGGTCGGCTTCCAGTCTAACCGGATGGAGCTGATTGCTGAACGAGCTGAATGGTTGAGCAGACACATTTTTCGATCATTATGAAGCAATGGATTAGCAATATTCTTGAAAATGATTGGTTGAGATTGATACCTAATGATTATTTTACCGCGATTACTATCTTGGTCCGTTAAGCCTAGTTTTCACATGCCCAGTAGCTGGCGGACAGTGAAGGACAGTTACTGTCTGGCAGCTACTGGGTCCGTGAAAACAAAGTCGAGCCAGCACTGACCGGTCAGTTGCTGTCGGTCAACTTAATTTTTTTTTGTTTCTACTGTCCACTGACCTTCCCCCACTCCCACAAGGACAGGTACTGGGTCGTCACTCGCTCCGTACGAACGCAACTTGTGGGTTAGAAACACCAGGCCAGAACTAGCAACACAGTAGCTGTGTACTGCTGTCTCCTATGCAGACTCAGTAGCGAGAACACGTCGGGAAAGTGACAGCACTGTAGAGGCTGCCTATGAACCCTCACCTCTTTTATAATGCAGGCCGGTCATAATAGATGGCATCTGCTGTTCGACCGTTCAAGCGTATGTCAATTAAAGAAAGAGTTTGAGGTTTGACGTGTAAAATAGAAAGTGATAATTTTAAGTAATTATTATAAAAGTCTCCTAATATATCTGAATAATTTAATCATATAGGAGTTTAATTAAATAAAAGGGCTCCCATTAGAGCTCGCCCTTTACAGTAGGTACCGTATAGACAGCAGAATGTACAGTTGCTGACAACTGGGTGGTCAGAAACTGGGCTTGTGAAAACCTGGAGGCCTACCCAATGATATATAAACTAGTCATTGGGCCTACCACAAGCTCTTAACGCGATCCATTTTAGGACCTAAACTGAACTGTTCTTCTAATTCGTACCATGACGTCAGTTTAACGATTCAGTTTAGGCCGTGCCATCTGCTGACAACGATTTTCCCAAACTGAGTTGCAAGTTTTGGTTTCATTTATACTTGTTTGGTACCATGATGTCCATAGAGCAGCTCAAGCGATGCAGTTTAGGAACCTAAACTGAAATATCTTGTTTTTGAATCGTTTTTAATTAGATCATGGTAGGCCACCTGGTCTTACGATATTGAGAAAGTTGTTCAGTTTGGAGCACAGCTTTCTGGTACATGTTGTAGAGTGTGTGTAGGTATTCATAAAATAATCGATGTAGGTAAGTAGGTACCTATCTGAGATAATTATGAAATGTGGAACAACAATCTCAATGATATACGCGACAGGATTCAAATTCCATTGCAACCAATTTTTTTTCTGCTTTGAGCAAAGCAGAAAAAAAAAATTGTTTGCAAACGGGAATGACATTTCAATTGTCTGAGATTACGAATTCAAATACAGTCAACAAAAGAGATAAGTATGCAGGATCGTCGGATATAGTTGAAGTTTAGTAAGAAACCGATGGGTGTTGTCGACTGAAATTTAATTTGATAAAAGAGCTGTTTGTTTTCCATTAATAAACTTAAATTTTATTCGAGAAAAGCCATCGGTTTCTTACTAAACTTCAACTATATCCCACGATCCTGCATACTTATCTCTTTACCTAAACTAATTATATGTAAATTCTCTAGTTTTATTCTTGTTGCTGTAGGTAACTATTTTGTTATTCTTTCTGTTATTATAAGGCTTTTTAGGTATGTGTAGGTACACAGACATGGAAGAGGGAGGTCTTCTGTTACAGGTATCCCTGTGCATAAAACAAGGCCTCTCAAATGTACCTATTTGTTAAAACCTGTTCATTATGAAACAATAAACTCAAGTAGGTACTTATGAGGTTACTTAGTTATGTGTAATTATGTAAATTCTATTGAATAATCTTAAAAATAGGAATTATTTTATTTGTTTGTACGTAAATCAATGTACAGACGCCAGCACATCAACCTACTACAATCTGTCAGATTTCTGTAATAGATTTTCAACTTTATCGCTAAAGCATAAGGTTCAATGTTGATTGGGAAAATTTAACAGTTAGGTGTAGGTTGATGTGCTGGCGTCTGTACTTATATACTGACAGATTATTTGGTTCTTTTTTGGTTAACCTCATTTGTACATGGCGACATCTATTGTTTTTTTAAACTCAGATGAGGTTAGGTATAACATGGTTATATCTATGGGTATAACAGAATCGTCATAGTGCAAGATTTTTGGAGTCTTTGAAAAGTAAAGTATAGACTGAAACTAATCCTCTTAAAACTTATTGATTTTATAATGACGGACACTTTTTAAAAATTAATGAACCTCTAAAAGTCTTTTACGCTTCTAATGATGAACACTTTTTTTTAACAACTGAGCCTCTTTTGATATTTTTGGCCTTTTTTTACAGCTGGTCGCAGTAACTAAGCTAGGGTAACTCGACCAAACGGATTAGGTTATGTTGGAACTGTAACCAAACACGCGCGAGCCGAATTGGTCGAAGTAGGTATATAAGCTAGGCTAACTCGACCAAATTCGGTTCTAGGTTAGAACAATGACCAACCAGGCTCGAGCCGGGCGAGCGAAGCGAGCGGTGCCGCGACACCAGCCAACGAGCGATACATACAAGTTAGCCGGGCTATTTAATATTTTTAGGACCCCAAAATAGGAATTATTTGATGTTCACATAAAGAGGCAGGAAAGAAAACAAATAGCTATGATTAGAAATGTACAGACGCGCATCAAGCCACCCGAAAATGTCAAATTTTCCCAATCAACTTTGAACCTTATGATTTAGTGATAAAGTTGAAAATCTATTAAAGAAATTTGACAGATTGTAGTAGCTTGATGTGCTGGCGTCTGTAATGACGAATATGAGAAAATGCTTATTACAATCAATGGTTTGATTCCTAACTTATAATGTAGTTGTATACTTTAAATGGCAAGAGATAAACTAAATGCACATAAAGGAGCTACTTAAATGTCCATTATTTAAGAGTAAGCTTCCATTAACTGGGTTTAAATAGTCCGCGCGGAACTGGTTGGCCGCGCCTTAGGTATGTGAGCGGTGGGACGGAGGGGCGGGGGCGCATTTCTCAGTACGTGCGTTGCGAACCGCCGCCTCACCCCTGTCCCCACCTCAGCGGCCAACTAGTTCCGCGCGGACTGTAGACATCTAAACTAATATGACAGAGAAAAAAGATTGATTTTTTGTATATTTTGTTTGTAATGGAAAAAAATTCTTTCACCTATAGAATGCTACATTGTCAGCGAGTATCATGGGCTGTATTTTTGAAGATGTTGTGGTGTCCTACGACTTCCACGCGAATGAAGTCACGGGCATAAGCTAGTTGATATAATTATATTTCCCAAATGAACTCATATACCCAAATTATATATATTATTATACTACCCTTTTGAGATTTGTACGTTTGTATTTTATTCTAAAACCTAGATCTATATCTTTGTTGAGGCTTACTCTATCACTGCTTATTAACTACTACACTACTATTATAAATATTAAAATTAATCCCTGTACTATTCCTAGCAGCTTTAGGAGCAGTACTGCCTTTCTGTACCGGCCCCATCCGCCAATCATTTTCATTAATTTCATAATCCAACGGATTAACGGTACTATCATTAACATTATTTATATCCTCAACATTTTTCTGAGTATCTACGTCTATCGACACATTAGATGCTCGGGTCTTCTTACCACTGGCGTACAAAAAGTTATTGATATACACTTCAACAGTATCTTTGATCAATATAGTGATTTTTGTTCCGTTTCTGGCCAAACCTGGGGAGCAGACCGCGACGTAGTCCCAGCTTCCGTCGATGCATCTCATGAAGGGGAGTGTGAAGGCTGAGTAGTAGTTCGGGCTGTTACATTCAGGCCTCACGACTGTTCCCGTAGGTTCGTAGGGGTTGCAGGCGCGGCGACCTTCGATGGAGCCGGAGACGAGGCAGTGGTAGTGCACGGATGGGTTGTTGTCTAACTTGCAGAAACCTGGAGGATAGGGGATGTTTTAGTATGGTAAATGGAAACTGAGATTGAATGCAGTAGTCGAGCTAGAGGGTAAATTAGTTCTTGTTGTAGGAATTACAGGGTCTTTGCCATTGTATGTCATATGTATTGAATTGGATAGGGCCCAATGTAGCTCCTTGTGGTACACCTTACGAAATTTCCAAAACGAACTTAATTTTTGTAAACTTTCCTAGAATCAAATACTACATACATACGCATTCTTAACGTACGTGGAAATTAAGATAATTTATAAACCAATACGCTGTATTTATTTAATACATAGTACATACACATCCTGTCGAAAGCTTAGTTTAAGCCAACAACATCACTTAACTATGCATTCAAAGTAATTTAGATGATATCAGTTTATACTTACGGACGCATTTAGGAATAGAATTAGACCAGGTTCCATCCAGACAGAAGACGATATCAGACCCCACGACTCCGTATCCTGGTCGACAGGTGACATTCAGATTTAGCGACGGGAAGTGTTGCCCAGGTATCGCGTATGGGGCGTTTGCTACTGCGTAGGTACCGTGCTCTGGGTATGGCGGTAGGACGCATTTGCCTGACTGTATTGGCGGCCTGAAATTAAAGATCTTTTGAGTAAACCTATTCATTGTCTCTCTTTTGACTTTTGGTTCTTCCGAAGTTTGTCTGGATACCTTGTGCGATTAGACAACAGCACGTGTAGTATGACCACTTATATCTCTACTCTACGAAGACAAAATTACATCTCCTTCTAAATTTTTGACATCGTTTTTGGACATCTTTCTAAATCTGTCATTTTTTTCTTTTGTTTCTACGGTGGTCGTGCTACGAGTGCAAAGGTATAAAATATCGATTTCTGGCGTATATTTTATTTACCTGTTAGTCACTGTTGGGTTCGACGGCAGTTGTCGGTTGCACAGTTCATCAGACTCGTCAGATCCGTCTGCGCACTCGTTTATCTATTAACAAAATAACTTTTGTTATAACGTCAAGCAGTGATTTGATTTATACAAAGGTACCTACGAATTGGCCTCCAGATTCTAATGACAACTCCACATTCTAATGATTTGGACAGTGATTCAAAATCAGAGGTAAAATAAATGTGAAAGGCTTGTGAATGTGACAATTTTCGACGACATATATGTCTTCTATTAAATACTGGTATTCAGCTGGATCCGGTTAAACTGGAAGCTGACCCCAACATAGTTGGGAAAAGGCTAGGCCGATGATGATGTACAGTGTCCTCCAAAAGTTAGTTGACATTTTTCCACTTCAGCTCTGACACAACACAATGATTTAAAATTCTAGTTCAAATTGTTTTAACTGTGCAGATAGTGCCATCCACGAAGACGCACCCCACTCTTCTTGCTAATCGTTAGTGGTTAGTGTTTTAGTTTTTCGATACACATTATACCACATGGGCACTTTGGCTTTGGCAACTTATTATAAAGCAGATACTGTTTATATAACAAATTACTAGCTTGTTTTAGTTAGGTATCACAATTTCATGTTTACTACATCTATTTATACTTATTATGGAAATCGCTTCTTATTTTGAAAACTCCAAGTTTTTGCGAACATACAAAATGCTTTCTAAGATATAAAGAGAAGGCAGTACGACGACTGAAACTGAGACACGCCCCACACCTATCCAGTCAATTTCTTTATACAGGAGGTACATTTTTGTTTCTAAACTTCAGTAGGACTAACAGCAATAGCATACCCTCGTGGACCTACTGGTAGGACAAAATAGTAGGTCCACGAGAAAATACCCACACTAATTACCCACTAATAATAATTAGCGTGTATCTACAAAACTAAAACACTAGCGGAATGTTGCACACCTTGTGTTGTAAGCATTAGGAAAAAGAGTGGGGCGCGTCTTCGTGGATGGCGCTATCTGTACACTATAACGTTTTTATTGATCAATTCAACTAATTTATAAAAAGTAATCAAGTAATACCTCAGGATAACCTGATTATTTTAAATCATAATGTGACATCACAGCTGAAGTGGAAAGATGTCAACTAACTTTTGGAGGGCACTGTATATCGTATATTAAACTAGCTTCTGCCCGCCACTTCGTCCTCGTGAAATTTCACCCTCCGCCCATTCACCCTCTTGGGTGTGGAATTTCGATAAACCCTTTCTTAGACACACAAACACACCCTCCAAATTTCATGTCTCTAGGACCAGCGGTTTAGGCTGTGCGTTGATATATCAGTCAGTCAGGACTTTGAATTTTATATTTAATATAGATAGAGTTCCTGTTGGTTTGGTTAAAACAAAAAATAATCTACTAACCCCATTACAATCAGAGCCCTGATCAACACAAGCGCCGTATGCGCATTGGAACAGGTATGAGGGACATGTCTTAGCCGCGCATGCGCTAATTTCCTCGTCTGAGCCATCCGGACAGTTTGGAGTGCCGTCACAGAGGTCCGAAGCAGGGATGGAACTGCCGTCCTTGCAACGAAATTGGCCTCTGTAAAAGAATCAAGAAGCATTTACATTTTAAGTTATTTGCGTGGTACTCGTATTTTTATGGAAAGGATTAATAAAGGAATTAATAAGGTGTATGTTTATTTGTATGTCTGTAAGTATATTCTCATATTATTTGTGTAGTTTTATTAAGTGAATTGTTTTTAGATTTTATGTATTTTTTTTTTGTCTCCTTTAAGTACTCTTTTACACGCTGTCTACATCTCTCTATTTCTTGTCCTATCGCAGGTATGCTGGAAGAGATTTCTTATGAAATAAACATCACCTTTGTACCTATTTTTCTGTTCTGTTTTTTCTTGTCTGTTTATACATATATATCGACGGTAAAAAGGAAGTAGCCATAAGAGACATTTTGGTAAAAAATTAGTTAAATATGCTATCCTACGTAAAATTTTCCGCTCTTTCGAATGCCCTTACTCCCATGGCTCTACGTTGATTTTATGACTGTTTTAGTTTTCACGATATCTTAATAAATGACAAAAATACGTCAGTTTTTCTAAAATTTAAAACTTTGAACGGCTCTCCTGAACATTTCATTTTTTGTCGCTTATTTATTTATTACTTCCTTTTTACCGTCGATATGTGTGTACATAAATGGTAAATAAATAAAGGTATTGTAAAAAAACGTGTGCTGTCGGGGGACTCCGCGCATACCCACAATCGTATGTAATAGAACTAGCTTCTGCCCGCGACTTCGTCCGCTTGAAATTTCCCCCGACCCACTCCGACGCATCGCAACACCTGCCCGCGCTGTCACTTCGTTTTTGCTTACCGTTCTTTCTGACTTTTTATCTTTTTGCTCGGCTCCTAAGAGTGATAGAGTGATGTTAATGCCTGTATAGCCTTCCTCAACAATTGGGCTATTAAATAAAAAAATAATTTTTAAAATCCGTCTGGTTCTTTCCGAGAATACCATCTACATACAAACAAACAAATACCTCTTTATAATCACGTCTGCAGTTTCGCTAGCTAATTAAATTTGACCCTGTATAATAAATAATAGAGTTATTCTGAACGCATACAGAACGAATGATAAGTAGACCAATCAATTGTAGGCAGATGACGAAGCTATTCAAACCCGAACTTACTGAGATTCTTCAGTCTCGTTCCGACACTTGGGCAGTAGTTCGTCTGACCGGTCAGCGCAGTCGTCGATACCGTTGCAGGGAGCCGTGCCGTCTACGCAGGCGCCGTACGTGCATCTGAACCAGTTGGGTTGACAGCTATGGAAGAAGGGATTGATTAAAGCTGTGGCTATCATTTTAAAGCAACTAGCACCCTGAAGCAGAACTGCTCGAAAATCATACATGAACAGCCTATGATGTTCCCACTGCTGGGACACAGGCCCTGCTCTCTGTGAGAGGGCAAATTGCCAGCTAACATAACCATAATCAGCCTATAATTTTCCCACTGCTGGGACACAGGCCTTCTCTCCGTGAGAGGGAGTGGGCCGTAATCCACCACGCGGGTTGTAAACCAGCCAGTAACAAGGAATGCCCTTTACCAATATTCTGTTTTTTTTTTTTATGTGACCTAAACCCGCATTTAAGTCACGTTTTTCTGTGACTTAACACCTTCGGCGCCATGTGTATCCTTTTGTCACACAGTGTCTGGAACATTGTGTATCCAAAAGTATGTAACACATCTTTCAACTTAATAAATGCGCTGTGTATCCTCAGCCTTGGTGCCTTCGCTTGTGCCACCGACTTTCAAAATTAAAAAGTGTTTGTTCCTGACTTACTTGGTCTTCCTGCACAGAGCGTGGGTTTCGTCACTTTTATCAGGACAGTTCACTATGCCGTCACATTTCCCGTCGAAGTCAATGCACGTTCCATCTCGGCACTGCCACTGATTCCTCCTAAAAACAGGCAGGAGTCAGGATCAGGACACATGTTGAATTACAATATTGTCACTTCTGTGGTCTAAGCTCATGTCTACCGCGTCTTTTTTTATTTCGGTTCACAGTTAGCGGTGTGAACCGACGACGTACAGTAAAAAAAAAGAGATAAGTATGCAGGATCGTCTGATACAGTTGAAGTTTAGTAAGAAACCGATGGATGTTTTCGAATAACATTTTATTTTATTAATAGAAAACAAACAGCTCATTTATCAATTTAAATTTCAATCTACAACATCCATCGGTTTCTTGCAAAATTTCAACTATATCCGACGATCCTGCATACTTATTTCTTTTGTTGACTGTACATATGTAAACACGCGGTAGCCGGTCGATACATGATCGAAGCTAAACGACCTTTAATATAAATAGTATGAACGAAATCGGTCGCGAAAAAAAATCAGCTGTTCCCTACATTTTCACGAGTTATGCGAACATAAATGTAGAGAACAGCAGATTTTTTTTCGCGACCGATTTCTTTCATTTTTTGTACTTATATCGTCAGAAAAGGCGTTTAATTTATTGCATAAGTATATTTATTTGGTTTCCATACGGTATAAATTTTTTTTTTAGTAGTGTGCAGCACGGATATCGGATATCTAGGTGTGCAGTCACTTGAGTGAGGTTCCAAGTGACAATACAGAATTGAGAATAGCACTGCTGGTACCTAGACCAAGAAAAAATAAGCGGGGTAATTTCGTAACACACTATCAGTAGCAATGGGATTCATTTTGACAGTTCAACAACATTAATTGCGTTATTTACATTATCGAGCAAACACGTTTTTCGAACATTTTCATAAGCAATGGCTTAGCTCCTTCAAAATGATTCAGATTGAAATTTTTGAATTTTTTTATTGATGAATGGGCACGCTCTTGACCTCGATCACGCCTGATGAAAAGCAATGGATGAGGTCTATGACGGAACGAGCGTGCCCAGAAGATGCCTAAGGCACTGGAACTCCCACGCATCGACGAAAAACAGCAGGCTGCTTGACGCCGGATTCCGGTGGGAGGGTCCGGTCGCTAACCAGGCAGGCGTTAACCCTACCACCGCAAGGGAAGAATTGGCCAGTCAAATAAAGTGTTGGGTGTGACTGTCCAGGATGCGCCGAGCGCGAGCGTTCAGTTGAATAACTGGCGGAACAAACTGCGCTATACGAGGAGGCTTCCTCATGCATCCCATTGATAGTGTCTTACGCAATTAGGGTGAAGGTATTCAGCTACAAGATGAAAGCCATATGGTTAATTTCTAACGCTAACTTAGGATTAACTTACCGACACTGACTTGCTTGTCTTTTAGACCTGTGTAACAACAAGTCATCGGACAAACCACCCCTGAAAGGAATAAGAGAAAGAAGTTTTATTGTTTAACCAAATGAATTTTATTTTTATTTATACACAAAGACACAACAATTACAATTTACAAGCTAACACTAAAACATATAGATATATATTATTTACAAGTATATAATAAAAAATTAATGAAAATGGGAGGAGCTCATGGGCATCAAAAAATTCAAAGTCAATGGGATAAGTGCCCAAAAGGCTGGCAGCATTACCACGTTCGATGGCAATGCTGATTCATTGGGCTAAAAATAGGCCAGCCCTCTGGTCACGTGAAGATTCAACCAACCGCTTAGCGATGTCAAGAAATATTCGATGAGCACTCGGACCCCAACGCCCTACTGTTTCAACCCCAAACGGCTCATCAAATTGGTTTTCGATTAAAGTACGCTTTCTTTGCCCTGATTGACGAAGTTATTGAGACTCTTGATAAAAGTCTAAGTGCTTGGGTTTATTCTCACGACTTATCTAAGGCATTTGACATTTTGACTTTCGAAGATTGTAAGACTATCTTTGCATTGTATAAACTCAATTTCCTTTGTATTGTATAATTGCATAGCATTGTACTATAGAGCTACCATTTACCGGGTAATAATATATTGTCTTTGATTGACTTGTATGTGCCCTGGCGGCTGATAGTACCCATGTCATGCTTAGGTACTCAAATGTCTCGCTGATGGTGGCGTGTGTGTTGGATCATTTAGCGTCCTTCAAAATGGTTGAGCTGAATGGTGCTGATCTATGCGTCATGTTCGTGAACGGGCGCCGTCAGTTGGGACTGGTCATCACTTAGCTGCCCCGGCTTATTTTTAATTACTTTATTTATGCATTTTTTGTTCTGCTATACTGGAGGTACGTCTTTTTTTACATCGTTCTCACATATAATTATAAATTCAACATTAATGATACTGTACCTAATAATTATTTTTGTAACAATATAATTTAAAAGATTGTTCATGGAGTTTCTTGTCCGTTCTTCTCCATGGTCCCTACTGAGCTTTGAAATGGGCAACTAGCTTCATATTTTCTGACTGACCGACTTCTTGACAATTCAAAAGTGCCTGTAATAAATGCTTTGAGTTTGAGTTTAAGTTTGACACCTTCTCTGACCCCATCCTACTAAAAAAATTAGAGAGAATCGGAGTTAGAAGCCCCGCACTCGCCATCGAGGTATCTCTCGATAGATAGATAGGTTCCAGTACTTACGACGAGGCACCAGTAAAGCAGTTCTCTTCATCGCTGCCATCGGAACAGTCTTTACGTCCGTCACAAAAAGAGGCGAAATTCACGCATGCGCCATCCCCACAGGAAAACTCATCTGTACTGAAAATTGATTACAAACAACATTACATACATACCGTGCATTCGCGATTTATTTGCCAAAAATGTTAACAAATATGAGTTTATAGAAAAAATAACTTTAATTCCAACACAATAATGTTCAGTTTACGCTACAACTTCAAACATTTTTATAACTTTTTCAATAGTACTAGTCACTCTGGAATCAACTTAATTTTCATTGAAATAAAGTTGATCTTTGTTTAACTTGAAATAGGGTGGCGGTGTGCAGCACTGCCTGCGCACTTTTACTGTAGGTAGGTACGTAACCTCACACCCTCTTCCCATTGGGGATAGGTAGAAACTACAGAACCCCATCTGCTACGACCCTTACATACAAGGAGTATGGAATCGAAGCGACGTTCCTCAGGGTATTGACGTTCATAATACATCAGAGGGGCAATTCTCGTAATTTTAAGAACGTTCACAGTCTGATCTCAGTCTCAATCTGTCAAAAATACTTCTGGTTTCCCTACATTTTTGACAAGTTTTTGACATTCATTGTCGCCGAGATGAGTTTGCGACTACATTTTGAACGTGTAAATTGGTCTTCTGATCAGAAACGCACGCCGTTTGCGATCACCTAACCTTTCTAAAGAACATCATACCTTATTAATAGGCTATAGCTACTATTACTTTATTAATTCTGGCTAATGCAGTTGCCTGCTGGATATAGGCTTCTCCCAAGCTGTGCCACATTCAACACCCAGCTCTCTGCCTTCCTCATTCAGTCTGTCCCAGCTGCCTTTTTAGCAGAGCAGTGGTGTCCCAGTGAAATCAGCCTCGACTTACGACTCGAACCCAGGCAGGCACTTTAATAATATACATATGTGTACCGGTAAAACGGGGTGAATAGGGATGCAGGGGTGAATCGGGACGAAACTTTAAAATGGATTTTAACGTTGATGTAATAAAGTTTATTGCCAACAAGGTCACTTAATCGTTAATTATAATATAATAAACACATTGTCCTTTTTGGCAAAAAAAAAACAATTATTTCAATGTTAAAATCCATTTTAAAGTTTCGTCCCGATGCACCCCTGCAACCCTATTCACCCCATTTTACGGTATTTAGTAAGTAGACCTATTGGAAATTTGAGAGCTTCGATTTACCTGCAGAGGGCTGGGTCGTTCTTTGGCCAAAGAATTAGCATTGGCATTCAACGAGGCAATGCTGCCAGTCTTCTGGGCACGTTTCCGGATGACAGCGATGCGACGAGTACTTCGACGCCTAAGTGTCCTTTGTTTTTGTATTTATTTGTATAGTAAGTTAGTTAGTCATTTAATTTAGTATCTAGTGTAAATAGTGTTGCGCGCCACAATTAATGCCTGACATCTGTTACTACTAGCGCCATCTAGTATCGAGTAGCAGAACTAGAGCTCACGATCCTTCTTGAAATTTCGATGGTAGAACTTTCTAGAACTATCGACATCAGGGCAATCGGGGCCGGTATGTACACGAACATTCTAGATGTTTCTACAGCAGAATGTTCTGGAACTATCTGAGGCCCTATATAAGGCCGATATGGACCGCGAATGGGTATAGGTTCTGCGATACAAGCGGTAACATTCGAAGCGATCTTCCAGTGCGACTTACAGTGATCAGTAGTGCATTGTGTTTTATAATTAGTGTGCTTGACTTGTTGTTTAATTAAAGTGTCTATTTTTGGTTATTAAATCGGCAGTTTTTATTGTCACGAACCCCAAGCTCGTAACAATAGTTACATTTACCTGCATGAGTTGGTTCTCTCCCTGGCCACAGAGCTCAATGCTGGAAATATGGCTGAAACAGACAAATTGAAACATTGGTTGGCTGATATTGAGCAAGCCAGTTACTGAGTAATACGATACCCCTTGGTAAGACTGGTTGTCAGACTTTCGGGCTTCTGACTACCAGCAACGACTGTCAAAGATCCACGAATGACAGCCGGGACCATTCCGAGGCACGGAGGGGTCTCGTATGTAAAGATGGTCACCCATCCACAGACCAACCGCTACAAGCGTACCTTAACCTGACGGTACACGGTACATGACATATATATTCGGTATTATATTTACCTTGAATTTTCTTAATAGGTATTTGAATTTAATTGCCAGTTTATCTAAATTGTTTTTGATGGCGTTTCCTGTTATTAAAAACCAGAAAACTATGACGTAGTAGGGCAGCTATTAATACGGTGATTAGGTGCCAATGGTACAGACGCCAGCACATCAACCTACCCCAATCTGTCACAATTTCGCAATTGAATATGAACCTTATTTCTTTGTGGTAAAGTTGAAAATCCATCAAAGAAATTTGACAGATTGGGGTAGCTTGATGTGCTGGCCTCTGTACATATCTACACAAAGTCTTCCGGCTCTGTTCATTTCATTATTAAAATCTTTATCTAACTCTTCACCTTTATTATAAGTAAGTAGGTATATTACATATTTCTATCATAATAAGCACGTTCATTTTTATCTTATGGTGAATGCGCAGTGATTGCCCGCGAAATTAAATTTTTCTTACTTACGTTTTTTACAATTTGCAGGTCAGTGTCAGGTTGTATCTTGATAAACATTTCATTCGCGACTATAACAGGCACGTATTTACAGAATTATAATCATTAGAACCATTAATACGTCTTTCTAAGTTAGATTTGAACCATAACAACAAATCTCTTATGGAAAAGTGCAGTTCAATCATCGTTTATAAATAAACCCCTCAATATACAGACGTTTGTTTGCATTCAAAACTCATAAAAAACATATGAATGACGAATGTGTGAGACTCAAAATAACTCGAATCTGGCAAAAAAACAAAACAAGCCCTAAAGTAGGTACTTACCTAATATTATACAGTAAAAATACCTTTCTAGTCATATAAAAATTATTCCTGTTGGAGGGGGTACCAGGTTCCATACATTTTTGCCCATCATCCTTTACTTGGCTCAAAACTAATTGGAAAACCATGAATTATTTTCCCGGGTGAATACAATACCACATACTTAACTAAGTACACCTATGAACGTATTTATTTCGTAGTATTTAGTCATTACAAATGAGTATTGAGTACTCAGGGATTTTTAACCGTACGGGTTTTCCGTTACTCTACATCCTCTACATAGACACACGTCAGACAGCCCCGTATAAGTTTGTCGTGCTCTTTAGACAAATAGCTGCAGGCCTACCACAACGCGATCCATTTTAGGACCTAAACTGAACTGTTCTTCTAATTCGTACCATGACGTCAGTTTAACGATTCAGTTTAGGCCGTGCCATCTGCTGACAGCGATTGTCCCAAACTGAGTCGCAAGTTTTGGTTTCATTCATACTTGTTTGGTACCATGACGTCCATTGAGCAGCTCAAGCGATGCAGTTTAGGAACCTAAACTGATATGTCTTGTTTTTGAATCGTTTTTAATTAGATCATGGTAGGCCACCTGGTCTTCTCTCTGTGAGAGGGAGTGGGCCATAGCGCGCTGAGCGACAGTGAACTTGTGGATCAGCACAACTGTCAGTATCCACCGGTCTTTGCAAAATCAATGTAAGTAGGTATAGGTCCCGTCACGTAAAAAGAACGCAGGCGTTTACCTGCGCACTGAGCGATTTAACGATCAAATTGATGGTATGAAGGGAGCGTGACGTAAAGCCGGGTACTCACTAGCGAGCTGTAACTGTAACATGCTTGATACAGTAACAAGGTTCTAGTGTGGTGGCAGGTTTGTGAACCACGTACACACTATGTTTTCTTGGTAACAGAACATGCAACGGTTACAGTTACGGCTCGCTAGTGAGTACCCGGCTTTAGTAAAGTAACTATTATGATTCTACAATAAAATAATTACACTTATACCTATACATGAAACAATAACCTAGTACTTTGGGACAAGAATTTACCCGTGCGTAGACACACCCCCTCCACTGTCGCTCAGCGTTCTTTTTACGTGACGACAGCTGTATTAAAAATAATTCTGAATGAATACCTACTCATTGGTACTTTAATTACGAGTAGTAAAAAATCCGTTCCGCGTCAATATGACTTGTGAACAGGAAAAAACTTCAAGAAAATCATTCTTGTATGAATACGGCTAAAAATCTATGAACCCAGCATGTTTCCTTCTGTGATGAGTACTTTTCGATGTTATTTATGAAAATTATCACGTCTGTATTCACGCGGACGAAGCCGCGGGCAGATGCTAGTACCTAAATAAATATCTAGGCTGGTATATCTTCGTGACTATGTGTAACATTTAATTGTTTTGATAATGCCCCGGACAGCAGCGTGTAGGTTGATGTTTTTGATTGAACTTTATTTTGATGGTAATTAAGTTGATTTCAAAGTGACTAGCACTATTGAAAAAGTTGTAAAAAATGTTTGAAATTGTAACGTAAACTGAACTTTATTGTGTAGGAATTAAAGTTATTTTTCCTTAAACTCGTATTTGTTTACATGTTTGGCAAATAAATCGCGAATGCAGATTACCTAACTGATGAGTATAACCAATGAATATTGTTATAATGTCATGATATAGGTATCTAGTTATAGTAATACTGTCCGAATTTATTTGAAGTCGGCGCAACTAGTCTTTTTCATCCATACTTCTCTATTAGTCATCATCTATCTCGGTAGTCCTAGTCACCCCCTTCTAGCCATAATATCATCTTTTCATCCATTGTTTCTTAGGACTCACCCTTCTCTTATAGCCATCTACATTCATACTTAAAAGGCATCGACTATCGATCAACAACCGTACCGTATAGTAAGTAGGTACAGACGCCAGCACATCAAGTTACTACAATCGGTCAAATTTCTTTAATAGATTTTGAACTTTATCGCTAAAGCATAAGGTTCAAAGTTGATTGGGAAAATTTGACAGTTTCGGGTAGCATGATGTGCTGGCGTCTGTACCTACACTTCCGAAAAAACCTGCTTCCAATCCTTTATATACTTTTATTTGTACATTTAGATAGGGAGCTCGTGGAGTCGTGGCTAAGTAATAACAGCTGCACGGATCGATCGATCAGGTTAAGCTACGCTTGCCGCGGTCGGCCCGTGGATGGGTGACCATCTTTCCATACCGGGGCCCCCTCCGTGCCTCGGAAAGCTCGTTAAGCCGTTGGTCCCGGCTGTCATTCGTGGATCTTTGACAGTCGGTATCGTCGGGGTATTGTATTACCTACCCAGTAACTGGGTTGTGGAGTTCTGATGGGCAGTCGCTCCAAGTAAAATACTGGTATTCAGCTGCATCCGGTTAGACTGGAAGCCGACCCCAACATAGTTGGGCAAAGGCTAGGCAGATTTGACTTCTCTATTAGCCGTCATTTTGACATTTAGATAACTTCACAGAGGCACAGCACTATTCAGAGATTCAACACTTTTTTTAACAAAAACAAAAAACAACTCACCAACGCAAATTATAACTAAATACACGTACATTTTAAAAACTCACAACAATAACTTAAGTTAGTGAATTGACTAGTATGATGGCAGATTGGTAAACACTATTTGCACGTCATTTCTTTAATATTATTTGATTGATACTGGTTTACAATAAAATTAATTAACACTGCTGACCAGTCGCCGTCACCTCGGGAAAACCATCTAACGCAGTGTTGCTAGTGTAGAATTTTAATTACCCTATTCTAGCAATGGGGAGAAAAGTAACTGATTTTCACGCATTTACGCCTGCGGGGTAATTACGTAACGCACCAATGGCTTTCATTTTGACAGTTGGACAACATTCATTGCGTTGTTTACGTTTTTAAGCAAACAAATTTTTCGAAGCAATGGTTTAGCAATGGCCTTCAAAATGATACAGATTGAGATTGATAGTGTGCTACGCAATCAAGGTGTAGGTCGCGCAGTTTTAATAGGTTTTCCATTAGAAAAAATATGAGTAACCGACCTCAATTTGAGTTGTTCCTTATTAAATACCTACTTTTTAACATAACGGGCAAAGTGTGCGTAGGCAAAAAATCACCAGATTCCTTCACCTATTCCTTCCAATGTAGAAGGCTTAGTTATTTGTCCCAGCATAGCATAATCAGCCTATAATGTCCCCACTCCTGGGATACAGGCCCCCTCTCTTCGAGAGTAGGAGGGTTGTACCACCACGGGGGCCCAGTGCGGGTTGGTAGATGTCACAACACAAATGTCTTCGAATTTTTGGTTCTAGGACATGCCGGTTTCCTCACGATGTTTTCCTTCGCCGTTTTTAGAGCAGCGGTGATGTAATTATTTACACAAAGTAAAGCGCCTGCCTAGGTTCAAAACCAGGACCTTTCATCTCGTAAGTTGGGGCCGATAACTCTGGGCCACCACTGCATTTCTCCCAGCATTCGGGGAATATATTTAGGGATAATGAATTTCGGGTAATTATTTTATAACATGGCAACCCACAGATAATGAGCGACAAACGGGTTTAAGAGGTTACCACAACAAATAGATAACCGGGCGCTCGGAATCGGTGATTTTTTCGATGTTGTTTTGTGAGCAAACAAATATCTAACCTATTATGAAGGTTACAGTTTGCAGCTGTTATTCAAAACAAGCGTCAAAATCCATAGGTTCACACGGCTACACATCAAGTATACATTTCCAGTTTTAGCTGACCTCGCAATCCTTGGTTTTCAACCCACTGTAAACCGTGAAGCACACTTTCCTGCTAATTTCTTACATCGGAATTTACACTGTTTTATTTGTTTTTATCTGTCTTATAGTCTGCGCAAAATAAATGTTTTTTTTTATGTGTGATGTTATGTAAGTAAAAATAATTAGAATAGATTACATCGCGAAATATTGCAAAATGTGAATGATCTACACAATTCTACCTACTCCTTCGTGGTATACATATAGGCGTAATGTTTTGTTGTATTATGTTCCATATTATATAAGTCAGCAATTGTTTGCTTTTTATTATGACGAAAAATAGAAAACAAACTTCGATATTTTCATTACTATAAATGAAACTGAAAGATGTTTTTTTCAGGAAACCCCCTTGAAAAGACTTGAAACCAACGGTTTGTTATTTTGTAGCCCGTAAAGAAAAAAATATGAGTTATAAATGAAGTATATTGAATTTAAAAAAATTGGGGACGGGGCTCATTTTACTTTGCCCATCGTCCTTTTATACTTTCATACAAACTGCGTTCTGCCGGCACGGCATCGGCAGGACGCGTCCGGCGTCCGGCGTCGGTCTTCCGACAGGACACAAACCCGTCCATGATCCGGAACTGCTTCCAGCAGAATTCAACGGGATAATGTTTAGAGTTAGTGAGTGTGTGAGTTTACATAGTATACATAAACCGCCTATAATGTTCCCACTGCTGGGACACAGGCCTCCGCTGAGTGAGAGGGAGTGGGCCGTAATCCACAACGCGGGCCCAGTGCGGGTTGACAGATGTCACATGTCTTCGAATTTTTGGTTCTAGGACATGCCGGTTTCTTCACGATGTTTTCCTTCACCGTTTTGAAAGCAGTGGTGATTAAAAAAATTACACAAAGTAAAACGCCTGTCTGGATTCGAACCAGCGACCTACAACTCGGTCAGTCGCGGCCGTTACCACTTGACCACCACTGCTCTCGTGTGCGTTTATGGATTTATAAAAAGGGCCAACATGGCCAGAGATCGCTCAAGACGAGGTTTGGAAGGAAAAAGAATTGGGCTAACAAATGCAAAAATAATTTTTGAAATCCGTCTGGGAGTTCCAGAAATTACAGCCTCTCAGTTATTTAAGGCAGTATGTCTCTGCAACAAGGGATATGGAGTCTAGCGCTGAGCGCTCGCAGCGGCTCGCTAGCCAAACTGTGAGAACATCGCAGGCCCGTGCTCGGGAATCTAGCGCTGAACTTGCGCAGCGTCTCAGTGATTTAAGGCAGCATGTCTCTGCAACAACGGATAGGGAGTCTAGCGCTGAGCGCTCGCAGAGGCTCGCTAGCCAAAGCGCGAGAACATCGCAGGACCGAACCACACTCATAATTTCATCACAAGTTAAAATGTTTACCGCCCAACGAAGTGGGCACGGGTCAGCTAGTGGATTTATAAAAAGGGCCAACATGGCCAGAGATCGCTCAAGACGAGGTTTGGAAGGAAAAAGAATTGGGCTAACAAATGCAAAAATAATTTTTGAAATCCGTCTGGGAGTTCCAGAAATTAGAAATTAGCGCGTTCAAACAAAAAACCAGTCTTTAACTTTATTATTATTATAGATTTATATCCTAATCCTAATCCTAACTAATATTATAAATGCGAAAGTAACTCTGTCTGTCTGTCTTTCTGTCTGTCTGTCTGTCTTTGCTTCACGCCTAAACTACTGAACCGATTTGTGTGAAATTTGGTACAGACATAGTTTGGAACTTGAGAAAGGACATAGGATAGTTTTTATTACAAAAAATAAAATAAAAAATAAAATTTATTCCGGACATACAGCGCCATCTATTGGTCAAGAGTCGGCATCAATTCAGTACTGAAAATTCATCGGAAAAATGTAAATAAATAGTAAAAAGGTATGAAAATATAATATAATACAACTTTTAGTACAAAGAAAATGATCTAACGGAGTATAGATAATTCTATTAGTACTACTTATATGTCGAGTTGGTGATCGCGCAATGGTGTCGATCGTTACACGAGTTCGGTTCATGTTATTGTTTTAATTCATCGGAAAAAAGTAAATAATTAGTAAAAAGGTATGAAAAAAATAATATCAATATAATAAAACTTTTAGTACAGACGCCAGCACATCAACCTACTACAATCTGTCAGATTTCTGTAATAGATTTTCAACTTTATCGCTAAAGCATAAGGTTCAATGTTGATTGGGAAAATTTGACAGTTAGGGATAGGTTGATGTGCTGGCGTCTGTACAAAGAAAATGCCCGAACAGAGTATAGATAAATAATCCGAGTTGTCACTATGCTCGATAGATGGCGTTGGGATCGAAATAGATCGCGCTATGGTTTCGTTACACGCATTTGGTTGGGTTCCACATTTCATTTTTGAAGAGATCCCGCGAGATCGGGAACTATGTGGGTAAAACCAAAAATCTGCCGGAAGTCACTATTCCACGCGAACGAAGTCGCGGGCAAAAGCTAGTATACCTATATACCTAAGTGGATATTTATATACTTACAGGGTTATTGGAAAACCACCAACAACCTCTTAAGAGGTCATTGTACTCATTATTATGATCAACTTTTACTATGGGACCAAACCTGAAATCGCGAATTTATGTTAGTATAAGGTCTGTCGGGCATTTTCTTTACGGATCGCGTATGTTCGAGCTTGCGAGGACGCGTCTACGAGGACGCGCGGGCATTTTTTGCCAGGTTCAAGCATTTATGCACTTTATTGTAATAATTTTAAAGTTTATTTTTAAGTGCGTTAATAAAATCCTCTCCGCTGCGCTCCTTTCTCGCAGACAGAACGGAGCGCAGCGCACTTGAAAATAAACTTTAAAATTATGTCAATAAAGTGCATAAATGCTTGAACTTGACAAAAATGCTCGCGCGTCCTCGCAAGCTCGAACATACGCGATCCGTAAAGAAAATGCCCGAGACCGCGCGGGGATTATTCCTCTCTGTCTGCGCTGACCCTAACACGTTAAAATGTAGGGAACAGCTGATTCTTTTTACGCGATTTCAGGTTTGGTCCCATAGTAAAAGTTGATCATAATGATGAGTACAATGACCTCTTAAGAGGTTGTTAATGTTTTTCCAATAACCCTGTATAGTGGATATAGGTAGGTATGTATTGTGCCAATAGTTATTCTTTTTAAATTGCATATTTCTTTATGGATCATGTGGTCAGCAATAAAGATTTTTATTTAATTTATTTTAAGTAGGTATTACTTAAAAACAAAAAAGAACAATTAAGTCTCTTATGGAAAAGTACCTACTTATGGTACAAATCTAACTTAGAAAGATATATTAATGATTCTAATTCTGTAAATACGTACCTACCTGTTATAGTCGCGAATCAAATTTTGATCAAGATACAACCTGACACTAACCTGAAAATTGCAAAAAACGTAAGAAAAATTGAATTTCGCGGGCTACAAGCTGACAACTTTTCGAACATATGAAGCAATGGATTAGCAATATCCTTCAAAATGGTTCAGATCAAAGAGTAAAGTAACTATGGTTCAGATTGTGATGGAGTGTTACGCAATTAGGACGCTGCTGTCTTGTATGAATCAGAATGGGTTCCAAAAGGGATGAATGAAAGGCAATTGCATGCAGCTGAGATGGCAGGCTAAGGGCCGACGCTCACTGCCGGCATGGCACGGCAGATTGTGCTGCGCCATCCTGCGGTGTTCCGTGGCATGGTAGGTTGTGCTTCGGCATGCCGTGGCATCCCGTGGTATCCCGTGGCGTGCGCGCCAGTGCGTCTTCTCCCTCCCTTGCCCCCGCGCACCGACCGGACTGCGCCCCACTAACCGAAATGACCGCTGAACAAGTTACAACCTTACTTCAACTAAATTAGCAATCATAATTCCTTGGCACAAAATGACCCATAGGTACGTCTCGCGAGACGCAATGGCGTGCCGCGGCAACCCGTGGAATGAAACGGCATGAATAACCCGTCATGCCGCAGCATGCCGGGGCGCGTCGCTTCGTGCCGCGGCGCGTCGCGTCATGCCACAGCATCCCGCGGCATCGTGGTATCGAATAAAGTAACATGAACTCTAAACCATTGAAATAAGATTCAAAATAACTTGATTAGTAATAAAATCCTTTGCCATGCCATGCCGTGCCGTGCCGGCAGTGAGCGCCGGCCCTAAGAGCGATGTGGTGTGACGAATGGAGAATATGAAATGAGTACATAAGAGGAAGTCTGAAAGTGGCACCGGTAACTGAAAAGTTGTGTGAAAATCGGTTGTCATGGTATGGGCATGTGTTACGGAGGAATGGGGAAAATGTCGTGAGGAGAGTTTTGAGTATGAATGTCGATAGCTATAAGAGTACCTACCTACATAGGGGAAGACCAAAGAAACGATGGATGGACTCATGGACTGTGTGAATGATGATATGGTTAGAAAGGGGGTGACTACCGAGATGACGACTAATAGAGAAGTATGGAAGAAAAAGATATGTGACAAATGCATTGGGATAAGGATAGGAAAATGATAATTAATAATTATATGACTTTGTAAATTCAGGTTACCTATACAATATGTAACAAAAACCCTGTCCGATCCAATAAAGGCGTATTCCTGATTCAACATAGGTACTATAAAAAATTGTTATAAAAATGTAACTCATAAAAACCAAAAGTTATTGATTTTTTATTTTTATAATCCATGCGAAATTTAACACTGAATATGGCAAATTTTCATAAGTTGACAACACTCCACCCGTCGGCAAAATCTTTTTATTTTTACCTATTTTTATTTCAAAGAACACCGCCATACACTACCGCGTTGTAGGCACTATTTAAACTAGTCGCCGACTCTTTGATGTCGCCGACTGGTTACCTACCGGCGCGCTATTTGTTACCAACTTGCCAGTCTTTCGTGGAGATAGCTTTCGATCGGACGTCCGTACGTATCACGTGCCGCTAAAGTTTCGCGAATAATGTATTCCAATCAGGATTTTTAATGTGTTGATGTACTTAGGCAAGACCGACTGTAATTATGCAGCTGCGCGTAGAACGTATGAGGTGCGCTTGTGACAGTACTGTCGCCGTCAGAGCGTGTGTTCCAACGCCTGCATAACCGTGTGTACACCACAGGCAGTGTTCATGAGCACGAGTCACAGACCGCTGATGCTGGAAGACCACGAGAGCGCAACTTTGAAATCGAGGAACAAGTGCTGGATATGTTTGCCGCGGACCCCACGCAAATCGGACACAAGTCACATCACAAGTGCCCTGCAAATTTAGTGAAAAGGTGTCTAATGTGTATTAGTGTTGGAGGTGGACATGTGGAGCACAATCGCCGAAGTGTGCAACAACAACAAGTGAATGTTTTAATGAACTGATACCTGCAGTCGGTATGGTATGTAGGTACATTGCCACACATCACATTAAAAAAAAGCCCTTATTAGGGCTACATTTATTTCAATTAATTGTTTCTTGATAAACAGAATTAGGTCTGAAATCCGAATCACTATGCCTACAAAACAATATCAGCTGATATACGCGTAGCCATAAGGTCAAGGTATGACGTATAAGTTTGTTTGGCGGCACGCGACAAAGCAGGTTCATGACAAAGGATCATACAAACCGTCTCGCTTAGGCGGCCTCTTTGACACAAAACTGTAGGTGAACTTTGTCGAGCGATCAGTGTTGCCTTTGATCAGTTGTTATTTTTTATTTTATTTTAATTATTTTCACTGGGGAAAAATAATAATTTCAAATCCATTAAATGGTTACGTATATGTGTTCGCAGTACGATGCCGAATAATACTCTTAAGGATCGGACAGGGTTTTTGTTACATATTGTATAAAAAAAAATACAAAAGATCTCAATTCAATTCGATTTATTACAAAAATAATTTATTTACATTTAAGTACCTAACAGAAAAACATAATTATTAAAAAGATAAATAATCAAAATATACTTAATAATTAAATGACCCCGTTTCTTTATTTATTATTAACTTACATAATTAAATAAATGCACTCTTCACAGAACATAAATTTAATATGACGCCTGTATTTTTAAAGGGTAAGCTAATGTAGATACACCCTCATGTCGCCAGTTATGTTAAAGTGCCAAGCCTTTTATTTTGGGGTCAAGTGACTGGGGAAGGACATAGGCTACTTTTTATCGACATACCACGCGGGCGAAGCCGCGGGCTGACGCTAGTATTAATCTGTATTAACTATAA
Organism: Hydraecia micacea; assembly: GCA_914767645.1. Lineage (NCBI taxonomy): Eukaryota > Metazoa > Arthropoda > Insecta > Lepidoptera > Noctuidae > Hydraecia > Hydraecia micacea. Next base: position 6,213,662 of record OU611803.1, read on the forward strand.
GTCTAATCTACGTTCGCGATTAACTTGCCAAACATGTAAACAAATATGAGTTATTGGAAAAATTACTTTAATTCAATTAATTAATTTAATTCATTTACAATAAAGTTCAGTTTACGATTTTTTTTTAACTTTTTAAATAATGCTAGTCACTCTGAAATCAACTTAATTACCACAGAAATAAAGTTGATATTTGTTTAACTTGAAATAACCTAAATTGGAAACGTCAATTTGATTGAATAGACCATAGGTTTCCTCATGATGATATATTTATTATCAAAATAGTTGAGCATTTTTGAAGGAAGATTATTATTTAATAACTAAAGTGCAAACTATGTAGGTACTATTTCTACAACGTGTTTTTTTATATCCCATAACTCTAGGGTATTCTATAAGAAAAATAAAACAAAAAGCCCTAGAATATGTAGTTCAAAAATGCATAGTTTCAAAGATAATTATGAAAATAATAATGATAATTATGATATTTGATGAAAATAAAATGTTCTTAGAAAGTTCATTGATAAATACGTTTCATTCAACCGTAAACCCATGTTTTACATGAATAATCGTGACTTTGTCGAATTATTTTGTATGAAAAATTAAAACAAAAAAAGAAAAATAATCCATATGCCAGTTGATTCTTTGATATGGTCTCATACATACCCTAGAGTTGTGGGATATCAAAAAAACACCTTGTAAATACATAAATATTCATTTCAGATACATAATATAGCCATTAATGCATTTATTATTTAGAAAACATCAATTTCTATTTTATAATATTAATAATAATATTTATTTTAATTGTGAATTGCTGATAATATTGTATTAGCCAAAGAATACAGGATGAAATTGAATAGGTGCGACTTTAAATATCTAATTCAGCATGCTATGAAATTGAAAACATGCGACAAATCAATTTCTTCCTGTATATAACGATAAAAATACTTTATTAACCAAACTGTAATTATTATTACAGAGGTACATAAAACATTATCCCATAGATAAAATATATAACATAAACTAATTAATACATTCATGTTTTTTCTTTGATATTAATTCCCTATTACCAATCTACATGGTCTTCACATGATCGGACCAAGATTATGTCTGGAGTTTAAAAGAGACTGTGACCTCCGAGTTTGTTTTTGCCTTTCTTCTCAGAGTAGTCAGATAGGAAACGCCGACCTCATCTAGCTTTTAAAATATGATTGACGTGTAAAAGTGTTTGTGCAAAACATTGCTATGGTGCAAACCAACTTACAGAAATAAAATCATTTATCTACGGTCTGTTTTAATCACCATATTTTTTTATACTTGCTCCAAATATTAGATAATTAACTTCTAATGCCAGTTAGTTACCTCTCCCACCGCCGACGATTAGCGAGAAGCGAGTAGAACTAGCAACTAGAAACTAGTTGGCGAGGAACGAGCAGCGATTGTGTAGTTCGGAAAGTTTTATCGCTGGGCTCTGACGAATAAAACGACTGCCCCAGTAACTCGTTTATATGCGCATGTAAAGACGCCAGCACATCAAGCTACTACAATCTGTCTTTCTTTAATAGATTTTCAACTTTATCTCTAAAGCATAAGGTTCAATGTTGATTGGCAAAATTTGACAGTTTCGGGTAGCTTGATGTGCTGGCGTCTGTACCAAGCGAGTCACAGCGAGGGTTCTGCCCGCCAAACAAGCGTCGCCGAGCGAGTAATTTCTTTGATAGCTCTTGTCGCTGACACAAACTAGTGGAGAGAGAGTTCTCGCCGGCAGTGTGAACAGTCAGCGATCAACTATTAATATACAGGGTCAAATTAAATTAGTTAGCGAAACTCCGCAGACGTGATATGTAATAAAGGTCTCACATTTAAACATGATAAACCAAAAAAATCTTTTAGACTCTCCGTGCCTCGGAAAGCACGTTAAGCCGTTGGTCCCGGCTGTCATTCGTAGATCTTTGACTTATTGTTACGGGTCGTCAGAAGCCCGAAATTCTGATAACGTCTTACCAAAGGGTATCGTATTACTCAGTAACTGGGTTGTGGAGGTCACATAGGCAGTCACTCCATGTAAAATACAGGTATTCAGCTGCATCCGGTTAGACTGGAAGCCGACCCCAAGATATTTTTTGGGAAAAGGCTAGGCAGATTTTTGATATTAATCTATTTTACTGACATGGGACCTATGTACATCTTTTAAACGTTTCTTTAGAGAGAAAACAGTCGCATCCTCGACGGCGCAACAGTGGGACAAGTGATTTATCAACTGTCTACTTTAGCACTGTGTAATCTAAGTCGATTATTGAGTATTCGTAATAAAAAGGTCCTTCGTAAAAAAAATGGTTGCAATTGAATTTAAAATTTATCATGTATGACATTGAGTTCGTAGTTCCCAAACGTTTATAATTGTCTAAGATTCTGAATTTAATTTCAGATACCTAGAGACTGAGATCTATAGAGCATACTTTGACTTTACTCAAACTATATACATTACACTTTCATACGAATATGAACTTTATTCAAAAGAATTTAATGTTCATATTCCTAAAAGCGAATGTGATCAAGTGTTACATACGAATAGGAACATAATCTTTTACATTTAAGGTTCATATTTGTATGAAACGCCTCCTTAAAGCATATAAAGTTGAAATGCAGTCTGTGAATTTTGCCCTTAAAGGCCGACCACACTGGGAATACGGTGTGTTCCCAACCAGTCACACTGTAACATGTCACAGTGTGACTCGTTGGGAACAATCGGTTAGGTTAGGTTAAAACTGAGACCCCTCTACGCACGAGCCGAGCGAGCGAAGCGAGCGGTGCCGCGGCAGCGGCCGGCGAGTGCCAGAAACGACTTGCGCAAATAGAAAAAAAAGAGCTAGAAAGAGAAAATTGCGAGTTCCCGTGACTGGTAGTGTGACCGGTTGGGAATTTTTTCAGAAAAAAATCCCATCGAGTAACAGTGTGACATTTGAGGGTGTTACTCGTTGGGAACAAATGGGGAATACTATGAAGGGCCTCAAGTAATAATTAAAAGCCTTGAGAAGACTTTTCTAACAAATCCATAGCCTCAGACATAATTTTTCCAGTCTGTAGACTAGAAAATTCACATACAAAATTAATTATTTATCTAAAACGAAAAGTTTACCACATTATTCTCTGTACATAATCGAAATCTTGCCAAATTACTTGTCTCTCAAAGAATATAAAGAATGCTGCTGTATTTATTATGAGATACCACAAAAACTCCGCCATGACAACTGTAAAAGATGGCCGAGCGAATCTCAACCTTAAAACTATATACGGGATCAAGAAATACCGGATTTCTATCAACCTTTGCAACGCTAGAACTAAAACTAAGCTAACGGTGTACGGCAAAAGAAAAGATATACAGTTTTGATCTTTTAAATTATCATAAATGCTGAATAATAAGAAAATATATACAGGCACCATGCTGTAGATGGCATGGTCATACTTGCCGTACCAGCGGTTCCATATGTAGAAGGTGAAGTGCCTGTTATCCGCGAGTAAGTACGGATGGACTAAGGTGTTATGGTGGACCATTAAAGTAAATATGATACCGCATAATAATACTAAAATCTTTTCTCTTAACATCAGTTTTAAGGTTGACTGCAGCTTGTAAATAACATATGGAAGACCAAAAACTCCATAGAATACAAGAAAATAAAGCAACTGTGGTAAATGGATGGTTGCTTTGTGTGCAGCCTTATCACCTACTACTATAGAACCGTTAATATATACAAATGCTACGAACCCGCTCAGTATAATTAAATGAGTTAGCAAAACAGTAGCATCATGGAATGTTATGAACTTGAAAAAGGTGGAAAGGTGCGTTGACAGATGGTATTTCGCTGCACAGTATACGTCCCACATACCATAATACCGTTTCAACTTAGACTTATCAACATCTTTGGCTATCAGTGACCGCTTGCTGAGTTTTACATCGTTGATATATTGATTACCGAAAACCCTTGAGCTTTTGATAAGTAAATCTAATAGCTTGTGACCGAAAACCATTGCGACCCACACTACATTCGTCTGCCTCATAATTATGGAAGAAATACCAAATATTAAGATTAAAATTAAGTATCTATTAGTTAAGCACAGTCTTGAAAACATGAGAAGGAAAGTTAATGAAAGAATATCCGTATAATAAACGTGAGAAAAGAAATATAAAGGGGGCAGTATAGCTAAATTCAGAGCCTGCAGAATAATCTTCATATGATTTTTGTCGCCATAATACACATATTTAAGAATACTTGAAAACAAAATTAAATTTACGCATGATGCAACGAGATTCACGAAGCGTAGATTGTATGTATTGCATTCAGCGAATAAACCGATCAAAGAGGAGACCAGATACAAGCCAGGAAGTGTCGTTATTTTTGGGTCCCAGTGCGAGAAGTTACCGGAGCAGTAAGATATTCCTTGTGGTATGTGGAAGTGTTCGTCTATGACTGTTGGGGTAGCGTTGTTTACGCTGTCGAATATAAGTTTTGACGCTAAGAAGAATGCAGAAACTTGTAGCGAAAGCAGAATGTAGTATCTCGTTGGCAACACCATTTTAGCTGGCTGCTGAAAAGGAAACATTAATTTTTGTTAAATTCTTATTTGAATAATAGGTATGTATTGCATGGGTGTTTTAGATTTAAAAGATATGACTTGTTTTTTTTTTTTTTTATGAGTTTCTTGCCTGTCCTTCTCCATAGGTACCTACTACACTTAGGAATAGGCAACTAGCTTAATATTTTCTGACTGACCGACTTCTTGACAGTACAAAAGTGCCTGTAAATGGTTTAATTGAAATAAATGCTTTCAGTTTGAGTTTTAGATAGCCGACAAATTTGTGGGTGAACTCTGCAGCCCTGCCATATCCTTCAGGGAATGCTATGTAATCTTAGTATAAATTGATGTTTAATTGGTTCAATATTTTTAGATTTACTTTTACAGGTAGTTTTTCATGTACACTAACCTCAAACTTGGACCTCTCGCCATCGTTAAGTCTAATAGGCAGGCAGGTTCGAATAGTATGTTTTGGAAGCATAGTTGCACGAGAGATTTCATTATCAAATTAAAATTGCATTTACCTACATAACCTTTACTTATTTTTATTTGTTGCTTCAGAAATATAGGTTAAACATACTCACTAGTCGGCTTAAAAAAACTCTTTAACCAATAACTATAAACATATTACAATTAGGAATACATTTAATGCAAGAATAGTATAGTTTACATTGCACATGCGTCCCGGTAAACTCTATTAGATCGATAGTTTATTAAAAAAAAGAACTTACCGCGTAAATTCACGATACACAATGGCGTTTACTTAGGATATCTCCACTCCGCAATCTTATATTAGATGCGTGGAGCAATATTTAATTATTACACATTGTTTTGTTATATTTTTTCGTTGATAGTAAATTCGCCGAAACGCGAATATGATAAAATTGATAACGAGAAATCAGAAATGGCGGCTTTTTTGACAGGACAAAATGCACTCACTTGATTGCAAACAAAACGTTTTCTATCTGTAAAAATAGTGCACCATGCTGGGTTATTACTTAACTCATTATTATGTAATAAATGATTATGGTGGTTTATTTCAATACTAAACATAGTGATTAAAAATCAAATTAAAACATTTTGTTTATTGCTAAAACAAAACGTATATTTTCGTTTCTTTACACGTAGCCACACACATGAAGATATAGGTAAAAAATCTTAACTATAACTTCATATGGCCACACCGTAGCTGGCAGTGGCTATGGCAAAGTTGGGCAAAGTTTTGAGAATGTGGAGGGCTATAAAGTAGGGGTAGACAGTAGATTATCTAAAAGGCGTTCTACACGATCCAGACCGACCGCCGACAGAGGTGACCTTGGTCGGATCAACCAACTTTTGTATTCGTTCTACACGGTCGGTGGTTGACAACAACTTGTCAATTCCATCCGGTGTTCACAGCGTAAAGACGTATCAATATGGCTCCTTGCCTTTCAAAGCAACGGAAGGTCGGTTTGGCAATAACTTTTGTATGCTTGAGTGAAGAAGAAAAATTTATTATTAAAAAAGAAAAAAAGATTAATTAAACATTTTCTTATTCTTATCTTTATAATACTTTATATAAATTAGATCCAATGTACCAAAGACATGATAAATCAGTGTATAAAGATATAAATTCGGTCAGAACCTCTCGTTCGCGGGGTTCGTTTTGTGAATCAATAAAGAGCACTCTACATTTTTTATAACGTGCGACTTACATTCAAAATATACTCGTCGAGACCCAACACGGCTAAGAGTTCCTTCACATCAAAGCACATTATGTCATAAGAATAGCTTTATCACAGCAATAAAAATATTCAACAATATTCCAAAAGAAATAAGGGAACTCCCTCTAAAACGCTTTAAATCAAAACTACACAAATGGCTTATTGATAATTGTTTTTATAGTGTAAAAGAATTTTTTGATAAAAAAAATAGACTATAAATATAAGATATTATGATGCTGAGTTTTAATTATATTACTTTATATACCTATTATTCTTATGTGTTCAAATCGATACGAAACCCTAATAACCAATGTTATTAAAAATATGTTAATTTTAACAAATTAATGCGTTAATTTCACATTTAGTATAATATAGTAAATATTATATCGCTGTGACACGCGATGACGTGCCCCACATTGACCGACAAACGCACACTGAAGCTCTCCCGTCGGCCGACAGCGTTCCAGACGGTTGGGGCCGACCACGGACGCAGCCTGTCGCGATGGATGCGCTTCCGACCAAGGTTGTCCAAAGGTCGTTTGACCCCGCCCATATTTGGTCGCCCGTCCAACGTCTACACGGTAGATTTTCACACCAACTGGACCAAGGTCACCTCTGTCGGCGGTCGGTTTGGATCGTGTAGAACGCCTTTAAAGTAGACATACTAATTCCATGGGGAAGGAAGACGATGATGGTTGGACTAAGTGAAAGGACTATGGAAGAAGAAAAACATGTTGCGGCGACCCCAAATAAATTGGAAAAGAGCAGAAGAGGAGAGGGATGGCATGTATCCTGAATTCCTGACGTTGTTTTTCAACCAAGAACTTATATATATTATTAATTATGTATGTTGTACTCACAACATGAAATGAAATGGTAACCAAAACCTTATTAGATAGACTTATTTTATTACGGTATTCAGAAAGATTTTTGTCATAAAATAATTCATGAAATAATTTATTTTACCGAACGAATTCGGAAACGAAGCGCAAAATAAAGAATGTTACCTATTTACACTTCTAACACAAATGGCCTACTTTTGATTTGTAAAAACTGTTGATCTTTTACACTATTGGTTCCCAAATAACAACAAAAACAAAACTTTTTCTTGACAACAACACCGACGACTAGTCAAGTCAACGACTTGACGTTTAAATTAAAAATCAAAATATAACGGTCGAAGCAAAGTATATTTCCATTGAATTTATCTATAAAAATATTGTGAATACATGCTTAAAAGTTTTAATTTTGTGTGACGTTTCATTAATGAACACTTTATCGAAATGGAAGCCAACGCTTTCCTAGTGAAAATCAAAGCGAATGGTGACGAGAAAGACTTGAGTAACTTGGCGAAAGTTTACAACGAATATAAAACGATTTCATCCAAGCTATCTTCGAAAGAAAGAGGTTCTTTCTCGTTGAACGTGCTTTGTTTATTGTGCAGGTAAGTCTTAGTACATACTTCCTAAGTTTTACATGGGCTCTCACAGTTTACTATTTCAAAGTTCTGTCTATTGGAAATCAACTCAATACTAGGCTGTTCATTGCTGAACATAGGCCTCTGACATTGGCTTCTGGGTCTGAGGCTCGTCTGAAAGGAATGTAGATTATAATCTGTTATGAAATACCATATATCTTATCACCAATTGCAATTTTAGTGGCTGCTAGGGAGTTTGTTGGGCCACTTCTTCCCAGCTAAAGCACAAGGAAGTAGTGATGGGTGGGGTGAAGTGGACAGTTTTGTAAAAAAAAACAAAAAAAAAACATAAATAAATAGTCAGAAGCCCAAAAGTCTGACAACCAGTCTTACCAAGATGTATCGTATTATCCAGTAACTGGGTTATGGAGGTCAGATAGGCAGTCGCTCCATGTAAAGTACTACAGTTAGACTGGAAGCTGACCCCAACATAGTTGGGATGAAGCTAGGCAGATGATGAATTTCCGACCCCCACTCGGGCGAAGCAGCATGCAAAAGCTAGTAATTTTATATTTTTCAGGAACTTGGACAAGGCACCAGCTTGGAGGGACAGCATAGACACCAAAGACTTGCTCACTTTGACCATAGACTGCGTCAGAGAGACCAGAGGGCTCAACAAGCCAGAACAGGTCAAGACATTGGCCTGTATCTATCATATACATAGATATGTGGTTAGGCAGGTATGTTACATTGCAAGATAGTTGGTATTATTCTATTTACCACCATTCAGCTTGACACAATGATCTAGGCCTAGATCCGTTTTTGATTTGTTGATTGAAGACAAAGCCGTAGTTTTTATTCTAAATGCAATGAACCACCTTCTATGAGAGGGAGGGCAGCACTGGCTACTCTACCACAACGCCATTTCATCATGGAACATATTAGCTTATGGTCTGTTGACTGATTGCAACTGGAAAGAATAAAAATGCAACATTTCTTAATTACAGCCAGATATATCTATACCTATACATATTAAGGTGTCTCGTAGCTAAGTAATAACAACCGCACGGGTTGATCAATCAGGTTAAGCTACGTTTGTCGCGGTTGTTCCGTGGATGGGTGACCATCTTTATATACCAAGACCTCTCTGTGCCTCGGAAAGCACATTAAGCTGTTGGTCCCGGCTGTCATTCGTTGATCTTTGATAGTCGTTACGGGGTTGTCAGAAGCCCGATAGTCTGACAACCAGTCTTACCAAGAGGTATTGTGTTACCTAGTAACTGGGTTGCGGACAGCCTTTACTGTCCCACTACTGCTGGACAGAGATCTCCCCCAAATCATCCCAGTAATAAATAAAATGTTTATTTTATTTAATTATCAAATTAAATTGGAGGTTTATATTATAATAATCTGAGAGGAATTTATCCTCTAACCCCCTTACTAATAAAGGTTGTATAGCATCTGTATTGTTATACAATGCTTTGTCTTCTTCTTTCTAAAGTCAAATTACTGACGACTGAAAGAGAGAAATCTGTGTGTAACTATTCATCTGAAATAATAAGTTTATTAGTAAGCCTTTTAAACTGTACTTACATAGCTCACTAGTTCATATTCTGGAATCACGGAGGGTTTGATGAAGAAACCCCAAACAATCTGGGGTTTTATAAGGATTAAATCAAATGTTTCTTTTTTCAGAACTCCCCAGTACCACCAGAATTAATACTCAAACTATCATTCATGGCGTTCGAGCCGGACTCAAAGAATCTCCTAAAAGAATACTGTAAAACATACTGGAATATTATCGCAGACCGACTGATATACATAGAAAAATTGAAAGGAAAAGCAATACATAAACTGTTACCAAAACTAACCGAAGATGTCCTCAAAACGCTAGATATTTACGATACAGCACAGTTTTGTGCAAACATTTTAGTGTTTTTAGTAAAAAAACTTCACTTTATATACAGCGAATCATATGCGGAACAACTAAACGGATTGTACGGTGAAATATTCGAGAAATTTTCAAGAAAAACTGATTTGAGTGCGTTTAAGAAGTTAAAAGAAACGGAAATGTTAGATTTGTATGTGAAATTCAGTGACTGTCTATATGTGATTGCTGAGAACTCATCAAAGAATCGTTTTAAGGAGTCGGCTTTGACTGTAGCGGTCAGGACAGCGATTACACTGCTTGGACATCGATCAGACATATTCCACTGCTTGCAGACGTTCTATTTAAATTCCTTCTGCGATATCTTTGTTAACAAAACCACATATTTGGATGCTGTATTTAAAAATCTCACGGTATCCTGCGAAATCACAGGAAAACTGGGTTATAAAGACACAATGTTAGCTACATACCCTTTCATTGGTCAATTTTTAAGACTCTTCATTGAATATTCAGTAAATAATTCAATAAAAGTCAATTTTAACGGAGAAATACAAGAAAACTGCTTGAATTTCATGATCAAATTGTTGGATGAGTTGAAATACTGTGATCAGTTATTGAAATGTGAGAATTGTAAAGTGAAATCAGGTCTTCACGACGCTTTAAGACTCTCTTTTTTACTAAAACATTTAATTACGAATGCTGTGCAGAATAAGTCTGATTTAAATAACTTATTGCCACTATATAACATAGTTATAGGTAAACAGTATACCATAATGGATGAACTAAAAAATCTAGGATGCGTTAACTATGAAAAATGCTATCGTAAACTGCAAACCGACACTCATAATACTGCTATCTCGCTGAATAAGAACCAAAAATATGATTTTGCAATCAATTTATTCGAAATTTATATTAAAAACGAACTGAGTATAAGCAAGAATGAACTTCAGCACAAAAATGTAGCGCGGGCATTTTACAACAAGAGCATTTGCGAATTAGATTACAATAAGCACGAAAATGCTCTTTTGGATGCTTTTTTGAGCCTAATATTTTCAAAAGAACTGAATTCGGATAAGTATATGAGCTTGGTGATGGATATCAAAGCAAAGGCATTGAAATGTAATGAAAAAAATGATGAAATTGATGATGATGATGATAAAATTGATGATTTACAACTACTATCAGTGTTAGATGCTTGTAAAATGGTGATGGATCAGAAAATCTATGGTGATTTGACAGGATTTTTTAAGGATGTTAAATTCAGGTATGGTGATTTGTTTTATATTACTTTTTCTTGCTCAATTGCCAATCAAACGTGTGTGGCTAGCTGTACCCTGGGCAGTTAGCCCGGCTACCAATCAAGCTGGCAAACTAATTTGTAGAAAAACAAATAATAAATACTGTGAAGAGCTGATGAGCTCTTCTAAGAAATCAAACAACATTACGATTTCTTTACGTTTATTTTGACTGAACGTGTTTACATTTCCCCGACTAACCAAAAAAACTTACAAAATATTCGACACCTCGTTCTTAACTCGCTTGACTGTTTGAATGGGAACAGCGCTAATCTATTGCCAGCCTGCACTACATAAGGTCGACTTTAGCAGACAACCTCTTAGGGCGTTCGCTACGTTAAACGTGCGCACGCGCCGGGCGCCACTGCGTGTACAAACCCGTCGCACGCGTCCGCACGCTCATATTATCTTTCAATACAAACACGCGAGGCGGGCAACCGCCGTGTGCGCACGCTAACCGTAGCGAACGCCCTTACAGCGCCTACTCAGCATCAGATCGAAGCTCCCGCCCCAAACACTTTCAAAAACATCCTACTGCTTCAAGCGTATCAGACCGTAATAGTACCTGTGTCTAAACAAAGTAATATTTCTTTTTCTGTGGCAAATATTCTTACCACAGCATGAATAATAGCATAAATTAAACGAAAGCTTTTATTGTCCAAATATACAGTGGCTTCTAAGGAAAGGAGGGGTCCGTGGCTAAATATTAACAGCCGCACGGGTCGATCGATCAGGTTAAGCTACGCTTGCCGCGGTTGGTCTGTGGATGGGTGACCATTTTTACATACCGAGACCCCTCCGTGCCACGGAAAGCACGCTAAGCCGTTGGTCCCGGCTGTCATTCGTGGATCTTTGACAGTCGTTGCTGGTAGTCAGAAGCCCGAAAGTCTGACAACCAGTCTTACCAAGGGGTATCGTATTACCTAGTAACTGGGTTGTGGAGGTCAGATAGGCAGTCGCTCCATGTAAAATACTGGTATTCAGCTGCATCCGGTTAGACTGGAAGCCGACCCCAACATAGTTGGGAAAAGGCTAGGCAGATGTATATACAGTGTCCTCCAAAACTTAGTTGACATTTTTCCACTTCAGCAGCTGTAATGCCAAATTATTATTAGAAAAGAAAAGAAAAAGATACTTGGAGTATCTTTTTTTCGATTCGTAGTTCATAGTAGAACCCACAATAGAATTTTATAAGTATTTTATTTTTCAGTTTACTTCTAAAACATGAGTTTGAGATGTACTGCAAGTTATGGCCGTCCATAGCCCCGGTGGCCGGCGTTTGGCAGTCCCTTAACTCATTACTAAATGGCAGAAAAGAGAAATGGATGACAGGTATTACAAACCTATTTTTATAACTGTACAAAGATCTTTTGACGCGTGGCCAAAATCGGAACTAACTCCGCTATCAGGGGCAATTCTAATAATTTTAAGAACATTCACAGTCGGATCTCAGTCTCAATCTGTTATTCTTCCGACAGCTGTTCGCTGTCGGGGCAAATCAAATCAGGTTATTGAAATGTGTCATTTTCGATAAGATAGCCTGTCGTATGGTTATGAATAGCTAAGCTGGTCTGCCTCACTGATCTGCCCTCGTGTGAAACCAGCATTACGTGGTGATTTTATGATATTGTTATTTTCAGTTGAAGACCAGGAGTCACTTCTGTGGATATTACTGGAAGTGATATCTGTCACTCCCGCGACAGTAAGAACGATACACAGCGATAATTTTAAAGTCGTAGTCGTCAACTTATTGGAAAGGATCGATAACATGCCTGTGAGTATAGATTAATTATGCAGCGTCTAATTGAATTAGCTAACGAAACTCTGCACGCGTGATGGGTATCGATATCTAAACTAGGGATGCATCCGATACCGATATATCGGCGATACTTAAAGTTTGCCGATATATCGGCATCGGCGATATTTTTATGGCCGATTCAACGATACTCTCCAAATTTCGCGCTTTAAAAATGTAAAGTAAACGCGCGTGTTGTCTCGTCTATTTCGTTGCAAACGAGGCACGAACTAACAATGCTCGGAGAAACCCCGCGCTTTATTCAGTGTCTTGTTTCGCCCGCCCGCTTTGGCCTCGCACTCAGGTAACCTGACTTGTGTTTTATTTATTTTACCTTCATTTTTGAATTCAATAAACGTATCGGTATCGCCGATATTTTTATAAGAACGTCGGTATCGGTATCGTATCGGCAAAAAGGCGTATCGAGGCATCCCTAATCTGGGTAGCGGGATTGTCCGAAAGGGTTACCGCTGCCCGGAACATAAAGGGCTAAGGAAGGAACACGGGTGGGTTTTAGTCAGTAAGAGTCTGACACTCCCTTCCGCTCCACCCAGAGCGGGAGGAGTCATTAGATGATTTCCCATCCATAAAAAAAAGGCATCATTAATCTAAACGCTTGCTGCGGTCAGACCGTGGAAGGGTGACCCTCTTCACATACCGAAACACCTTCGTGCCTCAGTAAGCACGTTTGGTCCCGGCTGTCATTCGTGGAGCTTTGAGAGTCGTTTCGGGTAGTCAGAAGCCCGAAAGTCTGACAACCAGTCTTACCATGGGGTATCGTATTACCCTGTTCCAGTTACTGGGTAATATGATACCGATGTGGAGGTCAGATAGGCAGTCGCTCTGCGTGAAATACTGGTATTCAGCTGGATACGGTTAGACTGGAAGCCGACCCTAACATAGTTGAGAAAACGGCTAGGCATGATGAAGTATCCTCGGATCTGTACCCTAAGGCGCTGACTCCACGAGCGAGAGAATCGCGGCGATATTATCGTCGTGCCACGTATTTCTATACACTCTCTATGGAACCGTCTCCACACGGCGATATTATCGCCGCGATGCGACGAGTGGCAATGAGCGCGCGAAACGTCATTACATCGTCGCTAGCCCACCGCGACTAGCAGCGGGCCCGCCGCGCGCTCGCGACGAGCGCGCGGCGGGCGCGCTGTCAAACGCAGCGTCATTTCAGCGTTGCCTCTCTGGAAACGCGGCGATACCGTTACGAGTCGTCGCGGAAACGCTGCGATTCCGTTACGACTCGCGACGATACGCAGCGGAATTATCGCTCGTTCGTGGAGATTATCCGACGATATAAGGGCGGACTCGTCGCGATTCTCTCGCTCGTGGAGTCAGCGCCTAATAACACACTTGCAATAATAATCTGAATAATTTTGAAGGATATTGCTAATTCATTGCATCATAATATAAAAAAACCGGCCAAGTGCGAGTCGGACTCGCACACGAAGGGTTCCGTAAATGGAAACCGTACAATATTTAACACTACATATATAAAAATCACGTTTTTTGTATGGGAGCCCCCTTAAATGTTTATTTTATTATTTATTATTAAAGTAAAAATACAACGGAGTATTTTGTGAATATTTCAAGTGCCTACCTGTTGCCATTATTGATATCGAGCAAAAAAGGGCAAAAAAATCGCGTTTGTTGTATGGGAGCCCCCCTTAAATATTTATTTTATTCTGTTTTTAGTATTTGTTGTTATAGCAGCAACAGATCAACATAATTTGTGAAAATTTCAACTGTCTAGATATCGCGGTTCTTGAGATACAGCCTGGTGACAGACAGACGGACGGACAGACAGCGAAGTCTTAGTAATAGGGTCCCGTTTTTACCCTTTGGGTACGGAACCCTAAAAAAGGGCTCAACAACGTAAATAACGCAATGAATGTTGTTGAACTGTCAGAATGAAAACCATTGCTACTGTTAGTATGTGGCCCTGGGCTCTGGCTATGTTTTTAAAAGTTCATGTCGTTTGTTTTTCAGAAGGCAATGTCCTCAGACATCAGGGTAGCGCAGACAATATTATTATACCTGACAGCTGAGTATGATATCGCTGAGGCTAGCACCAAATATGGATGGAAAGTTACTGAAGCTGTAAGTATAATAATCATTACAGATAGCGCCATCCACGAAGACGCGCCCCACTCTTCTTCCACAGACATTTGACATCTATCAACCCGCACTGTGCCCGCGTGGTAGATTACGGCCCACTCCCTCTCACAGAGAGGAGGCCTGTGTCTGCAGTGGGAACATTATAGGCTGATTATGTACTGTAATATTGGATTACCTCTGCGTACTTATGAATTAATACAAGCGTGATTTTATATTATAGAGTATAGACCCGGATATGTCGCAAGCGATGCGCACGATTGCTCAAGAGCACGTCGCGTTGCAGAGAGTCTTACAAGCGGTGGAAATATGGACGGAGCTGGCTGTTGTTATTGATACAGGTAATTTTTTTTTTATTAATGGAACTTAGTATTTATTAATCTCTCACACGTTTGCCCGCCTACCTGTCGAAACACCCGACGCGTCGGAGTAGTTTAATGGGCGCAGTAAAGTCATTGTTTTAACAATGACAATAGAACAATGACACTGTTGTGTACACTTGGTGTACCGTTGACGTTTCAAGCACTTTCTCTTATGTACACTTGATGCTTGAGGGGTAATGCTGGAGCCACACATTGGACATGATGATGATGGGGCTCCCTTTTCCGCACTTAGACTCCCATTTGGTCCGTTGTGCGTGGGGATTCTGGCTAAGAAAGCCAGCCTAGCTCCGCCCAAAAGCACAGAAGCTTCCTGGGAGCTTCGCAGGCTTCACGGAGCGACCTCACTGTTCCGAGGATTTCTTCACGTTGAGAAGCCACGGCCTCGCATTCCAGGATGACGTGGGCGGCTGATTCCTCGGCGTCAAGGCAGCCCCTGCAGAGGGGGCTGTCCGTGGTCCTATGTTAAAAAAATGTTTGTTGAGGAGGGACACATTGGACATAATTTGACCCAAGATGTAGCCTTTGAGCATTGGCTCCAATGTGTGCATCGGGCTTAGACAGATATTGAACAGGATTTTACTGATTTTGCTCAACATTGGATGTGGTGCCAAGTCTGAACCAATGGACAAGGCCAATGTGTAGTGCCGGCATTGCTTGGAGTTTCCCTGCGTGATCGAATCAGAAATGAAGAGACCCGCAGAAGAACCAAGGTAACCAACATAGCCCGAAGAAACGCCAAACTTAAGTGGCAGTGGACAGGGCACATTGCTCGCAGGACAGATGGCCGATGGGGCCGAAAGGTTCTGGAGTGGCGACCGCGTACCGGATGACGTAGCGTTGGAAGGCCTCCCACAAGGTGGACCGACGACCTTGTGAAAGCCACAGGAACCCGCTGGATGCGAGAAGCACAAAACCGGTCGAAGTGAAGGTGCTTGGGGGAGGCCTATGTCCAGCAGTGGACGTCTTTCGGCTGAAATGATGATGATGATTTTAGTGTAATATGTTATTTATATATGTTGGTATATTTAATATTTTAGACAAAATTTTCAGTGGCAAACAAGCAACTCCTCCGGGCCGCACTGCAGTTAGCACAGATATTGGTTCAACAGCTGCTACATTTTAGCAGGACTGCGCACGCGCTGCAACTCGCGCACATATGCTGCCAAGTAGCCAAATATGTTGATGAGAAGTACGTATTAAATTCATTTTACTATTTTAGTCGTTACTAGGTTCTGCCCGCGACTTCGTCCGCGTAAAATTCTTGCTCCCCAGACCCACCCCATCGCATCGCATCGTCTGCCCGCGCTGTTAGTACGTTTTCGTCTTCTTTCTTCCTTTTTTTTCTTTTTGCTCGGCTCCTAAGTGTCCAAGTCCGGTCGGTTCGTAGATGGGTGACCACCGATTACATATCGAGACTCCTCCGTGCGTCAGAAAGCACTAAGCCGTTGGCTATCACTTTGATAGTCCTCGCGGGTAGTGACAAGCCCAAAAGTCTGTTATGTTAGTAACTGGTTTGTGGAGGTTAGATAGGCAGTCGCTCCATATAAAATACTGGTATTCAGCTGCATCCGGTTAGACTGGAAGCCAACCCCAACATATTTAGCTTGGAAAACACTAGCAGATTGAGGAGTTGTAAAAGTGCCTTTACGTTAAATGCTTTTTGCCTTAAATATGAAAGATCAAGTACTACTTACTCGTAAAAATAAAAAAAAAAACAGTGGCACTCCGGGAGTGCCGACAGAAGTGAAAACAAAACACAAACAGAATACTTTGCCATCACTCACTGACATATCGGATATACATTAAAACCGAATACATACCGAGGACAGCCGAACACATCCGAAGCGGTGTCGGTTACGGTAACAGTGGCGCGAATTCAATGGTTTTATCCCATCTCAAAAAATGCCCAACGCACCTGAAGAAGTTTTCACTTCAAATAATTGCGTAATAATGTTTGTAGGTACCATTTACTTGTTGTCTTCTGTGTACCCCTTGCAATACCGGCGTGATATTCCACAATTATTTTTGTCCGCAGAGAAATCTACCTCCGCAACGCAGGCGTATTAATCTCCCACATGGACAAGCCTAGCGCTCCACTGCAAGATATAATATCTCAAGCTACAGAATACTGGCCAGACGTCATACAAGTTGTCGACAACTTGGAAACTGCTATTGTGTTCCTTTGTGATGCCGCTGTAAGTAGCTCTAGGATGCCTGCGATATCTCGCAGTCGCGGCTTGACCCACTACTTCAATGTCACCTCTTTTAGGGTTCCGTACCCAAAGGGTAAAAACGGGACCCTATTACTAAGACTTCGCTGTCTGTCCGTCCGTCTGTCTGTCACCAGGCTGTATCTCATGAACCGTGATAGCCAGACAGTTGAAATTTTCACAGATGATGTATTTCTGTAGCCGCTATAACAACACATACTGGAAACAGAATAAAATAAATATTTAAAGGGGGCTCCCATACAACAAACGTGATTTTTTTAATATGTAGTGTTAAATTTTTTACGGTGGTACGGAACCCTTCGTGTGCGAGTCCGACTCGCACTTAGCCGGTTTTTTTTTAATATACCTAATTTGTTTTATTTAATTTTTGACTGTTTATTAGTTTATGATCTTCCTTTACGAGTCGATATAAATACTTTTTCTTTCAATAAACATTTATTTTCAGATATATTACAGTAAAATCGGAACAGTGGGTCTGTCAGCCAAGTTGGTGCAGTTAGCTCAAAGTAGATTATTGAAATCTTACGAGAAATATTCTGATATTAATCGTAAGTATCATTTATTTACCTACATTGAAAATTCAAAGGAGGCAGTGGCGTGCATTAGTTTTCAGAATAGGTAGGCACTAGGCCGGGTCTAGTCTAGGCAAACGCGGTCACTAAACAGAAAAAAAACTGAGGTTAAAAGTGTGGTTATTTGAGTAGGTATGCCTACTTAAGGGTGATGAATTGCGAAGGTCGAACGTCATGGTATTACGCGTGAGACGTACGTATTTTTAATTTTGTCGTATTAACTTGAACGAGTAAAGACCAATGACAATGTGCGAATAGTACGGGAGCCGAGTAGGCCGTCCGGCGACTGCCTACTGCCGCGCGTGTTTGTATGAAGTTTTTGTTTTTTGTTAGGTATGATAATAGGTGTAGTGAGTTACGCAATAGGGATGACGGCTAACTTTTTTTTCTTCGTCTATCAGGTAGATTATTAAAAAGTATTGGGCACGTATTTTTTCTTTTTTCACACAATCAAAACATTACAGAGATATATTGATTTGAAATGTCGCATGACGTCACGTTTTGGTACAATTTTTACCTAAACGTGACGTCACGAGCCGGGACTCCCAAACTTTGACACGCTTTATCTTTGTAATTTTTTGGTTGATTGACACAAGAAAAAATATGTGTCCATTATTTTTTAATAATCTACCTGATAGACGAAGAAAAAAAAGTTAGCCGTCATCCCTATTGCGTCTAACTAATCTAACTGACGGACTAAATAGAATTTCGTTTACTTTACCCCGTCGTCATCCCTATTGTGGGGCACACGCACTAAAATGTAATTGACTGACTTATCTTGATATATCGAGGTAGACACTGCTTATATGCCTATATGCAATACACGCCACTGAAAGGTGGGTACTGTACTTGTAGGTTTGGTGTAAGTTGGTTATTAATCACACTAATATTATAAAGGCGAAAGTTTGTGAATGAGTGTGTGTGTGGTTGTTTATATGTTTGTTACTTCTTCACGCTCAAACGTCTGGACCAATATTGATAAAATTTTATATGGAGGTAGCTGACACCCTGGATTAACATATAGGCAACGTTTTATCCCGATCTTCCCACCGGATCGAGACTTATGCGGGTAAAACCGCGGGGCGCTGCTAGTCTTCTATTATATAAAACAAAGTCTTGTTAGTTACACCATTTATAACTGAAGAACGGCTGGACCGATTTTTATAATCTTTGATTTGTTGAATTTGTCTCCGCTCCGAATAGCAGAATAACTATTAAAACATAGGAAAAATTCACGAACAAAATAATAATTAAGATATTTTATTTTCTCATACTTTCGGTGTTTATGGATTCTGAGGCGGTATGAAATTCGTCGGGGGTCAGCTAGTAAATAGAGGGGCTTGTGGCTAAGTAATAACAGCCGCACGGGTCGATCGATCAGGTTAAGCTAAGCTTGCTGCGGTTGGTCCGTGGATGGGTGACCATCTTTACATACCAAAACCCTCTCGTGCGTCGGAAAGCAGGTTAAGCCGTTGGTCCCGGCTGTCATTCATGGATCTTTGACAGTCGTCACGGGTCGTCAGAAGCCGGAAAGTCTGGCAACCAGTCTTAATAAGGGGTATCGTATTACCCAGTAACTGGGTTGTGGAGGTCAGATAGGCAGTCGCTCCATGTAAAATACTGGTACTCAGCTGCAGGTTAGAAAGGGGGTGACTACCGAGATGACGTCTAATAGAGAAGTATGGAAGAAAAAGACATGTTGGGCCGACCTCAAATAAATTGGGATAAGGGCAGGTGGATGATGATGATGGAGCTGCATCCGGTTAGACTGGAAGCCGACCCCAACATATTTGGGAAAAGGCTCGGCAGGCTAGGCAGATGAGAAGTAAAATATTTTGATTTTGTTTCCAGTGGACTTAGCAGTCGGCAGACTTATGGAGGCACAGACTCGTCTCTGCCGAGATTCAGGTCTCAGCACCATGAGTGCCGTCAACGGCACGCAACGGCATTACTTGTCTATGAGTAATACTGGTAAGTCTAGCTCCAACTTTTATGGTTAAGGAAGATACGCTTGGTACCCTTTTTTTGTGAATGGGAAATCATCAAATGACCCCTCCCGCTCTGGGTGGAGCGGAAGGGAGTGTCAGACTCTTACTGACTAAAACCCACCCGTGTTCCTTCCTTAGCCCTTTATGTTCTGGGGCAGCGGTAACCCTTTCGGACGATCCCGCTACCCCGGCAGGCTTCGGCCCAAGCGGGCCCCTTCCTTTATGCTGCCATCTCTGTGAGGCGCGCGTGGAACACATACTTACCGTCCGGCACGGGCCTGGTCCTGATCGGACGGAGAGCTACCCATTACTCTCCGTCCGCAGGCCCGCGCCTACGGTGGCCGGGAGTCGTCACGCTGCTCGCGACGCCCGTAGCGTCTCCCGCGGCGGCTGGGACGTGAGGCTCTCTCCCTCAGCCATCCCGCCACCTCCTTCGCTAGCATGACTGCTTCGCAGAACGAGGTGGCTGTCTCATTTTCTTACGTTTTTAGGGTTTCGTATCTCAAAAAGAAAAAACGGAAGGAATTTGTAGGATCACTTTGTTGTTCGTCTGTCTGTCAAGACCCTTTATCTCGGAAACGCGTGGAGGTATCTAGTTGAAATTATAACCATGTACTCAGAGGGGCAATTCTCGTAATTTTAATAACTTCACAGTCTCATCTCAGACTTAATCTGTCAAAAATACCTCTAATTTCCCTACATTTTGATATTTGTTTGTCGCCGAGATGAGACTGCGACTAGATTTTGAACGTTCTAAATTATGAGACTTAGCCTTCAGGTCTACAGTCCCTTGAAGCTGTGAAAAAATCAAACTTCTAAATTAAGGTAAAAAAAAGATACGGCCGTTTATGCAGCAAAAAATGTATATTTCGACACTCTCAAGGGAATCAAAATGTTTAGGGCACTTCCCGTTGACCTAGAATCATGAAATTTGGCAAGAAGCCAATGTCATGTAGCACAAGTAAAGGAAAAAATCCGAAAACCGTAACTTTTTAGTTACATACCTATAAATTTGCACGGAACCCTCGGTGCGCGAGTCCGACTCGCACTTGACCGGTTTTTTGCAATTTCCTGCAGCTTCTTGCAGTTCCATTGTGGTAACTAATCTCGGAAATGGAATTCGAGATCAAAAATGTATACAAAGGTGTTGCCAATTTGAAGTAATAACCTCATTTGTGTAGTTTGTCGAAAATTACTATAATATAGTGCTAAAAATGTAGGCATATCTTAAACAGGTATAATATAATAATGCACACAGCTTTCAGTTTTAATAGTTATTTATGCGACTGTTGTATAATAAAGGGTATTAAAACACGAAATAATAGTATCACATGAGTGTTTTAATACCTAATAATAATTATGTACAGTTGCATACAAGACTTTATCTATACCCATGATATGAATCCTCTATAAAAGGTTCTGAAACAGTTTTTTGCAATACTAATATCGAACAAAAATGGCGGCCAGCGGGATACGACGTGAATTCGAATAACCTATAAGTTCTTTTTTTTAATTACGGCGCTGTTGTAGTGAAACGCGCGTGCATGACAATGTTCTTTTTTTTTTTAAGGAGTTGTATAATTAAATTTTGTACAACATTATAACACTCGTTTGAATGACATTATGACACTGGTTGTTTAAATGTTGGCAATAAGCTAACTGTTTCAGAAACTTTTATAGAGGATTTATTATAGCATGGGTGTAGATAAAGTTACGTAAACTACGATCCAAGAATAAAATATAATTGTTTGAAATAAAATTTGTATGTAAATTATAATGTTTTCAGCTTCCAAATGGTCCGCCCGCCGCCTGTTCTCACTAACTCTAAAGCAGCGCATCGCGTGCAGCAGCTTGTGTGCCGTGCGCAGCTGCCGCGCGCTGCAGCTGTGGCGGCGCGCGCGCAGCGCCACCGCCGCCGCGCTGCCGGCGTGCGCGGCGCACGCGCAGGCCCGCATGTACGCCGGCATTGTGCACGTGCACAAGTGTGATGATGCTCAGGTAAATGCTGTTGTTTAATTATTTAACTTTTTTTCTTAGCCATAGTTTTAGCTATTGCCACCGACCTATATTAAACAAGTAGGTACGCTGGATTAAATATACTATACGAAATGACAGTTGTTTTTTGTGTAAATTCAAAGCGCCCGCTCGAGCGTCTCAGGAACTAAAATTGACACATTATTGCAAATGGCCGTCGTGTTTTTCTGGTACCTGTCTCTAATGATTTAGGTCTAAATGGTGGAATAAGACTTTTTCCGTCTATTTTGTATTTACTACGAGATATTTAGAACATTTTTATCATTAGAGTGTGCGCATTTTGTAAAACTCGCTATCAAACATATTAGTTACACGGACGCTCACGTTGCTATCAGCGCCATAATGGCGAAAATCAAATGTCTTCGTTTTGTCATCGATCTAGTATGAAGACTATGAAGTCCAGCGTAATTGTAGTGTATATAGAGTGACTGGTAATTAGTGACCGATACCTAAACAGTGATTGTACTCATGATAACAAACAACTTTTACTATGGGACCAAACCTGAATTCGTGAAAAAAAAATCAGCTGTTCAGTACATTTTGACCAGTTAGGCGAACATAAACGACTAAACAGCAGATTTTTTTTTCGCAATTTCAGGTGTGTGGTCCCATAGTAAAAGTTGCTTGTTATCATGAGTACAATCACGTGTTTAAGTATCGGTAACTAATTACCAGTCACCCTATATAGGTCTCATGCGTGGTCGCCATTTTCAAAATGGCGCGTTAGTAGGTATTTCACGGATCTTCAAAGCCCTTTCTATGCTAGTGGTCTAGAATCATGTATTGAATACATGGTTATAATTTGCGCGTTCATGTCTCTGCCATCCTGTAGTTAGGTACTATCGAGGAAACTTACACCGTTTGGTATATGTACCGTGTATACAACGGTACATATACCAAAATATTTTTTTTTACAATTTTTGTCTGTCTGTTTGTTCCGGCTAATCTCTGAAACGGCTGGACCGATTTTGACGGGACTTTCACTGGCAGATAGCTGATGTAATAAGAAGCAACTTAGGCTTTTATTTTAGAAAAAGAATTAGGGTTCCGCGCAAAAAAATTAAAACGTTTTCCGTCATGCACGCGAACGAAGTCGCGGGCACAGCTAGTTACCTTATATAAATATTTATTTTACAGGTAAAAATCGACAATCGCCTAAAGTACATCATAGGTCTCCCGCCATCAAACGACCAGCCTTCCACTGCCGTAGAACCGAAAATTGAAATGTTTGCGCCTAAGCAGGATTTTGAAACAATGCTAGAATGCCAAGCATTCAAGTCCCAAGTCAGTCCGACGAGGAAATACGTCACTATACCAGGCTTCAAAATGCCTGACTTCTTTAGGCATAATTCCTGCGACTGTTATGCCTGTATTAATCCGTTTTGCCTGATAATTGCTTATATAACAGGCGGATTGGAAGGCTCGATGTATTTTCGGGCAAACGAGCTTGAGATTGCAGGGAATTATTTCAAAGGGGTTATAAATACTTTTGGTTATTTTGAGGCGAAGTTGAAAGACTTGTTAAAGTCGTATGCGGAGTTGGACTTTGAGAGATATGTTATTGATTACGTTAAAAGATTGTTTGAAGAACAATTCAAGAAAGTACAGGTTGAAGTTCTTATAGAAGCTTCGTTTTATGAGCTAAAAAACGCAAATTTTGAAGCAGCAGATGATTATATCATTACAATTCATGAAATTTTTCAAGATTTAGACGAAAAAGACAGTTATTTGACTAATGAAGTCATGAATTTAATGATAGCGTCGGCTAAAGTAAGAAACGTAGCCAAGAAACAAGAATTAGACCTAGAAGCAGAGTTTGAAAACTTAAAATTAAGTCCGAAAGTGAAGACTGAAGGGGATAAAACTCCAGAATCGAAAGCGAAACTACCTCAATTGTCCGCGAGAAAAGTTAAAGACGAGGAACTACCGAAAAAACGAAAGGTCATCAAACTAAATCTAGACGAAAACAGCTCGGACGAAAAGGAAGCCGAAAAACCTAAGCCCAGAAAAAAGGTATCCGAATTTAAAATACCGGTTCCCGTTACTTCGAAACCCGTTTTAGAAAACCTAACACCTAGACCGACCCGAAAACCGGTTATAACAGTAACCGATACATCAAAAACTCCAAAAGTGGACAAACATGATCAGTTAACCGAATTTTTTACACCTCAATCGACTCCAGAGCAATTTTTCACCCCTTTGAACACCATAAAAACATATTCTAAGTCCTTGAGAAAAGGCATTGTGAAGAATTTAGAACATGAGTTCTCTACGCCTAAGACTGGGTTGCAGAAGGAGAATGCGAAAGGCTTAGAGTTTCCGTCTAGGTCGAGAAGGAAGGAGGACAAAGATCGGGCTCTTATGAGGGCAACCAGCCCAGGGAAGTTGACTGATAATAGGACCCGCCCGCGGAGGCGAGGAGTTGAATGATGAATAACTTAGAATAAAATGTATTGGGAATTTTATTTTTGTTTTCTTTTGCTACATAACGGTGAATATACCTGGCGGAGCATGGTTTTCATTGCCAAACAAACTTTGAGCGAGCAGAGCGAGCTCGAAAATGTACCCGCCTAGGGTAGATTTGTCAATTCATATAGTAACTAGCTGCCCGGCGCGACTTCGTTCGCGTGGTCTCCTACTCCTACCCCTACCCTACTCCTACCAATCCTACCCCTGCCCTTCTCCTACCTTACTCCTACCCCATCCCCACCTCTTACTACTACCCTACTCCTACCCTACTTCTAACCTACTCCTACAGTACCCCTAGCCTACTCCTACCCTAACCCTTCCCTACTCCTACCGTACCCCTACTCTACTCCTCCCCTACACCTTCCCTACTCCTACACTACCCTACCCTACTCCTACCCTACCCCTACCCTACTCCTACCGTTCCCCTACCCTACTCCTACCCTACCCCTACCCTACTCTTACCCTACTCCTATCCTACTCCTGCCCTACCCCGAGCCTACTCCTACCCTACCCCTACTCTACACGATCATCCTATCTTCTCTTTCGCCGCGTTGCTCGCTGCGCTGCGTGGAGCCACACTGGCGCGTCGGCGGGTATTTTTTGTTTATATTGACATTTTTAATTTCGTAATATCTTTTGAATGGAATGTCCGATTTCAATAATTCAAAAAGTAATCAACAGGTATAGATACAGTCTTGAATACGAAATAATTTTTTTGGATAAGAATTAATACAAAGGTATGGATAACATGGTCTGATTTTGATCGGCATTTCTATCAACTTTTAAAATGTAAAAAAGTAGTTATAGTGACATAACTACAATAGTTGGACATATGGTCTCGCGGAGTTTTTTGTAGATATTGATATGTTCTATAATATTGTAGAACATTTTTTTGTTCTATCATCAATACTTTCCGCAGCGCATGCGATGAAAGACATTTTATGCCTATTTTTTTACACCTTGGGTTGGTTTTAGTAGGGATTTCTAAGGATCTCTATTTTTTTTTAGAAATAAATATAGCCTATGTTACTCAGTGATAATGTAGCTTTCTAACGGCAAAAGAATTTTTGAAATCGGTCCAGTAGTTTTTGAGTTTATTCGTTACATACAAAAATACAAATCTTTCCTCTTTATAATATTAGTGTAGATGTAGATAGGAGTAACTTTGTCAACGTATGTACAGTCAACAAAAGAGATAAGTATGCAGGATCGTCGGATATAGTTGCAGTTTAGTAAGAAACCGATGGATGTTGTCGAATAAAATTTTATTTTATTTATAGAAAACAAACAGCTCATTTATCAAATTAAATTTCAGTCGACAACATCCATCGGCTTCTTACAAAACTACAACTATATCCGACGATCCTGCATACTTATCTCTTTTGTTGACTGTACAAAAGCTTTAGAGTGGAGCGATAGCAGAATGCAAAAGCAAGCGAAGCGAGCTCGAAAATTGTAGAATCCTGCCTCGGGTAGGTTATGGTCTCTATTATCTTACTAACAAATGCTAGATCCTCGTTGATGACTATACTGCATCTCGAACATTTTAACAATTAAGGGCCTATGCACACCACGTTTTTTAAACGCGCCGTTGATGCGCGTTTGCAGCGATACAGACGCGATACGCACGCAAGTCAGACGCAACCTGTAGACCTTTGCACACCTGTATAAATTCAAATACGCGTTTGAATCGATACAGACGTGCGTGTGTAGCGATACAAACGCGCTGGCATTTTGCGTTTTTAAGCAGAACCTCGTCAACAGACACCACGTTTTTTAAACGCGCCGTTGATGCGCGTTTGTAGCGATACAGACGCGATACGCACGCAAGTCAGACGCGATGCTAACGCGCGTTTGTATCGATACACATGCGCGTTAGCATCGCGTTTGTATCGATACAAACGACAAAAAACTGCTCTGTAGGATAAAAGCGCGCCGTCGACGCGCGTTTCTAAAACGCGCGTCGACGGCGCGTTTAAAAAACGTGGTGTGCACAGGCTCTTAGAGCCCATGATTTGTCTCACGCGTCCGTGCGACCATAGAGTAAGTAATGTCCATTATATGTAAGAAGAAACGGGAGTCCTATAGAAAATGATGAAAAACGTCGCTTGTGTGAAACTTGTACTAAAACTGAATACCAACATAGCAAAAATGACACAGACTGCATATGTTAAAGCGAGACAGCGATAGCCGCCATTATGTTTAGTACACGTTTCATATTTTCTTTTTTTATTAGACAGTTGCGTCAGACTGCGTGCGACAACGCGTGCGCGACACGACTCCACTAAAATGACTGCTGTGAGAAATTTACCCTGTTGCTACTGTGGCGCCTCTAAATTGAAAGCAGTTTGACGGACAATTTCACAACAGAGACAGTTCTCCGTACAGTAGTAACCCCCAATGTACAGAATAGTAAATATTATAGATAGGCGAGTGTAGAAATTTTACAAGGACTGACAATGGACGGTATATCGGTTCAAAGAATTTATTTATCAAAAATAACAAACATTAGGTAAGTAGTTCACTAAAGGATGATTTCCACCAAACCGCTCGCATCACATTCACATCGGATCAGAAAGGATGCGAACGGATGCGGCGACAGCCGATCGCTTCCGGCAGCATGTCGACGCCTACGATCGGCTCCGTACCGTCGTATCCGTTTCTGCGCCTAGTCAAATAGTTTCATTCCTACCGTGTTGACGTGTTCTAATTTTTGAAAATGGTTGAAGTTGACGTAGTATTGTTGGCTATTGCATTAGAAGAAGAAGAAAATAATCATAAAACACAGAAGAGGAAAAGAAAAATTTTGACGACAGCCGAAAGGATACGACGACAGGCGTACGGAGCCGATCGCGCGTCGCAGACTCGCAGCATACTTTCGGCCACGATCGCGCGTCGCAGACTCGCAGCATACTTTCGGCCACGATCGCGCGTCGCAGACTCGCAGCATACTTTCGGCCACGATCGCGTGTCGCTGAAGACGCTCGCGGTCAAGCTGCTGTGCGCGGCTTGGTAATATAGACTTTAAATACTGTGTACACGATTTAATATCGTTTAAACATTGTAAAATCCGTTCCGATCCGATGCTATGCGAGCCTTTTGGTGGAAATCATCCTTTACACATGACAAACTTAAAGAAACATAATGTTCTTAAATACTTATTACTAGTAAAATTGTATAAGTATATATTATAATATAATAATATTACAATAATAGATTAAGTACAGACGCCAGCACATCAACCTACTACAATCTGTCAGATTTCTGTAATAGATTTTCAACTTTATCGCTAAAGCATAAGGTTCAATGTTGATTGGGAAAATTTGACAGGTGTAGGTTGATGTGCTGGCGTCTGTACAACAGTCCTATCAGGGTTGGGTGGAACACATGTTTGATTTTATTTACATTCGTTTTTGTAAGTTTTATAAAATAGTAGGTAATCTGTATTGCAGACCACATGATTCTTAAAAAAAATCAACACAATTTAAATATAATTCAACAATAAAACAGTTTAACAATAGAATGGCACAGTACATTCACTCTTTTAGTTTTTCATCTAAGACACTATCAATAAATGTTTGTTAAAGTAGGTACGTATTTATTGCAATAAATCATCCAACCCTGCTTTATAGCCTTAGTTTAAACATAAGCGATCTAATCAAAACGAATTCTAACTTTCAAGCTTAAACCTTCAAGCCAGTTTTTGTATTTTGAACGTTATTCGGAATGAGCTAAAGCTCTTATTACAACAATAAATAATAATAAGAAAAAAAATATCATTGACGTGTAAAAGTGTTTGTACAAACCTACTTACAGAAAATAAATCATTTATCATCGTCGATGACTTTTATCATTTAACATTGACAAATTTTGGGCATGAACTTCCTTTTTTGGTTTCAATGGAATTTGATATACCTACTTGAATTGAGCTGTGCCCACGTTAGTTGTAGCATAAGTCCTCAAACGTGTAGCCTAGGTGAATGGAAGTCATGGCCAAATTTTAGAATTGATCATTTAATGAAGTCTTCGGTCATTTCATGATAATTATGTTTGTGTTTCATGAAATGGCCAGCTAAAATTGACCATATCGTTTAAACGTCAACGTTTAATGATATGATAGTCGACGTTTAGCCATATCAATAATGTGGATTATCCATGGTTAAGGTGTAGTAAACATTCTAAATAAACAAGGAACTTTTGTATTGCTTTTGTACACAAACAATAGCTTAAAATATAAATAAAAATCTTAACACTTAAACTTAAATAAAAACAAAACGAGATCAACGCCTCTGCCGGTGGATAATCTAACTATTTTACGATATGTTCACTACTTTTTGATAATATTATATCAGAAATATTTATTTTACATTAAGTAGTGCGTTTAACTGTTTATCATCAAACGTTGAGTATTCAAATGATCAGTTATTCACAACCATCCGACAGGCTATCGTATCGAAAATGACACATTTCGATAACTTTATTTACCTTGCCCCCGACAGCAAACAGCTGTCGGAAGAATAGCGGTCGTCTATTTGATTTAAACTGACAAAATGTTCGGGTTTTGGACTTGTGAACAACGTTTGAAGACTCCTACGATAACATTGATTGATGTTCGATACGATATGGAAGCGTATCGTGTGGTTGTGAATAGCTTTGCTGGCCAGACTACATCATGATGTGACCAGCGATCGATATTCTATTTTATGAAATACAACCATTTCATGAAATGGTCGAGCACTTCATGAATAGATCGACTCTAAGAGCTGGCCACGACATGGACACAGGCTTGAACTGAAGTTGGAAGTCGTTTTGTAAAGAAGGCTTCTCCACACACACATATACACACATCACGTGTGCGATGCTCCGTCCAAGCGACCAGTCTTTAGTGTGGGCTACCCTGTTATTATCCCATTTGAGGCTGGCAGCCTTCTTGCCCCATAAATAAAACCCGTTTTTTTTTTAACACACTATCATCACAGCCTTACCTAATACAATAGTTTAGTTATAGTTATAAAAGCTTACAATTATTAGACTTAAGGTCATGACACACTATACCGGCACCGCACCAACCCAGCAATTAACTTATCATTCAAATTAGAGCATTAAATCGTGTGTCGTATATAATGTCAATATGAAAAAGCCAACGGCGCGGCGGACAGTCAGCGCGCTTGCCGCTACCATACAACTCGACTCGCAGGTCCCGCGCTGCAAGCGAGCGGACCGCGTTCTTATTGCGCGCCGACTGCGAGTCACCAGCGACATTATAATAATAATTTATATTTATTTCAGACATACGTCCATACATTTTTACAAAGAAATCGTTAGTAGGGTTGTTAGTAGTACACACACACACAAAAAAAAAAGGTGTTAGTAATTTGTTAGTAAGTAAACAAAAACAAGTTATACACTATGTCTATTTCCTATTACTGTGCAGGTGTACACTTGCCCAGTACACAATAAAAGGACTATCTATTTTGCAAGCTAACGTTCTGAGGACAGTGTTGGTGCTACCCTGCTCAACATCGATGCAGTTCTTTTCCTAATTAAGCAAAAGAAATCATCGATGGATCATTATGAAAACGTGCAAGTCGTAGGCGTGCTCAATCATAAATATTTACAAATGCCATATAACAATTGTGTTCGCGGTGTCAGCAAGCTTGCACTTCGCGGACGACGCATAGTTAGCGCTCTGGCGGGTAGGGGTAGCCTAAATTTGAGGCGACGCGACGCCCGTGCTGCAGCTGTGGTCACAGGCACAGGTCCAGTTGAAAACCAGCGTCAGGCACTAGTTGTCTGGCATTTTTGCTGAACTGGACCTTTTTAGCGCAGCCGCGAGGCACACTTTCCTGCTTATTTTTTTCTTAAATCGTACTTTACACTTTTTATTTTGACCATATTTTTTTTTCTTGTTTGTTTTTATCTGATGTATGTATTTGGTGTATTGTGTGTCTTTTGGCTTGTGCTAAATAATTTTTTTTTGTTTCTTTCTGTGCAGTTGCGGTGCCGATATAATGCCACGACGAGTGGTTCGTCAACTCGTCCTACATGCCGACGGCCGATTTGGGACGACTTGAAGAAAATCAAAACACATTTTGTTTTGGGCCGTAGGCATATAGGACGAGTTGACGAATCACTCGCCATGACCTTTACAATTAAATATTATTATTATGAACAACCATGAGTCATCTTCCTGCCCTTATCCCATGTTACTTAGGGTCGGCGCAACGTTTTCTTCTTCCATTCTCCTCTGTTCTCTCCCTTCTCTTTTAGTCCACTCAACGAATAACCCAAAAGGAGGTGTAGAGTGCGTGAGCTGGGCCCTAAGCGATTTCTTCAGAAACTTGTTCAGGGTGCTTAGGGAGTAAACATACTAAAAGACCCCCCCTCTAGGAGGTGAGCCGGAGTGAGGGGGGATAAAGGTTCCCACTTTTCAGTTTTTCACCGTTTTAACCTTTTAACCGCTTACGTCGGATTAATCCGACAAATATTTTCGTGTCCATTCCGCCAGGGTCGTATATATACGACAAAATAACACAGCTCGTTTAATCTGAATTATTATTACATCATCACAGCTCGTTTCATCGGCGTTTATTTTTCGTTTTTTTTTTTTTTTTGTTCGGGCGCTGGGGGCACGCCAACTCATATAAAGTCGGGCGGTTAAAAGGTTAAAGATATTAGCGAAAAACTCAAAAGTAGAAAGTTTTATCCCCCCCGCCCCTCTCCGGCTCACCTTCTAGACGCGGGGACTTTTCGTATGTTTACTCCCTAAGCACCTTGAACAACTTTCTGAAGAAATCGCATAGGGCCAGCTCATGCACTCTACAACTCCTTTGTTAATGGACTATTTCATATCATTCCTCAACAATCCATCAATCCATCCATCTTGTCTTCGGCCTGCCTCTCCCTCTCTATCCATCAACATGTATATTCATCACTCTTTTATAGTCACATGCGTTTCGTCCCTTCTCATCATATGCGTTTCGTCCCTTCTCATCACATGCTCATACCAAGCCAAACGATTTCCTTTCAACTTTTCTGTCACTGTCGCGGTGCGCCACTTTCAAACTTCCTCTTATATACTAATTTCTTACTTTAGAGAACAACCATGAGTAATTTTACAAAATGCAGCTGTCACATGTCTTCGAACTTTTGGTTCTAGGACCTGCCAGTTTCCTCAAGATATTTTCCTTCACCGTTTTGAGAGCAGTGGCAATGAAATTATTTCCACAAAGTGCCTGCCTGGGTTCACACCTTCGTACCCACGACCTTACAACATCAGTCGGGGCCGTCAACACGGTGCCACCACTGCTCTCCGCCCTGACCTTAAATATACATTCGAATAAAATCTACATGTTTGGTTATCTGTGTGAACGTAGTACTTTCGTGAATATTACAATCGTTTTCACTCCTCGGGGCTGTGGAGACAATTCCTCTGAGGTAGTACCTATCTGAATCGAGAAAAACGAACCCCCCACCGCTGTCGCCCCTGCACGGCGCTTTACCTGGGACAAGAGGTTAAATGTCAAACGTTAGTATCATCTCTCTAGCCCTTCCCTAACTCGGTACATCACTACAAGGTTCTTTTAGCGCGTGCGCATGGCCCATATCGGAACTAAAGCCGCCATCTTGTTTTGTCAAAACAATTTCTGTGACAATTTGACAAATGTTTACCAACAACGGCCCCCTGTCAATGTCCCTCGGGCGCCATTACATGCTCAGTGTCGGGCGCCAAAAGATTCTTGTAGCACTCAATGTTGGGGACGGTTCCAGTCCAACCGTATGCAGCTGAACACGTGGAGCGACTGCCGACTATTTTTCACGGAGCGTCTGCCTTATGTGATCTCCACAACCAAGTTAACTACTTGGTAACACGATACCGCTTAGTAAGACTGATTCTTACACTGTCGGGCTTCTAACTACCCGCACCTAACGACTGTCAAAGATCTACCAATGACAACCGCGAAAGGCGACGCAAGAAGGAGTCTGAAAGTATCATACGCCTCGAATAGGGTTACGTTCCTTTCACAGTAATTTACCTACCTCTGATTTTGCATCATTGCTTAATCATAGTAATCTTTATTCTCGTTACAATAAGCTTGCTATTGGGTTGATGCCACCGACAAGTATGTCGAAATCACGGTGATCTTTATGTTTGTTATAATAAAGTTGATGTTCGATTGCTGCTGTCATAGGTACCTAAAATGACTGGGTATCTTTATTTTCTTTAACTCACCATTCCCAAAGCCAACGCAAATCTTATCGCTGGTGATGTGCCCTTTGAAGCTCAGTGATGATGCCTCGATGCATTGCGTAATGTCCACGTAGGGCAGTTCAATGACCTTGAGGATCTGAGACCAGTTCTTGCCGTTTTCTTCCGTGAAGCCCCAACCCGTCACCTGGAAGGAAATAACATAAATGACTGGGCAGGTCCATTCAAATCTGTGTGTTTCTTTCCCCAAAAGACCATTTCAGTCACTACCCTACATGGTCCTCACAGGACCTGACCAAGATTAGGTATGTCTAAGAGACTGACCTCTGATTTTGTTTCGGTGTTTCCTCTTTGAGAAGTCGTATAGGAAACTCCGACCTCATCTAATCTGCATTCGCGATTTATTTGCCGAAAATGTAAACAAATATGTGTTTATGGAAAAACAACTTTAAATCAGGGACTTGAAACGTTACTCAAAATAACGTTGCACGTAGTTCCGGTAACTACCGATAGTTTGTACCGTACCACCAGGATCGTAACAAAATTAATTCCTAGGCTATAATGATACTGACAAACGGAACGAAATCTTTAACTGCGGGGCAATTGCGTAACACATTATCAATCGGAATCGGTTTCATTTTGACAGTTCAACAACATTCATTGCGTTATGTACGTGTTGAGCAGACAAATTTGAACTTATGAAGCAATGGATTAGCAATTTGCTTCATAAGTGTTACGCAATTAGGGTATTATCAATATAATTATCGTTATTAGTATAACGATATAATAACGGTATTCACTTCGATACCCAACATTGCCAGCTTCATGACTTATAAGATGACGAAAAAGTATGAATAATAACGTTACAAATGAATCTATAACGTTTCACCTGTAACGTTATTGCAAGCGGATAAGCTTAAATGTTACTGATACCTAAGTATAACTTTACTTATAATATTGTTCTACGAAAATTATATTCTATAACGTTTTCTTTTTGTAACGTTATTGATATTTTTAGGTGTTAGTATGTACAGACGCCAGCACATCAACCTACACCTAACTGTCAAATTTTCCCAATCAACATTGAACCTTATGCTTTAGCGATAAAGTTGAAAATCTATTACAGAAATCTGACAGATTGTAGTAGGTTGATGTGCTGGCGTCTGTACCTATCGTTACAAATTTTTAAACGTTATAAGAGCAATAAAGTTGAAAATCTATTAAAGAAATTTTCATATGCTAAACAATTTATTTCTTTCTGAGTGTACACTATACTAGCGGCCCTGGTATGATGGCTAGTGATGTTCGCTCGTTTTTTATGAATTTTCCCTCACATTGAGCACTGTGTGAGGAAACTTACGATAACATTAGTTGGTAACGGAACGAAATTCATTTCGTTTTCAAGTCCCTGCTTAAATCCTACACTATAAAATTTAGTTTACGCTAAAACTTCAAGCATTTTTCTAACGTTACTTTTTCAATAGTGCTAGTCACTCTGAAATCAACTTAATTGCTATTAAAAATAAAGTTGATATTTGTTTAACTTGAGAATAGACTTGGTGTGTTCCCAACCAGTCACACTGTAACATGTCACAGTGTGACTCGTTGGGAACAATCGGTTAGGTTAGGTTAAAACTGAGACCCCTCTACGCACGAGCCGAGCGAGCGAAGCGAGCGGTGCCGCGGCAGCGGCCGGCGAGTGCCAGAAACGACTTGCGCAAATAGAAAAAAAAGAGCTAGAAAGAGAAAATTGCGAGTTCCCGTGACTGGTAGTGTGACCGGTTGGGAATTTTTTCAGAAAAAAATCCCATCGAGTAACAGTGTGACATTTGAGGGTGTTACTCGTTGGGAACAAATGATAGACTTTAGTGTTAAATTACAAACCTACGTACAGAAACAAAATCATTTATTATCACGCCTGTATTTCTTGGAGGGGTAGGCAGAAATGCATAGTAGATACATCTCTTAGATAATAGAATTCTTATTCGCAAGGTAGTTCGGTAGTCATACAAAACCGTTTTAGGGCCGACACAAACCTGGCGTAACGCAGTAGGTATAGGTAGAGCGGTTTTTCCGGTAAACAAATATCAACATTGTATCTCTTAAAATAAAGTCGAAAATAAATGTTCACGTGAATGTTCTCTCGGACTAATAATCGGATATTATTATATTTCATTTTCATTTCAACTTAGACGGCGCCTGTAGCTTTGGCGTCCGTATCACGCACTTCATGCGACAGATTGCCAAGCGTATTTTTCAGGCGCTTTATAACTGACGGTGCTTTAACACCATCATCTGCCTAGCTTTTTCCCAACAATGTTGGGTTCGGCTTCCAGTCTAACCGGACGCAGCTGAATACCAGTATTTTACATGGACCGACTGCCTCGTGGTTGGGTTGTGGAGGCCGAATAGAAAAAGTCAAAGTCTGACAAACGGTAACGACTGTCAAAGATCCACGAATGACTGCCGGGACCAACATCTTCACGTGCTTTCCGAGCCACGGAAGGGTCTTGGTATGTAAAGATAATCACCCATCCACAGACCAACAGCTTAACCTGATCGATCGACCCGTGCGGCTGTTATGACTTAGCCACAAGCTTTACACCATAAAATAAAATTAAGGAAAACCTATTTCAACAAGCGCAAGGTTGATATTTGTTTGACGGTGAAAACCGAGCTTTGCCATATCTGCGTCGGCTTTTAAGCGTCACTAACCTTCCCCAAATTTCCATGTTGCAGCTGTTTCTTTTCTAAATTATCGTCAAAACTCAAGCAGACATGTCCGACGACCGCTGTGTACTCGAAAGGAGTCTCCAGGATCAGCACCGCTATGTCTTCTTGGAAGTTCATTATATTGCCTCGGAAGCGGAGAGGGATGTTGATTTCTTTTACCTGTTGATCATAATGTATCGCACGTCACTTGTCATTACAAAACCAGCGCCAGACAATGCCCAGACAGCGTCCGTCTGGAATTACTGCTGAAGTGGACTTTTTTGGCGCAGCCGTGAGGCACATAGGATTTAGAATAATTTTTATTTTGTATTTCGTGTATCATGAACTGTTGCCAAATAAATATTATTCTTTCTTTCTAATATCCCTCTAATATTATAAATGTGAAAGTTTCCTAAGTTTGCAAGTTTGGATGTTTAACTGTTGGTTGTTGTAATTTCAATTGTATCATATATTGCAATCACTGCTTCAAGCTTATGTGAACAGAACAGCACCCTAATTGCGTAACGCACTATCAATCGGAATCTGAATCATTTTGAAGCAAATTGCTAATCCATTGCTTCATAAGTTCGAAATATGTGTCTGCCCAACACGTAAATAACGCAATGAATGTTGTTGAACTGTCAAAATGAAACTGATTCCGATTGACAATGTGTTAAGCAATTAGGTACCCCGCAGATCAAGCTTATTTAATTGAATGTGTGATCTTCCTTACCTACGTTACGTTTTCCATGACTTAAGTAGTCTATTTGTGCACAGAAGAACGTGACTACATTTTTCTGTGCACAAATAGACTACTTGCATAAAAACATGGTAGGTACTTATAAAAGATGGTAAAAATACAATTTAGAGCAAAACATGTTTTGCTATAATATAATATTAGCATGCAAATTTTTCAATATGCAACTGAGATTAACATTGTTTCACAATGAACTCCTTAACACTATAAAAACTAAGTATTAATAGATAACCACTCGTAAATTTTATTTTTAAATAACTTGGTATTTAAAATTTTGAAATTATTTGGTAACTTATTATATAATCGAATACACATTGCAAGGCAGCTTTTATTATATTTAGTTAGCCTTGGAATTTCACTTAATACGAGCCTGTTGGGGTCTCGTCGGTTTCGGACATTATATTAGGTCACACGAGCTATAAAATAGTATACTATAATTATACCTATTTAATTTCCTTCAAATTTATTGTAATCAATTTAGCTTTTAATAATATAATTTTTTATTTGAAACTATGTATTCTACTTATTACTTGTTTAACAATGTGAACAACTCAGTGGCGTGCGTTGGTTTTCAGAATAGGTAGGCGCTAGGCCGGGTCTAGGCTAGGTAAACGCGGTCACTAATCAGAAAAAAAAGTGAGATCAAAAGTGTGGTTATTTGAGTAGGCCATGCTTAGAGTAAGAAAGCTATAGAGCAACGGGTAGCGTGGCTGCACATGAGACAAAACACTAACATAACCATAATGTATATAGAACTCAGTGATACCATAAACCTTACCCATTACTTAGAAAAAGTCAGTTTGTTTAGCTACATAAGTAGCTGGCCTTAAGAAAAAACGGGCACGCACTGAGAGACGGAAATAGTATAGCTTTGTCCTTTTCTGTTACTTATAATAACTCAATACTATATCCCTTTCTTGTGGGAATGAAATGGAGCTACCCGCCGTCTATACTTTTCTTTGTCTAAGAGGCCATGCCTACTTAAGGGTGATAAATTGCGAAGGTCGAACTTCCTGGTATTACGCGTGAGACGTACGTAGGTATTTTTAATTTGTCGTATTAATTTGAACAAAGACCAATGACAATGTGCGAATAGTACGGGAGCCGAGTAGGCCGTCCGGCGGCTGCCTACTGCCGCGCGTGTTTGTATGAAGATTTTGTTTTTTGTTAGGTTAATGCTAGTTAATGTAGAACAATGCTCAAAGTTATTTGGTCGGGGTACCCCCTTAAAACAAAAGGATATTTAGGCGTCGAAGTAGGTAATCGTCCGAACATTGTTATAATTACAAACTATGACAGGGGGTTGCAACTTTAGTACTAGTAAGTGTCTAACAATAGACGACGTGATTTCTAATATTATTCCAAATAAAATATATAAAAACTGAGCTTTATACTTTAACGAATTTAAGGTTCAATTTTATGCAACTTTGCTAGGTACTTGTTACCTGCTAAAGCCACACATGAATCCATGATCCAAACTTAATAGTTCGTTCTTACCTGTATTGGGGAAATACCACAGATATAGATAGATCTAGATAACGCAAGTATCTCGCCCCACCCCGGGGCCTAGCGCCAGCGCTCACGCTCACCCAGCCAGCAGTACACAGGACTGAGTACGAAAGTGGCGGCTTACGATTTTTGTACTTAAGCTAGTGCGATTTTTGGCACGCGAAGTAGTTGCTCTTGCGTTATCTAGGTGTATATATATCTGTGGGAAATACACAGATAAACTTTCAGCTTTTACAAAATAACGAAGGTCTTTAGGGGCAATTTTCGTAATTTTAAGAACGTTCACAGTCAGAAGCCCAATTCTCGTAATTTAAAACGTTCAAAATCTAGTCGCAGTCTCATCTCGGTGACAAACAAATGTCAAAAACTTTTCAAAATGTAGGGAAATTAGAGGTATTTTTGACAGATTGAGACTGAGATCAGACTGTGAACGTTTTTCAAATTACGAGAATTGCCCCTCTGGTCTCAGTCTCAATCTGTCAAAAATACCTCTTATTTCCCTACATTTTTGACAAGTTTTTGACATTGATTGTCGCTAAGATGAGATTGTGACTTGAATTTGAAAGTTTTTTAAGTACGAGAATTGGCCTTCTGATCGTCGTGGGGTCTTACATCAGACTTCTGCGCGTGCGCATCGTTTTGGTCATCATGGTCATCCCAATCGCGGTAGATCTTGCCGGCTGCCACCGCGAACTTGGAGGCAGGCAGTTTTTTTTCGACATCATTCCAGAAGCAGTGAGCAGCTGGAAACAATAAAAATAAGTTAATTGACACTTTGAAAAAGTCAATTTCTTTCTTTGCTGGATATATAGGTACTGTGAATAAAAATCATGTAACTCATAATCACATGGTAGCTACTTTAAACGTTGATAGTGTCGTTCCAACATAACCTGCAAGGGCAGCAAGCTGAAGTGGCAGTGGGCCACTGGGCCCACCAAGTATGGCGGAGGACTGAGAGCTATTGTAGCGAGTTCTCAAATATAGCATAGCGTGGGTCACCCGTCAGCTAGATAGACCGAAGATCTTGAAACAGCGACTGGATGCGGAAGGCAGTAAACCGAGTTTTATGGCCTTGTTGCGCAATTTGGGAGAGACCTATGCACAGCCGTGGACTGCAAATCTGAGATCTAAGGCTGAGAGTAGATTAACTTATCGTACTGATCGAAAGTAGGGAGTAGAAACGGCCTTCATAATATTTACAAGGATCACCTACCAGAAATAACAACACTATTGGAGACAATTGATCCGCCACAGATCTGCTTGTAAGGCGTTTCGTCCTTCTGGTAGACGCCAACATGCCACGGCAGCTCTCCTCGGTCGGCTGGTCTGCCGCCAACAATAAGGGCTACGCCATTTGAAGTAACTCGGCCACACTCTGAGAGTAAACAGTTTATTCAAAAGAGTGATTAAACGCTTTTAGGCAGAGGTGAAGGGGCGAATCGTTCATGTGCTTATACAGGGTGTAATTTTAATCACCGCTTTCCTCTTAAGAGGTCATTCTACTCATCATTATGATCAACTTTTACTATGGGACCTAACCTGAAATCGTAAAAAAAAAATCAGCTGTTCACTACATTTATGTTCGCATAACTCGGCAAAATGTAGGGAACAGCTGATACGGCTGATTTTTTTTTTACGATTTCAGGTTTTGTCCCATAGTAAAAGTTGTTCATAATGATGAGTAGAATGACCTCTTAAGAGGAAAGCGGTGATTAAAATTACAACCTGTATAAGTTATAATACCTATCAATAGTGCTATTTCTGCATTTCTACAGAACAACCGCGGCAAGCGCAGCGTAACCTGATCGATCCACCTGTGCGGCTGTTATTATTTAGCCATGGGCCCCTCGCTTGCCGCGGTTGGTCTGTGGATGGGTGCCATCTTTACATACCGAGACCCCTCCGTGCCTCGGAAAGCACGTTAAGGGGGAAGTGCCAGGGTAGCGCGCGAAATTCAAATTTTCTTACGTTTTTCGCAATTTTCAGATCAGTGTCAGGTTGTATTTTGATCAAAAGTTTATTCGCGACAATAACAGGTACGTATTTACAGAATTATAATCATTAGAATCATTAATACATCTTTCTAAGTTAGATTTGTACCACGACAACAAATCTCTTATGGAAAACTGCTTAGTGGTACAATCTAACTTAGAAAGATGTATTAATGATTCTAATGATTATAATTCTGTAAATACGTACCTGTTATTGTCGCGAATCAAATTTTGATGAAGATACAACCTGACACTGGCCTGCAAATTGCAAAAAACGTAAGAAAATTTGAATTTCGCGGTCTACCACTGCGCATTCACCTTAAGTCGTTGGTCCCAGCTGTCATTCGTGGATCTTTGACAGTCGTTACGAGTAGTGAGAAGCCCGAAAGTCTGACAACCCGTCTTACCAAGGGGTATTGTATTACCCAGTAACTGGGTTGTGGAGGTCAGATAGGCAGTCGCTCCATGTAAAATACTGGTATTTATTCAGCTGCATCTGGTTATACTGGAAGCCAAGCCCAACTTAGTTGGGAAATGGCTAGGCAGATGATGAGTGCTATTTCTGCAAAAGTTATTTCAACTGTCTTCCTGCCCTTGTCACATGTTATATGGAGTCGCTCGTAACAAAATGTTTGTCCCTTCCATTCTCCACTATCACATAATTCACTTCTTTTATGGTGAGACTCAGTCAGTCTGTCTGTCTGTCCGTATGTAACAGCTGGATATCTCAAGAACTACTAATGCTATCAACTTGAAATTTGGAATAGTTTTAGACGACGTTTGCCCAACTATTTTGCAAAAAAAGAAAGAAATAAAAATATATATGTTTTTTTTTGGAACAGGGACTGAAAGGCGGTCTGAAAAATTCGCAGTGAGGCTACTACAAATATACAGGATGTAAGGGTGAACAGTGGCAACTTTCAAAGGACGGATAAAATTCTACTACTTGAGATTGGTTGATTCTTTGGTCAAACCTTGGGAGCAGTTTGCGACGTGGTCCCAGCTTCCGTTGATGCATCTCATGGAGTGGTGGGTGATGAGTGCGTCGTTCGGGTTGTTACATTCGGGTGATACGACTGTGTCCAATGGTACGTAAGTGTTGCAGGGGCGGCGACCCTCAGTGGAGCTGCAATAGTAGCGGGCCGATGTGTTGTTGTCTAGCTTGCAGAAACCTGGAACATAGGGTGGATGTTTTAGCCGAGGACACTCCAAGGTGTAAGAATTACATATATGCTTTTTACCAGATATGTAATTTTGTTTTTAAAATAAAGTTAGATCGGTCCCGATATAGCTCTTTTAATAAACACCTTACGAAAATCTTTTAAAATTACTTTATTTTTGATAACTTTCGCAGAATCAAATACAACATACATGCGCGTTGTTAGCGTACATGTAATGTCATCAAATTATGTACCAATAAATTGTATTTACTTTACAGGTAGTATTAAACATAACACACTCTATCAAAAGCTTCACGTAAGTCAACAACACAGCTAAACTATGCATTCAAAAGATTTTAGAAATCATCGGCTTACAAAACAAGGTTTATCTTTAAAGGATATTATCATTCATTTCGTACTCAAAATATAATTAAAGTGCCGGCCAGAAAAAAGTACTGCTGTCCTATGAGAAATGACCTCTTGAGCATTTTTTACTATTAAAACGAAATTCTACTACCTACTTACTTGAGGTTGAAAATGGCAAAAATCATATTTAAATATGTGAGACAAAAAAAATTAAAAACTAAAAACAGACTAATGAAAAGGATGAAGCAAGAAAGTACCTTCCCGTAGTCGCATGCCGCTGTACTAACATACACATAAATAAGCAATGGTAGTATGCGACCAAGTTTCACCCTTTTCAGTAAGTCGCGTTTTTGGGACGGGGTCTATAGTACTTTGCCCATTGTCCTTTAAGTTTAAGTGTAGGTCTAAAGGGCCTATGCACACCACGTTTTTTAAACGCGCCGTTGATGCGCGTTTGTAGCGATACAGACGCGATACACACGCAAGTCAGACGCAGCCTATAGACCTTTGCACACCTGTATAATTCAAATACGCGTTTGAATCGATACAGACGCGCGTGTGTAGCGATACAAACGCGATGCTAACGCGCGTTTGTATCGATACAAACGACAACAAACTGCTCTGTAGGATAAAAGCGCGCCGTCGACGCGCGTTTCTAAAACGCACGTCGACGGCGCGTTTAAAAAACGTGGTGTGCACAGGCTCTAAATACAGAATTCGTTTTGTAATAACACGGTGTAGGAAATATCTTTAGATAATACTTACGAACGCATTTGGGAAGGGAACGAGAAGACCATGTTCCATTGACACACAAGACTGAATCTGTCTCCGAGCCTACGAGTATGTAGTCAGGTAGACAATTGACGGTCAGGACCATTGCATCCAAGCTCTCACCTGGTTTCGCAGTTGGAGCGTCCTTTATTATGTATTTACCGTTCTCAGGGTGTGAAGGCACGACACAGCCCCCCGATTGTTTTGGCCTGAAATTGTGTAAATTGTGAAATATCTGACCTCCGCATTCCCTCAACTCAGTTATAAATATCAAATCAAATATCGATGTGTAATAATTAATCCAAATCAACCAAGGTGAATGCGCAGTAAATTCAAATTTTCTTACGTTTTTTGCAATTTGCAGGTCAGTGTCAGGTTGTATCTTGATCAAAATATGATTCGCGACTATAATAGATATGTATTTACAGAATTATAACCATTAACACCGTTAATATATCTCTTTAAGTTAGATTTCTACCATAATCACTTTTCCATACGAGATTCGTCCTTATGTTAGAAATTTAACTTAAAAAGATGTAAGTTTGTATTAATAATTCTAATGATTATAATTCTGTAAATACGTACCTGTTATAGTCGCGAATTAGAAAAATTGAATTTCGCGGGCTACAACTGCGCATTCACCTTATAATATTATAAACACGAAAGTTTGTGAGGATGGAGGGATGTTTGTTACTCTTTCACATAAAAACTACTGAACAGATTTGGATGACAGATAGTTTATAACCAGGATTAACTTTGTATCTCGATATTCCCACGGGATCGAAACTTGTGCGGGTGAAACCGCGGGGTGTTGCTAGTAATATTATATTCCTTACCTGTTCATTTTATTTTCTGACTTTGGTTGCTGCTGTTTGTTGAACGTATCATATGGTTCATATGAAATGTACGAAGGCACCCGTATCACCTAAACAATGCAATTTATATTACTACTCCAAGTATGCAGCTTATTCGTTCGTTTTTGACAGCGTCTCTTCTTCTTTCGTCTTGTTCCTAATAGAACACCACCGTCTCCCTTTTTGTTAGATCAGCTAATATGACACCATTGTACAAAGGACATCATTCATAGCGTACGTAAATGTCTATTAACTGCTCTCAAATTACGATGTTTATTTTTTATTTGTACATACTTCTTTGACATAATCTTTTTATTATTTGACATTATATACAGACAGATTGTATAATTGCATAGCACAGATGTGAGTTCTATGTACTGTAGAGCTATCATTTACCGGGTAATATGTCTTTCATTGACTTGAATATGCCCTGG
Organism: Hydraecia micacea; assembly: GCA_914767645.1. NCBI lineage: Eukaryota > Metazoa > Arthropoda > Insecta > Lepidoptera > Noctuidae > Hydraecia > Hydraecia micacea. Next base: position 6,256,902 of record OU611803.1, read on the forward strand.
CAGCTGATAGTATGTCATGCTCACACAATTGTCTCGCTGTCGGTGGCGTGTGTGTTGGATCATTTAGCTCCCTTCAAAATGGTTGAGCTGAATGGTGCTGCATGTCGATTCTGTAAAAATCTCACCGTGAAAACTTGCGTGGAGTGAGCTGTCAGTGTCATCCCACTGATGCTAGGGATTGACCAAGCAAACATTTATAATCATAATCGAGATTTTAATAATATTTTTTATGTTAATTCTATTGAAAATTTTATATAATTTCAAAGCTAGTATTTTAGTGATCAAAACATTAATATTTTGTGGGGTTTTAAAATAAAATCTCTATTGAGAGAATTGCTTAACTTTTTTATGACCAAATGTAAGTATGTACCTACGCAGTATATTGATACTGCGTACATACCTACTTACATTTGGTCATAGGTAGTCAAAACATGTTCGGGATGTTATATTCAATTTAAAGTTGGTATTTTTTTAAAGTTATGCTTAAAACAGTTGTTATAAAAATAAGATTTTTGGCATTTTCAATCTCAAATAGCAGCCAAGGGGTTAATTGCAGACTTTTGCTGTAATAGTATCTAAGAAATGCTCAAGATGTTATTCCCCATAAGAAAACAGTACTTTTCTTTTCTGGTCGGCACTTTAATTTATGGGTACGTTATGAACTTATGAATGATGAGTTTATGAAATACAAACATATTTGCAGTTGATCAAATTAATTATGTGCATTTTGCATGCGTAAATATTCAACCCAACTACGGAACCTTTCAATGTGCCGACTGTGCGTGGTCCGATATAAACATGGTCAGTTTTTTAAATTTCTTTGGTAACCTACCACAAAAAAGAAACTATTTATTAGGTACTCAAGTAAACTAATAGAAACAAAAACTAACAAGCTCATACAACTAACAAAACATATTGAAATGTAAAGTGATTGCGGAATACCCAATTTATACAATTAATAATCATCATTCCCTATCTTTTGCTAAGCCTACCTAAAAAAATGTATACTGGGCATTCTGTAGCAAACTATTAGAAAGTATCAAAAATAAATAATTGTACAATAAATTAAAAAAAATTAAGCGGCGAGCGCATTCCGAAGATAAATATTCAAATATAGAAACAATTCGGCGCGAAGTTCAATAAATGACTATTATGGTCAAAGGTCCTCAGTTATTGACTCAGTTTCAATATAATGTCCAAAAAACTATTAAAATTACATTAAAAAGCATAAGTCATTATTATTAACAATGCTTATTGTTTTTAATGTTTAAAATAATTTTATTTCAATTTCCGAGTATCGATTTCCGATATTCGACATATTAATTACCCGAGTCAATCGAAATAAAAAAAAAATTGTTTAGCATTATCGCTTTCGCACATCATTACGATAAAAAAAAACAATAATGGACGGCGATTTTGAACACAAATTGAGTAGTGGTAATGAATAATAAGTGTTATTGGACCTGTGTTTTAATATTACGTTAAGATTTGGGCATTTTCGTGTCGTTCATAATATTTTCAATAATATTTGTCTCATTTTAAATCTTATCTACATGTGTGTGTGTGAAATTTGTGAAAAGTAAAAATGTAAACACGCACGATTGGCGCGAAACTTCGACATTAGATATCAAAAAAATTCATTACCACTACTTATTTAACTTGGACAATGGATGAATTCGTCAAATAATGATGTATTATTCACTGCCCATGTGGTGGAGTTTGAATGTTCGAAGTCCCCAAATTTTATGTTTTTTAGCCTCGACCTGTTAGATGATTTGCGTCTAACGCGCATGCGCGGCGTGACTCACGGCGTGAGTCTCACGCCGCGCATGCGCGTGAATTCTGGCTCGTTCCGAATTAAGCCATCATCACCCACAGCGCTCACTTGGATATTAAAAAAAAATAGTTTGATACCTAACGCGCATGCTCGGCGGGAGTTATGGCTCGGCACAGCGCTCACATAAGTAATTAGCGTTCCGATTTAGATAAATCACTATTATGGCAGCTAAACTATATTCACTTGAATAGGTACTAATGGTTGGATGGTTGGATTATAGTATTTATTTGTGTATACACCACGAATTTCTTCATCTTTGTTAAGGTGGCGACTGTACTGGCGGAAGCACGATTTAAAAAATGCCACGTTAGTTTAAAGGCAATATATTATGATGCGACTCAAAACAAAACAGCACAACAGGCTGTCATTCATTTGTGACAGCGCCCGCGGTGATAATTATTAATTTAGGGCATGGTCGCCGTTATCGGAAGATGGCGCATGCCATGACGTCATCTATGTCGACTTACGGGACATCGTTATCGCGCTCACGCTAATTCGGAAAAAGGGCCCTAATTCAATATGACCCACTTAATGATTCTTTACTTCGAAACCACATCAATTCCTTACCTATGTAATCACGACATATCTGCTATTTACGTATTCTCTATGACACAATTTAATGAACGAAACCGGTTTGAACTGTCAAAATACCACGCTTGACAACCGTACGACGTGGTAAGATTACGCGGGGAATAATAGGTAATTTATACCAGTGTAAGCAAGCTGTAAACGATTACAGTGCAATTCGGAATGTACCGGATTTCACTTCCAAGAATTTCGTAACCCATAGCAACATCACTTCGGCGTAGGGTTGCCACCAACCACTTCTTCATTTAAGGGTTACTAGCATAAAAAATACGGGTCTTAGTTATTTTTACGGGAGACACTCTGATTGCGAGCTGAGCGAGTGTCGATTGAACCGTTGAATTTTGTAATATTATTTGATTAATGTTCTTTTAATAGTGGCATCGGCGAGTTACCTAAGTAGGTATCTATTTACAATAATATATTTGCACGCGTAGAGGGGTCTGTGGCTAAATAATAACAGCCGCACAGCTCGATCGATCAGGTTAGGCTGCGCTTGCCGCGGTTGGTCTGTGGATGGGTGACCATCTTTACATACCGAGACCCCTCCGTGTCTCGGAAAGCACGTTAAGCCGTTGGTCCCGACTGTCATTCGTGGTTCTTTGACAGTCATTACGGGTAGTCAGAAGCCCGGAAGTCTGACAACCAGTCTTACCAAGGGGTATCATATTACCCAGTAACTGGATTGTGGAGGTCAGATAGGCGGTCGCTCCATGTAAAATACTGGTATTCAGCTGCATCCGGTTAGACTGGAAGCCGACCCCAACATTGTCGGGACGCCTTACAAGTTAAATAAGTAAGAACAAATCTTCAATGTGGTAATGACAGTGACTAACGCGCAAGCGCGGCGTGATCTTATCACTTCACCCGATTCACGCCATTAAATGTCATGGGTCGCGCGAAGTGATCACTTCACCTGATTCACGCCATTAAATGTCATGGGTCGCGTGAAGTGATCACTTCACGCGACCCATGACATTTATTGGCGTGAATCGGGTGAAGTGATAAGATCACGCCGCGCTTGCGCGTTAGTCACTGTCATTATCACATTGGAGATTTATTCTTACTTATTTAACTTGTAAGGCGTCCCAACAATGTTGGGGTCGGCTTCCAGTCTAACTAGTAACTAGTTCTAGTGAAGTGATCACGCCACACAAAGTGGGGTTAAAGTCTAACCATGGTCCGTCACGCGTCAGCAAGGCACACCGTTAGCACTCGGTGACTTGACACACTAGGCTATCTCTTCTAATTGAATAGATTAGCGTTGTTAGTCTTTACTAGACTCGATCTACCATCGCTCAAACTAACAAACAATGTCGATGCGTATTTTCATTAGTCTAGCTGTCTTAAACGTGAATCCATTTTCGTAATTTTTTAGTTTGGTATGTTGTTATTTAAAAAAATCATATTTTATTTTGGTCTATTGCTGATAAGTGTAACTATCATAGGAGTGGGAGAATCGTAGCGGTGGTTGGCTTTTTCTACTTTACCTAACTGATTTATAAATTAAACTTGAACATTAAAAGTTTTATACTGAAAAAATACGTTTTTGGACTTAACAGGTTTCTCCCAGACACCACAGATTTTATTTACTGTTAGTGCGTGACGCGCTCACGCCTCAGGCTATATTGACTAGTCAGTCTAGGAAAAAAAAAAAAATCTAGATTTTAAGTTTCTGTGCTGCTATTTTATTTAAAACCCCCATGAAATAATAATGTTTTGACAACTAAAATACTAGCTTTGAAATTATATAAAATTTTCAATAGAATTAACATAAAAAATATTATTAAAATCTCGATTATGATTGAAATGTATGCTTGGTCAATCCCTAGTATCAGGTGGAATGACACTGACAGCTCACTCCACGCTCACTTCGCCTAAGTTTTCACGGCGAGATGGTTACAGAATCGCAGTGCTGATCTATGCGTCATGTTCGTGAACGGGCGCCGTCAGTTGGGGCTGGTCATCACTCGGCTGCCTCGGCTTATTTTTATTTTTAATTATTTTATTTTTGGATTGTTGTTTTTTTTTTATTATTTACTATTTGCTGTACTCTGGACGCTTTTAACGCATACGTCTTTTTTTACATCGTTCTCACATATTATTATAAATTCAACATTAATGATGTAACTAATATTTTTGTAAAAATATAATTTAAAAGAGTGTCCATGGAGTTTCTTGCCCGTTCTTCTCCATAGGTACCTACGCTTTGGAATGGGCAACTAGCTTCATTTTATTTTTGACTGACCGACTTTTTGACAATTCAAAAGTGCCTGTAAATGAATGCTTTGAGTTTGAGTTTGAGACAATTTTAATTTTCCACCTCTTTATTAGTTGAAATGGCAATCATATCTCTTGGTTTTAGTAGATTTTTATATTTTGTTTATCCTTTTGATACATTCTTATTTTGTAAATGTGAGGACTTCGTAAGCCTTGTAGACTTTAGATCTGTAGACCATTTTTTATTTTTTATCAAGTACCTCGTACTTGTGGACAGGCCTACGCTGTCCTCCCATACCTACTGTAACTTGAAAACATTGTAAAAGCCAATTATTTTTAAAAGAGTAACCATGGAGTTTCATGCCGGTTCTTCTCCATAGGAAACGACCAATTGGAACCGTGCACCTAGCTTCTGACGTTTCATAAGTGCCCATGTTGGTTTATGTGAAATAAAAAAATATTTTGATTTTGATTTTGTACCCAAAAAATAAAGCTCCGGCCAGAAATAAAGAATACTTATTTGAATAACATCTTAAACATGTCTAATATTAAAACGAAAGTCTACAATTATTAACCCTCTGACTGCTATTTGAATTTGAAAGTACCAAAAATCATATTTTTGCCAACAATAGGTACTTTGGACATTCGATTAGTTAGAACGTCGCAAACAGTTAGGTAGCTATTGATTAGCTAGAATTCAGTTCTAATCCTGATAAACCATGGTGGAAATGGACATGAGCGTTAGGTATATATACAGGAAGGGCAAAAAATCGTGGATCAAACGAAACAGGGCGATAGTTGGGGTTATTTGTAGTAAAAAATATGTTAGTTGAGAGCCCTAACTTGATCTCCTTAAAAGTTATGACAATGTGATTTTTTTGAGCCTTATAAGATATTGAAAAAAGTGCCAATACTGATAAATCATGGTACCCACTGTCATAAAAGCACTGTTGTAGTGATGATACTTTTTTTTTATTTTTTTTCTATTTTATATATATATATATATATATATATATATATATATATATATACTACATTACATACATACACATACACATTACTATACACATACACATTATTACATTACTATATTTTTACTCTAAATAACCTCAATATCGCCCTGTTTCGTTTGATCTACGACTTTTTGCCCACCCTGTATTTTAATAGGCATTAAAAAGTAAAGTAAAAGATTAAGGAAAGTTTTTATTGTTTTTTTAACATAAGTACCTACTTATTTCGCTTCTGAGAGATCGGCAGATCACCCTTCATTAGCAATTTCATGGAGCAGTAGCTTTTCCAGGAGTTCTCAATTCGGCAATTAATTTCCCTTTTGTGCCTTTTTTCGAAAGAAACTAACTAGCCCAATTAGATTTATACGTGACCATAACCATCTTATAAAAAGTAAAAAACTTAGAGAATATCTAAAGATTTACAAACATAAACAAGGAATGTCCATGGCTTCAGAAACATAAACAAGGAATGTCCATGGCTTCACAAACATAAACAAAGAATGTCCATGGCTTCACAAACATAAACAAGAAATGTCTAATTTAGTCATCAGCATCTTGGGTTTTTGAATCATAGGTACCTAATTGACGTGAAATTAATGCTTTGAAACACACAGGCATAAACTTAAAATTATTAGGTCATAATTGGACCCTGTGTAGGGCACAGCAAAATAAGGGAGTTAGGAAAGAGGAAGCGTTTGTTAATTATATAACATTACTTAGCAAACTACTATATTATAATAAATGTAGGTACATATTTTTAATCGACTTAAAAGGAAGAGGTTCTCAATTCGGATGTTTGTCAAAGTTGTTACTTATTGGGGTACCTACCTCTAATCTAAAAATTCTCTCATTTTTTGATGATGGTTTGATTTTTTTGATGCTTCAGGGGTGGTCCCATATAAATTTTATGAACTTAGCTTGGGTAGTTTTTGAATTAGCTTCAATAATACGAATTTTTTCCACTTACTTTATATTGATGATGTTTTAATAGGTTCCTGTCACTGATATTCACATAGCAAGTAGTGTTATATGAATTTATGTGGGGTAAGTACAACTAAAAAGTGAAAAATAAAAACTTTTTTACAAAAAAAAAAAAAAAACAACCGTGTTCAAAAAAAAAAACACTAGATACTCATAGTGCAAAATAACTTTAATTTCGGAAGTCGGTGTCAAAAAACGAAAATGCGGATCCAACGACACCGACTTCCGAAATTAAAGGTATTTTGCACTTTGTAGTGTTTTATTTTTGGAAGTCGGTTGTTTTTTGACATTGGAAATGTCTTTTCGTTCGCTCCACTATAGGCTCCGATTTCAAGAAAAAGTGCGATCCCCTTATATCTCGGAGAGTTGTGAAGATATGATATTCAAATAAGATGCGTATTCACGAGAGCTGTAAGGTGCAAAAAGAATTATTCGAGAAAGTCAAAAACGAAAAAAGTTATGGCCGAAATAGGGAAAAAAAAATTTTGTTCAGAATTTTTATTTTGGCGCTCGATATTTTGGAAACGAAGAATGATATCAAAAATTTGAGAAAAATTCCTCTGGACAATTTAGTCAGCTACCGTTTGAGCCTAAAACAAAGGGTTTGCCCTGTAGCCTAACCATTTTGAAAAAAGTCAGAACGACATTATCATTCAACGTTGTAGTTTTATTTTGTAACCTTTTCCTTACCCCGACTTTCTCGTCGCTCAGCGACAACATTTTTTCCAATTCCGTAGATTCATTTCCAATGTGCTCGATATTCGTGTGAGGCACGAAATATGTGAATTTTTTTTATTATAAAAATGGTTTTTATGAGATATTCTAATAGCTTTAATATAAAATGAATGAGAAGTAAGGCGCAACTTTTTCACGACATATTTTCTTCATCTTTTTGCGACATCTGTTGAGTATTTGTAAAAACTAGTGGTTGGGAATGAAATTACCATAGACATACATAACCAGTAAAAACAAAATGTGACATTCTCTGTTCTTTGCCTGAATCCTTCTATCACAAAATTCATACGTGAAACCTTTTCAGACAGGAATATAAACTATCGCTGGTATTGACTCAAAACTCAAACTCAATGCATTTATTTCAATTAAATAAATTACAGGCACTTTTGAATTGTCAAGGGGTCGGTCAGTCAGAAAGATGAAGCTAGTTGCCCATTCCAAAGCGTAGGTACCTATGGAGAAAAACGGGCAGGAAACTCCATGGACACTCTTTTAAATCAAAGTAATTTGTTTACAAAGTCTTGATTACATCATTCATGTTAAAAATTATGCATGTGAGAACGATGCAGAACGTTAAAAGCGTCCATAATGAAAAGTCGAGAAAAAAAAAATCAAATATTAAATTAAATTAAAATAAGCCATGGCAGCAAAGAGATGACCAGTCACTGACGGCGCCCGTTCACGAACATGACGCATGTATTAGCACCATTCAGCTCAACCATTTTGAAGGGAGCTAAATGATCCAACACATGCGCCACCATCGGCGAGACATTTGAGTGAGCATGACATACTCTCAGCTGCCAGAGCACATTCTAGTCAATGAAAGACGTAGATACCCAGTAAACGGTAACTTTATAGTATGTACATAGTACTCACACATGTGCTATGCAATTATACAATACTAGGAGATTGAATTTATATAACATACCTGACATATCAGGTACACGAACTCCACGATAGTAATTATTATGATCACAGCCATCAACGCAATCTTCATTTTTCTTTTTGCCGACCTGTACGGCGGCGGCGCTTTCGGTGGATCCACATACATCGGCAGATTCATCTCTGTAGGCGCTGTATTTGTAAAGTTTTGTTTGTCATCTGTGGGCGAAAAGTTGGTTAACTTTGTGCTATCTATGGCTTAAGACATTTATTTTTCAAAAACAGAATACTATTATTCTCTTTGCATGAGAAGCACTAGGCTGGGTGCATTACAAACGTTCCTTGGAATTATGTTAGTAAAATAAACCATATACCCGGTTAGCCGGTTCGCTTGTACACCGAACTAAACTAACTAAACTATTACTAAAATTTCTAACTTTTTGCTATGAGAATCTTAAAGTTATTCTGCAAAAAACATCACTAAATTAAAAAATAATTTTTACACAACTAAAATCTAATTTGACAATGGCGACTCTACGTGGTACTTGTTTGCCTTACCCCGTGATTTTTTTAGAGCCGGAGGCGCGCAGTGTGGGCTACCCTGACGTGTATGGAATTTTTTACTTTTGCATAAGTATAGAATCTGAAAAATTATTAGGTAAGTACCTACATGTTGAGATTTAGGGGTTTATGGCAGTGGCGTACATTGCATATAGGCATATAAGCAGTGCCCACCTCGATATATCAACATAAGCCTGTCAATTACATTTTAGTATGTGTGCCCCACAATTAAGAAACTCACTAAATTATCATACCTAACAAAAAACAAAATCATCATACAAACACGCGCGGCAGTAGACAGTCGCCGGACGGCCTACTCGGCTCCCGTAGGTACTATTCGCACATTGTCATTGGTCTTTACGCGTTCAAGTTAAGGTGTATAGATGGCCCACTGACCTTGTGCATGTGGGCGGAGCCAAACGCCCTACTCCCGAATACGTAAAACGCGCGCGGTGGCGCACTACACTAAAACTAAGATCAAAGAATATGCAGAGACGCAGACATGCCGCACGTAGGTCGCTATTTTTGCCTACGATTCCAGAAGGGAATAGCGGATGCAAGGCTGATATATTTTGTATAGATAGATACTTATTACGTTTTATTATTATATTATTATTATTACTTATATGTTACGTATATTTTAAGTTTTTTCTGGACATTATTTTTTAGCATTTATGTGGAAGAAAATATATTTATTTAAGTCATAAGTAATTTATTTCATAACAATATAGATACATTGTGTTGAAATTAAAAAAAATAACGTATTACAATTGCAATTAAAATAAAATTCATTAAATACATTTCGAAAAGTCAATAAACCAAAAATAATTAAAAATCCAAGTATAATAAATTATAAATGTCGTCATGCGGGATCACGGAGTGGGCGCCCGCGTGGCGTGCTGTTTTCTATTATCATCCTTAGAGCAGCGCTGCGTGAGGCGGGGCTCCCGTCGCATGCGGCATAATAGGAAACAGCACGTCAAGGTACAAGTTCGAGATGGGCTGCAGACTGCAACCGCAGGCGACACTGCGGCTAGCGGCTGCGGTTGACCGCAGGGCTGCCTGCGGTTGCGGTTGCTTCTATTCCAAGCGCGGTGGCATGCCGCGGCTGCACAATGCATAGAACCATGCCTCAGTCACACCAATACCTTCGTGTGAGACAGAATGTCGGACAACACTATCGATAGTCGACATTTTTAACCGACTTCAAAAAAGGAGGTTCTGTATTTGACCCGTATGTAGGTATATATGTTTTATGTCCGCGATTTTCTCAAAAACTAATGAACCAATTTTGATCATTATTTCACTAATGTGATCTACATACTTTCAGGAAGGTTTTAGTATATAATACATTATGTACTTATTCTTATGTACGATGTTATATGCATAAATATACTGCATCTCCGGCATTTCTATGCGAATTTTGATGATTCTTCTAGTCAGTGTCTTCAATTCCTCAATGCACTAGTGTTATTTGAATTAGTGTGGAGTACTTAGGTACAACTAAAAAGTAAAAAATAAAATTTTTATTACAAAAAAAGACAACCGACTTCAAAAAAAACTACAAAGTGATAAATAACTTTCATTTCGGAAGTCGGTGTCAAAAAACGAAAATGCGGAACCAACGACACCGACTTCCGAAATTAAAGTTATTTACCATTTTGTAGTTTTTTTTTAAAGTCGGTTGTTTTTTTTTTTGTAACAAAGTTTTTATTTTTGCACGTATGAACTCTGCGGTTCGCGACACCACACCACTGGCGCTGGTGTGTTCCTCTGTGGCCGGACCACAGTTTAGTACTCAGATGCTATAGTTCGAAATAATACCTACCTAAAGTCTACTTTCATCGGAATATATATATATATTTTTAGTACCTCAAGAGATATCTTTTTATTTAACAATTTATGTGGTCCGGCCGCCAGGCAGTGCTCTCTGACCGCGCCACCTCAAATTAAATAGAGTATAATGAACTATTAATAAATCAATATCACGAAAAAAACTACCTAAAGAGTACCTTGCATACGAAAAATATGGTCCAATAAACCCCTTTAGTTAAGGAGTTATTGGTCGTAGGGTGTGGTCCGGCTGGAAGGTACACTCTGCAGCAAGTCAATTTTGCAATATTTAATATTAACTATCCATAAATCAATTTATATAATAGTACCTTTTCTCTACTCTTCGTTGATACTTTTTTCTCTCAAGAAACTATTCATTTTGATTAATTAATTTTTAAAGTATGTGGCGCGGCTAGGGAGGATTACTTTCAGTAAATATAACGAAATATGCTTTATTTCTTTATGCCAACGAAAACTACATAATAAGTACTTTTATTTTTATAACCAACAATGATTTTGAAAAAGGTGCACTTTTTGGTTTTTGTTTACCTATCTACCTAAGAATAGGTAGTCAAAATGAAAATCCAAGATTGCGGCTGCGAAAATATTAGAATTTTTCGTCATGGGTGTCGTTTTCGTTTTCATAGTTTTCGATGGTGCTAAAGTCGATAGTGGGGTCAAAGTGTAAATCCAATATAGCTGCTGCGGAAATTTTGTTTTTGGTTAAAATCATACGTGAGAAGTCTTTCTTGACTTGCTTTGCCTTGGCATTTTTACTTATTTACAAATTATCTTATATTTACACAATATACAATATAAACAAAAACAGTATTTAGAAATGGCACAACTAGTAAGTAAAGCGTCCACGCGCACAATAGAAATGGGCCCTCCGCAGCGAGCTAGTCTATAAACGCACACTGATACAATTCGTTCGTAAATATTTGCACTAACACAAACAAACGCGCGTAGTCGTTCGATAGCCGGGGCGGAGCAGCGAGCGACACAGCCATCCCGTCTCAGTGCTAACGCACGACTGCCGCCCGCGCTCGCGCAGAGCACGTCTGTACCTCTATCTCAAAATTGGACATTTTCTTTGAAAATGTTGATTGATTTACAAAAGCTGTTTCATATATGTAGTACCACTAACCATAATTTTTTTAGTGTAAAAAGATTTCCAAACATCAAAGCCGTTTAGAAGTAGTATTGAATATTAGCCAAAAATAGCGGTTTGGTAAATATTTTTTTAAGGCAAAAGTATTAGCTATACGAAAAAATCCTGTTTCAGAAATGTTGTACATGAATCTATAGCAAACATATATTTTTTTCAGAACTTCTAACCAAGCCGTTAATGAGAAATAGGCTTCATAAAGTGACCGTGTTACGGTACTAAACGAGAGTAAGGCCCTTAATACGACAAAATTAAAAACACGTACGTCTCACGCGTAATACCATGACGAGCGACCTTCGCAATTTATCACCCTTAAGTAGGCATGCCTGCTCAAATAACCACACTTTTGACCTCACTTTTTTTTTCTGATTAGTGACCGCGTCTGCCTAGACTAGTTCCGGCCTAGTGCCTACCTATTCTCAAAACCAATGCACGCCACTGGTTTAGGGGCTGTAGTATGGAGTCGAAATTTTAATTATTTTTGCGATTGGACACACCATTTTCGATATATAAGCAAACCAAAAGAATAAAAAGATACAGTACTGCTTTTGCACCTGAAGTCGAGGTGTTGGTTTGAATTTTAGTTCATGACAAATTTTATTCCACAAGCGACCCACTGACCTACACCTTTTTAATCGCGATTAAAAATATTCCGATTTAGTTAGATAATCAAAACCTTAGATGAAAAACATCAATTCAGAATAGCAAAATTGCCATATTCAACAGATTAATAACTCAGTGCCAGCTTAATGCTGTCAAACTACTGTCAATTTAGTCTCTCTTGTCATTCATATTATGGTCCTGTCTCCATATTATGGTCCTTCGATCCGGATTATCTTATATCTAAATTCATAAGATTTCTGGATTTTTTGTGTTTTCATTTAATGATTTATTTCAATTTAATTTTAATCTATTTTCTTTTTACTTAAATACATTATGATCTCGTCGTGACCAGAGAGGCAGGCCTATTTGTAGGCCGAAGAGTCAGCATTGCCATCCAACGTGGTAATACAAAATACAAAAAGTTTATTGCAGTAACATGTACAACTTTTACAGTAAATCTTACATAGGGACCTCCTTTTAAGTAAAGATATACCTGTGCTAGGTGGCCCCGCTCTTCAATGACAAATTATAAAATGGTAAAAGTGGTGTACCTACTAAAACATAATAGAATTTAAACAAAAAGAAAAAAAAAATAAAGAAAAAAAAAAAAAAAAAACAAAAATAGTACCTATGTGTGTGTATGTGTAGGTGGGTGGGGGGGTGGGGGGTTGTGTATGTGTGTATGAGGGGGTGTGTGTGTGTGTGAGTGAGGGTGTGTGTGTGCGCGTGTATCTTTTCAACTCATATTGACGATGCTTTCAGCAACAATTCAATATCATCATAGGTCTTCAGTTTTAGCCATTGAACTATTGCCTTTTTGCAGTCTTTAGTTGTCATGGGATAGATGTTGATTATTTTATTAATTTTATTATATAGGACAACGGAATTTGTATTGAATTGTCTTTTAGCGTATTTAGTTTTAACGAATTCTATTGGTGCAGCACGGTATTTTCGTCTTCTTTCCTGAGTGAGGGTCATAGGGCAGGACTTTGTGTAATTTTAAGACAGCATGGAGTATGTATAATTTTCTGACTGTGAGAATGCCGCTAAGAGAATATAACTCATTGGTTGGGAATCTGTACGGTTTAGTATACATGACCTTGATAAGAGATCTCTGTGCTCGCAATAATGCTGCCAGTCTTTTGGGCATTTATACTCGTACCAAGGTTTTGACAGCTATGCGGAAGAATTTTTTGATACACAATGAGCTATCCCTTTCTTTTTATTATAGGTACAGTGTGTTAGGCTGAGGGTTAGCCAAACAAGGGGGGTTCGTAGGTAGATCCATTTAGGAAATACATATTTAGTTTAAACGCGCTTATTTTGCATCTCATAGCCCAATTCTTGAGAAAGGCTTTAGGTTATTTGACATCACCGATCACGCTAGGTTCCTTAAGAGCTAAGCAAAAAGAAAAAAAAACCGGTCAAGAGCGAGTCGGACTCGCGCTCCGAGGGATTCGTACCACCATAATTATGTTTTTAAATTTTTATCGGCGAGGCCTATATTCGTCAGAGAACTATAACACTGCGCGCTGCGGTTTAGAATATTGCAGTTTTAAGCTCATCTCTTGACCGATAGTGGAACTAATGTAACTTTTGTTGATGATTTCTGAAAAAGTGTGCTATTTCTCTAAATACATACAATACAGTGATTACATAAACTTCTGTCACATAGAATAATTTCAGATTTTTCTCTATGAAAACGTCGGAGATAAGGGGGGGACGGTATTTTTTTTACATTTTCATCAGAATTCGAAACCTTTTTTATGGCCGCGTAGGCCTAAAAAAAAAGAAAAAATGCTTGAGAATGTGCAAACTGCGCTCTTTCATAATGATACCCCCACATGCCCTAGTAGTCCCACTTCAAACTTTTAAGACACCCCTTTCAGCCACCGATGCAAAAAAAAATTTAAAAAAAATCTTTCTTATTTGCAAAATACCTAAGTAGTTGGGCAAACGTCATCTAAAGGTATTCCAAATTTCAAGTTGATAGCATTAGTATTAGTTCTCGAGATCTCCAGCTGTGACAGACGGAAAGACAGACAGACACACTGAGTCGCACCATAAGGGTTCCTTTTTACCATTTTGGTACGGAACCCTAAAAAGAAAGAACGGAAAGCGAAAACGAAGTAATAGCGCGGACAGGCGATGTGATGCCCCCCGATGTGGGTTCCCGCATTGTCGAGGCGGGGGGGCTCAGTAGCCGTGGCTTGGTCACCCATGGTGAAGCGAAGAGGAACCCGAGGAGAGGCCGCTCGTCAGGGCTTTTGCTGATAAGCCGACGACGTAGCGGCCAACAAGTAGGTTGCGGTGCCGTTTGGGCTACATCCACAGACATAGATCTACATAGATAACGCAAATGCATGCACTTCGCGTGTCTGAACCCCGGCCAAGCGTCGAGGTTGGTCGCCGCTAACTTCAGTCCCGCGCGTCCGTTGTTGCAGCCGAACGTCCGCAAAAAACTAAACAAATGCCTCGTTGCGTGATAATTAACTGCAATAGCCCAAAAATTTCGAACACCCAAAGGCAGGAACATATTTCCTATCACAGGTAAGTTATTTTAAAATTATATTATGCGTAAATTCATATTAAAACTATTTTTAAGTATTCCAAGCTGCGTGTCGTTCCAGAATATTCCTAACTATAAATTACCGTTAAGTAAACTTTATTCACATTACATTGCCGCGTTTGCTTTGGACGTTTGATCTGACGTTGTGTGTTAGGAGACGATGAATATCGCACAAGCGATACTGTCGCGCATCGCTTCGACTTCGTGATACAGGCAATTTGTCATTCGTCTGTCAATTGTAGCAACTAGTGCTGTTCGTTCTACAACATATATCAATAATCGATTTTAATCGATATCGGACTGACGAATGATATAAAGAAAGCCAATTTAGTAGATATAACAAGCTCATATGCATGACCTAATTTTACAGGACTGCTATAAAAAGGAGGATATTTTTTTTAGGGTTGATGTATTTAATGTGTTTTTGTCTATCCTTTCAACATTATACGACTATTTTTATATATTTAATGTGTTTATTTTCTATTGCATTTAAAAATATATTTTTTTAGTTTCCCACATGATCCAATCATAAAAGAAAAATGGATTGCGGCCACGGGACGGAAAGACTGGTTCCCGACTAAACACAGTACTATTTGTACTCATCTACTCACGCAGTCACGCTTATACAACAAACTATATCTGTGCAACAAACATCCAGCTTGACCAATTTGCTTTATTCATAGGATCCTTTGCCTCAATATGTGAAAAAAGTTGGCTACCTCAAAGATGAAACGCCATGTAGGATGTGGACGGGTAATTCCTCGAAACTCTCCCATTCAAATATATCATTCGTCTGTCTATGTATCATTCGTCTGTCTGAAAATCGATGTCATTCATATTAATCGATTTGTAATTTTTAGGTTATCTAAACTACTGTTTCTTATCTTAATCATGCATGTCTATACTAATGCTTTGTGTTTCAAAGAAATAGCAACAAATATATTTTAGTAAACTTACTTGAGATTATGCGAAAGTATCCAAAATGTAGAATGAAATTGCTCTAAAGCGCGACGCGACTGCTCACTTTTAAACAACTCGGCGTACTGACGATTGCTGTGAGAGCGAGCGGGACAACAGATATAAAATATATGAGTATGAGCGAGACGATCACGGTGGCAGCTTCAGTTGAATCGTAGCGGGGCGAAGGGGCATCGGCGGCATCGATGGCTTTGAATCGGTTTGGATGTCCCGTCACTAAACTAAATTGCAGCTGTGACGTCACAGTAGGTATAAAAAAGTCGGCACGCTTGGTTTCAATACAAATCGTAGTAATTGCGTTATCTATGTAGATCTATGTCTGTGGCTACATCGCAACTGAGGCGGGCTGCGATGTCGTATAGGAGGCATCGCGGCTGAGGGTTGGAGGCCGCGGAGGGAGAGGAGTGCCGGTATTGCGGTGCACCGCTCTCTCTACCTTCCACGGCCTTGACGGGGTCGCCACCGTCAGATGACGGACGCGGTGTGGCCGCAGGGGAGGAGGAGTGTTGGTATAACATTGGCCGCTCTCCCTATCCTCTGCGGCTGAAAATTGGCAGGCGGCGCGGCCAATGACCTGACCTGTCGCAGGGGGTCCAAGGGTACCCAGACACGGGGTCGTCTGGCGCCCATGTGCTGGTTTGGTCCCTGGGGTGGTCACGGCGTGCTATGTGTTCTGGTGCGCCGATGATGAGAATACTCCCCAGAGGGGGGTCCGGTGACGGACAGCCGCGGCGGGTTCACGGATGTTTGCTAACGCGTGCCCGTGTTCCCGCCGTAAGCGGCAGAGGAGGACACCGTGGAGTTTTAGTGGGTTAGAATCCCACATAATTGTACTATCTACCCGTGGTAGTGCAGAATTAATGAGCATTTCTCCACGTTAAATAAAAAAAAAGGTTAGGTTACTTTAAACCCTTTATGCAAAAATAGGAGCCCCGGCAAGCGGGGCTCCGTCGACATAGGAAAAAAGAGCGAGGGAGAACAGGTTTGGCCTAGGCGTAACTGTGATTGATAATTTGCTTTTCGTGTGACTAAATTAAAATGGATTTAAGTTCAAATAAGTTGCTGTGATTTCTGTAAATATCTAATTAAATTAATTTACTAAGGTTGTTTGAATTTCATTTATTATAAACCCTGTGTTTAAGCAGTTATTACAATCTTATCTTATCTAATGTGTAGGTACTTAAGTACCGATTCGGTATTTTACCGGTTATCGAAATGAGTCATAGTCTACCCGATAGCTTGTTTAATTCACAACCCAGGTCGATTCACAACCTGTGAATAGCTATGTTGAAATCTATTTACACGCAATTTTTGAAAATCCTAATCAAGTATTTATTTATACTTGGCAACCCTAAGGCTCATTACGCACTGTCGACTGGTCGCCGGCAACTCGGTCCCTCGGCGACCAAAACATAGGCATCTTCTGGCGACCAAGTGCGTAAACACCTATTTAAACTATAGTAAGTCACAGTCGCCGGCGACCAGTCGACAGTGCGTAATAGCTCTAACGGTCAAAGTAAGTAGTTCACTTTACACTCAACATTTATAACTGTTGATACTTTTGAATGAATTCCTTTTGTTAACATTTTAGACTTATTGCATAATATTACAGCAGTGGTGGCCAAGTGGTAACGGCCGCGACTTACGAGTTGTAGGTCGTATGTTCGAATCCAGACAGGCGCTTTACTTTGTGTAAATTATTTCATCACCACTGCTCTCAAAACGGTGAAGGAAAACATTGTGAGGAAACCGGCATGTCCTAGAACCAAAAATTCGAAGACATGTGACATCTGCCAACCCGCACTAGGCCCGCGTGGTGGATTACAGGCCATTCCCTCAAACTGAGAGGAGGCGTGTGTCCCAGCCGGATATCTATGGTCCCAGCAGTCGGAACATAATACGAGTTGGATGGAGATGTGTGTATATGTGCATAATATTATAGAAGACATCCTAACGAAAGTTATAGTGTTACCCAATGCAAACCTTCCGTGAGCATATCAATAAGATATGTAAGAAGGCATACAGACACCTAGGTTTCGTACTCAGGCAGTCCCAAGGATTCACCAACATCACGACACTAAGGGTATCTACTATATGACGCATTAGTCAGAAGTCACCTCGAACATAGCGCATTCATTTGAGCTCCTCATGAGGCGAAATATAGTGTTATTTTGGAACGTATCCAAAATAAGTTCACGAGACACTTGTATTACAAGCTGTATGAGGTATATCCATTATACCCATTGATGTACCCTACACTATTTGTGTAGTTTTCGCTCGTAGCGTATGTAGTGAAACTACTACGTGGCGTGGCGCATAACCCGGGAGTGCTGCGACACCTACAGCTGTACGTGCCCGACCGGTTCGTGTGGAGGCGGCAACGACCGCCCCTGCTCGCTGTGCCTGCAGCCAGGACCAACCTACTGGCGAGAACTCCTCTCACTAGAGCCATACGCATGGTGCATGAAGTTCACGGGAGGGTTGATGTAGTGTGGTGCAACTTGAGTGAATTCGCAAAAGTTACACTATAATATGTAATAAGTTATTTAGATTAAGATATTTTTTAACTACGTATAAGGTGTAGATTTAGGATTTAGTTAGTAAGGCCACTCTGTCGCATTGGATGATAATGATAGTGTAGGTAAGATTGTTATAAATAAATAAATAGGTTGTGGAGGTCAGATAGGCAGTCGCTCGAACCCGAACAACTACGACTACTGCTACATTGATAATGTTTTTTGTTGCTGCAACTATTTAGATAAAGCCATTGTTAATAATCTCCCTTCTCATCATAGCTGTCACAGAGTACTTTTGATAGCTGTCATACTGTAACTTTTGAGTCCAACATGTCAATACAAAAAGTGCCTGTAATGCTATTCTGTAAAAATCTCACCGTGAAAACTTAGGTGAAGTGAGCTTAAAGTGAGCTGTCAATATCGTCAATCGCTAGCATCTGGTGGAATGACAGCTCACTTTAAGGCGGAGGTTCCCGAAAACGGTCAAAAAGTTGGTTTTTTAAAGCAGTGTATCTCTTAAACCGTAAATACTTTTGACCAAAGAAAAAAATATGATATTTTCAAGTCTTACTTTAATACAGTGATGGAACTGAAATCATAAATAAATATACATTAATGCATCAAAATAATGTTCAAATACACCTCTTAATTTTCTTTAAAAGCAGTTTATCCCTTCATTAACAATTTTAATTACAATTAAAAATATACCATTAAATGTCTAATGCCAAACTGCATTCAATGATGGATTATTTATTATTAAATAGTTTTTGTAAATAGACAATTGCTTCATATTTGCAATAAATTACCACCGTTGTGTCATCGCGCTTCTCTTTCTTTTCTATGCAGTCCGACAGTGACCGCGCTTTAGGTCATGTAGTCGCCTTAAGCTCACTTCACCTAAGTTATCACGGTGAACTTTTTACAGAATAGCACCGCTGATCCAATCCAGATCTATAACATCTGCTAATTTAAATACATTTAATAGCACTAATTTGTAAATTAAGTAATCAGAACCTTACAGTGAACCAGTGGCGAAGGGTGAATTTATGACAGAGGTAAGCCGGAGCAAAAAAAATGCTTACCTAAGCAGGGCGTGGCGCACGTAGTCCTAAGTCCAGTTACTTAAAATCTGTGACTGTCTTCCTGGCTTCAATTTGTATAGGCAGATGTGTTTTAGGTCCACCTTTACTATACGTGTAAGCACTGATAGATTGAAACAGTGTTTTGCAAGTATAATAAAAGTGGCTTTGAAAAAAGCCGTTTGTGGTGTGATGGTGATAATTATGATGTCTACTGGACAAGACAAAATTACTTAACTACAATAAAATTATATACTTACCACTGACTTATTCTACGTAAAATACTACTTATACTCTAAAGCTATTCGTCTATTCTTTCTTACAAAGTGCGCTAAAAGATTTTCATAAAAGCCGGGATGATTCTTAATTTTTAGCAATATATGTTTTTCTATAGAAAGAATGGCTAGATCAGATAATTCTCCTTGTTTTTGAGAGTTACGTACTTATGCGTATGAATTCGCTTCAAAGCCGAAAAAAATCTCTCCGCGGATGCTACTGTCACAGGAAGTGTCAAAAATATACTACATAATATTGTAATTAATTAATTTTTAATAATCTTTATTCGTGACCATGGATACATTTCCTTCAGTCGTAGTCACTAGACATACTCTACATTAATTTATATCTATCTACAAGTACATAAAAAATAACAAGTTCATACAAGTTTTGTGGAAAAGTGTCGCCCAATAATGAATTTTGAAAATTGAGATAAAGCTCGTAAACATATAATTTATTAAAAGATGGAGTTGTGTAGGTATAAGATTTTCAACAGCAGTGAACTAAAATATTTGCAGAAATTGTGATAGCAAAGAAGATATTATTTCATCTGGAAAAGATCTACTATAAAACTATACTTAGATTATATTAAGTATACATATATAAATATTAAGTATATATAATTGTTCTCACCTCGGTTGGCAAACCTGGGACTAGGAAAAAATAATCTTTACCATTTTGTATCAAGGACGTAGCTTTTTCCCCAGATCCTGCTGCAGCATAAATTTTGTCAACGACGTAATTATTGAAAGGATCAAACTCAAAGCATTTATTTCAAATAAACCAATTACAGACACTTTTATTGTCAAGCGGTTGGTCAGTCAGAAAAACCGGCCAAGTGCGATTCGGACTCGCACAGGAAGGGTTCCGTACTACCGTTATAAAAAAATCACGTTTGTTGTATGGGAGACCCCCTTAATTATTTTATTTTAATTTAATTATTTATTTTTAAAGTGAATATACAACTAAGTATCTATTCTGTAAATATTTCAAGTGCCTACCTGTACCATTTATTGATATCGAGCAAAAATAGGCAAAAAAATTGCGTTTTTTGTATGGGAGCCCCCCTTAAATATTTATTTTATTTTAATTTTATTATTAAAGTAAAAATACAACTGAGTATTTTTGAATATTTAAAGTGAATATAAGACAGACGGACGGACAGACAGCGAAGTCTTAGTAATAGGGTCCCGTTTTTACCCTTTGGGTACGGAACCCTAAAAATGAAACTACACACATCAAAAGTGTCTAGGGATCAACATATATTTTTGCAATAACTTTTCTCCTGATTGATATTAATTAAAATTTTCTTTAAGGATTCATCAAATAAAGTGTTTTCGTTTGTCACAGTAACGATAAACCAAGTCACCTTTGCATTAATAAAGATATTTGCCATTTTCCTAATAAAGGGATTTTTGACATTTGAACCACTAACACAGAAGTTCGAAAAAAAGACTGAAATAACAGTTTTCTTTAAAATTTTATTGGGTAACTTAAACAATTAATAATCCGTGTTTCTACCGCGAACACTAACAACACAAGAACATCGGTTTGGCATACTCAAAATGAGTTCATCCAAATCACGCTGTGGAATGGCAGCCCATGTTCGTTGCAACAACAAAAAAAGGTCTTCTTGCGACTGGATACTCTCCATATTCGGCAGAGCTCTTCTCTGTAGCATATCCCATGCATGCTCAATCGGGTTCAAGTCTGGCGACTGAGCAGGCCAGGGCAAGACATTGATGTTAGCTGCGGCGAGAGTCTGTCTTACAACTCTTGCGGTGTGCGGTCGTGCATTATCATGCATTAACTGAAATAAGGGACCGATTTGCACTTGTAGAGGAACGATGACGTCTGATACAATCGTCTCAGCATAAATTTGAGCGTTGAGGTTGCCTCTGATCCAAATCAACTCAGTTCTTCCGCCGATCCAAATACCCGCCCATACCATGATGGTTCCACCACTATAAGGATGGACTTCCTGGCAGGATTTTAATCGCTGTTGGCGTCCAGGGGTTCTCCAGTGTCGTATACGTCTTGTATCCGGTCTCATACCAAAACGAGACTCATCAGAAAAGCACACGAAACGCCATTGTTCTTCTGCCCAATTTCTGTGTTCAAGAGCCCATTGATATCGAATCCTACGATTGTGCATTGCTATAGGTGGTACCCGTAGCGGTCTTCGGGAATGAAGGTTCACTTCATGCAAGCGGTTTCTGACTGTTTGGTCGCTAATTAAGTTCCCTGAAGAGTGATGAAGCCTCACGGCTAACATCATGGCGGTTATTGTTGGAGCTCTTCGAGTTAAGATTTGAATGTATCGGTCTTGTCTCCGTGTGGTGCAGCGATACCGTCCTCCATGGCGCTCAGCCACGGTACCAGTGCTTCGGTAACGTGTCCAAAGTCGACTGATAACACTCTGACTTGTATTCAGAGCTAAAGCCACAGTACGTTGCCGGGAACCAGCTTCTATCATTCCCACGGCTCTGAGCATTTCTTCCCTGCTTAAATGACGTCGCCGCTCCATAATAACGTTGGTTTTAATCAGTAGTAGGGAAACAGTAGCACTAATAATGTCTTCAATGCGTTGTATGTTTTTATAGAGAAAATATTGACAGCTGATTTTCATCTTTTACTAGAATTTGATTCACAGTTCCTGATTCAAATTATGAAATGCACCAAAAAGGATCCATATAAATTTATAAAATCATAAATTTATTACAAAGCCACATCTCAATCTCAAGAAATCCGCATAAAAATGCTTGATCCCTAGACACTTTTGATGTGTGTAGTTGCCCATTCCAAAGCGTAGTAGGTACCTATGCAGAAGAACGGGCAAGAAACTCCATGGACACTCTTTTAAATCTAAATAATATGATTACAAAATATTGGTTACATCATTCAAGTTGAAATTACGCATGTGAGAACGATGCAGAACGTTAAAAGTGTACGTAATGAAAGATTAAGAAAAACAATTCAAATATTAAATTACTTAAATTAAAAAAGTCATGGCAGCAAAGAGATGACCAGTCCCTACTGACGGCGCCCGTTCACGAACATGACGCATATATTAGAACCATTCGGCTCAACCATTTTGAAGGGAGTTAAATGATCCAACATATATATATACGGCTGGTTGACACTTCCCGTGACCCAAGGGCTGGCTTTTACCTTGGCCAAAGGCTAAGCATTGCCATACAACGTGGCAATGCCGCCAGTCTCTTGGGAACATTACCAGTCGACAGCGATGCGGATGAATTTTTCGACGCTATATTTTAGTTTCTGTATAGTTTTAGTTAAGTTAGGATTTAATTTTGTTATTTTTAGTATTAGATATACATAGATATTATATTTGTATAGCCTATATTATGAAAATAAATTAAGTTAGGTCATATATTTTTATCGAAATGTCATGAATTTGAAAAATTAGCAATATGTATTAATAGTTATAACATATGTGCCACCATCTACAATGTTCTTAGGGTCAGTAACAAATTATTATAGTTCACACGAGTTTTGTGAACACAGTTTTGAGTTATTTATTATTTTCCAAGTAGCTTTGCATTTATTCATCATCTGCCTAGCCTTTTCCCAACTATGTTGGGGTCGGCTTCCTGTCTAACCGGATGCAGCTGAATACCAGTATTTTACACGGAGCGACTGCCTATCTGATCTCCACAACCCAGTTACTGGGTAATAGTATACCTACAATACCCGGTAAGACTGGTTGTCAGACTTTCCGGCTTCTGACGACCCGTAACGATTGTCAAAGATCCACGAATGACAGCCGGCACCAACGGTTGAATGTTCTTTCCGAGGAACCGAGGGGTACCTCGGTAGGGTCCATATTGGCTCACCTAAATTTCTTTACCCGAAATTGTTCTTCCTAATGATTTGTAATCCGAATGATCACTCTTCCTAAAATTTTTCATCCTAAAGTTTTCATTCATACTATTTGTAGTGCTACCGGCGATGTTCATAACACTCATGTTTCCGAAAATTGTAATTAATAATATCATTAATGTAAATATATTTAAACTCCTACTGTTTTTTATCATAACGCTTTTATCCCTAAACATAGTTACCATAATATTTTCACTCATACTCAGAAAGAAACATTTTTGCTAGGTCCAGGAACACACCTATGGTCTTTTCACCCATATCCAAACCATCGACAACATATGATAGAAGCTGGTGAACAGCATGCGAACTTGAGACTTATGTATAGGAATAATGACAGATTGTTTGAGGATGTTAGGAAAGGCGAACAAAAAACCAACTGTTTAGAATGATTAAAGGTCGTTTCACTGATTTTTGTCTTAAATGAATGAAATTCATAAAACACGACTCATTTACTGTTATGTTTATGGCCTGGGAGTTTATACCGCAGTTTTAACCTAACCTAAACCAATAATTATGAATAGGACCGATTCGTTTCTGGAACTTGACTGAATGACTGGAGCGGGACTCTGGGTTCGCTCGATTATCTATACTTATAATAAATCTGTAGAGAGGTCAATTCTGTACATGAAATATATTTCCAAAATAACTATCAGCGGGCGATTAGTGATCGATACTGACGCCAAAAATGCAATCAGTAAAATTTTTGTCTGTCTGTCTGTCTGTCTGTCTGTCTGTATGTTCTTTATAGAAACAAAAACCACTCGACGGATTTCAACGAAACTTGGTACAATTGTTCTCCATACTCCTGGGCAGGTTATAGTATACATTTCATCACGCTACGATCAATAGGAGCAGAGCAGTGAAGGGAAATGTTGGGAAAACAGGAGAACTTACTCCATTTTTGAAGCTTCCGTCGCGTGTGCAGCCTTAATGGTTAAAGCTACACAGAAATCATGTATGACGGAAATGTTCTCCTTAAAATTATATAAAAAATATTCCACGACAGCAAATGTCTATCTTTTATGGTTGACTCACAATAATACGTGTAACTCCCGATAGCTTAGCAGTTCGGAGCTTTCTGATTATATTTGTCTACTCTTACGTTTATAACACTCTCACTCATCTCTAATTAAAAAATGTTAACATTATTACCTATTTAATAAAAAAATAATCATAGAAATCGGTACAGAAACACCAAAGTTATACATGAAATACGCTAATAAGCCATCGCGCGTGAATACTGAATCATGCTATAAGGATTATTTTTGTGTAACGGTCGCCGCGCTCGACGCGGCTCGCGGCGGGAGGTATAAAAGGGTGGGGGATTCAAACGCGAACTTCACACCGTCCAGCAGTTCATGAAGCGCCTCACCATGCGTTTCTTCGACTCTGCTATAAAGCACCCCAATTGCCCTGATTGCGGCGGCCTCCCGATATACTCCCTCCCGCATAAGTAGGATTCGCCGACCAAGGCATACCCTCACCATCTCCGACGACGCCACTGCCCTCTTACAGGAGAGCAGGAAAGCCACCAGCACCATTAAGAGACACAAAAACACGACCCGACAACCGTCCTTCCGTCCTCGCCGTCGAGGACGCCCGTCGCGACGCCCCGTAAATTCTCCTCCCCGACCCTTGCTCGAGCCAGCCCGCGCCGCTGAGCCTGTAGTATTAAATTCGCCCCTAAATAATTCCGATCCAGCCTGTCCCTTGCTGCCCCCTTCCCCAGCGACGCCCTAAGCCGAGGTCCGTACCCCACAGGGGGTGCCCTTAGCGTGTAGTCGCTTAGTTTTTAAGTTTTTTTTAAGCCCTGGCTGAAGGCCTTAATTTTGAGGCATCCACAGGCAAGCCCGGTTAAGCAGACGACAACCTCATAGGTTCTGCGAGATGCCATTCCCAAAAAAAAAAAAAAAAAACGCGAACTTCATACAATATAATTGGCTGTTGATGCGAGTAGACGTTCCGAGCATTCGACCTTATTGACAGACAATATTGTTTATCAGCGCGACTTTTAGTCTTTAAATTAATTTAGTTTATTTAGTTTTCTTTTGTTGTTATTTTATAAAATAGGTATTAGTTATTTTGGTAGTGTATTATATTCGTTCAAATTACAAATTATTAATAGTTTACATTTTATTTCTTTTTAGGTGAAGTAGTAATTTCGTTGTATAGGTACTTAAGCCTCATGTGAACGTGATCTAAACAATATTACCAATACATTAACTTAATAACACACAAGGAATTACACACTGACGGAGTTGCGGGCACAGCTATCTATATCAGTGGCGAAGGGTGAATTTATGACAGAGGTAGGCTGGAGCAAAAAAAAAAATACCAAAAGAAAATTACAATGATGAATTGACTATAGAGTGGTTATGTTCTGAATTTTCGAAGGGAAGCCGGCGGGAATCGAGTTGTATGGTACCTTCGCCACTGATACATATAAAACTCTTCCCTTACTGAGTGACTGACAGACAACGCACAGCCGAAACTACTGGCAGTAGAGAGCTGAAATTTGGCATGTGTGTTTGTTGGGAGGATTAGGCTACCACTAAGAGAGGATTTTTGGAAATTCCCTCCCAACGGGGAGAAAAGGGGGATAAATTGTTTTTTTCCTGAAGTCATTATTCCACGCGGACGAAGTCGCAGGCAAAAGCTAGTTATGAATAAAAAGAAATCTAAACAAAAAAGATATGTTTTAATAGTGTAAAAGATGGTTATGTTGAGAAAATATAGGAAAACAAATAAAAGTATAATAGATGTTTATTTCTACTGACATTATGAAGTTGAATGCTTCGGAATTATGAACATTAGAGACAGAGTAGTTAGGAATTATGATTGTTAGGACGAAAAATGTTAGGAAGAACATTTTCGGATTTCCAATTATCGTAGTTGAAAATTTAGGTGAACTTTGGCGCACCCGTCTCGGTATTTTATTTTATTTGGGAAACAAACAGATGCAATAACAAACATAAGTATAAAAATTAGTTTAACACAATCCAGAATCAGTTTCCACAGATTACTATGACAAGTACAGTATATGTAACTAAGTGTAACAACTACCAGAAGTTCACACCTGCAAAGTTTATAGAAATTACAATTTAATATTATATAACATATAACATTATTATTCTTATTTAAATTTCGATGCCAAAATATTTCTTATACTAAATTTGAATTTGGGTAGAGAAAGGTGAAAAATATCTAAATCTTGATTTGCTTTTAATGAAATCGTATCGTTGTACAGACGACATGCTCTTTTAATAAAAGTATTCTTGCCATAATTGGTTCGGGAGAAACCAATTTGGAAGAGAGTTCTTTTGCGTGCATTTAAGCGTGGACGTGGACATCCAAAACTTATTTTGCTGAGAAGATAAGGGGAGTCCAATTGGCCTCTAATAATTTTATATAAATTAACTAGATCTCGCTCTGCGACGTTCCTCCAATTTCTGAAGTCTAGGTGTATGATCAGTTCCAAAGTTAAATCGCCAATTCAAGTGCTTAGATTTTTTTTTTTTTTTTTTTTGTATTTTTGGATTTGTTCAATATAAACTGCATACTGGGGATTCCACGCCGCTGAAGCATATTCAAGAAACGACCTTACAAGTGTCTTATAAAGAAGTATCAATGTTGATTTATGTTTGAAATCCTTACCAACTCTTAGTACGAATCCCAACATGCGAAATGCCTTGTTGGTCATAGTGGTAATTTGAGAGTCCAAAGATAAGTCTACTATCAAGTTGGACCCCAAGGTCCCGCCCCCCGGTCACTCTATTAATATGGTCATTATTGATCTTATAGTTATATTTTATCGAGTTCGACTTTCTAGAAAATGTTATAGTATTGCACTTTTTTACGTTTGTTAAGGAACAGACAATTTTGTTTGCAGTAATCGGTTGTTAATATCATTTTGTAGTTCTAGACAATCTTCTGGTTTAGTAATAGTTCTATAAATTTTCTTATCATCTGCATAAAGAATAAATTTAGAATGTTTAAATATATTGAATACGTCATTTATGTATAAATTAAATAACAGAGGTCCGAGGTGCGAGCCCTGGGGCACGCCAGACGTAACAGGCATAAAGAATGAGCAGTAACCCTTTACCGTAACTGCTTGACTGCGTTCCCTTAAATAAGATTCTAGCCATCGAAGTAGATCGCCATGTATACCGATATACTCAAGTTTTTGAATTAACAGATTATGAGAAATTTTATCAAATGCTTTTGAGTAATCGGTATACACGACATCCACCTGATGACCATTATCCATGGCCGTGGCTATATAGTCAATATATTCGCAGAGGTTTGTTTCAGTTGATTTCTTAGAAACAAATCCATGTTGCTCCGGTATTATAAGTGACTTTAATAAGGGCGTTATTAAGTCACAGACGATTCGCTCAAAGAGCTTAGGTATGACACTCAACTTAGAAATTGGCCGGTAATTTGTAATGTCATGCTTGTCGCCATTCTTAAATATAGGTACAACGTAAGAACGTTTCCAAGCCAAAGGCATAGTACCAGATCGCAATGAGGAGTTAAATAGCAGGTATAAGGGAAGCGCAATATTTTTACAACATCTCTGCAGAAACAGTGGTGGAATTCCATCAGGGCCACTGCCCTTGTTTACATCAAGAGATTTGATATACTTTACAATGGTATTAAATGGAATAAATACATTGCTAAGATTTAAAGCATTAGAATAGTCGCCAGACGAAGAAGATGACGACATAGACACGTCATTGTGTTTTTCGAAAACTGAGTGAAAATGTACATTGAAAAGGTCACTAATCTCTTTACCATCAACGGAGGTTACATTTCCTAAGAACAAGTTATCTGGCAGAGTATTTGATGACTTTTTAGATTTTACATAGGACCAAAAGCATTTGCTATTTTTTTTAATATTGTCTTCTGACCTTGCAATAAATGATTCGTAACATTCCATACTGACCCTTTTTGCCCTGTCTCTCAGAAGGGCAAAGCTACAATAATTACTATAATTGGCGTAACGCTTCCATTTTGTGTGATACTTAGTCTTCTCCTTGATGATCTTTATCAGTGCCGGGGAATACCATACAAGGTACCTATTATGATCAACAGCTTTTTTTACAGGAACTAACTCCCTGACTATTTTATCAATAATATTATGACACTTTTTTACCGACTCGTTAATATCGTGAACGCTATCCAATATCCCATGCCAAACCACCTGAGACAAAGCAATATTGATTTCATCATAATTTGCACCACGGAAGAAATAGTAGGTTCTACCTCGTGGAGAACGAAGGGTTTCAGGAAATAAGTCAACCAAAGAAATATCAAGGGCAGGGTGATGGTCATCCTCCTGCACTAAAGGAAACTTAGAATTAAATACTATACAGTCACAGCTGCTAATCACAAGGTCCAACTGCCTATCATTTTTATTTGAAACTACATTATATTGTCCGAGGTTATCCAAACTAATATTATAAATGCGAAAGTAACTCTGTCTGTCTGTCTGTCTGTCTTTGCTTCACGCCTAAACTACTGAACCGATTTGTGTGAAATTTGGTACAGACATAGTTTGGAACTTGAGAAAGGACATAGGATAGTTTTTATTACAAAAAATAAAATAAAATAAAAAATAAAATTTATTCCGGACATACAGCGCCATCTATTGGTCAAGAGTCGGCATCAATTCAGTACTGAAAATTCTTCGGAAAAATGTAAATAAATAGTAAAAAGGTATGAAAATATAATAATATAATACAACTTTTAGTACAAAGAAAATGCTCTAACGGAGTATAGATAATTCTATTAGTACTATATGTCGAGTTGGTGATCGCGCAATGGTGTCGATCAAAGAGTAAAGTAACTATAGGTGTCGATCGTTACACGAGTTCGGTTCATGTTATTGTTTTAATTCATCGGAAAAAAGTAAATAAATAGTAAAAAGGTATGAAAAAAATAATATCAATATAATAAAACTTTTAGTACAAAGAAAATGCCCGAACGGAGTATAGATAAATAATCCGAGTTGTCACTATGCTCGATAGATGGCGTTGGGATCGAAATAGATCGCGCTATGGTTTCGTTGGTTGGTGGTGGTGGTGGCACTATTCCACGCGAACGAAGTCGCGGGCAAAAGCTAGTTAAAAGATAAAAATCCCAACAAAGCGTTAACCAGGCCATCAGTACAATTAACTTCCAGAGCTGCACGAGCTCCCAGTCCTGCAGATGACCACTGAGCATTCCTAATGTTAAAGTCACCAATTAACAGAAAGTGATCATTCGAATAACTCATGATACATTGTGACACATGATCTAAAAACTCAACCAGATCGTAAAGATTAACCTTATCGATCGACATGTGCAGCTGTTACCTATTAGCTTTGCATTTATTATCTACACTATCTACCAACAGTATTTATTGTGTTGTCGTTTTGTACTATTTGAGTGAGTTTTACAATTCTTTGAAATATTTAAGAGTAATTAGCAAGTTTTCTTTTATTAATCTGGTTATAGAGCAGTGGTGGCCGAGTGGAAACAGCCGCGACTTACGAGTTGTAGGTTTTAGGTTCGAACCCAGACAGGCGCTTTAGTTTGTGTAAATTATTTCATCATCACTGCTCTCAAAACGGTAAAGGAAAACATCGTGAGCTACCAAAAATCTTAGTGATTTTCCTGTTGTTGTTAACAATAATATGTAGGGTTTTTAAACTAAATATAACAATAAAAAGGCAGACATCAAATTCGAAGACATGCGACATCTACCAACCCGCACTGGGCTCGCGTGGTGGATTACCGTCCACCCCCTCTCACTGAGAGGAGGCCTGTGTCCCAGCAGTGGGAACTTTATAGGCTGATTATGCTAAGGCACACTCACTTCAACCCCACAAGGCATTAATTAAACTTACATCAACTTTTATTACCAATAATTCTGTAAGTATAAGTACTTAACATTACTTACCAAATCTTGTGGTGCCGGACAGATGCTCAGCATCGCTAGACGCAACCAGGCGGTCCATAACATCGGGTTCGTGTTGTATATCCACCATTATTAGATTTTGGAGCCTGTAGAATATACAAACTTATCAGTAAATGCTAGTAATCAGAGGCATAACTTGTGACGAGCAAGTAGGGCACAAGCCTCGAAGCCCCGAAGCTCCGAAGGGAGGCGCAAAATCGCCAATTAAGTATTATATTTAAAAAACAAAATACACTACAATAAACCATTTCACACTCTTATATTTACATCATGATCCTAAGGGATGACGACTAACTTTTTTTTCCTCGTCTATCAGGTAGATTATTAAAAAGTATTGGGCACGTATTTTTTCTTTTTTCATATAATTAAAACATTACAGAGATATTATATTGATTTGAAATGTCGCATGACGTCACATGTTGGTACAATTTTTACCTACCTACACGTGACGTCACGAGCCGGGACTTCCAAACTTTGACACGCTTTATCTTTGTAATTTTTTGGTTGATTGACACAAGAAAAAATATGTGTCCATAATTTTTTGATAATCTAACTGACGGACTAAATACTATCGTTTACTTTACCCCGTCGTCATCCCTATTGCAGTATCGACCTAGCTTTGCTCAATGTAGAGCGAAAAGGAACGGATAAAATTAATTTCGAAAACATCATCGATATTGTGTTTGAGTCGCAGAAGGTCAGGAAGGTGCAGTTGTAAATATAAAGGTTTTACGGACTTGCTTTCGTTATAAAAAAGAAAATAAAAATTTAATGTTTTGTAAGGAAGATTTACGACTGTTTTATTTTGTGTATCTGTTTATTTATATTATGATAAATTATGAAGGGGCGCATCTATGATGCGTGCCCTAGGCGCCATTTTCTATATTAGTACGCCCCTGCTAATAATCTCAGTAGTATTATAAATCTAAGTTTCAATCAAACGTAAATGGTTAAAGACTGAAATACACATCATTTTAAAACGCATATTAGTATGGTGGCCTAGTGGAAACGGCCGCGATTTACGAGTTGTAAGTAGTAGGTTCGAACCCAGACAGGCGCATTACTTTGTGTAAACTATTCCATCACCACTGCTCTCAAAATTGATAAAGGTAACATCCGGAGGAAACCGTCATATACTAGAACCAAAAATTCGAAGACGTGATATCTACCAACACGCACTGGGCCCGCGTGGTGGATTACGGCCCACTTCCTCTCACGAAGAGGAGGCCTGTGCTTTGCACAGAGCCATAACTAACATAGAAGGAGGTATTGAAAGATAAACAATGCAACGGGCAATATTTAATGTTTCTTTTTAGGGTTCCGTACGTACTTCAAAAGGAAAAACGAAACCCTTATAAGATCACTTCGTTGTTCGTCTGTCTGTCCGTCTGTCAAGGCTCTTTTTCTCAGGAACGCGTGGAGTTAAATTATCAAATTGAAATTAATATCAAATCTTCATGGCTGCAATTCCTTGAAGCAGCGAAAAAATTAAACTTCTAAGTCAACGCAATCAAAAGATACGGGCGTTTATGTTCCGGAATCAAAACCTATAGGGTACTTCCAGTTGACATAGAATCATGAAAAGCAAGAAGCAATGCCATGTAGGACAAGTTTAGGAAAAAATCAGAAAACCGTTTTGTAACTAGTAAGTTTTACAAAAAAAAAAAAAAACCGTGATAAACTATTTGCATACCTACTTTGTCCGGTACCGATACCGGTTTGACCGGTCTTTTCTATACGAAAAATCTTGAAAGTTAGAAAGAGTAGGCACTAAAAATT
This sequence comes from Hydraecia micacea, assembly GCA_914767645.1. NCBI lineage: Eukaryota > Metazoa > Arthropoda > Insecta > Lepidoptera > Noctuidae > Hydraecia > Hydraecia micacea. The sequence continues at coordinate 6,289,381 of OU611803.1, forward strand.
GACGTATGTACTAAAAACTCTTTTTTCACTCAAACTCAAAGCACTTATTGTTTTCAAATGTTGATTTTTGTGAAACATCACCTATTGGATTAGGAAATTCCTTGAAAATCCCTCGGATTGCGATAGAAAGTGAAGTGCGTTACGCTGTGAGGTCACCATAAACCTAACGACATTCCTGGATTCAATCATTAATATGCATCCAGACGTCTGGATGCTACGAAAGAATAAAGAATCTTTACTTTAATACGTAGAGCATAACTATAATAATATACCTAATAATAAACGTTTATTTCAGAGACTTGCTCCATAGATCTTTGTTAGTGATACAAGTTACGTAACTATGTTAGTACTTACATTTAATTAAAAAATAAACTAAAACAAAAATAAAACCTACAAATATACTAATTCATGTATTTTCCTACAGTATACCCGATAGACTATAATACAAAGACATGTGCCAAAAACATAATACTTCTTGTCCGTCGGGTAAATAAGCTCTGACGATTTCTATTTTATTTATTAACTCTGTGGTGCTGCGTGTGACACCATCATGAATGTTTTGTTGTAATTTTTTGAAAAATATCATTAGCAGTGTTTCGGGTTATCTTTTTTGCATTTAATTTCTGAGTGACTTCGCCTTTCTTGGACTATGGATCTCAGTCAACCTCGACTACAATGGGAACTCACATCTCAGACCACTCTGATTTTGCCTGGTTTCCAACGGAGATCCAACGATCTATAAACTACGGCTTCAAATGAATCATGTGGGATACAGTCGTTAGATTTGAGTGAAATTCAATCTGCTGGAAGACAGTGGATTACTCCGCGAGCGACATTATCGACAGGTTTTAATTTATCTTTTGAAGTCATCAGATTTGGGAAGGGTATTATGTCCCTTTTCCCTTCCTACCTGTCCTTCCCAAGTTTTACGACGAACAAAAATATACTGGGCTATGAAACACTATTATAACTTAATAATATTTGCGCCATTTCGTATTATCTATATCCTAATAATCCTACTTCCTACTATCCTATCCTACTTATTAATTAATTAATTATTAATTAATTAATTAATATTATAAATGCGAAAGTTTGTTTGGATGTTTGTTACTCTTTCACGTAAAAACTGCCGAACGGATTTCGATGAAACTTCACAGTAATATAGCTTATACATCAGAATAACACATAGGCTACAATTTATAAAGATTTTGTGTGATTTGGCCATAATATAATGATAAGTATCAAGTAAGTCGGAAAAATTCCTGCCCTCTGAGAGCTATCTTGGCGTGCGCTGCCTAAACCGTTACAGTTACACGAAGATAATGTATCGTGGGACTCTTTGTCTTAAACAGTTCTAAATAAAAGTCCGCGACAGCATATATCTATCTTTTATGTGGAAGCCATTATATCCAAAATAGTGAGCCATAAATACATTTAAATTGGATACTTTTTTTACAATGCACATTTTAGAGTACTTCGTTAAATCTTATCAAAATTAATACATTTATCGCTTTCAGTATTTAATGTAGATAAACTTTGTCTTTTACACTAAGCAATTTGGACGAATACGTTAAAAGTTATCACGATAAGATTCACCGAGTGGAGCGCCATTAATGCCTACTACCTATTACTCGTCGCGGCCGGCGGCGGCGCGTAGAGCGGGGTTGGAGGGCGGTCCAGGCAATGACGCGCCATCGCATCGCCGAGTGTTCATTTTGCGTATTTTTTTTACAGCTTATTCGATTCGAAGCGATTTATTACTAACTTACAGTAGGCATATTTTAAAAATTTTAGGTATTACATTTTAAGTAGAAATATAGATTCGTTTTTAATTTAATTATTACAGTCAAAATTAGAATTGTTTATTCTTTGTTTGTTTAATTATAGGATTGTATTTTTAGTTAGTTAGGTCACGGGTTAGGTATAGGTTGTATTTGTAAAAGTATTAAGTACCTAAATACATTCGTGATTGTTTTAATTACTTAGATTATTACAATTGTTTTTTTTTTTTTTGTTAGTTTAAGATTAACGTATAGTTTTAGGTTTAGGTTGTGTTGTAAGTAGTAAGAAGATAGATTCGTTTTCCTCTTAATTAGCTATTGGAATTTTTTTAGTTAGTTTTAAAATTACTACCGATTTTGTGATTTACAATAATGACTCGAAATCGTCGTAAGTCTAAATATTTCACAAAGCTCTAATAAAGCTCGGGCTATGAAAATAGCTAGACTTACCGAGACGTCTCAACAAACTGAGCTGCGAAGGTTTGAGCAGGCGGTGAGTGAGGCGGCACACAGAGCTACTAAGACACCAGAACAGTACCAAGATCGGCTTCAACAACACGTTGAGTATCTGGCATCTCAACGAGCTGCTGAAACTCCAGAACAGTCTCAACCTCGATGTCAACGGCATGGTGTCTCAAAGGGCTGCGGAGACACCAGAACAGTCCCAAGATCGGCAGCAACAGCATGCTGAGTATCTGGTGTCTCACCAATCTGCTGAAACACCAGAACAGCCCCAAGATCGGCATCAACAACATGCTGAGTATCTGATGTCTCAACGGGCTGCAGAAACACCAGAACAGTCCCAAGAACGGCATCAACAGCATGCTAAGTATCTGGTGTCTCAATGGGCTGCAGAAACACCAGAACAGTCCCAAGCTCGACGTCAGCAGCAGGCGACTTACATGGCGTCCCAAAGAGCCACAGAAACCTTTAAAACGGCTGAATCTCGCAGACGCGCTGTTGTTACACGAGTATAATCGTGGGACTGTTCGTCTTAAACAGTTCTAAATAAATTTACGCGACAGAATATATCTACCTTTTATGTGGAAGCCCAAAATAGTGAGCCATATCGAAAGTACCTCTTTCTGTATGTTACCTTTTCGCACCTAAACCACTGAACGGATTTCGATAAAATTTGGCAAGGAGATAAGTAGCATCCTAGGGAAGGACGTGGGCTACTTCATCGGTACTGTCCCTTGGGATAATTTCCGACATCCACGCGGGCGAAGCCGCGGGCGGAAGCTGGTATCTATCTATCTAAATAAATAAAAACAAAAGGCCTGACTGACTGACTGACTGACTCATCAACGCCCTTAGGTCTGGTGTCTCCACTGAAGATGCGGATGCGTTAGATCTAATAAGATCTAACGCAAACTATAGCAAAGACGCTGGACAGAAAAACTAAGTGCCGTGGCATATTCTTGGACTTGTCGAAGGCTTTCGACACAGTTTCTGTTCCCAAACTAATAGCTAAGTTAGAGTGTGTGGGTGTGCGTGGCATGGCTTTAAAACTCTTTACTGATTATCTGACAAATCGCACTCAGCGAGTTAGGATAGGCTCGAGACACAGTGATGAGACTTCAGTGTCATTCGGCGTGCCTCAAGGAAGCATTTTAGGTCCCACGCTCTTCCAAATCTATATAAATGATCTTTGTGGAATGTCAATATCTGATGGTAACATCTATGCGTATGCCGATGACACGGCGATTTTAATTCACGGGCCTACGTGGGATGATGTGCAAACTAGGGCTGAATCTGCACTAACTTTTGTGATGACATGGCTTAATTTGAACTTGCTGACGCTAAACCTGGATAAAACCTATTATATACCCTTTGCGATTCGACGCGATATTTAATTTTGACAATTCAAAAGTGCCTGTACATGGTTTAATTGAAATAAATGATTTGATTTGATTTGATTTGATTTGACGTAACACCCTACCCCCAAATACCTTTTCGATTACAGCTCACTCATGCCAAAATCGGTTGATGTCGTGCTCTTGTGCTGCCATTGCTAGAACTAATAACGTGAAGTATCTGGGGGTGCATATAGATGAGGGGTTGAGATGGGACAAGCAGCTTGATACCTTAACTACCCGAACTATCCGTCTGATACACATCTTTAAATCCCTGCAAGAATCGGCTGATTGTAACATCCTCAAGATGGTGTACCTAACTTTGTGCCAGTCAATCCTCGGATACTGCATAACCGTGTGGCAGCGAAGACTTTTATTCTGAGAGCAGAGAGAGCTCAAAGAGCTGTACTTAAGGTTATGACCAGGAAACCGTTTAGATACCCCACAGCACAACTCTATTCTGACTGCAAAGTTCTGACGGTACGTCAGCTGTTTGTTCTTCGATCTATTCTCAGAGTACATGGCTGCCTACCCCTACCTGACCCAAAGAAGCGTACATATGTCCCCTCTGGTATACAGTAAAAAATTTCGTTTACCAATACTACGTGTTAAGTATTCACATATATAAAATTATACAAAAGAAATTAAATATAATAAACTCAAATAAATTCAATATTAAATCTAAAATTACTGACTGGCTCTTACAACAGCAGTGCGATTCTGTAAGACCTCGTTCTAAAGTTCGAATCTGAATCCGCTGTGAGTTTCTTGATTGGTATTCTAAAAACTCGGTTGACAATTCGAATCTACACTAGCGCTACCCTTGCGAGCGTGTCAGCGAGTTGAACTAAATTGACCGTGAGATTTTGACAGATAAAGTATGAGATGACGTAAGAAGTGGTATTCTGTAACGTAATTCCGCCGTCACTTCGACGCTTACTTCGCACTCGAACCCGATTCAAAGTGTCAAATAATAAGTAGCTATTTTACGAGTGAAAATAGAAGAAATCCTATATAAATAGTGTTAAAATTATATTTTTATGTCACAGTTATAAAAATTAGTACAATAACTATATAATTAGTTTATCTAGCTTAGTTTTATTATTAGTTTTCATATCCTAATCCAGTATCGCAAGCGCCTACAGAAATCCGCATATCTACAGTTTATGTTGAGGCTACGTAGATTGTAGCTAATCGTTTTTATTTTTCTTAACTTTTTCGACCGGCTACCTACATCTGTGACCATCAAGCAACGTATTTTTTCATTCTTCCCGTATTTATACCTGGATCAATCCCGCACACTGATTAAAGTACGTTTGTAAGGCATTTTCTGGAATATGTGTAAGGATTGTCATATAGGTATAATTACGTAACTTGAAAATGTGTTTTTTTGTTTATGTAGATATTGAAATAAATTCGGTCTCAAATGATAGAGTTGTGTATAAAACTAATATTCCAATTGGATGTATGTAAATCGGATCACGCATTCGGAAGATATTAAAAGATTTGTGTAAGGAAATTGTACCAACCTATTTTTTTAAGGTTTATGCTCTAGATTTTTTTTATTGTAAACAGCGTGCCTGCTCCACCATTGAACACACATTTGGGATAGTCAAAGGTTGATGGAGGTGTCTCTTGGCAGCAAGAGACGTGCACTAGTATGCACATAGAGGAGGCAGAATAATGTTACCCTGCTGTGTTTTGCATAATATGTGCATAGGTAAGGGCCGGAGTGAGTGCTCCGGAGTTAACCCAAGATGATTTTGAATCTGAGAACTCCCGGCAGGTGATATAATCAGCCTGCTATATTTGCTGATGATTTGTCGCAGATGCTTTGAGGAGGGCACAAAGAGAGAGGGAAAGACTGATACAATCATTAGATAATAATGAATAATATATATTTTTACAATACTAAACAACTAGAACTAATCTTCAATTTGTTACAAGTAAGACTAAAAATAATATAGTATTCAGCGTGGTGCAAATTTCTTCCCACAGTCGATGATTCAGCGTAGGTACGACTGTCGATGCTCCTCAAGTTGCCTTGGGCCAAATCTTGATGAGGAGAGCATCAATTTGTGCCGCTGTCGGTCTGTACATGGTGACATGTTCTTGCAGAATGTTTGTACATAACTTTCATTTCCAAACTTCCAAAACACGAACATGATAAACGATAAGCCCAAGGGACACTTTATCACGCGTAAAGTGAATAATTAATGTAGTTTATAGTATATTTAGCTTGTTTTTTTGTATACTTCTCATAACTTGACTTTAACACTTTACACTTCAGTCAGCACTTGACGATAAACGACCGAAATACGATTATCGCTATAAGGATAGCGACAGATGAGTTGGTTTGAGTTTAAAAGTACTTTTTCTCAATTTTACAATAATAAAAATCACAATCTCTCCCTTTGTTTGTTTACATGTCATCCTTTGACTTTTATCCATTTTCTTTTTATTTTGACAATCGGCAAATCAATCTATCTGCCAGCTACAAATATATTGTTTTTTCGAGAAATATTACAATGTTCTTAGGAATAAATATTGAATTAAAAGCAAAGTTCTATTTTCTTACTATAAAAAATAATTTTAATTTAATTCTGTGCCAAAAACTCAACAATTGTGTCAAAAAACTGGAGTCGATAAATCTCGACTAACATTTTGTTGAGATGGTAGTCACTAGTGCAATATTGGTCACTTCGGAGCTCACTTCACTTCGCAAGTGACGAGGTGATGCTTACAGAATGCAAAATCAAGGTCAGTTTGAACCTTATGCGAAGTGAGAGTGAATAGCGAAGTGAGATGCGAGTTGTTGTCTGAATTTTACAGAATCGACGTACAGGACTACAATAACACCGAATCTCTACTTTCATACATCGCTTAACTAATCACTATTATAATATGTATAGGAACACAAAACACTAGGTACACACAAACTAACATCTCATAACACACAACACACAACACACACACCCATACATCACAACTAACATCACTCTCACGAACACGAACACACAGACCTCTCTCCCTTTCACACCCTCACTCTTTCTCCATAAATGCATCCATGCTCAAATTGATCTAAAATCACTTACTCAGCTAACTTGAATTTTTGTGTTATGATAGATTAACATCGACACTCGAAACCAAACATTAGTAAAATTTACACTTCAGTTTGATCGAATCATTGTCTCCTAAGATACAGGTCATTCCTAGTTTAGGAGACAAGATTTTTTTTTTTTTTGTTAATATAGACTTTTACTTTTTCTCCTCTTGTGTCCATTGTTAGTTGTTTAAGTCCTAGCATTGTAACTAGTATACATGTGTATGTGTATCTTTGTATCAATTTATATATCTCGGGACCATGGGGTCCCGGTCCTTTGGAAGGCGTACGAGGGGCCGAAGCCAACTCGCAGAGGCCCCTTAGGAATTTTTTATGAAATGCGGCACCATCCGGCGATTATCCCTGTATGCACTATGCAAGTACACCCAAGGATAACCCCCGGTTGGTGTAGGACTATTGTAGGATATGGAAAAATAAAAAGTTGGACTATGGGTTTGGGTGGCTGAAGTGGATTGGTTACCAAGAACTATGGAAGAACTATGACCCCTGCCTGATCAATGTTTCATATAATACACGGATAAAATGGCAGGGGGTGACTTGCACACTCAATAATGGGCCCCCGAAAACGGTCGCTAGCACATAGTGACGTAGCGACAAGGGGGCAACATGTCCTGAGGTGCTTATGAGGAGTGGAGAGGTATTCCACGGCTATCAGGACAATCCCGGAAGTACGGTCAAGATCCCTACCAGCATCTTACTGGAATACTTCCTTCCTCCGAGCACGTTTGCTCTTGCGAATCTCCACTCAAGCCGGCCAATAAAGGCAAGAATGAGGTGGGAGCTCTGTTCCTCGTCATTTTTCACTCCAGCCGGCCAATAAAGGCAAGCTAGAGGTGAGGAACAAGACTTCTCCCGGGAGATAGGGTCAGTGGGGTCGCTACTGCCCAACAGCTCGCCACATGCTGCCCTGCGGGTTTCTGTATCTCTCTTGGTCTGGCTCCTCACCTTAGACCCATTCCGGAAAGTAAACTCTTCCGGCACAGGCCCAGAGTTCGGAGCGCGCAAGCCCCACCACGGCGTCAACGTAGAGATACGGCGATGGGGTTATTATTATTATTATTAATTTAGACGTGTCTCAGCGTTTTTGATAATTCCACCCCCAAAGGTTTAAAAAGGGGGATGAAAATGTGTATGAAAGTCCGTCAGTTTTAAAGTTAGGATCTTCAAATTTTGTTTTTAGGCTGACGATTGAAAATTAATTTATAAGTCTCTCAGCGTTTTTGATAATTCCACCCCCAAACGGTTAAAAAGGGGGATGAAGTTGTGTATGAAAGTCCGTCAGTTTTAAAGTTAGGATTTTAAAATTTTGTGTTTAGGCTGACGATTGAAAATTAATTTATACGTGTCTCAGCGTTTATGATAATTTCACGCCCAAAGGGGGATGAAGTTGTGTAGTCCTTAATTTTCGAAGTAAAAATCATAAAAAATATTATCTAAAGGCGTATGGTTGGAAGCTAACGTAATGGTGTTGTTAGAAATTCAATCCTTCTTCTAGGGTGAAGAGGGGGATGAAATTTTGTTTTTAATTAAAGTTCTTTATTTTTTAAGTTAATATCACTACAATTTCTGCTTATGGTTGGAAACTAACGCAGCGTAAATTGTTGTTTTTTTTATTTCAACCCACAAGGGGGTGAAAAGGGGAATGAAGTTTTGTATTGAAGTTGTTTTCACTTTTCATTCGCTAAATTTTATATTCAAGTAAAAATTGTATAAGTACACGTGTACCGTTTCTAACTTTTCATAGAATGAAGCGATTGCGATGAAACTAAAACTAAATGTTCAATAAAGACCCTGGACTTCTTGAAATGTTAAACCTTTTGCCCCTGGCTTTGCCCGCGTGGATGTCGAAAAATATCCGACAAGAACGTACTACGAAGGCGAACGTCAATGTTGCTGAACGGATGTAAATGTGTAAATGGCAAACCCGTTAGTTTTGTACTTCAAACCATTAAAATTTGTATTTAGCCTTTTGGTTGGGCAGCCTGGTTGTGTTAGCACCTGACGGCAGAACCTCTAATGTAGTATATAAAGAGGTACTTTAAGTACTTATAAATAAAAAAAAATGATAGTAACTCCCTGTGAAGAACAATGTAACAATGTATTTACCTTAACTTTAACTCTTTTTTTTAATAGGATTTAAATTTTCGTGCATTCAAGTAGCCAATTTTCCGTTCCGTTATGTATTCCGTTACTATTCGATTTTAGGATTTGTTATCCTCCAATCCGTGCGCCGCACCTCGGATACTATAATAAGCAGTGTGAGAAAACATTGTATACCTGGATTAACACATAGGGTACTTTTAATCCCGGTAGTACATTCTCGTGGGATATTTTCCGACATACACGCGGGCGAAGCCGCGGGCAAAAGCTAGTTTATAATAAACGATAACATCAGGGAACTTTTCCAGAAGTCTTGAAGCGGCTAAATATTAGCCCCGTTCATAAAAGCGGTCTAAAACAGGACTATATTGTCGGCCTTGTTAAATTTTTTTGTTGTAACCGATTGTCCTTAACAAAATATTACAACAACAACACGGGTTCGTGAAAAGAAGATCTACAACCACTACTATGATAGCTTTCGCTGACTATTTGTTTAATATTTAGTAATATGGACTATCGTGTACAAGTGGACGCTGTATACACTGACTTTCGAAAAGCCTTTGGCAAGGTTGGTCATGAATTGCTTTTGAAAAAGCTGGCCCTTAACGGTATCCGCGGGTATTTGTTACGTTGGTTATACCTTATGTGTCAAATAAAATGGGTTCCACTACACAACCGCAACGTCAGGAGTGCCTCAGGGCTTAATTCTCGGACCTCTATTATTTGTATTTTTTTAAGTTCCTACATTAAGCGGACGATCTAAAATTTGATAGATCCATTAGATCAATAATAGACTGACACTCACTCCAACAAGATCTTAATCGTTTAGTAAAACAAACTCCTACTTAGTATTCCCATATGTTGCTGTATCAGCTTTACAAAAATAAAAAAAAACATGTGCGGAAAATCCAAGATGGCGGATGGATGGAAGAAAATCATAATTAAAACGACACACATGATGAATTTGAAAATGATTGCAGCCGCCATCTTGGATTTTCATTTTGACTTCACTATCGGCTTCAGCTCCCTCGAAAACCAAGAAAACTATCTCTCTTTGAATCGCTCTACTCCATGTAATAAAAAGTCGCATGCGCAACGCTTTTTCGTTACGTGACGATTTCTCCCAGGTTACTCGTTCTTCGTTTGAAAAACCCATAATTATGTTTAAATGGGTAGGTATGCACTACAAAGTAAAATCTTAACGATTCGTGATCTAGGAATACTGCCATCCTGTGCCAATATGGACCAATTCCTCATGTGAGGGGGAGGAGGAGGGTGGGGGGGAGGGATTGGTCCATATTGGCACAGGATCGAGTTGGGTGGAAAAAGAAACGTGAAAGGGATCAAGTGAACGAAATTAAAATGATGTGAAAGATATAGGTATGAAATCGCGACATGGATGGCGTGGGGCAACAGGCGTGGCTCCTAAGATTCTGGCTAATAGAGATGTATGGAAAAAGAACACATTTAGAGGATAAGGCATGGAGAATAATGATGACGAAATTGATGATTTATATTCTTATCAATAAAGTTACTTACACTTTTCTTTTCACACTGTTACACTTGATTTTTGTTCGTCTTTGTCTATAGCCAGTTTTGTATTATCCTTTTTTACTGTATTCTCACTGGAGTTTTATGGATAATTAGGTATTTAATAAATTCGTAGTAGACAGTAGGTAGTTTGTAGTTGGGGTTGAAATGAAGAATGGAATGAAGTTAGTGACAGCGACTGCCACTGTATTCATTGCATTCACTCGTTCGGCACGTACATCATTACGGTGCGTTTCCACTGTGCGATGTTTCAATCAATAACAACCGCACGTTGGGTTGTGGAGGTCAGACTGGCAGTTGCTCCATGTAAAATATAAATATACAGCTACATCCGGTTAGACTAGAAGTGTGTAATAGCGTTTTTACAAAACCATTACAATTTCTGCATTGGAACTGAAAAAAATTGCATCGATATGAAGCGACGACATCATTTGACACGAGAAAAGATAATGAAAGCCGTCGGAATGTTGCAAGCTGGTTCCAGGCAACGTACTGTGGCTGTCACTCTTGGCACTACACAGAGCTTCATAAGCCACCTCTGGACACGCTATCGCATCACGGGCAGCGTGGCCGAGCGACATGGAGGACGATCTCGCATCTCCGCTCGCAGACAGGACCGGTACATCTAAAATACTCGACGGAATCGTACCATGACCGCTATGATGTTTGGCTACGAAGCTCCACAGCTCTTCAGGTTTACTGATAAGCGACCAAACCATCCGAAATTATTTACGTGAAGTGGGTCTGCGTTCCCGAACGCCGCGGAAGTTCCACCTATAGCACCCCACAATCGTAGGGCCCGTTTACAATTGGGAGGAAGAAGGCTGGCGTTATGTTTTCTTTTCCGATGAGTCTCGTTTCGGGATGAGGCCGGATACAAGACGTACTCGAGTTTGGAGGACCTCTAGACGTCAAGAACGTTTGAAATTTTCTCAGGAAGTTCATTCATACATATGGAGGGGGAATAATAATAGTTTGGGCCGGCCCAAACCATTATCCGCACCGCGCGAAGAGATCCGCAGGAGAACCAAGGTACCAAGGTAACCGACATAGCCCGAAGAATTGCCAAACTTAAGTGGCAGTGGGCAGGGCACATTCCTCGCAGAACAGATGGCCGATGGGGCCGAAAGGTTCTGGAGTGGCGACCGTGGGGTAATGGCTGATCTTTGCGTTATGCTCGTGAACGGGTGCTGCTTGTGGTGACTGGTCGTCTTGCTGACCATGGTTTTATTGTTGTTATTAGTAATAACTTGTTTATTTATTTTATTTATTTTGCTTAGATGGTCCTAGTTTATCATTTGTGACTTCAAGTGACAGCTATGTAAACACAACCCAGCATTGCATAAATATGTAAGCTGTCACGCCCTTTATACCTGGAGGCTATTATTTAGGTAGTACCTAAGTTTTTTTTTTCTTGTTTACATTTTTAATTATTATTAGGTATTTTTATTTTTATTTTTTTTGCTTGAGTACATAATAGTGTTTATTGTATTTGTTGGTATATTGGCGTGGCTAGCTAACCTATGGCAAATAATGTAATTTAATGTCCTGTGTTAACGTTAATTACTTTTCATACATAGTGTTGTATAAAATCAAATTATTTTCTAACTGAACAGACAGCTGTGCTGCTGGGGAGTTTGTTCCGCCATTTCTTCTTCCCAGCGAAAGCACTAGGAAGTGGCGAAGGGCGGGCGTTTTGGGGGACTGTCTTATGTAATTTTGACGTTCGAAAAGTGCTGATTCTCAGCCTAGTTTGAATAAATGACTTTTGATTGATTTTGACCGCGTACCGGAAGACGTAGCGTTAGAATGCCTCCAACAAGGTGGACCGACGACCTTGTGAAGGCCGCAGGAACTCGTTGGATGCGAGAAGTACAAAACCGGTCGAAGTGGAGGTGCTTGGGGGAGGCCTATGTCCAGCAGTGGACGTCTTTCGGCTGAAATGATGATGATGATGATGCCTCGGAGCAACTACTCATAGTTCCTTCGTATTATATTTAATAATTTCGGGGACTTGACTGTAACAAACAGGCACACACCCACACTCTCACCATCATTCTATATCTCCGCACACTTTACCTGCACACTACACTCAATTTACACTATCATCATCATCGTCATTTCAGCCGAAAGATGTCCATTGCTGGACATAGGCTTCCCCCAAACACCTCCACATCGACCAGTTCTGTGCTTCTCGCATCCAACGGGTCCCTGCGGCCTTGACAAGGTACACACATGTACGTCATCATTACACTATACCTATTTATTATTATTCTATTATTTTTTTGGTAGATTTATTTATACAATAAATGTACCTATGTTTTTTTTCCCTTCATAATTTGTCTCGAGAGCAAATTGACCGTTGTAATTTTAATTAGGTTTAATTTGGGGTGAGATTTGAGAGCCTGGTGATCCGTCACACAGGGTATCCTTATATCCTATTATGGACGCCAGTCTCTCACAAGGGATCATATTTTATGCATTTTTGCCAAAACGCTATAATTCTTGTCTCTGTTTATAACTATGTGAATGTTAACCTAGAGAAAAAAGTATTATTATTATTAATAAAATTATCGCTAAGTCCATATCCAACGTGTCGACATCGCGCCTCGCGAGCCAAGTCAATAGGTATTATACGCAGCTAGCGTATGGGCTAGTGCGGCAGATAAGATATATATCCAAAACCAGCTCAACTCCGTTATGCGGGGCTTCGCCCAAAAGATCAGCAAGGCATACAGGACGGTGTCACTGAACTCGGCTCTAATCTTGACAGGATTGCTGCCGCTTGACCTGAGAGTCAAGGAAGCAGCATCCCTTTACGAGGCGAAGAGAGGGAAGCCTCAGCCAGTTCTGAGGGACCGATCTGTTGAGGAAAAAGCGAGCTTCCTGGCGAGGCCCCACCCAGCCAATGAAGTAGACCTCGGCTTCAAATGCTTGGAGAGCGACGCGGAAGTGCAGCGGTGCGTGAGGGACGGTGCAGTACAAATCTTTACAGACGGGAGCAAAACCGAGGGAAAAGTTGGAGCTGCCCTATCCTGGTGGAAGGGAACAGTCGAAACAAAAACCAAGAAATACAAGCTCGAGGAGTACTGTACCGTCTTTCAGGCGGAGCTGTATGCCGTGTACAAAGCAGTGGAGATGATCGCGCATAGCCCGGAAGAAGAGTTTAGCATTCTCAGCGACTCAAGGTCAACTTTGGAGCTATTGAAGAACGGCGACACCTACAACCCACTCGTTATAGAGATAAAGAAGAATGCCAAACAACTAAAGGACTCCGGCAAAAACATTCAACTTTATTGGGTAAAAGCCCACGTTGGAATACAAGGGAATGAAAGAGCAGATGAACTGGCAAAAACAGCGGCGCTAAAAATAAAAAAAAGACCTGACTTTGACAAATGTCCCATCTCATTTATCAAGCGAACCATTAGAAGTGATACGATTGATAAATGGGAATATAGATACCAAAAAGAGACCAAAGCCAGCGTCACAAAAAAATTTTTCCCTTCAGCCACACATGCCTACAGAATAACCAGAAACATTCCCATCACATACCTGCACACACAACTCTTCACAGGACACGGGGGCTTTTCCCAATACCTAAACCGATTCAAGAAAAAGGACTCACCTGCATGCATTTGCGACCCAGTCGCAGAAGAATCAATCTTGCACTTGGTAGTTGAGTGTCCAGCGTTTGCGCTAGCCAGATTTAACATGGAAAATAAAATAGATATTAAAATATGCGAGAAAAACATAAGCCAAATAATGATAAACTAATGAATGATGAAGAAACTAATAGACAATTCTTGAATTTTTGTTTAAATATAGTAAAAATAGTAATAGATAGAAATAAAACGTAGAATAAGAAATTTAATACGGTAAATATAGTATACTATATTGTACTGAGTGTTAAAGTAATTTGTATAAGAGAAATTAAGAAAAATGAAAAAACAAGAAAAAAGAAAGAAAAAAATAAAAAAAAAAAAAAAAACAAAGCAGATAGCAATGTATATTCAAAATAAAATTGATGAAAGAAAGAATATTGTCATAAAGCACTCTAGACCAATTTGCTCGAAACTACTAAAATAGGAGTAACTTCACCACCTAACTAGAAAAACTACTAAATTAATAAGCTTTACATTAGGAACAAGACGAAATAAGCCTCCGACCGCAATATCGGAGAAAACCGTGTCTAAAGGCAGGAGTGTGGTTTTAGCCGGTAAGAGTCCGGCACTGCCCAGACTGCCTCACCAGTGAGACAGTCTGGGCGTCCATGAGGATATCCCACTCCTGCCAAAACTAAAAAAAAAAAAAAAAAAAATCAATAGGTATACTAGATTTGTGTATCTTTCTTGGCTTTCACGAGGTTCTCATCATGCGGGACATACTATCTATTATTATTGTTAAGAATTCACCAGAATTATTAGACATGTTAGATTTAAAAAAAATGAACAAATTAATGTGTCGTTTAATTTTTTTACATTGAACATGTAAATATTTGTATGCCAGTTCTTGGCGAAACATTTAAGATCATAATTCTATTTATAAGACCATAATGTACCATGTTTTAAAGCTCTATTGTACTTCAATCTATAAGAAATCCGTGATATGTAACACGCTTTGTGTACAGTGGCGTAGCTACCTAGGGGCTAGGCGGGGCAGTGCCCCGGGGCCCCCAAGCTCAGGGGCCCTCGAATGCTTACCAGAAAATCTCGATCGAACTGAACTTTTGATTTCTCCCATTTTCAAAATAAATATGGCAGGTTGCAACCCGACTTTAATAATATGGCAACTCAGTTGAGAGAAATTCTAAGACTAGATGGTCCAGTCCCGTTGTACCGTTTGCACCATTGACCTGCACCATCAATGGTGCAGGAGAGACAAATTAGTTTCGTTTGCACCATTAATAATAATACAACTACTTCACCATACTTTTCCCGTTTGCACCATTGACCTGCACCATCAATGGTGCAGAAGAGACAAATTGTTTGCACCATTAATATTAATATAACTACCTACTTCACCATACTTTACTAGTCATAGGTAAATAAAATAAAAACCAATAATACGTAGTATTTTGTTTGTGTGCGGAACCTCTTTTTAATATAAATAAACAACCAAAAAGCAACAACAATAATATTTTTTATAAATAAATTCCACAACTACTTTATGTAATAATAAAAATAATGACGCTACACAAACACATATGATTTATAACTTTCGTTCCGTGGTAGTTTTGTTATGTTTGTTAAGTTTAGACCCATATCTTTGAAAGTGGCCACGGTCTTTTTATAAATGGCAGGTACCTACTGTTTCATCTGAAGTTGTCGCGGTACCTATACTCGAACTAATTAAATGGCATAAGACATTTTTGTTTTCATCAGGCATACAGTGATTGGAATGCTCACGTTTTTTCACAACCTTCGATTCATCCTAAAAAATAAAATGTCAATGTATACTTCCTTAATTTTGGTAAAAATAAGCTTGTGAAAAATAAAAAAAACGAGTGTGCTTATGACCACACGACTGAAGTGAAACTTCAGTATTGCGTATTTGGCTACGAGAGGAAGAGAGAAAGAAAATGTGCGCGCGCACCGCTTCCCCCACTCAACTTCCGTTCGCCTCGCCCGATCACACTTTTCGTAACGCTTTACGTCACGCGTTCGCCAGCTTACTCCCCAAGTCAAGCGTGCGTAAAGAAGTTTCACTTCAAAAACCTGGGCACGCCACAATTGCGGCGATAAGTCTCCTCCTTGAGGAGTGGCTGAAGAGGCGACACGGCGTCCTCATCTTCCGCCTAACGCAGGTCCTCACCTTGGGAGGTTCCTTTTCCGGATAAGGCGGGAGGAAACGCCCGGGTGTCACCATTGTGTGGATCGCCCGGAGGACACGGTGGAGCATACGGTGGAGGTCTGCCCAGCTTGGGCGGAGCACTGCCGAGTCCTCACGGCGGCGATCTCTCGCGTCCGGCTCTGGTCCATGCCATGGTACGGAGCGAGAGTGCATGGGAAGCCGTTGCCTCCTTTTGCGAAGCAGTAATGCTCGCGAAGGAGGAGGCGGAGCGCGTGAGGGAGAGGCAATCTTTGCGCTCTCGCGCCCCTAGTCGCCGCAGGAGACGCCCGGGGCGTCGGGAATCAATAGCCGATTCCCGGCCACCGTAGGCGCGGGCTTGCGAACGGCGAGCAATGGGCAGCTCGCCGTCCGGTAAGGACCAGGCCCGGGTCGACGGCGCGTTGTGTTCCACGCGCGCCTCAAAGAGATGCCAGTTTTTTTTTTTGTTTTATGCCAGATTTTTGTAGTGTGTGTGAAAATGGTGTTGATACCCTTGAACAACAAAAGTCTTCCTCGACTTTGTGCAACAAATGTTAAATTAGTTCCACTCATTGTAATTTGTTATTTATAGTCTAAGCTCCAATTATACAATTACTTATTGAAATAAAATGACAGAATTATAACAAAATAGTTACCTTGTCAACACTCAAATAATATTAGAACATGCAAAGAGGAAATACTTTCAGGAATGGTGCAGATGAGACCATATTATCAATACGGTTGCGTTTGCACCATTCTCAATGGTGCAGATGAGACCATACTATCAATGCAGTTTCATTTGCACCATTAATGGTGCAAACGAAACTAATTGTCTCTTCTGCACCATTGATGGTGCAGGTCAATGGTGCAAACGGTACAACGGGGGTCCAGTACGATATCTGCAATAAAACTTCGTTTTTTTTATATTATCAAAGCATTATCAGAAATAGTTCTAATGAGTCCTAATAAAGATGAGCGTAGTGAAGCAGAGAGTATTAAAACAAAAATGCTAAATTTCGAGTTCGTGTTGCTTATCGCGTTCGTGTGTGTTGTTGTCATGCACAGTGTATTGAATGACATCAAATATTATGCATCCAAAACATTACAAAAATGCGACATCAATTTATTTTTATTACATGTTGATGAAGCAACTTTATTACAAAAGTGGGACGAATTCCAATGAAATCATTCTGATATAATAGGCCCTAGCTTTTCACTTCAATTTATTAATATTTACCACCTAGTTTTACCTCAATTAACTCAAGCATGGACTGTTCACCAATTATGGAATATAATAAATAATAATAAATCGTTTAATTGCGTAAATAAGGTACAAAAGGTTGACAATATAAATAAAATTGATCTCTTATTCTGCCTTTAATTTCGGCGTGCAAATATAAAACATGCTATTTGAAATAAAATTAATTATTGATTAAAATCATGCACTCATTATAAAATTAAAATTGTATTGTTGAATTTAAAAAAATGGCAATATAACAATAAAAAAAATATTAATTACAAATACCAGCCAGCCAGCTGTATTCTCGAAGATATCCGGAACCTATCGGTGCAGGACGTCAGCGCCGCCTGGACTGAGAGATACCTACCCTCACACTGGTATAAACCTGGATAGGCATACTCGTACACCCTCCTTGCACACTTCGCGTACAGCGATCACGCCCGTCTAGCACAGTTTCGCTAGCTAATTTTATTTGACCCTGTGTTGGCGCGCACACGCGCCCCAACCACAAAATACAGAGAGTACAGAAGGCAATCTACATACAAAGTGCGCTCGAGCAACGCACACATAGACACCGCTCACGGACACGATATCGCAGAACGGTTGAAAACAGTGCGAGCGCGAGTGCCATGCCGGCCGGTCCGCTTGAGACACGCGTCTGTGAAGTGAAAAAGTTGTTTAAATTCAACATTAAACGGTGAATTGCCGTTTTTTAACCTACCAGTTGATTCAGAGAGGTAAGTAGGTATTTGCTTGTATTTCGATGGTTCGTTTTAACGTAACACAGAATAGTTAGGTAGGTAGGTAAGCGCTCCGGGCCCCGGCCGGCGGCCTCGCGCCGTAAAAGCGAACATGACTTTGTACCTTGTAATATTTTTACAATTTATATTACGTATTTATTGTAGTAAGGACCAATAAGCTAAAAAAAACTTTTTTACAAAAAAAACAACCGACTTCAAAAAAAACTACAAAGTGATAAATAACTTTAATTTCGGAAGTCGGTGTCGTTGGTTACGCATTTTCGTTTTTTGACACCGACTTCCGAAATTAAAGTTATTTATCACTTTGTAGTTTTTTTTGAAGTCGGTTGTTTTTTTTGTAAAAAAGTTTTTATTTTTCACTTTTTAGTTGTACCTACTTCACACAAATTCAAATAACACTAGTGCATTGAGGAATTGAAGACACCGACTAGAAGAATCATCAAAATTCGCATAGAAATGCCGGAGATGCAGTACATTTATACATAAGAATAATTATATAATGTATTATATACTAAAACCTTCCTGAAAGTATGTAGATCACATTAGTGAAAGAATTATCAAAATCGGTTCATTAGTTTTTGAGAAAATCGCGGACAAACAAACATACATACATACGGGTCGAATACAGAACCTCCTTTTTTGAAGTCGGTTAAAAATACGCTCATCTTCCTCATTATAAAAAGTTAAGAGGACTACATGACCTAAAGCGCGGTCTTTGTCGGTCTGCATAGAAAAGAAAGAGAAGCGCGATGCCACAACGCTGGTAATTTATTGCAAAATATGAAGCAATTATCGATTTACGAAAAATCTAGTCTTTGGACAAAAAAACTAAAACACTATAGTTTTAGTATGTTGCTTGTAGAATAATCTGACAAAAAATCATAATGATTGTATGTATATTAGTATGAATTTTGTTGTAAATAAAAAGTTTTTAGAGGTATCTTCATGATTTTTTTCTATCGTACCAAATAAGTTGTATTATGTTTTCAACACACTATCATCCTAGCATTTATCCTGAAGAATATCATATATTTTTTTGGTTTTTTTTACTGTAGGCGATCATTTACTTTTATTGTTTCTAAAACTTGCGTTTTTTGCGTTTAGGTCCTGTAAGCCCCTTAAGATAGACTGCTAGGCGAGCCGGCCGCCCGCGGGCCCCGTAGCCGCCGCCGTTTTTGTGGTCATGGCAAGAATATTATGTTGTAAGGTAGCCACCTTACAACATATTCTTCCCTATTATACTTCTTAATAGTTTCCTATTTTGAATCAGTATAAACGAAGTATCTTTTTTGTAAGGTAAATTCACGCCACCAAATATTACGTAAGTTGAAAGTACCTATGATTTTTTGTTTGTGTAGATATTGTGTTGTTTTTAGTGTCATTTCATAGGTTTAGGTCTAAAACGGATAGGACAAAATAAATTGTGTAAATAGGGTAGTCACAACTAGATACGAGTGTTTTTTGTGTAGTTAGATAGTTTTTTAGTTTTTTGTGCATAAGCCAAAGTTGACAACCCTAGCGCGACCGCCGAGCGTAGGTATGAAAAGTGAAGTATATACACGTGATTGACTTCTGTACTCTCTGTATTTTGTGCCCTTACCACGCATGAGCGGGACGCGGGAGGAGAGGGATAACTGATCCCGCGACGCGCCGCCGCGGCCGCGCAAGTTCGACCGGACCGCAGCAGCCGCTAAGAGCGGTTGCTATTGTTACGCGCGATTCACTACTGTCACGTGGCGGTCCGGACTCCGCCGTACATTTGTAACTTCTTATCATTAAATATAGCAGCAAATTCGAAAGAAGCGTTAATTCTTTCTCTCCTCAAGCACATTAAAAAGTGGACGAGGTCACAGCCCCAACACCCTGTATACAAATGCGATGTCTTCACGAGGAAGATATGAATAATAGCTTCTTTACTCGTTTATAACTCCGGGTCCGTGGCTAAATAATAACAGCCGCACGGGTCGATCGATCTGGTTAAGCTACGCTTGCCGCAGTTGGTCTGTGGATGGGTGACCATCTTTACATACCGAGACCCCTCCGTGCCTCGGAAAGCATGTTAAGCCGTTGGTCCCGGCTGTCATTCGTGGTTCTTTGACAGTCGTTACGGGCAGTCAGAAGCCCGAAAGTCTGACAACCAGTCTTACCAAACGGTATCGTATTACCCAGTAACTGGGTTGTGGAGGTCAGATAGGCAATCGCTCCATGTAAAATACTGGTATTCAGCTGCATCCGGTTAGACTGGAAACCGACCCCAACATAGTAAGGAAAAGGATAGGCAGATGATGACTCGTTTATAACTCACCCGCCTGGTCTTTTCCCAACTGTGATTGGGTCGGCTTCCAGTCTAACAGGATGCAGTTGGATACCAGTATTTTATATGGAGGGACTGCCATCCATCCCGCACGGGTTATCTGAATATCCGAAGTAGAAAAATGTACTGGGCATTTAGCTAAATACCAAATGGTTGCGGATTTTATACAGGTATGAGGAACAGTGTAAAGTCCACTCATCCTCCATAGAAAAGGGAGGATCCTCCGACCAGACGGGTGTTGTGTCTGGTGGGAACTGCCCGATGATTCATGTCGGGCCCTTGTTTATATGCTAGTTGCGCGGTAAACACTGCTTGCGAGATGCAGGATTTTGCGTGACGTCATTATGATGCGTGGTTCGCATCTGACGATGTAGATGTCGTAGCCAATTGGTTTAATTAGCTGTTTAGTTAACCGCCTAGCCTTTTAACTAAACGGCGGCCGTTCAACTAACGGCCAGAATGATATTTAATTATAGTTTAGTTTGGAATTGTAACCAATCACGCGCGAGCTGAATTGGTCGCAGTCGCAGTAACTAAGCCAGGGCACCCCGACCCCGACCAAATGGGTTAGGTTAGTTACAACCGCGTGCGAGCCAAGAGAGCGAAGCGAGGCGAGCACTACTTCCAAAGGCCAGGCGGTTACTAAACAGCGACTTTTAAAAACGCAAATATCTAAAGATGTATTTAATTATACAATACTAGCTGACCCGGCGAACTTCGTAACGCTCCGCCATCGACGCCCTAAGCCGAGGTTCATACCCCACAGGGGGTGCCCTTAGCGTGTCGTGTAGTCGCTTAGTTTTTAAGTTTTTTAAGCCCTTGCTGGAGGCCTTAATTTGTTGAGGCGTCCACAGGCAACTCCGGTGAAGCAGACCAAAACCTTCAGCGAGATACTATTCCGAAAAAAAAAACTCAATCTTCCTAGCCTTATTCCAATAATGCTGGGGTCGACTTCCAGTCTAACCGGTTGAAGCTGAATAGCAGTATTTTACATAGAGCGACTGCCTATCTGACCTCCACAACCCAGTTACTGGGTAATATACGATACCCCTTGGTAAGACTGGTTGTCAGATTTTCGGGCATCTTCATCATTTTCAGTTTTAAGTGTACCCGCCATTTCGAAGCTGTCCCGCTTATTCAAAATTTTATAGCAAGATAAATAGTGGACACATTGTCTAATTTTTTGAATAAAACGGTAAAATATATATTCAATTGACGAATCCATCTGCAATCCTGGTAAAATACGTTTGAATTCTTAATTTATGAGTATTTTAAATATTCAGAGTAACTGTTTCTGGCATGTCCCACCCCTTACCAACATTGAATTGGCCAAAATTACTAAAATAGTACTACGAATACATTTGAAAGTTTTGGTACAACCGTAGCGTATAGTTTCTCTCGTCACAAAAATTAAATTTGTACAATTTAAACTCCAATAACACAGGCTGAAAATACATTTGACTGAAAATACACGTCACCAAACTGACCACTATTTCACTACAATGTTTATTTATTTTCCATTTTAATAAGGAAAATATGCTATTTATTTAAAATAAAATACTATTTTCAGCCCTTCAGACTATGTTACAGCCTAGGATCTTTATATATCTTAAAAACATAATTTAAAAAAAATACTCATATTTTATCAGGGTACACTTAAAAGTGAAAATGCCCCCGTAACGACTTTCAAAGATCTACAAATGTCAGTCGGTACATGCCTTCCGAGGCACGGAGGGGTCTCGAACTCTCGATATGTATGGATGGTCACTCATCCACGGACAACCTCGGCAAGCGTACCGACCCGCGCGGCTGCTATTATTTAGCCGCGAGCATCAACTGAAATATCGACATCGCGGATCTCGTCTCGTCTGTGACTCGCACAGTGGAAACGCGCAGTAACGTTGTACGTGCCGAACGACTATCTGACTCAGTGACTAACTTCATTCCAATCGTGGAAAGAAGTTAGTTTCAACGATGCCGCATACATTCGATGGCTTAAACTTTGAAGACCGAAAACATTGAAGTGTAACATATAAGGACGACTATCAGACTCAGTGACTCAATAACTTCATTCCTTTCATATAAAGACTTTAGTTTCAATGCATTCGACGGTTTGAAGTTTGAAGATCGACAACAGTGAAGTGAACAAGTACAAAGATGCCATCACACTGTAAGTAACTTTGTAGAATCCGAATCAACAATATTCTCCTCGCCTTATCCTAAATTTATATTTCGTCGACACAGCAATATGTTATTTTCCATAAAATTTTAGTAGCCGTAATATTAGGAGCCACTCCTATAATAACCATATCGCGAATTCAAACATTATTTTATTTTTTCGATAAGTAATTATTATTATTTACGTGATCTCAGACTGTTGATTTTATTTTTCTTTGTTTGATCTCACGCTGCTGGCGTTTAGGTACCCAAGTATAAGTATTAAAGTGTTTTATTTTTATTGTTTTCGTTTTTGTTTTTTTTTCCTATAAAAAGAAAAGTCCTGACTGACTGACTGATTCATCAACGCCCAGCCCCTTTGACCTAGAAAACTGAAATTTCGCACAGAGCTTCCCTTTATAACGTAGTCAAGGAATAAGGAATGATTTTTCGAAATTCAACCCCTATGGGAGTTAAATAGGGAATGAAAGTTTGTATGGAAAATCTTATTCCTTGAGTTGATAAACTTGAAACTTGGCACGAATACTTATCCAAGTAAATTATGAAGGTTGGCATTTCTCGTTTTTCTAAACTACCCCTGAAGGGGGATTGGGGTGTGTCAAAATTTGTATGGAAGCATTTTAACGGGCGGTCCGATTAGCTCGAAAAAAATAAAGAATAACGTGTATCAGGGTTTTTCGTAATTCTCCCCCTAACGGGGTGAAATAAGGTAGTTAATTATACAGGGGAGGATCTTACTGCGTGGCTAGATTAACTCGGAAATTCGTATAAATAATCTTATAGTCAAGTAATAAACATATTATCCCAAACGATTTTTCGAAATTCCACCCCTGTGGGAGTGAAAAGCGGGGATACAGTTTATATGAAAAATCTTATTCATTTGGTTAGTAAACTTGAAACTTGACACGAATACTATCTATGTAAATTATGAAATTAGGCTTTGTTTTTGTAAACTACCCCCTGAAGGAAGTTTGGAATAAAATTACTAACGGGCCTGTGTAACTGTGTGCGTGGAATTTAGTTTTGATTATCATTTTCAGCCCCCACCGTGCCAGTGGCTAAGTAATAACAGCCGCACGGGTCGATCGGTCAGGTTAAGCTAAGCTTGCCGCGGTTGGTCCGTGGATGGGTGACCATCTTTACCAGAGGCGGCTTAAGGCGTGGGCGACATGGGCCACCGCCTACGGCCTCGCGGTCCAAGGGGCCTCGCGCCTCGAAAGCCCGCGAGCGCAAATACTCGTATAATATAATTACTCATCTAGCAATCAATAATAAAAAACCGGCTAGCAAGTATCTGGCACTACTAACCTACCACATTCGTTTTTTAAAGATCTAGTCTGGCAACATTTGCTGGCGTTGCGGGCGGTTAATGACGCGGGGAATCCTCGCCTCGCCCGCTGGGGATTTCCCATTCTGTTTGCTCCATCTATGTTCGCGCTTTTAGTATACTCGTATATTAAAAAATTGTCAAAATTTACACACTGTCCTGCGAGTGGGTGAGAGCAGTGACTTCCAACCTTACTAATTATATGAAGAATTACAAACAATGGTCCTAAATTTACCCGACTTCATGAGAGATGTGAAACAGCTGCTTCAATACATAACTGTAAATAATTTAAAAGAAATTTACCCGAATATTTATATTGTCATCGAATTATGTTAACAGTACCAGTAAGTACAGCCTCAGCTGAAAGGAGTTTTTCAAAATTAAAACTAATAAAAAAAAAAATAAGAAGTACAATATAAAAAAAAAGGTCAGGAAAGACTTTCAGCGTTGGCAGTTTTATTTATCGAGGCAACTATAGCATCTAATTTGGATTACGACACAGTTATTAGGGAGTTCAATAAGGCTAAAAGCAGAACATTTATGTTTCTTTAATTGTTTACTTTACTCTTAGTTGAGGTATAATAATTACAATGAAGAAGTTTGCATTTTTAAGAATAAAAATTTAAGTATCAAAAAATTATTTCTCTCAACAAAATCCGTTCTCTTGCGTCATCCATCAGGGGGCCTCGCAAAATATAGCTTGCCCACATCAAATTTAGGTCTTGCCCCGCCACTGATCTTTACATATCGAAACCCCGTTAAGACGTTGGTCCCGACTGTAATTCGTAGATCTTTGGCAGTCGTTACGGGTCGTCAGAAGCCCAAAAGTCTGACAACCAGTCTTACCAGGGGGTATCGTATTACCCAGCAACTGGGTTGTGGAGGTCAGATAGGCAGTCGCTCCATGTAAAATACTGGTATTCATTCAGCTGCATCTGGTTATACTGGAAGCCCGGCCCAAGATAGTTGGGAAAAGGCTAGGCATATAATGACACATTGTATGTTCCATCATAATTATTAATAAGTATGTTGTAATCAGATATTAGTGCCGAGCTGTTCATCCTACTAATATTATAAACGCGAAAGTTTGTGAGGATAGATGGATGGATGTTTTTACTCTTTCACGCAAAAACTACTGAACGGATTTTGATGAAACTTTATAGTAGGTAATACTAGCTTCTGCCCGCGACTTCGTCCTCGTGAAATTCGTACTTTCCTCTAAAAATTTCGAAAATGTATGTTTAAGATTTTTATCATTTATTTAGATAAAAAAGTATTCGGACCAATTTTTATGTTTATAGATCAACTAGCTTCTGCCCGCGGCTTCGCCCGCGTGGATGTCGGAAATTATCCCAAGGGACAGTACCGATGAAGTAGCCTTTCCTAGAATGCTACCTATCTCCTTGACAAATTTTATCGAAATCCGTTCAGTGGTTTAGGTGCGAAAAGGGAAAAATATAGAAAGAGGTACTTTCGATATGGCTCACTATTTTGGGCTTCCACATAAAAGGTAGGTAGATATATTCTGTCCCGTACATTTGTTTAGAACTGTTTAAGACGAACAGTCCCACGATACATTATACTCGTGTAACAACAACGCGTCTGCGAGATTCAGTCATTGTAAAGGTTTCTGTGGCTCTTTGGGATGCCATGTAAGTCGCTGCTGCTGACGTCGAGCTTGGGACTGTACTGGTGTTTCTGCAGCCCGTTGAGACACCAGATACTTAGCATGCTGTTGATGCCGTTCTTGGGACTGTTCTGGTTTTTCTGTAACAACCTAAACCTAAAACTATACGTATACTATATATAACTAACAAAAAAAAAAACAATTGTAATAATCTAAGTAATTAAAACAATCACGAATGTATTTAGGTACTTAATACTTTTACAAATACAACCTAATACCTAACCCGTGACCTAACTAACTAAAAATACAATCCTATAATTAAACAAACAAAGAATAAACAATTCTAATTTTGACTGTAATAATTAAATTAAAAACGAATCTATATTTCTACTTAAAATGTACTACCTAAAAACTTAAATAGTTATGCCTACTGTACAGCTGTAAGTTCTAGTAATAAATCGCTTCGAATCGAGTAAGCTGTAAAAAAAAAAAAAAAAATACGCAAAATGAACACTCGGCAATGCGATGGCGCGTTATTGGCTCTGCGCGCCGCCGACTCATAGTAGCCATTATGGCGCTCCACTCAGGTCAATCTTATCGTGATAACTTTTAAAGTATTCGTCCAAATTGCTTAGTGTAAAAGACAAAGTTTATCTACATTAAATAACAAAAGCGATAAATGTATTAATTTTGATAAGAATTAACTAAGTACTCTAAAATGTGCATTGAGAAAAAATGTATCCAATTTAAATGTATTTATGGCTCACTATTTTAGATATAATGGCTTCCACATAAAAGATAGATATATGCTGTCGAGGACTTTTATTTAGAACTGTTTAAGACAAACAGTCCCACGATACATTATCTTCGTGTAACTCTAACGGTTTAGGCAGCGCACGCCAAGATAGCTCTCAGAGGGCAGGAATTTTTCCGACTTACTTGATACTTATCGTTATATTATGGTCAAATCACACAAAATCTTTATAAATTGTAGCCTATGTGTTATTCTAATGTATAAGCTATATTACTCTGAAGTTTCATCGAAATCCGTTCAGTAGTTTTTGCGTGAAAGAGTAACAAACATCCAAACAAACTTTCGCATTTATAATATTACTAGCTGCCCGGCGCGACTTCGTTCGCGTGGTGTCCTACTAATACCCCCTACCCTACTCCTACCCTACTCCTAACCTACTCCTACCGTACCCCTACCCTACTCCTACCCTACCCCTTCCCTACTCCTACCGTACCCCTACCCTACTCCTACCCTACCCCTTCCCTACTCCTACCGTACCCCTACCCTACTCCTACCCTAACCCTTCCCTACTCCTACTGTACCCCTACCCCTACCCTACTCCTACCGTACCCCTACCCTACTCCTACCCTACCCCTTCCCTACTCCTACCGTACCCCTACCCTACTCCTACCCTAACCCTTCCCTACTCCTACTGTACCCCTACCCCTACCCTACTCCTACCGTACCCCTACCCTACTCCTACCCTACCCCTTCCCTACTCCTACCGTACCCCTACCCTACTCCTACCCTAACCCTTCCCTACTCCTACTGTACCCCTACCCCTACCCTACTCCTACCGTACCCCTACCCTACTCCTACCCTACCCCTACTCCTACTCTACCCCTACTCCTACCCTACTCCTGCCCTACCCCGAGCCTACTCCTAGCCCTGTCATTTGCGTTTTGTTATTCCAAGTCTGTTTTTTTTTTTTTTTTTTCTGATTTTTTTTAGTATCTTATGTCCGTCTCCTGGCTCTAAGCTACCTCTCTACCAATTTTCACCCAAATCTGTTCTGCCGTTCTTGAGTTATAAGTGGTGTAACTAACACGACTTTCTTTTATATACGAGTAGGTATATAGATTATTATTAGTAGGAAGAAAACAGATTTTTCAAATAAACTGTATCCCCGCTTTTCACTCCCACAGGGGTGGAATTTTGAGAAATCGTTCGCAAACTGTAATCATGGATTCAGTAGGTACGCGAGTTTTGACCCACCGAGCCGAAATTTCTCGTCGGTTATTAAAAAAAAATTGCCCAAATCATGAGGAAGACCGAGGAAGACAGGCTATTAGACATCATGCTATGACCCGAGCCGAGCAAAAAGAAACAGTCAGAAATAACTCTAAGCGAAAACGGAGTAATAGCGCGGGCAGATGCGATGCGTCGGAGTGGGTCGGGGGAACATGAAAATTGACACGGACGAAATCGCGGGCAGAAGCTAGTTATTTATATAATCTATATCAAGGAAGCCCCTTCATAATCATGATACCCTATTTGACTTTCAGTCCAACTTCAATAACCCCTTATCTTATAACATTCCTCACTGTAAATCTATTTTTATCCTTATTGAAATAAAGTTGAAAATAGTCAACAACACTTTCTGTTATCGTTATCATGCGGCTGACTGCTGCGTTTGAGTAAAGTACTTATAGATAGCGTCAAGTTTCAGCACTGCCTTTGGTACCTAGGTTTAAATGTGAAATAAAATATTTTGATTTTGTTTTTATTATGTTATCAGTCCCAAGGGCGGGTGGTTTCACGTCCACTTGTCGTCAAAAATGGCGCTTCCTATAGTCAAACCAAAAAAACAAAAAATGTTGTTTCAAATTACAATCACAAAATTATGGCCTTTTTTATGAGATCAAAATATGTAAAGGTTTTTTAATAAACATAAATTAATAGTTAATAAACAATTCGGTTTTACAAAGGGTGTTGAACTTTTAGGATGCGTTTATAATGCACGGAAGGATATATGCGATGCTTTGGGCATCTTTTGCGATTTGTCTAAGGCATTAGATTGCGTTCTTCATGAAACATTTATTAGGAAACTGCACCACTACGGAATCCGGAACGCTTCACTGGATCTTTTAACTTCATACTTAAGTGATAGGATTCAGAGAGTTGATGAATGGAAAAAGATTACCCGGATCTGTAGTAACAATGGGGGTCCCCCAGGGCACAACACTTAGTTTTACTCCTGCCTGTAGGATAGTAGGTGGGCTCTGCAGGGGTAACAGCATTAAGTTTTAATTTCTTTATGGCCATTAGTAGCTGTCGACCTTTCGTAGTTATAGTACGTGAGCCCCAGTATTGATGCTTGGCATTGTAATCTCCAGCTATGAATAGCTATGACTAGTTAGTAGTGTAGCATAAGTTTATATTTAGGTGGAATGTAAACAGCAGATTATCTTCAATGACGATATTCGTTCCTAGAATTCTCAATTCCCTCTGTGCTATAATGTACTGTTTCATGATGTTTTGTGTTATATTTTATTAGCACCGCACTTCCAGCGTGTTCGCAGCCATCGGGATGCATTGTGTGATGTCTTGTGTAGTTCTGAACGTTTTTGGTAGAATGCGTTTCTGTATCTAGCAGAATATCTATTTTTTGTGTCTCTAGGTACCTATGCCTAAACCTCAACAGTATGTTGTGACAGCCCGTTGACATTCCATAGAGCGATGATAGTGGAAAACGTATTTAAACTTCTGGACGAGCAATGACTTATATATTACTTGGACGAGTATTTCACTCCGAAGTGGTGTTGTTTCAGCCTCGAAAATCCAAATAAAATTCAAGATACATAGCGGTTTGACTGTTACAGCAAGCATATGAGGAAATGTAAATGAGGAAATAATTTTAGCAATTTGTTTGTGTGCATTTTTATTGTTGATGACTAGTAAACGTTTGTTTTCATAGATAGATAAAATATTCTTTATTATGTGCACCATAAAAATTTCAGATAGATAAAATGTAGACATTTTACAAGGGGCGACATAATGGGCGGTCTTATTGTTAAAAAGGGTATTCTCAAGACAACCTTTGGTTGGATTAAGGCAGAAGGAGAGACAATACTGAAGGTAATATGTGGTGTACCATTTACATGTATGTACAATAAATATATAAATGATACCTAAAACATATTATACTTATCTATAAAAGATATACAAAAATAATCATGAAAAAGTACAAAGAACAAGATAAATGGTATTTAAGGATAGAGATAGTGTTTTAATCACAATTTTAAATTGAGCACGCCTTATCGACATGGGCAATGCATTCCAAAACCGTAATGCTGTCTGGTTTTTTTTTTTTTGGTTGGGAAATCATCTAATGACTCACGTCTCAGCCGCCGCGGGAGACGCTACGGGCGTCGGGAGACGCGTGACGACTCCCGGCCACCGTAGGCGCGGGCCTGCGGACGGAGAGTAATGCTTAGCTCTCCGTCCGATCAGGACCAGGCCCGTGGCGGATGGCGCGTATGTGTTCCAAGCGCGCCTCAAAGAGATGTCAGCATAAAGGAAGGCGCCCGCTAGGGCCGAAGCCAGCCGGGGTAGCGGGATCGTCCGAAAGGGTTACCGCTGCCTCGGAACATAAAGGGCTAAGGAAGGAACACGGTTGGGTTTTAGTCAGTAAGAGTCTGACACTCCCTTCCGCTCCACCCAGAGCGGGAGGAGTCATTAAATGTTGTCTGCTTGAACTGTAAAAAATTTATCATAGAAACTGATGGACTGCATCGGCTTCTCTAGTCTCAAGTTTTCCGATGACGTCAGATATTTATTGTGTCATGAAGGAACTTGAAACTTTCGTTAAGATAAAACGGGGTTGTATGATTGAACAGAATACTGTAGAGCTGAAACAAGATATAAAAATTCTGGTGAGGACGTATGGGGAGCCACTTGATCTTCATACCAAATTCAGAAATTTGATCATATTTGCGCAGGCGAAATATAAATCTCATGCAAAAGTTTTCAAATCGCTCAAGTTTATCTAGTTTTGCCTCAGTGAGATCGAGATAATTGACATCAGCATAGCCAAGGATGAGAAGTAAAAGAGATTGTGCAATCGCAGTTTTAGTGGCAGTTGGAAGAAAGTTCCGCAGTCGTCTCAAAGTCTTGGCAGATGCAAAAATTTTGCGACTTTCGTCCTGCAGCTGGGGCTGGACAGTCCTGGAGCTTTCGACCCTCGTATAACAATCTACTATTTCAATCTAAGGGGATGAATGTTGAGTATGAGTGCGAGCGTGTGCCTCTGTGCCTACCATAGACTTAGAGAATGGACTGTGTAATACCCGTATGAAATTGACCACTCTCTAGAAAGAGATAAAGCGATCGTGCGCCCAATACCTATCTCTGTCTGCATGAAGTATACAATTCATCCGCTCCTGCAAGGCTGTGACGTGGACCAATCAAAATCCTAGAAAAAGACGGCTACTGGCCGCACGCTCGCTTTGTCTCTCTCACACTTTTCTGTCCGTATTTACTTTACAGCTGGATAGAGAATACTCAGTCCATTCTCTAAGTCAATGGTGCCTACCGACCATTACTTACACATACTGTATATTACTCTTTTGAAATCATTGCTACCGACCGATAAGTTCGTAAGCGAATCAACGTCAGGTGGCCTACCATGATCTAATTAAAAACGATTCAAAAACAAGACATTTCAGTTTAGGTTCCTAAACTGCTCTATGGACGTCATGGTACCAAACAAGTATGAATGAAACCAAAACTTGCGACTCAGTTTGGGACAATCGCTGTCAGCAGAATGGCACGGCCTAAACTGAATCGTTAAACTGACGTCATGGTACGAATTAGAAGAACAGTTCAGTTTAGGTCCTAAAATGGATCGCTTTAAGAGCTTGTGGCAGGCCTCCTGTGCGTCACTGGCAAGTAGTTGTTTGTCTCTTCTGTCCTTAACACTTAGTAATAATGGTTTATTCCTTTTCAGCGGCCGAATTAACGATAAGCAAGTTGCTAACCAGGCTGCAAAATTGGCTGGTGCCACCCCAGCTACCAACTACTGATACAGAGTCCCTGACGACGCCCTTGCCTTCGCTACGAAGTGATCCGGAGATGAAGATTTTATTCCGAAAACAAGGCGTTCCTAACGCAGATTCGTTATTCAAGTTTCTGAGTATAATAGCGTTGGTGGGACTGATGCTGAACGCTTTGATGTTGTTGGACAGGCTTATCATCGAGGTAAGTTGTCAATATCAGAGACCAAATGCCTCTTTTTATTTATTTATTTATTTATTTATAATAAGCACACCAACAGCACAGTCACTTACAATTCAAATTAAATATCAACCAAAAATTAGCATTTCAGTAACCATGCAAATAACAGGTATGCATGACATCCAACTCAAAAATATTAGAGACAAAGGAGAACAATAAATAGTGTGTCTAGTAGATCTTCCAGAACACTACAAAAACAAACCAATTTAAGCTACATAGACGTGCACTCTTCACACTGTCTAAATAGGGAACGTCTGTATGAAGCAAAACTCATGGAAAAAATATCAATAGGAAAATCTGTCAAGTTGGACCTTTCATTATATTGCCTTGCCATACGTGTTAGAGGGCTATTAAATGTGGTGTTTAAGGTGGATGTAGGCAATTCAAAAATACGATGATGACGCTTACTACGTTGGCTAAACCTGAAGTTAAAATAGTTTACCAATTGTGCATCGATGATACCGTTTATAATTTTATGGAGTATTAGTAAGTCAGAATGGCTTCGTCTTTCTTTTAAGCTAATCATTTTAAAGTGCCTCAACCTGTCATTGTAATCAGGTATAGCTTTACGAATCCCATTCTTCATACATAAATACCTAACAAAACGGGCCTGAACAGATTCAACACTATCAGAATAAGTTGAATAATAGGGAGACCAAATAGTGGAACAATATTCCAAGGAGCTCCTTACTAGTGCATTGTAAAGTAAAATAATGCTACTATAATTACGAAAAGGTTTCGACGTACGGATTATAAAGCCAAGCATTCTTTTAGCCTTAGCCACTACACCATCTATATGATCGCGGAAAGATAGTGTTGTATCGATGTTGTTGTGTTGTGTTGTAAGTCATTTAGAAATGGCTACAGGTTCTGTAGCCATATCCTTTAAACTGAAAGACAGAAACTGCATTCACACTCCGCTCTCAGACCAGCTACGAGTAGAACACTTATGTGCTGAGCAGCTTTTACATCCCCTATGCCATAGCTGCAGAAATTTGTACCTGGTGCTATATCACTGACCTGATAATGGAGACTGTGGTGCTCCGTTACGAACAAGACTGAAGAGAGATGCTGACATATACAAATGAATGACTGTATGCTTGTTATAATGTAATTTGCTTTTTTAAACAGAAAAGGATACATCTAGATGAATCACAGCTGCAAAAACCAGTAGAAAAAATTAACAGGTAAGGAATATAATATTATTTAGAATATTACCAATCAATATTTAAAAAGCTGTCTTAAAATAATAATATGTACAAGTATATAAAAAGGTAGGGAAAATAATCAAAGGGCATCAAAAAATTCGTCCGCATCGCTGTCAATAGGAAACGTTCCCAAAAGGCTGGCAGCATTGCCACGTTGTATGGCAATACTGATTCTTTGGTCAAAAAATAGGCTAGCCCCGTGAAGAGTCGACCAACCGCTTGGCGATGTCTCGAAATACTAAGTGGGCACTCGGACCCCATGGCCCTAGTGTTACAACCCCAAACGGCTCAAATATATAAGTTCCAAAGAGATTGGAGTATTTGCGCCGTTTGAGGTTTTCCGCACCTGCAGCAGCCGCCCCAGCACAGCTCACCGTGCTTGGAAGATGGGATGGCGCAAAGGTGTCGACACACGTTGCCTCCCACACCAAAGGCCTACCTACCTTCCAAGGCATTATTGTCGTTCCGTCTGGTCTCTTACCATCGTCGCGTGCCAAGCCATTAATATTTGATTTGATATTTGAGTAACTAATGGGTTGTGGAAATGTGGAGGTCAGATAGGCAGTTGCTCCATGTAAAAGACCAGTATTCAGCTGCATCTGGTTGAACTTGTAGCGGTATCTACAACGCCACATGCGAACAACGCGTCATACTGACGTCACGAAATCCTGCATCTCGCAAGCATAGTTTACCGCGCAACTAGCATAGATACAACGGCCCGATATGAATCATCGGGCAATTGCCCGCCAGACACAACACCCTGTCTGGGCCCCAAGTCTGCTATTACAATTGTGTCAGAATGGTATCACATTGATCTCATAGTGGTCGATTTTGACAAGTTTGGTAATCTACTAACACAATGGCGTCGTTATGACTTTCCTAAGGTCGACCACTGACACTTCATTGAAAAAAATGGCATAAAATGGTAATCTCGTACATAATGACACATGAATGACTGACGTATGCGGTAATCTGCTAAAATTTTGACAGTTCCTTTGAACAGTGACGTACCATTTGAATGCCATTGTGCAGTAATTGCTTTTAAGCCGGTAGCCGTGTGTCTTGAATCACGTTGTGTTTGAAAGATAATACTAGTTTTTCATTAAGTGTGTTATTAATTATATTACTGCGATGTATTCGGTGCGATCTGCGATTCTGAACCTAGCCGACGCAGTGGATGCTAGAGAAAGAAGAAGCAGGGAATCCAGAAGGCGTCGTTTAGCCCGTCGGTTGATGAGAACCAATATAAACCCCTTTATTGATGTTCCCGATGAGTGCCGAAATCGGCTCAATTAGCACCATTTTAAATATAAGTAAACAAACAGAAATATACTAAGACGACCCACTGACCATATAAACACTTAAATAATAGTAGGTAAATACAACAAACAAAATAAATAGTTATCAAAAAACAATGAAACACCGGCCGAATTACAACAAAATAGCTATATAAACATCAATAAAAGATGTGAAACTGTCAAGTGACATTCTCACATTCTGTCAATTTGTCAATGTCAGAGTCAAAGACTGACATTGACGGTTTCACATTTATACTTGTTACACGAATATTTAATGTTTTTTGGTATTTACGAACTTCTTACTACTTCAGACTGCTTATGACACTGATTAATAATATGTAAAATGAAATGTAAATAAAATCTGCCATGAGTAAATGGTTAAATGTAGTAGTAGTTTTTCGAGAACCATTTCTACCAACAGGTTTCCTTTGATTATATAATGTCTAGATAGAGCATCAATTGCGCGCAAACGTGTCAAAAAATACCAGCCAACTGTTGGACTGTAAGTACTTACCCGCCGATTAGTGCCGATCGTACCGCTATGGTGTCACTACGTATTACGCGCGCTAAGTAATAAACAAATAACAGCGATAAAATGACGGTATGTGCTATTAAACTGTGCCGAAATTATAAAGGAAGGGTAAAAAACACCAAACACATCACATATCATCAGTAAGTAACCAAAAAAACTACGTATTTGTTTTTTGTTTTTATATTTACCAAATTACGCCCTATTACGCCATATTTTATCAGTGTTGCCAGTTTCTTTTTCCATTCTCCCAACTTAACGTCCTTTTTTTGTGGGTATATTCGTTGCTTTATGGTTACGTTTATATTATTTAGTTGATGTACTTTTATTATTCGATTTCAAAAATGGTGAAGTTTTTCAATTCGTCTGTACTTTTTTATAATAATATAATGTTCGCGTATAACTTTTTTGTTTATGAGCCCATTTTAATGATTATTGTTGCATTGGGTCCAATAAACTGATTTCAAAGGTGCCAAGAGTAATTTTAATAAGATTAATTTATTCCATTCGTATTATCTGTGATATTTCATTTGAAATTTCCAAATACAAACTGCCTAAAAAGTTAAATATTCTAATTGAATTAACTTAGCAGATTTAATATAACACAACATTCACACACACAACTCTAATTCAATTAAATAGTGTTTTTTATTTATAAATACAAGTAAATAAAGACACTACTAAAACTGAATAATACTACAAACATACACCTAAAACTTACTTATATTATTTGTATAGTAAATTTTTTTAATATGTGATTTATGGGAGAATTGTAGTAGCTGGTATCATTATGCACGCACACAGAGACATAGATGCACAGTGTAAAACACCGCCCGCACGCACACATGTTTGAAATTGTTGCCTCGTTTTCTTTGTTTTGATTGTAGGGCGACGCTCTATCTAGACATTATATAATCAAAGCAGGTTTCATAATAATGGCAATACCCGCAATGTCATTCTGGCACAATTCTTTATTGAGACCATTGACCGACCATTATGAATTAGCAGATTACGAACTTTTAGCAAAATGACAATGACATCGTGTTGGGATGACCGATTTTATAAAATTAGCAGACTTGGGGCCCTGGTCGGAGGATTCTTCCTTTTCTATAGAGTATGAGTGAACTTTACACCCTGTTCCTCATACCTCTATAAACTGAAACTGACCAACCCCAATATAGTTGGAAAGAGGTTAGGCAGACGATATAATCAATATACCTACTTATCCACACTCCACGATTTCAGGGCAAAACCATCAGGGATATGTGTCGTGCCTGCAAACCCTGAGTACGCTATAAACATAATACCAAACGCCCCAGCCGCGAAACCCGGTGACAGTTTCAAGGCACTGGAACTGATCGTCAATTGTCTACCTGACTATGGAGTCTTGGGGACCGAAACAGTCTTATGTGTCGATGGAGTCTGGTCTAATTATATTCCAAAATGCGTCCGTAAGTATGAAAAGATATTTCCTATGCCTACAATAATAATGTCTAAAATCCTTTGAATGCGTAGCGGTTTTATTGACTTAAGCGAAGCTTTTGATAGGGTGTGATGTAATTTGTAGTACTAACAGTAAAGTAAATACAAATTATTGGTGCATTAATTGACATTGTTACATGTATAGACGCCAGCACCTCAAGCTACCAGAAACTGACAAATCCAATCAACTTTGAAGCTTATGCTTTAGCGTTATAGTTGAAAATCTATTAAAGAAATTTGACAGATTGTAGTAGCTTGATGTGCTGGCGTCTGTACCTACGCTAACAATGTGCATGTATGTTTTAGTGATTCTGCAAAATTTACCAAAAATTCAGTAATTTTAGAAGTTTTCTGTAAGGTCTATAAGAGCTATATTGTGTCCAATCTAAATTTAAAAAATATACTTATAAATTACCCCTATATTTAAAATGTTTTTTATTTTTAGTTAGTTTATTTTGTTTTATTGTTTACTTTTATTTTCTTCAATATTTGTACGCCTTCACGGTAAAACATAACGCCTATATTATTAACCTAAGATCTTTATGTAAATACCTATGTTTCACAAATAAATATTCTGACTCCATAATATTCTTACACTCTGGGAGTGTCCTCGACTAAAACTTCCCACCCTATCTACCAGGTTTCTGCAAGCTAGACAATGACCCATCGGTCCACTACCACTGCCTCGACACCGGCTTCATCGAGGGCCGTCGCACCTGCAACACCTCCGAACCATCGGGAACAGTCGTTAAACCCGAATGTAACAACAACCCGAAGAACTCGGTCGGCACCCTCCCTCTCATGAGATGCATCAATGGAAGCTGGGACTACGTTGCGGTCTGCTCCCCAGGTTTGACCAAAAACTTAACATAATTATCCTCCCTCATATAAGGACAGTGATACAAATGACAGTAATGACGGGCAAAACAATATTACTTCTGTGTTGGATTCAGGAGTCTCAGATCATTAGATAAATCGAGAAGATTTGGCCCATAACCTGTTAGGGTTAATGGTGGAACACCAAAGGAAAGACCATTCTAAGGATTTCAATAATACGTTTATTATCCTTTCATTTATATATTGGAAGGTGTGTCTACTCTATTAGCCTTGTGTGTGTATTTGGGGTCTATGTCTTGCACACGTGTCCATTAGCAGTCATCCGAGTATGTGACAATTTTGACAATAGCTGCATAGAGGTACGAGGAACAGGGTGTAAAGTTCACTCATCTTCCATAGAAAAGGGAGGACCCTCCAACCAGACGAGTATTGTGTCTGGCGGGTAACTGCCCGATGATTCCATTTTTGTGATGAGTAGTTTATTGTCAACAGTATCGAATGCCTCGCTAAAATTTTTGTCCCTAAATAAATAAAATAAAAAATAAAATCCAAATAAATACCCTCATTTTACAATTTATAGTAGTAACTGATTCATTTATTAACTTATAAATAGCATCTGAGTGTGGCCGAGTTTCTCCAAATGACGTGGACCTCATGAATCGCGACGAACCAGCTAAGCGAAGAGAACTGCCGTGGCATGTTGGCATCTACCGGAAGACTACTAAACCTTACGTGCAGATCTGTGGCGGGTCCCTTATTTCCAACGGTCTTGTTATTTCTGGTAAGTGGTCTTTTTTTAGAGACTTACGAGTCCTTGTACAGTCATCAAAAGAGATAAGTATGCAGGATTGTCGGATATAGTTGAAGTTTAGTAAGAAACCGATGGATGTTCTCAAATAAAATTTAATTTTATTAATAGAAAACAAACAGCTCATTTATCAAATTAAATTTAAGTCGACAACATCCATCGGTTTCTTACTAAACTTCAACTATATCCGACGATCCTGCATACTTATCTCTTTTATTGACTGTACATATTATGAAGGCCTTTTCTTGTCCCTATTTTGTCACGATAAACCAATGTACTCAACCTTAGATCTCAGATTTGCAGTCCACAGCTGGACATAGGCCTCTTACAAATTACGCAACAAGGCCACAATACTCTGTGCCTTCCACATCCAGTCGCTGTTTCAAGATCGTCTGTCTATCTAGCTGCGGGGCGAAGACCCACGCTAGGCTTGCCGCTACGCAGCATTTGAGGAGTCGTACGGTACAATAGCTCTCTGTCCTCCGACAGATATGGTGGGCTCACTGCCACTTCAGCTTGCTACCTCTGCAGGTTGGAACGACACTGTCAACGTTTAAAGTAGCTAAGTTATCCAGTCCAGCAAAGAAAGAAATAGTTTTAGTTTTAATAGTGTCAATTAACTATTTTTTTATTGTTTCCAGCTGCTCACTGCTTCTGGGACGATGTCATCAAACAACTGCCTGCCTCCAGGTTCGCGGCGGCAGCCGGCAAGACTTACCGCGGTTGGAATGACCACAGAGATGTGCACGCCCAAAAGTCTGATGTAAGTAACTTTAGACGGAAGAATAAGAGCCTTTCAGTCCCATAACTATTTATTTCTTTGTTTCTCTTTCATTAAAGCGGTTTAGATCCTCTTACAAAAAAAATAAATAAAACAATTTATATATTTACAGTACAAAACCAGCTGCTGTTTGACGCTAGTTTTGTAATTGACCTTTAGGGACATGTAACGGACGTTACATTGATTAATTTTTATTCATAAGTTCACATATAAATTACATAGAAGTTACATCATTACAAAGTTACATATTTATATTGTGAAGAAAATATTAAGCTATGCCTAAAATAAATCTAGTGTATAACTTATATACAGGATGAAATTGAAAACATGCGACAAATCGAAATGGGAGATTGTACTCATGATAACAAACAACTTTTACTATGGGACCAAACCTGAAATCGCGAAAAAAAAATCAGCTGTTGCCTACATTTATGTTCGTATAACTCGTCAAAATGTAGGGAACAGCTGGTTTTTTTTCGCGATTTCTGGTTTGGTCCCATAGTAAAAGTTGTTTGTTATCATGAGTACAATCACGTGTTTAAGTATCGGTCACTAATTACCAGTCACCCTATATATTGGTTAAAGGCATAATGAATACTTTATTCAAACCTGTGTTTCAGGCCATCACTTAACAACGCTGAGTGCTTTAGTGGACTATTATGTTACTTTACATAGAGCTAGCATTGATGCATAATAATTATATTTTAAAATAAAAATTTACTTAAAATTAATAAACTTATTGCATTACTTCTAGCAATTTTTCAGCGTCTGAGTAATTAATTATGATCAACAGGTAAAAGAAATCAACATCCCGCCCCGCTTCCAAGGCAGTGTAATGAACTTCCAAGAAGACATAGCGGTGCTGATCCTGGAGACTCCTTTCGAGTACACAGCGTTCGTCGGACATGTCTGCTTGAGTTTTGACTTTAAATTTGAAACGAAACAGCTGCAACATGGAAAGTTGGGGAAGGTTAGTGACGCTTAAATACACTTCTATTAGTCCGGGACAGCATTAGCGAGGGGTTGAGAATATTTATTTTCGATGTTAATATTTGTTTGGTCGGAAAAACCGCGTCCCGCGCCACGCCAGTTTGCGTGATTGCGTTCAATCACAATCTGAATGATTTTGAAGGATATTGCTAATCCACTGCTTCATAATGCACAATAAAAAAAACGAGTGTGCTTATGACCACACGACTGAAGTGAAACTTCAGTATTGCGTATTTGGCTATGAGAGGAAGAGAGAAAGAAAAGTGCGCGCGCACTGCTGTCTCTTGCTTATATCCCCCACTCAACTCCCGTTCGCCTCGCCCGATCACACTTTTCGTAACGCTTACGTCACGCGTTCGCCAGCTTACTCCCCAAGTCAAGCGTGCGTAAAGAAGTTTCACTTCAAAAATATTCAATGTTATTATTTACGTATATAGTCAGCGAACAGACAGAACAGACAGACCGCCACCGCACCGCCATGGTGATTTGTTTCATGCGCTTAATATTTAATATTTTTATTGATTATTATAAAAAAAAAAAAAAACATTATTAATGTCCTTAGGCCTTTGCCCATATATTAATTTATTTTATTAATCTTTATATTAATTATTATATTTATAAAAAATAATTAGACGTTAACGTCGCGTCTGCGCAACGTTGGCGCTGCGCAGACGTTGGAGAAGCGCCAACGCTCGTAAGACGCCAGTGGGATAGCGGCCTAACACAGAAACAAACTCAGAGGTCACAGTCTCTTAGACATATTATGTAATCTTGGTCAGATCATGTGAGGACTTGATCTTGGTCAGATAGTGCCTGAAATGGTCTTTTGAGGAAAGAACCACACGGATTTGAGTAGACCTGTCCAGTCATTTAAGTAATTTCTTTCCAGTTGGCAGGTTGGGGCCCCACAGCAGAACACGGTAAAGACTCT
This sequence comes from Hydraecia micacea, assembly GCA_914767645.1. Lineage (NCBI taxonomy): Eukaryota > Metazoa > Arthropoda > Insecta > Lepidoptera > Noctuidae > Hydraecia > Hydraecia micacea. The sequence continues at coordinate 6,329,940 of OU611803.1, forward strand.
AAAGCTCTCCAAGTCCTTGAACTGCCCTACGTGGGCATTAAGGAATGCATCGCAGCAATGGCACAGGACCTCAGAAAGTACCTCACGAGCGATAAGATTTGCGCTGGCAATGGGAACGGTGAGTTAAGATGGAACTTTTTTCTTTTTTTTTTGGCAACTGAGCCGATGTCGACTATTCTGCCAATGTCAAGTGGTGACGGCAGTACAGCGAGGTGAGCCGTCGAACTTTGCGGTATTACTAAATACAAAAATAGTAGCTAAAAGAACGAAGAAAAAGAAGAATATATATTTAAATATACACACAACATCACAAATCTATCTGATCTACATATAATATATTTACAAAGTTATTATTAGGCACACTGGGTGGGAGTAGTAACGGGAAAATTGTAATGTTTTATGTTTTTTTTTATTTTGATCACTTTTTATTAGATACCTACTAACATAGATATTAAGAAAATTGTTACTAACACTTATATGGACTCTGTCCGAAATAAATGGATTTATTATTATTATTATTTCCTTTATTCGTCTATATACATATAATTTATATTTTTAAATATTAGAATATAAAAAAAATATATAAAAACATTCAAAAATATAAAAAATAGTAGCCCACCGGTATCGGGAACAGGGTCCAAGCTACCGGTGGTCAGGGCTCCAGAGAGAGGAACCTCCTGACAATGCGAGCCGTGTCCAGAAGTACTGCTTTCTGAATCAAGCCCTTGATCCAGCTGGCCAACGAGAGCCTCCTCAGGTGTTGGTCGAGGCTCTTGGCTATCAATCCATTGGCTGTAACGACTATTGGCACAATGATTGCTGAGTCAACATCCCACATGTCGACAACCTCGCGAGCCAATAATATATAGCCAATATCGTAGTTTGCACTCGTGCACACTTGCTAATCACATTATTTTAAAGATGAAAGGCTTCATCATAAAAAAAAAAAAGAAAATAAATGTTATCTGTAGTCCAGTCGTTGGCGCCCTCTCCTGACATCTGTCAATCATTCTTTCAAAGCATAAGAACGGGACTTCACGATTACCTATATGGGCATCGTATAGTCCCGGCATAGTGCTTACAGCACAACACAACTTCTAGAAGGGGTTTAATAAGACAATCCAATACACATATAAGTATGATGATTCTCTGGGAAGGGTTGGGCTACAATGAGGACGAGATTACTTCACATAATTAAGGATCGGACGTCACTAGGTAAGTTATTATTATTATTATTATTATTTATTTTTGAATTTATATATCTCGGGACCATGGGGTCCCGGTCCTTTGGAAGGCGTACGAGGGGCCGAAGCCAACTCGCAGAGGCCCCTTAGGAAATTTTAAGGAAATGCGGCACCGTCCGACGATTATCCCTGTATGCACTATGCAAATGCACCCAAGGATAACCCCCGGTTGGTGTAGGACTATTGTAGGATAGGAAAAATAAAAAGTTGGACTATGGGTTTGGGTGGCTGAAGTGGACTGGTTACCAAGAACTATGGAAGAACTATGACCCCTGCCTGATCAATGTTTTATATATACACGGATAAAATGGCAGGGGGTGACTTGCACACTCAATAATGGGCCCCCGGAAACGGTCGCTAGCACTTAGTGACGTAGCGACAAGGGGGCAACATGTCCTGAGGTGCTTATGAGGAGTGGAGAGGTATTCCACGGCTATCAGGACAATCCCGGAAGTACGGTCAAGATCCCTACCAGCATCTTACTGGAATACTTCCTTCCTCCGAGCACGTTTGCTCTTGCGAATCTCCACTCAAGCCGGCCAATAAAGGCAAGAATGAGGTGGGAGCTCTGTTCCTCGTCATTTTTCACTCCAGCCGGCCAATAAAGGCAAGCCAGAGGTGAGGAACAAGACTTCTCCCGGGAGATAGGGTCCGTGGGGTCGCTACTGCCCAACAGCTCGCCACATGCTGCCCTGCGGGTTTCTGTATCTCTCTTGGTCTGGCTCCTCACCTTAGACCCATTCCGGAGAGTAAACTCTTTCGGCGCAGGCCCAGAGTTCGGAGCGCGCAAGCCCCACCACGACGTCAACGTAGAGATACGGCGATGGGGTTATTATTATTATTATTACTACAGACCAAACTACAATTTGATTTTATTTAGGGTTAAAAAAGTTGACAGGATTTGGATAAGTTTAGGAGAAAACTTAGTCAAGAGGGAATGGAAGTTACCTAATAGGAAGAGGGATTTTAATTTTGGAAAGCTTATGATACAAGTCCTAGTCGCGAGCTCGAACTCACTGGTGGCCATGTCAGATAGCACGCTGCCTCACCTGGCATCGAGTCCGACAGAGATAGTATCAGTTATGAGCAGTTAGACGCTAGTCTACAACGTCTAGTTCTCACGCATAGAAACACCGTCCCGAACTGAAAGGCGCGTAAAAAAATTCGAAAAGTGCTTTGGTAAACCGAGTTTTATGAAAAAAACACTGCTTAAATCAATTACAAATAAAGTTTATTGAATTCTTCTGTAACTGGGCTTTATCGGTACCTACCGACTTTGTTTTGAAGATTTTACAGTTCTTTTATTACACCCAAAGTTACGTTAAAAATAGCAAGAAAAACGAATCTTTGTTGGCTCATAACTTTTTATTTTACTATTCTGTTTCCGTAAAGACAAAATTAATAATAAGACAAAACATATCATGTTTAACTTTAGATGCACAATGTCAAACAGTGGAGTTATACTCTCCCGAAATTTGTAGGGAACAAATATCGACTAGTGGCACCTTAAAGAAAATTATAGATACCTCTGACAGCAACAAACATAAAGGTCACTGTGATTTTGACATACTTGTCGGTGGCAGGAACCCTAAGCAACCTCATTATAATGAGAATGAAGATTACTATGATTAGGCAATGATGCAAAATCAGAGGTTAAATTACTGTGAAAGGAACGTAGCCCTATTTGAGGCGTATGATACTTTCAGACTCCTTGCGTCGTCATTCCCGGTTGTCATTGGTAGATCTTTAACAGTTGTTACGGGCAGTCAGAAGTCCCGACAGTGTAACGGCCAATCTTACTAAGGGCACTGTATTTTGTCCTATGGGGGTATCGTGTTATCCAGTAACTTGGTTGTCGATTCAGATAGGCAGTCGCTCCTTTAAAATATTGGAGTTCAGCTGCATCTGGTTGGACTGGAAGCCATCCCTAACATAGAGTGCTACAAGGATCTTTTAGCCCCCGAGTGACATTGACAGGGGGGCGTTGTTGGTAAACATTTGTGAAATTGTTTAGACAAAACAAGATGGCGGGTTTAGTACCGATATGGGCCACGCGCACGCGCTAAAAGAACCTTGTAGTGATGTTGTTGAGGAATGCATACTCCTTTTATTACTAATCTATGGTTGTGTTGCCTAGAAACACTCCTATTGATGAAAGTCATTCTGATCATTTGTTTTATGTACTAAGAGTCCAAATATATTTTTCTATCGTGTTCTCTTAATAAACTGTTTTCTTATCTCCTCGCCACCTAACTTTAACATGGTAGCAGAGCATGGTTCGTTGCGAGAGAAGCTGCAAAAGTTTTTTCCTAGTAGGAAAGAATAAGAAAAATAAAATTATTCTAGCAGAAAGTGTACCTAGACAAATCCATCGAAAATGGATAAGGCTATAGCTGAAGCCTCAAAGGTACAAATAGTGCACCTAAACGGAAACAACTACAAGTACTGGAGATATAGGATCGAAACGGTATGCAGAGCCATTCCCGGAGCTGAACAAATTTTAGAAGGAAAAATAATCAAGCCCGGAGAACTAGCAAAGACTGGTGATGCTGCTGCTAAAGTAAAATATGAGAACGATTTACAACAATTTATAAAGATTGATTGTATAGTATAGACTCTGATGACAACGAATATGACAGACGAGTTACTGGAGCAAGTCATGCGTTACAAAAGCGCAAAAGAGGTATGGGACGAACTAGAACGCCTATACAGTGGAAGTAGCGAAGACAAAAGTTACGATCTCTGTCTGAATTTTTTTTGATTATAAAAAAGATCCTGAACATGACATAAGGAAGCACATTTCTGCGTTGAAGAACATTTGGCACGAGCTGAATAGCCAAATCGAAGCAAATCTGCCTGAGATATTACTGATTTGTAAGATACTTGGAACTTTGCCACAGGATTATTTTGCTTTTAAGTCAAGTTGGCTCTTAATAACAAAAAAGGATCGGACAGTGGAGAATCTGACGTCGCAACTGAGCGCTTATGAAAAAGCATTGACTGCTAAAGTAGAAACGGAGAATACCGAGGAAGTATTAGCCGTGAAGACACGGAAGAAGACGAAGAATACAGTTTTCAAATGTAATTATTGTGGAGAAGCTGGCCATGTTGTGCGGAAATGCCAAAAATGGATAAAAGATGGTAGACCGCCAAAGCCGTCAAACGGTAGACAAAACCCAAATGTGGCTGTAAATATGACTGTGTTAGCTATCGAGAATGGATTGCCAACAGATAAAGTTAATTGGTACGTTGATAACGGAGCGACAAGCCATGTTACTAACAGAGGTGACTTATTCGATAGCTTCGAGCACTTCAAAGAAACACATACGGTGACTGCGGCGAATGGAGAAACCATTGAAGCAATTGGTATAGGCAACATTAGAGCTGAAGCCGACGTTAATGGAAAAGTTGAGCAAATACTTTTGAAAGACGTTTGGTATGTCCCAAAGATTAAAAGAAACTTATTCTCAATGCTGTCTGTGCATGATAACTTGACCACAAGTACGTTCGAATCTAAACCCAAGCAATGTGTAGTAAAAGTAAATGGGGAAGCAAAAGTAATTGGAACTAGAACGATTAAAGGGGGACTATTCAAGCTAGAGTTGAAATGTATCGCGCCCAAAAATCAGGAAGTCAATCAATTACTGAGAAACCCTTTACAAGTATACCATGAAAGGCTGGTACATCAGAACAAAAGACATGTTCGTCAGGTCATCGAAAAAGAGCTAGGATTAAAAATGGAGAACAACCAATCCGACATTTGTGAAGGCTGTGTCTATGGAAAGGCGCACAGGCATTCATTTGGGACAAGGGTTAGAGCCACTAAATCTGGAGAACTAATCCATACAGATTTATGCGGACCATTTCCATATTCGATTTCGAAGTTTCGATATTATATTCTGTTCAAGGACGACTTCACACGATATCGTCACATCTACTTTCTTCGACAAAAGTCTGAAGCAGCTTCAAAGCTTAAGATCTTCTTAAGTGAAGCTAAAGCAGCAGGACATGTCATTAAAGAAATGTTAAGTGACAACGGAGGAGAATTTGTTAGCGCGGAATTCAAAAATATCCTAATTGAAAACGGAATTAAGCAAAGATTCACAATGCCCCACACCCCAGAGCAAGCAGGCTGCGTAGAGCGTGAAAATCGGACGGTAGTAGAAGCCGCACGCGCCATCATGCATGCACATGATAAAATTCCTGATGATTTGTGGGCAGAGATAGTAAATGCGACAGTCTATGTGTTGAATCGCACAGGGCCAACGAACGTGCCAAGCAAGTCTCCACATGAGTTGTGGTACGGACAGAAACCAGCAATAAAACATCTTAGAATACTTGGTTGCACCTGCTATGCCCATGTTCCTAAAGCTAAACGCAAGAAGCTGCACAAAAAGGCACAAAAAGGGATACTTATTGGTTATGAAGGAGATGAAGGCTACAGAATCTGGGACAAAGAAGTATTCAAATTGATTAGATCCAGAGATGTCACTTTTGAAGAGGTACCTTTACTGGGAAAATCAAAAGAGGGTGTACTTAAACCAAAAGAGCCGACTCCTGTTCTTCAGAGGAACTTCAATCATAATTTCCCAAGTCTCGAGAGTGAACATGAAATGAATGTTAATAGAGAGATTGGAGAACGACATGCTTCAGAGGATGAAATCGAAATCATTTCAAGACCTTCATCTTCATCAAGTGCACATATAAAAACCAATGAAGAAATGGTAGATGATATGAATGAATCAGATTTCGAGTCCTTGCCTTCTGAAGAAGAAAACGAATACCTAGCTGAAGGAAACGAAAGCCAAAATTCTGATGGAAACCGCATGGTTCTCAGAGATAGAGCAAACCTAAAGCCTCCTGTAAGGTTTAATGATCATATTATGGCTCTGGAAGCCAACAATTTATACGAGCCACAAACCTATAAGCAGGCAATATCATGTAAAGACAAAGAAAAGTGGACAAATGCTATAGAGAGTGAAATAAACTCGTTAAGAGAGAACGAAACATGGGAACTAGTCGAACTACCAAAAGGTCGAAAAGCCATACCATGCAAGTGGATTTTCAAAATAAAGACCAATCCGGATGGCTCTATTGATAAATATAAGGCTCGGCTAGTAATAAAGGGATATTCGCAGAAGAAAGATATTGATTTCCACGAAACTTTTAGTCCAGTTGCTAGGAGCAGCACGATAAGAGCCGTCTTGAGCGTAGCTGCAAGGGAGAAACTCAAGCTATCACAATTCGATGTGTCTACAGCCTTCCTTTATGGCACGTTAGACGAGGAGATTTACATGAAACCGCCTGAAGGTTATGCTGACGAGAGGTATGTCTTCAAATTAAAGAAGAGCTTGTATGGACTAAAGCAAGCCCCACTCTGCTGGAACAGATGCATCACAGACTACATCGTAAAGGCAGGATTCAAGCAGAGTAACTCTGACCCCTGTTTGTTTGTAAGAAGACAAGGAAAGGAGAAAATTATTCTGGCCCTGTATGTTGACGACGGTCTATTGGCATATACCAGCGAGAAAATGGCTAACTGTTTCCTGAATGAATTGAAAGCACATTTTAAGATAACAGTAAAACCCGCAAGTTACTTTCTAGGAATAGAGATAAAAAGGTACTCTGATGGTACCATTTTGCTGCATCAGAAAGCATACGTCACTCGCTTGTTGGAGAGATTTGGCATGGACGAATGCAAGCCAGTGACAACACCAATTATAAAGGCAAACAATACTCCGGTTAAGGAATCTACTACGAAGACATTTCCCTACCGTGAAGCTGTTGGTGCCTTGTCCTATTTAATGACAAGTACAAGGCCTGATATTGCCTTTGCAGTAAGCGTTGCGTCGCGAAATTTGGAGAAACCAACAAAAGAGAACATCCTGAACGTAAAAAGAATTATGCGATACCTAAAAGGAACTATGGATGAAGGTATACGTTACAGGACAGATAATGTTCATAGTTTGGAATGTTACAGCGATGCAGATCATGGTGGTGATATGGAAACTGCTCGATCTACATCAGGCATTCTCTGTATTTACGCTGGAGGTGCTGTTTCCTGGTATAGCAAACGGCAGAGCACCGTTGCAATATCCTCGACAGAGGCGGAAATTGTAGCAGCCAGCGAAACCGCCAAAGAGATTATATGGTTACAGAAGATATTAAAAGATCTTACTGGTGCTAACTGCCCTGCGACCTTAGGTGTTGACAATGAAAGTGCAATAAAGCTGGCGAAAAAACCTGCAGAATTTCACCAGAAGACAAAACACATCAGGATAAGATCTTTCTTCGTCAGAGAATGCTTACAAGATGGAAGCATGGCAATCAGTCATGTGCCAGCAACCAGACAGATAGCTGACATGTTAACAAAACCGTTATATGGGCCCAGACTTGAAATGCTAAAGAAGATGGCTGGAATCATCATCAACAGGGGTGGATGTTGAGGAATGCATACTCCTTTTATTACTAATCTATGGTTGTGTTGCCTAGAAACACTCCTATTGATGAAAGTCATTCTGATCATTTGTTTTATGTACTAAGAGTCCAAATATATTTTTCTATCGTGTTCTCTTAATAAACTGTTTTCTTATCTCCTCACCACCTAACTTTAACAGATGTCCCGAGTTGAGAAAGGACTAGACAGATGATCCTAACTTTAAACCTTTTCCCACATACAGCGCTATGCAGAGGCGACACCGGTGGCGGGCTAGTGTTCCCCGAGTCAGAACGAGGCGCAGACCACTTCTACCTCAGAGGAATTGTCTCCACAGCCCCGAGGAATGACAACTTTTGTAATAGCTACTCGGTTACTACGTTCACGCAGATACTTTATCATAAACGTTTTATTATGCAGTTCCTTTCAGAGTAAGGCCAACGCCAAGAGCGAGGCCACACGATGGTTTGCCGGTGCTTTGCGACCCCTGAGCGGTGACTTATAACACACCACGTTACGCGAAATCAATGAAGCTTGCTCATTGGCCACATTTTTCACCTCGTTGAGCTATTTTCGTCATTTGGCCAATGAGTAAGCAACGCATCGCCGCTTAGTCGATGTCACCGCGTTTCCATGTTGGTGTGTCAGTTGTCTTTAGTACAGACGCCAGCACATCAAGCTACTACAATCTGACAAATTTCTTTAATAGATTTTCAACTTTATTGCTAAATTATAAGGTTCAAAGTTGATTGAGAAAATTTTACAGATTCCGGTAGCTTGATGTGCTGGCGTCTGTGTCGTGTTTTTATTTCTGAACTGAATAATGTATTTTTAATTTTTTTTTAAGGCTGAGTCGTTTTAGGGAAAAATAAAAAGGTTTTAGAATTCGAAGACATGTGACATCTGCCACCCCGCACTGGGCCCGCAGTGGATTACGGCCCCTTCTCACCGAGAGGAGGCCTGTGTCCCAGTAGTGGGAACATTATAGGCTAATTATGTCCTATGTTTTAGCGATATCGTGGGTTGTCTCCAAATAGGTATTCGCGATCAGTCTCTCATCTTTTCGTCCACACCGTTGACAATCGAGAAATAAAATTTCAGTTCATCAACACTGTGGACGAACGGAACATTGTAGGTAAATATGCTTAGAATCATCAATCATCATATTTATTTTAATTAATTAGAGGCAAAATACATAACGCCAACATACTGTGTTTTACATTTCTATGCTTGTAGCAGAGGAGATAGATATCTTTCCTTGTACACGGAGTCAAAAGGATAACATTATATGTAATAAGTTGTTACAATTAGGTTTGCTTCACTATTGCATTGGGTTGTACCTGTATTAATAGTTGTAAGTGATTAATTAAATAAATAAAATCATCATCAAGCCATAAATTTAAAAGGCATTTTAAAGGTGATACCTATCAAATAAGCCAGATTGCCCGTTCCTGGGGCACTGGACCCGTATGCACAGCTGCAGGTCTGGTGCAGCGGGAAGCAGGCATAGTTATAGTCATAGTAGTTATAGGTTTATGAATTAGTGTTTTTATATTTTTGGTTTTTGTTTATTTATTTTATTTTATTTATAAGTTTTAATGAGAATGTTACTAACGTAGTTTTATAAGTGTTACTAACAACAATAGGAATCAGTTGTGTTCGAATTAAATAAATAAATAATAATAATAATAAATTAGATGATTACCTGTGATACAAAATATAAAGTCCTTATTTGGCATTTTCTTAACTAATTGTACCTAAGTATATATTTATTCATAAGACAATTGTTATATAAGACGTTTGTGTGTTGTTGTTGTTTGGTGTTTGTTTGTATAGTCTTCGCTCAACAGTAGTGCTATTATTGATCGAAGAGTAGAGTATTTATTTTATACCTGCAGTATTGTCTCTCCTCTCTCGCAAGCATGACGCATTAAAAAAAAAACTATTTGGGAAAAACATGCGTCACATCACATGTACGCAAAACGGCCATCGCTCAGCATAATGCTCAGACCTACGAGACAGAGCCCCAGCGCTGGTTTTCAGCGACAGCCAGATTATGCCATCCCTTGTAAAGTTTGTACACTTATAGGTACCTATTTGTAATATTTATGGTGTACATAAATTATAGAATATTCTATTCTAAGTATAAACATATTAATTAGTCTAATCTACCAACTGTAAAATACATAGATTTTAAAGTAAAAAATAAGCTTTTTTTTTATTATGATGTATATACCTATATTTTTTTGCTTTGAAAGTGGTAAGTAATTAAAGCGTTTTAAAAATCCGTGACATTTTTAATTGAACTTTTCTAAACCTTGACTCTTGAACTAATCTTAAAGTAGGTACGATTGGGAAAAAGCCGCACGGGTCGATCGATCAGGTTAAGCTACGCTTGCCGCGGTTGGTCCGTGGATGGGTGACCATCTTTACATACCAAGACCCCTCCGTGCCTCGGAAAGCACTTTAAGCCGTTGGTCCCGGCTGTCATTCGTGGATCTTTGACAGTCGTTACGGGTCGTCAGAAGCCCGAAAATCTGACAACCAGTCTTACCAAGGGGTATCGTATTACCCAGTAACTGGGTTGTGGAGGTCAGATAGGCAGTCGCTCCATGTAAAATACTGGTAGTATTCAGCTGCATCCGGTTAGACTGGAAGCCGACCCCAACATAGTTGGGAAAAGGCTAGGCAGATGATGATTGGGAAAAATGTTCCGTTCGTCCACAGGGTCCAAAATGGTGACGAACTGAATTTTTTTTCCTGATGAAAAGTGAAGGGATCAGGGGAAGAACAACTTTTGTCACATTTTTAATTTTTTTCAACTGGCAATGCAGTCTGAATGGTTATACCTGTTGCTATGTTCTGTCAAAAACAACAGGGCAATAACATCCATAGTCTCCGAGCTTTCATGCTTTTAAAATATCGATACAGGCGCAAACATACAATGTCCGGACGGACCGTTCAGCCCTCCCCCCTATACCATTATACCTATTACAGTTAAGGGGGAAGTGCCAGGGTAGCCCGCGAAATTCAAATTTACTTACGTTTTTCGCAATTTTCAGATCAGTGTCAGGTTGTATTTTGATCAAAAGTTGATTCGCGACTATAACAGGTACGTATTTACAGAATTATAATCATTAGAATCATTAATACATCTTTCTAAGTTAGATTTGTACCACGACAACAAATCTCTTATGGAAAACTGCTTAGTGGTACAAATCTAACTTAGAAAGATGTATTAATGATTCTAATGATTATAATTATATAAATACGTATCTGTTATTGTCGCGAATCAAATTTTGATCAAGATACAACCTGACACTGGCCTGCAAATTGCAAAAAACGTAAGAAAATTTGAATTTCGCGGTCTACAACTGCGCATTCACCTTAAAGTGCCGTGGGTATAAATGACTCTATTTTATTAAGATCTTATGTTTTAATTAGTAATATCTCCGTTTGTTCATTAGGTGACAAAAGTGGTTCTTCCCCTGCAGTGGTGTTACTGATCGGGAATAATCGATAAGCGATTATTCCCGATGTCCACCGCTTGTTTGGCTACCACTGGGAGACAGCGAAATAACTTTTTCATCCCCCCATCTCGGAAAGAGTATTTTTGCTCTTCGATAACTGAGTGCAAAAGCCGTTTTTATCCGCTAGAGGATAAAGTAAAATTGAATTTAGAACATCGTGTGCAACAAGTTTGTGAAATCAAAACATCATTAAACCTATTTATTTCTACCTCTATGGTACCGAATTTATCATACAACCTTTTTTTAAAAAAAAACTCAGACTCGGCGGAACCTTCTTGGTGTACTTACTTTTTTTTAATTTGCGCGCGCCTTTTTCTTTTCATGTCATATTGTTAAAACCTTAGGTTAAAAACAAGAAACTTTAAAAGAAGTGAAAAACCTAAAATGAGTGATTCTAGCGACGAGGAAGTTTATTTGACGCCAACAGAATTGACTGAAACTGTTAAAAGTGCGCAAACGAGCTTTCTCCCTCAACAATCACGCGAGAAGTATTTGAAACAGTACGATATGTTTAACACGTGGCGACTAGCTAAAGGAGCCAAATCTTTCTCAGAAAATGTTTTGCTGGCATATTTTATTGAATTATCCAAGTCCAAGAAATCAAGCACTCTATGGAGTACGTATTCAATGCTAAAAGCAACAATAAAGATGAAAAAAGCATATCGACACCTATTCTAATTTAATGGCATTTTTAAAAAGAGCCTCATCGGGTCATCAACCAAAAAAGTCGAAGGTTTTCACAGCATCGGAAATTTAAAAATTTCTTAACGAAGCACCTGATTCCGTATATTTGGCGGCAAAAGTAAGTCAGTTGCACATTCAGCATCTACTTAGGTAGGTATATTAATCAACTACTTAACATAATCTAGTACTTAATAGATGTTGATAGGCATAATTATTATGCATGCATATCAATTTTATTAATTTATTTACAACAATACTATTTATGTTCCAGGTTGTTCTTATTATTGGTATAAACGGAGCATGTCGAACTAATGAAATAACACAACTTGATGTCAAAAACATTGAGAAACATTCAGATGACTTACTATTCATTAATTTACCTATTAATACAAAGACAAAAAGAGACCGCAACTTCGTCATTCGCAAGGAACAATTAACGTAACAATTGTTGAGAAATATCAAGCCTTACGCCCGCCGAACACTCCAATCAATCGATTTTTTCTACAATATCGCAACGGAAAGTGTGTTAGACAGCCTATGGGTGCTAATAAAATTGGCAGTATCCCTCGAGAAATAGCAACATTTCTTGAACTTCCAGAACCCCTGTTGTACACGGGTCATTGTTTCCGACGAACTTCTGCCACACTTTTGGCAGATTCAGGAGCTGATCTCCTGTCCCTTAAGCGCCATGGAGGTTGGAAGTCCAATGCGGTTGTAGAGGGATACATATAGAAGATTCCATCCAAAATAAGTCTAAAATATGTAAAGGCATCGTAGGAAACATTACACTGAAAGAGCCTCAGCCAGATCCTTGGACTGGCCCTTCTACATCAAAAATAAGCCGTTACGAAACACCTAACCATTGCCCTGTCTCGCCAACATTTACGCCAAGGGAATCCGATGAATCGGTACTATTAAGTATGACAGATAGTTTACCGAAAAACAGTACACAAGTCACTAACACCAACATTACAGTACCTAACAAAAATATTACACTCAACTTAAGTAACTGCAACAACTTTACTTTAAATTTTTCTTAATTAAGTATATAAGTATTATTTGATAAAGATTATTAAATTCTGTAATACTTACCTACCATAATGTAGTAGTTAATACCTAAACTGAAATAAAAGTATCTTGAGATTGTAAATGTTTATTTTTTTTGCATTTAATCATTTCCTCGCTGAGGTGGGATGAAAAGTTACGTGTTGCACTCGAGTGCAAAGATTTTTTACCTAGTGCTCTTTTGATTCCCTCGCTACCGCTCAGGATTCTAATTTCTGAATCACTCGCCGCGCTCGTGATTCAATTTTAGAATCCTTCGCTTGCTCGGTCATCAAAATTGAGCACGCGGTTAAAAAACAACTTTGCACTCTTGTATAACAAATAACTATTAAAAATTATTCTCGTTGTCCACCACTGGTGGACACTTCATGGTTTGAACAGGTCGAAGCTGTTCCAAAACGGAATTGGGACACCCCCGACTTCATGTAGTCTTTTGGCTGCTACCCCTAGTGTATATAAAAACCGGAGGCGCGAAGGGAGAGCAACCCCCGTCCGCTATAACAAAGCATAGGCACCCGTGCGAGGCGGAGCGGCTGAGGCTGCAGCAAGCCGAAGCTGCGGAGGTGAGCATGGGTGCATATCCTTTGTAAGGTAAGGGCGGAGGCGTTGTACTTCCCGCAGCGCCGGAGATGATGCAGAAGCAACTTGTTTTGAAGTTAGGTTACAATATGTTCCCCAGTGGTGGACAAAGACAATAATTAAAAGTTGTTTCGGTGACCAAAAAACTTGACGACGACCCGTAACGACTTTCAAAGATCTTCAAATGACAGCTGGGAGTCCGGGACCAACGGCTTAACGTGTTTTCCGAACCACGGAGGGGTCTCGATATGTCATGGATGGTCACACATCCATGGACCGACCTCGGCAAGCGTAGCTTAAGGGAGCACTAAGAGGGACATTACCAAAATATAAGTAAGTACCCAAGAACTCGTGTGCTTGTGTTTTTGTATTGTGGTGAATTAGTGGTTCCAGTAGAAAGTTTTTTTTTTTTTAAAGACAAACGGGCTCGGCTTAGTAACACCACACGTGTTAACTATTTCGATTATTACATCCGACAGTCGGTTGTTACGAGTAATATGTTACGAGTGTCAGGGTGGAATAATATTCGTTCGTGGTGTATGTACCTACCCACCACAACTCGCTTTCCGAGTCGTGTATTGTATACGTAGCTATTATTGACATTTATTTGTGAGCGTGCAATAAAAAAATAAGTTGAGAAAAATTATTTATTTTTTGTTTTTTTTTACCCACGCCTTTCCTTTTGGGCTTGGGTAACTCTGGCCGGAGGCACGGCCGTTTGGCGGGCCGGTCGTCAATTATGACGGCTTTCTCTGCCACCTGCAGCAAAGCCGTCAAATCGGACTCCTGAGCACCGCCGCCGCCGCGCCGCTTCCCCCGGGTCCGCCGTAGTCAGTGGCAGTCGGAGGCAGCTACTCCGACGGGACCCAGTCGCTTGGATTTGTATCCTCGTCTTGCCTAACAAAAAAGTTAAAAAGATGTAATATAACCCTATGGATTCGATAATTATTGCAATAACTTCTAAGAAAACTGCTCTAACAGCTAATTTGCAAGCAACAACATACTATCTTTTTAGTTTGTGGCCTTTCAATATCAGGCTATAGTCATCGGATCATACTGCCTGGTTTTACGTGAATTGTTATAAATAATTGAAAATAATGTGTCCTATGAGAACCTATCCATAAATCCATAATGTAGTAAAACGACGTAATTTAGTATTTTGTAAAACAATAAAAAGCAATGTAACACGTCGAACCAACAATTCTGTGGTATGTATTGAATTTAATCTGTATAAATACGAAAAAAATATCACAAGGCCTCTGTAGCCATGCCAAAAATATATAAAAAAACAGTCCCCAAATGCTAGGAACACACCACCAACCACTTCTTTGTCATAGTACCTACTTACAATGAAAACTAGTACCTATCTAGTTCATACTCACCTATTATCAGCCTTACCTGTTGAGTCTTCACTTCATGTTTGTGTGTGTCATGGAAATAATGAGGAAAAGTTCATAGTTTAATGGGGGAGCCCTGATGAGTAGTTTGGACAAGAACGGTCACCAGGGCTCCCCATAATCAACACGCTCCTGGAGCCAGGCCAGCCACAAGCTTCGAGCCGGTGGTCCCAGTTGTGCTGCTGGTGCAGGCCGGGGTCCATTCCTGCAAAAACAAAAAATATTGTAGATACAAAAAAAGAACACTTTCAAATATGAACCTACATTGTAGGTAAGCATGGTGTGCTGTTTTAAAACACAAACAAAACATGGTGCATAATGAAAAGCTGGCGCAGTCAACACTGCAGGATTTAAATAACAGATGTGTGGGAAATAAAAAGGGAATGTGTAGTTGAGCAAGTAGGTACTCACAGCATGTCCATATATTCGCCCTTTTCCGGTCTGTACACCAGACACCAGCAGCGGGTGCAAACTTAGCTCCAACCGGCGCATGCGTTCCGACACGTCGGCGATTGGAGCTAACATGCTAACAGCCACCGAATCTGTCGAAGTAAAACAAAATAATGAAATCATATTTCTTCTTTATGGGTACCTACGCGTAGCGTTTCGAGTGACCATAAAAATATGGCGTGTGTTATTTTTCCGAAGTTAATAACTTTAACCTATGAAACTATTAACAAAAGTGGCACTAAACAATCGATGACGGTAGGTATATACCTCGTAATAAATACAATACTGCTTACCGTACATGAAAATTATTCATTCAATGTAGATACGTAATCATTGGTTGAAGTTGAGTCGTCTTCTGCACCAGGCCCACAGCCCACGACACGGCGAATGGCCCGGACCCAAGCGCTGATCGTATTCATATTGTAATTGATTATTTAAAATATTAAAAATTCAAAAACAGCACTACTATCGCGGTACCCACAGAGTACTTTTTGATTGGCGGTACCTATCGCCCTTAGTCATAGTCAGGATTAGTCAGTTTGTTTCAAAGTACTCTGTGGTTTGTTTTGTCTGTCAAATTTAAATCGTCCGAACTCCGACGACGTCCGTAGCAAAAATTTTTGAACGAATGAACATTATTGAACACACACACCACAGAGCAGTGTTGCCAGATCCAATTTTCAAAAGTCCGTAGGGCTACGCTCAAAAATCCGTAGAAGTCCATAGATTGCCTCTACAAAAATCCGTAGATCTACGGATATTTTTTAAAGCTAAATAAACTGACCATTTAGAGATGGACTGACCTTAAACTTAATTATTTGCCGGTAAAGAAATTGTTAACTAAAAAAATCAACGGGAAAATCTCTCTCAAAAGACAAAGGAAAAGCAATAAAAATTTTATGAAAAAAAAAAAACTGTCGGTGTCACAATCATGATTCTCAGTAACATGTTTTTGTATGATATAATTTTGAATTAAATAATTCAAAATGCTTCCTCTTTGCTTCTACCTCATAGCAAGTAGTTTAATTGCATGAATTTTTGGATAAAGCATTCTTTTATAGATTATGTGTTAAGTTTGTTTCTGGTAGATGGAATCGAACAAAAATCCGTAGATTTGCGACTAAAATCCGTATGTCCGTAGACAAGACCTAAAGTCCATAGATCTACGGACAAATCCGTAGGTCTGGCAACGCTGCCACAGAGTACTTTTTGATAGACATGACTGAATCACTGAAACAATGACTAATAAAACTTATGGATTTGTCATACCTACAAAATTAGCGTGTATACCACTGAGTTGGGAGAACTATGGAGACGGCATATTCTACTATATAAATAATAGTTATACAAATATCTGTCATATCGACACACACATGTCAAAAAGCGTTTTGTTTCTTTTTAACTAATCAAGAGCTGCATATGAAAAGAGAGACGTCAAATGTTTGTCAAGTACTAAATTTGGCAACACTTTTGTGTGACGTCAAAATCATTTCTATGCGTGGTCGGTCGCCATGTTAACTGCCGGGGTTTTTCCTCTATGTTGCCGTGTTTTGTGGTAGATGTGCTGTCAAACGGTTGATTGCTAGTGTTGGGTAAATAGTCGGATGCTTTGAGTTATTATCGATTATAATCCATATTATGTCCATTAAATAAACAATAACAAAATACTTTTTGGCAGCACGCACTGGCGACCATTAAGAATCGTAAAATCTATTTTTTACTTTTTTTTTCCATTATTGCCAACCCATATTTTTCTTTCGGAAACATTTAGTCGATTAGTTTATCTACCGGTTCAGAGACTAAAACAGTCGCACAGGATATTAGACCGTATGCTGAAGTAATAATAGAGGTTGAATCCGCGTGGAACGGGTGCCTCTCATGAGAGGCAGGGGGCACTTTTTGCTGTGGCGCGTTTGTGCACATGTGGTAGATAAGGGCTTGAGCGGTTAAGTATAATCTTGTGGAGCACAACTTAACGTGCTTATTTTCTGCATTTTCATTCTAAAATAAATGAAATAACCAAAAAAACGATGAGGGCGCCACTGTGCGGTCGGCGTATGGTCGGCGCCGTCACTGCCGTTACTGACCACTAATATTTGTTTAGAAATTGATTCCAATAGCTGATGATAAAAGAATGATTCCTTGGAAACGATGCATATTCATTATTATTTATTTATTTTATCCATTTATTTCAGGCATCAAGGCCCATATAAAACACATACAATACAATAATAACTTAAAAATACTATAAATACATACAACATTATAATTACACTAAAAACTAATTAAACACGAAGTGACTGCGTCGTGTTTCGTGGACTGGTGTCATGTAGCCGGCCACGAAACCGGCGGTACACAACACCCTTCGGCCAGAACTCTTCCTTGAGGAACTTCTCGAGATGATGTGTCGGAACACGCACCACAAACGACTTGAAGTTCGTGTTGTGACGCGACTCCAACTTCTCGACCCTCAAAGTCCAGTTGGTCTTCACACGCATGTACTCCACGATCTCCTCAACCTTCGTGGAGTGGTGCAGTCTGGACACGTACAGCTGCGTCGTCGGGACATTATTATTATTTATTATTGTTGGGTCATTATTTTGTGATGATTTATTATTCAGATAATAACATTGAGGTACAGACGCCAGCACATCAACCTACACCTAACTGTCAAATTTTCCCAATCAACATTGAATCTTATGCTTTAGCGATAAAGTTGAAAATCTATTACAGAAATCTGACAGATTGTAGTAGGTTGATGTGCTGGCGTCTGTACATAAAACATGGAGATGCCGCGTTATTCTATACATACATTTGCTTATACAAATATGAGTGAAATATGATTCAGAATGTGAAATATCATTATGTCTCATTCTTTCTAATGAGATAATTTTATTTGATAAAAGAGACAACAATATTTAAGTTGTTGCTCATTATGGCAATATTTTATCGTGACGTAGTGACAGTTGTACAACTCCTACCAACTTTTTTTTTTTTTTTTTTTTTTTTTTTCTTTGGCTTCGCACGGTTTGTGCATTTAGCCAATGTCACGTTTTGTTTTTTATTACGAAGGAAATAAAGGTAGGGAAACAGAAATATTATTATTCGGATTAATTATATCGGGATAAAAGGATAATAACTATAGGATCAGTATTCATAAAGGATAGAATAATGAGCTAAATACAATGACGAAACATTATAACTGAATACTATTGAATGTAATGAATGAGACTATACATTTATATACAGAAAAGCTATTTGTACAAAGTAAAGAAAGTATTGAAGTAGGAAAAGGAGTACTGAGGGACAAGAGGTTACTAAGAAAGGATGAACGGTCATATAAGGGACAGGAGAAAAAAATGTGATTTAAGTCGCCTACGTCTGTGCCACACAGGCAGATGGGGTCATCGATGATATGAAGTTTAGCAAGATGGGCTGGAGAGCAGACATGACCCAGTCTCATCCGTATTAGAATGGAGGTCTCCATCTTGCCAAACTTTGCCCTGCCAAACCACGGTTTTTCCGGAACGTCAGGTTGAATAAGGGAAAAATAACGACCCTTCGATTTGCTTCCGATATCCCAAGCTACCTTCCAGGTGTCTCGAAGAAAAGTCTTTGGTAACGTCGTGAGGTCATAGCAAAAATTTATATATGGAACTAGGTCTCCACATTGCACCGCATCACCGGCAAGTGTATCAGCCACTTCATTCCCATGGATTCCAGCATGGGCTGGAATCCACACAAATTGCAGTGTATTACCCTCAGAGATGGTTCTGAACGCAAATTCTCTTATTAAATAAATTATAGGAAACTGTGATTTGTGTTCAAAAGGGGATTTATTGATAGCTAGAAGAGCACTTTGAGAATCAGTAAAAATTATTGTATTTTTAAGCTTTAAAACACGAGTATATTCAATGGCTTTTAAAATGCCGAAACATTCCCCCGTAAAAACAGAAGCCTCAGGAGGTAGTTTTATTTTTTGTACGATATTGTATTGAGAATGGTAAGTACCTATCCCAACACAACCCGTCGGAGAATGCTTGGCAGCATCCGTAAATATATGGTGGTACTCTAAGTGTTCAGCTAGAAAATTATTAAAACTTGAATGGCAATCGGGATCTGATTTACTTACACAGTTATATTTTATGATGGGACTGAATAGTAAACTCTCATAACTACTGCTAAATAGAGGAAGTTTATTGGAACGATGAATAGGAGAAGAAAGTGAAAGGAATTTTTTATAGCTTACAACTAAACAAGGAGCACGTTTATGGGACCAGTAATCAGAAGATTCAATCTGCAACACTAATGAGTCCAGTTTAGGGATGAGAGGATGAGTTGAGATCTGAAGAATCCGGAACAAGTACTTATCAGATAGGAATTGTCTTCTAAGGTATAAAGGAGCTTCCCCGCATTCAACTTGGAGTGCATTAATGGGACTAGACTTCATGGCACCCGTAATAATGCGTAAAGCCTTAGACTGGATGCGATCCAACTTTTTAAAAGCCATAACACTACCTGGTTCCAGAACGAACAATCCATAATCCAGAGTGCTTCTGATGATTGCATTGTAAACGAGTTTCAAAGAAAAGGGATGTGCACCCCACCACACACCAGAGAGGCACCTAAGCATGTTTAGGTGATTTTCACATTTGTTAACAATATAATCACAATGAGGACCACTACTTAATTTGCAGTCAAGTATTATACCTAGATATTTGAATTTATCTTTCACTGGAATAGGTATTTCCTTATAAAAGAGATTTATTAATGGAATATTTCTCTTCCGGGTGAATAAAACAGCTGCGCTTTTGGACGTGGATAAATCCAAACCGTTTAGATGTAACCATGACTCCAAAGAAGATAAAGCAGAATTAATAGCATAGCTAGCTTGATCAACAGATTGGCTTGAAGAATATAATAATAAATCGTCGGCATATTGAAGAACCTTAACATTGTTAGTTAAGGACGAGTCTAAATCAAAAGTGTAAATATTGTAAAGAATGGGACTGAGCACAGAACCCTGTGGGAGACCTCTCCATACAAGACGAGATACCTCATGATCACCTATTAACATATTAACAGAGCGTTCAGTCAGGATATTAATAATGAAATTTGATAGATTCAATGGGACTTGTAAGGCTTTTAATTTGTTTTGTAAAACGGATAATACAACATTATCATAAGCTGCATTTATATCAAGGAAAACTGCAACGGTGGATTGGTTATTAGAGAATGATAACCGAATATCGGATGTTAAAATACTTAAACAGTCAGTTGTACTTTTACCTTTTCTAAAGCCATATTGTGACTCTGCCAAAAAACCCTTACTTTCAACATACCATTCTAGGCGATTTTTAATTAAGTGTTCCGCTAATTTCATCAGAATTGAAGACAAAACTATAGGACGGTATGAAGAAGCTTCAGATGGAATTTTATTTGGTTTAAGGAATGGCAACACCCTTTGACGTTTCCATTCAACAGGGATGTTTCCTGTATTCATAATAGAATTAATAAGGTCTAAATAATAACTGAGGACGTCATCATTTAAATTAGCAAAAAATGAATACGGAATGCCATCAATGCCTGGTGCAGAATCCTTAGTTTTATGAATAACACCCTTTAATTCAGTGAGAGTGAATGGAAGATCTAGAGTCGTATGAGTATCATGGATAATGGATACGGGAGACAGCTCAGGAACAAAAGGAGGAGCTAATTTATCTAAAAATTCACTGGCTAAAGAATCCGGAATAGGGGAAGGGTTGTTATAAATGGATCTAAATCTACGAATATTGCGCCAGACAATCGTAGGGTGAGTATTCGGTGAAATTGATGAGCAAAAGTTACGCCAAGATTCAAATTTTTTCTTCTTAAAAAGTTTATAAGTTTCATTTATTAAGTTATTAACGATTTCAAAATTAATATCAGACATATCAAGGGAATAGTTGTATTCTGCCTCTTTACGTTTTTTAATCATCTCTGTGCACTCAGAGTCCCACCACGGAGGCGAGGGAATTGTACTAATATTGTTATTTTTTACAGGAAAAACTTCATCTGCTGCTGCGATTAATATGAGAGCTAAAGCTTCAGCACAACTATTTTCATTGCCATTAGAAATAACGGGCAAGGAGCAAAGCTTTGTGTCAACAATGTTTCTAAATTTGTCCCAGTCATTATTATTTCTATTAGGAAGCTTATGTTTTAAGTTTGATCTCCTTAATGGAACATGTGGTTTGGAAAGAGGATAAGAAATAACTATTGGAAAATGATCACTTCCATAAGTAGAGGTTAAAGTATGCCAAGTTAATGAAGATGCTAAGTTTGGAGAACAGATAGAAAGGTCAATTGCGCTTTGGTTCTGATTGGGATCTGAACGGCGTGTGGCAGCACCTGAGTTCAAGATGCATAAATTATGTAAGTCTATTATATCTAGTAATTCGTCACCGTAACAATTAGAAGTTGAACAACCCCATGATTGATGATGGCAATTAAAGTCCCCCAATATTAAAAATGGCTTTGGAAGGCAAGAAAAGAGATTATCAATCTCTTGAAGAACAGAAGAAGAAGGGTGAGGAATGTAAATAGAAACAAGACAAGTATGATGCACTTTAATAGCTACAATTGAAATTTCCTCACTGTGAGGAGGTAAGGAAATGACAGAGAAAGGGATAGAATTCTTGATAAGTATAGCTACTCCACCATACCCATCAGATCTATCCTCTCTAATGGTTAAATAACCATTAATTTTAAAAATATGATTAGACTTGAGCCAAGTCTCTGATAAGGCAAAGGCAAATGGCTCATATTTGTTTAAAAGATAAATAACATCACTCTTTTTGTTTACCAGACTGCGGCAGTTCCACTGGATTATTTTGGATGTGTTGTCCATCATGAATGGATTGAGATACATTGAAAGAAGGGGCAACGTTGGACGGTGAAATGTTGAATTGAGATAGAAGATTGTGTAATGCAGAAAGAAAATCGTTTATGGAAAAATTTGTGTCTTTTTTTTCGTTTTGATTATTAGAAAAAGCACAACCATTAGATGGTTGAGGAAAGTCAAAATCTTTGATAATGGCATTGTGAGCCTCTTTATTATATCCTTGTACAGATTTGGGAGGGGAGCGTGGTTTGAGAAAGACAGTCTTTTTATAGCTACTTGAAGCCGGCATTCTATTAGATGAAGAGATTGATGGAGTATCCGCAAATTTTTTGGAAGGAGAAGATAAAAGTGTATCAGCATATGATTTAGTTACTGGGGGATATACTTTTGCCGCTTCAGCATAAGATACTGAACTTTGTGCCATGTATGTTTTAATTAATTTTTGTCTAGAAAATTCTGGGCATGACTTATTAGTAGCATAGTGAAAACCAGAGCAAAGGCAGCAAGATGCACTTTCTTGTTCTCTTTCACAACTGTCTCCAGTGTGGCCATTGCCACATTTATAACAACGAGGTTTGGACCTGCACTGAATTTTAGTGTGACCAAAACGACAGCAATTGAAACACTGTACAGTAGGGAAAATATATAAATCTACAGGTAATGCATTATAGCACATAAAAATTCTTTTTGGTAGAACCTGTCCATCAAATGTAACAACTATGGATTGGGAAGGTTTCCAAATGGTTGTACCATCAACAATGGTTTTAAAATTGAGGCGTCTGACTTTCAAAATTGGACCGCAACCAATTGGTACTGTTATATTATCAATAACTTCCTCCGGAGACCATTCCGCAGGAACACCACGCACTAAACCCATTCTAGTAACATTAAAAGTAGGTATAAAAGCTTTGTAATTATATGTTTCAAGACTAGTGTTTGTAATAAAGGAATTTGCGTCCAGGAAATTTGAAAAGGATAAAGAGATTTTATTGCGACCGATTTTTTTGACGCTACCGTTAATTATATTTTGGAAGGCGTTGTGCTTTAGGAATTTGCCAAATGTTAATGGGTGCAATGTCGTTCCATCATCGGGTGAAATTACGTTTTTTTGAACGTGGATGACGTATGGCGAAATATCCGTTTTTTCATAATTTTTTCTACCAATCTGAGTGGGAACAACTAAGGACGGACCAGGAATATCAGGTTTTTTGTTAGGCGTATCAGAGCAGTTAGGCTCCGATGTAGTAGTTAGTGAGTCCGTACAACCACAACCCGAAGACTCGGAACCGTGGTTTTTGCGGGTACGGCGGCGTTTATTGCAGTGCTTGCACACATGCACACGGCTTCTTTTTAAAACCCGGGCTGAAGATGACCCATCGGTATCCATGCCCGATTCATTGGACGCAATAGTGACGAAATTGCCTGCCGGGGGCACAGAGTCCCCCGGGTCAGGCGGGTCATTCATTTTACCACTAAATAACTAAAAAAACTTACCAATATACTGAATAAAATAGAGAAAAACTAAAAAGAAATTAAAATAGAAAGAAAATGGAGCACTAAATGACTAAAACTATGACTACTGATCTTATAAATCTATGTTTTAAAATCTTTTCTAAAAAACCGCGTCCACCAAGTCCGAAGTTTCCCGCTCTTTTTTTCCCTACCAACTTATCTGTGAAATGGCGAAAATTGGAACTACGGCCGTCATGTTGAAATGTCATTCGATTGTCAGTGTATACTACATTCGGGTTCTCTGATTGTTTTGTCGTGATATTGCTGAATTTATAAAGTTAAATATGCCGAAAGCTATTAAAAGTGATGCTCGAAACATTATTCTAAAGGTTAAAACTTTTTTTTAAGAAGAAGCTCGGGTGGGGTCTCCGATTATTCCATTTAATCAAATATACAAACGAATTTCGGCAGCGACAGGTTAGTGTTGTCAACTTTCTTGTTATAAATTACCCGATACTTAACTAATTATTTAAGTCCACGAAATATTCGTTTCTATTCTTGCTGCAGGTTAGCGTAACGGTAACGTACAGACGCCAGCACATCAACCTACTACAATCTGTCAGATTTCTGTAATAGATTTTCAACTTTATCGCTAAAGCATAAGGTTCAATGTTGAATGGGAAAATTTGACAGTTAGGTGTAGGTTGATGTGCTGGCGTCTGTACATCTAATAGGTAACCTGCTAAGTGAGTGAGCAAACTAACCTGCCAGATTTCAAATTTCTACTAACATTTATTTTATTATCTTATATTTCAGGTGTGAGTCAAGGACTAATTTCAAAAATGATGAAGCAACCAGGATGAAGTTATGTATGCAGGTTCATCTAAAGATCACAATTACTGTAAACCTGGTTTTCAATAAATCATTGTAAAGCAATTTGTTTTTTTTTTATTACACTACACTACCACTAGGTACCACTGCTAATTATAATTAGTCAAATCTGGTGTTATTGGTTAGGTACGGTCATAACTAAATGCTAGACATCCAGGTACCTCTTGCAAGGTAGGTACCTACTTAAATTCGCATTAAATGAAAGGTGTATCCCCCCCGTGGAACATTTTATCTGCTGAATTTCCACTTCATTGGATTACTTTTTAGATAAAGCCATTGTTTATTGCTGAGAGACTAAACTGTTAGAGTACCTACGTAACTGTAAATTATCAAATTCTTTTTATTTATTTTATTATTTTTATATAGGTATCATTGTTTTTAATTTGTAAAAACTGTAATTCTTATTAAACGATTATGTCTAATGTGAAATTTCCTTCTTGAAAACTTACTCAATTTTGGGCACCTTATATTAATTAGCAACACTGAATCGACTGTGCCGTCCTCTTTCAGTTCACAGATAAGTTGGTAGGACTTGTAGGTAAGTGCCATAGCAGCCATCTTATGCGAAGAGTTTCATGGTAGCTTTGCTGTCAAATGGTTGTTTATTTTTTGTATTATTGAGGATTGCAAGAAAATTACGAGGATTTTACCTGTTAAAACTGCATGTAAATGTTGGGAAACAGAAATTCAACATGCCTGTGTGTTGTATTGTGAAGTGTGGTGCAAGAAAGAATGAAAATCAACCTCAATTGTCTTTGCACAGGTTAGTAGCCGGTTTTCATGCATTAATACATACAATAATACACATTCGATGATACAATTGTAACGTGATCATGAATTTATGGCTAAAGTATTGATATTTGGGTTCATTTCCGTATAACAGGCCTTTCTATTATATTTGTTAATTCGTTCGTTTGTTTACAATAATATGTCATAATGGAATAGTGTTGTACCGTTGCCGACTTGGCGTAATAGTTTCCGAAACTAGTTCCTCCGCTGAAACGATACCGGTATATTCTGCGATGTTAACATAAATAATCCTGCGTCTTATTCAGTCCGAGTGACCTTGCTAGGTCCGGCCTGTGGTTCACACTTCACAGCACCAAAATCAAAATATTTCACATAAACCTACATGGACACTTTTATGAAACGTCAGAAGCTAGGTGCACGGTTCCAATTGGTAGTTTCCTATGGAGAAGAAACGGTAAGAAACTCAATGGTTACGCTTTTAAAATAATTGACTTTTACAATGTTTTCTATTTTGTTAAGTACCTAGTACTTGTTGACAGGCCTACACTGTCCTCCCCTATCTATTAACATTGAAATTTCAAAAGTTTTTCTCGGCTCCTAAGGGTCGTAACGTGATGTTAAATAGCCTATAACCATCCTGGCTACCAAACGCAAAAATAATTTATGCATGGCATTTTTTTTGCGCGGAACCCTAATTATTTTTCTAAAATAAAGGTAGCCTAAGTTACTCCTTGTAACATATCTGTCAGTGAAAGTCCCGTCAAAATTGGTCCAGCCGTTTCAGATTAGCCGGAACAAACAGACAGACACAAAGACAAAAAAAAAAATGCCATTTTGTTAATAGTACTGTTTAGACTTTTATAAGCATTTAGTAAAAAGCTGTTATTTTGACAGTACCAACAGACACTTCAATTTTATTTATTTTTATAGATAACGGAAAGTAAGATAACCTACTCATCTTTTTCTGTTACAATTACAACGGACTTTGTATACATAAATTAGGTATGATCTAAACGTGATAACTAGTAAGACTCGTATTTAGTATCGATACTAGTTATAGTAACACCTATGTTCCTTGATAGACACAACACTAGCAATGGCAGCCATTTTATGAGACAATACCAGTTGTAGGTATGCACCCTTTTTTCGTAGGTATTTCCAGTCCATACTTTTGTATGTCAATGGATAATAACGATCGATAACAAAAATATACCGACACCTAGACGTCGATATTATTGTTGCAAAACTGAATTGAGCATCACTGTTTGGAATATTCGTCGTGACATTGTTGCATCGATCAATCACAACCGCTGTATTTTCTTCGTCCCCCGGCCCGCAGTGATGAGTCGTGTGCCTAGACGAAATCGGTCTATCAGCTCTTAGTGGTTTGGAGTATATGTGTTCTGTGGTTTAATTCTCTTTGACTTTGACAAACGGCGCGCGAGCCAAGCGAGCGCTACTTCAAGTTGGTCGCATATTTACTTGGCTATTAGCGAAAGGTGCGTTCCGCCCGTAGACAGTTTCTGTTTTTTTTTTTTTTTTGTGGATGGGAAATCATCTAATGGCTCCTCCCGCTCTGGGTGGAGCGGAAGGGAGTGTCAGACTCTTACTGACTAAAATCCACCCGTGTTCCTTCCTTAGCCCTTTATGTTCCGGGCAGCGGTAACCCTTTCGGACAATTCCGCTGCCCCGGCAGGCTTCGGCCCTAACGGGCCCCTTCCCTTATGCTGACATCTCTTTGAGGCGCGCGTGGAACACATACGCGCCGTCCGGCACGGGCCTGGTCCTGATCGAACGGTGAGCTACCCAGTTTCTCTGTCTACGGTTCCGCCGCATGCAAGTTACCAGTTCACAATTTGTCGGTTTGCCATGGATAGATTATAAACTATCGAAAATTAATACGCTAAATTGTAACCCCCTTACTAATAAACGTTGAATATCGTCCGTATAGTAGTTACACAACGCTTTGTCTTCTTTCGAAAGTCAAATTACAGACGACTGAAAGAGAGAAATCGGTGTGTAACTATTCATCTGATATAATACGTTTATTAGTGACGGGGTAAATACATGGTTTGTTGCAGTTCACAATTTTTCGATAGCTTATAATCTCGCAAGAATAAACTAACAATGATCATAATAATACGATTAGACATACAAAAATATTGCCTCCATATAGTAGGTACAGGAGATAACGTGGTTTAGCTTGCTGGTAAACTCCTCAATGAACGAAGCAAGAGATAGGCCCAACGGTTGAAGCACAGGCTGGCAAGCGTGCGTGAGGTCGTTAATTCAAACTCCAAACCAATATCATTGTTCAAAGCGTTTCAGAAAGGGTTAATAGAAAAAAAAACAGTGGCACTCCGGGAGTGCCGACAGAAGTGAAAACAAAACACAAACGGAATACTTTGCCATCATTCACTGACATATCGGATATACATTAAAACCTAGTACATCTCGAGGACAGCCGAACACATCCGAAGCGGTGTCGGTTATACATTTTCGCCGCGCCGTAGAGGGGGATACTCCCAACGCCGCGCCGCGCCGCGCCGGCTGTCTACTCTCCATCCGTTTCAACAACAAGAGCAACGTGGACAGAGATCGCACAAAATAGAGAGACATGGAAGGAAAAAGGGGAGACGTTTATCCAGTAGTGGGATACGACTTTGACTAACAAAAAAATATTGCGCGTGCTGCACGCCGTACATGTGAAAAAAGTAACACTTCTTGAAAAAAAACAGTGGCACTCCGGGAGTGCTGACAGAAGTGAAAACAAAACACAAACAGAATACTTTGCCATCATTCACTGACATATCGGATATACATTAAAACCTAGTACATCTCGAGGACAGCCGAACACATCCGAAGCGGTGTCGGTTATACATTTTCGCCGCGCCGTAGAAAGAGAGGGGGATACTCCTACGCCGCGCCTGCTGTCTACTCTCCATCCGTCTTACGAATTTTCGATCAGGTCACGTGTCCTGACGCGAGTTAACATTTTTTACCCATTACAAAAAAAGTGTACAGTGCCGCTAAAGAAGTTTTCACTTCAAAAAAACACAAAATTAAGATTCAGCTGAATTTATTTAAATAAAACAGGTATGTATAGTTAAAACTTGAATCTCCTATATCTAATAATGATAAAATATTCGAAGAGACATCTATTCTAGTGGCCAAAATGTCACGCACTGATTGCATTACAGGAGCGCGCGTCTCATTGTAATTTAAACCTTATTTCAATGCAAACAAGTCACATCTTGACGCACGCCCCTGTTTCGTAGCGTCCCGCCTGGTACATCGGCGTTTTCTTTACAAACATTATCTTGCATTGTCAATGTTCACGCATTATTATCAGACGTGCGTGACAATCGTCATCAGAGCGCTATATGAACAGTCAATATCGTTTTCCTAACAGTATTTTGTATTATTATAATATCCTTTGAAAGCCTCCATCGTATCAGGAACAAACCAACCTATGTTCTAGTTGGCACATTAGTCCAGAGATCTAAGTATTTAAGGTCGATCTATTTCCAGATCAACTCGCATCATAAGATTCAACGATGCATCTCCAGAATCACCCATTGACGGATTACAAACTCCTTTTGTAATAGATGCCCTGTCTCGTATCAGGAACATACTGACCACAGTTTAGTTGACATATAGATCATATGGATGAACTTATTTTTCTATAACACCATGTACTGTACCCATATTTGCAAAATAAAATATCTTTATCTTAACTCCTAAGATTCCTGTGTGTATATCGTTCAACCCCATTAGCCTATAATGTTCCCGCTGCAGGGACACAGGCCTCCTCTCAGTGAGAGGGAGTGGGCCGTAATCCACCACGCGGGCCCAGTGCGGGTTGGTAGATGTCACGTCTTCCGCGAATTTTTGGTTCGTGGAACGGTCGGTTTCCTCACGATGTTATCCTTCACCGTTTTGAGAGCAGTGGTGATGAAATAATTTACACAAAGTAAAGCGCCTGTCTGGGGTCGAACCTACGACCTACAACTTGTAAGTCGCGGCCGTTACCACTGGGCCACCACTGCGCTCCTGTGATAACGATGTATAAACTATAGGTCGTAAATATGTTCATACAGACTACAACATATCTATAGTAAAAGTGCGCAATGCTGCACATCCCTACCCAATTTCAAGTTAAACAAATATCAACTTTATTTTAATGACAATTAAGTTGATTTCAGAGTGACTAGCACTATTGAAACAGTTATAATTGAAGTTGTAGCGTAAACTGAACTTTATTGTGTAGGAATTTAAAGTAATTTTTCCATTAACTCATATTTGTTTACATTTTTGGCAAATAAATCGCGACCCACTGCTGAACCTGGAGCATCCAAAACATTTTACTTTAGGAGCACGACACAAACTGTTCGCATGACGCCCGCCTTATACCTAGTTGCATGATAGTTTTAATGCTAAAGTAATATATTAAACTACATTTAATGTTTGACAAATCTACCACACATTCAAGTTACATTGACACTTAATGTAGAAAACTGTATCTGTTGGTCGCGCATGTGCAATGGAGTAGGAATGATCTACCGCCATTTTGTTTTAGCTGTCAATCTACCCTGCGCCCGCGTTCCCTCACAGACAGGAGGAGGCCTGTGTCCCAGCAGTGGGAACGTTATAGGCTGATTATGCTTATGATAGCGATCAACAAACCTTTGTTGGTAAGATATAGTCCAGTTAGGTCAACCATTCCTGTCTTATCACGAAACTTGCGATATCCGGGTGTATCAAGGCCCTCTGCCCAACTCGAGAACAGGCGTGATGTTACGTTGCCAGTACAACTTCTCTTTATATTATGCGCGACCAATTTTTTTTTTTTGTGAATAGCCTCTCGAAGTTCAACCGGTTCAGTTGTCGTCTGCATAACCGGGCTTGCCTGTGGATGCCTCAATAAATTAAGGCCTCCAGGCAAGGCTTAGAAACTAAGCGACTACACGCTAAGGGCACCCCCGTGGGGTACGGACCTCGGCTTAGGGCATCGCTGGGAGAGGGCAGCAAGAGACAGGCTGGATCTGAATTAAAGCGCGACCAACAACTGCAGTCTTATTTATATTTATCTAGGGTTTCCTAAAACAGCGCTGGCCGCCAGATAGCGTCCGCAATTTACCTTCGAACGACGTCGCTGAAACGTTATTAATTAAAGTAAGGGTCAATTCATACTAGCGTAGATTCGAAGCGTTAATCTGAAACTTAGCAAATTCACACAACGTAATGCACGTATTTCTTCTGAGATAAAAGGAAGACGCGCGAATTCGTGCGCATTCGACGGAATTCGCGCGTCTGAGCGCGACGAACGTTGATTGGTGCGCGTGCATATTAAGTGTGGAGATAAGGGTGAATCATCTGCTTAGCCTTTTCCCAACTATGTTGGGGTCGGTCTCCAGTCTCACCTGATGCAGCTGAATACCAGTATTTTACATGGAGCGACTGCCTATCTGACCTCCACAACCCAGTTACTGGGTAATACGATATCCCTTGGTAAGACTGGTTGTCAGACTTTCGGGCTACTGACGGCCCGTAACGACTGTCAAAGATCTACGAATGACAGCCGGGACCAACGGCTTAACGTGCTTTCAGAGGCACGGAGGGGTCTTGGTATGTGAAGATGGTCACCCATCCACGGACCGACCGCGGCAAGCGTAGCTTAACCTGATCGATCGACCTGTGCGGCTGTTATTACTTAGCCACAAGCCCTAGTGGAGATAAGGGTGAATATGCTATGTTAAGTTTCGATGCGCTTCGACTCTGCGCTAGTATGGATTGACCCTCGGTTGGTGTGTTTTCGTAGAGAGCGTGTTTTGACACCGTGCCGCGATGCAAACATTGTCATGTAGCGACCACCACTATCGTAGGAAACCGTAGCTTTAGACACACTAATAAACGGTATACAAAGTGTATAATTATGATAATATAAACTCTATTGCTTGCTCTAGTACCGCCATTAGTTTAGATGTTACATGTCGATCTTTGCATTATACCCCTCAGAGGGCGCGGCGGTAGTAACTATGATTTTTGTCTTATAGTTTGATTAGATATACAAAGTGTTAAAAAACTAACCTTACAAACTTTAAGAGGTGCTTTAGACCATCGAACTGAACAACTTTCACTAACTATGGGACCAACTCTGAAATCACGAAAAAAAAATCTGCTGTTTCATACATTTTGGTCAAGTAGGTATTGAACTATTGTAATTTTTTTTCGTGATTTCAGTGTTGGTCCCATAGTGAAAGTTGTTCAGTTCGATGGTCTAAAGCACCTCTTAAAGTTTGTAAGGTTAATTTTTTAACATCTTACATAGCCAATATAGTACGGCGCACGGTGGGCTGGAAATCGGCTTTCATAGACTTAGGGATTTCAATTTGCAAGTGCTTGTTTTTATGCCGGATATCGCTTCTATTAGTCATTACTATGTACAAAAATGACACCCGAGTTAATTCTGCCCAAAAACGAAGGAAATATAATTTTTTTACGAAAAATTTGTATGAAGCTAGTATGAAAAATCGAATTCTCTCCTAAACGGCATGTTTAACCGTAATATCCTTGGAGGTGGTCATAGTGCTAATTATTTATGATTTTTTGGTTGCCGATTTGACGAAAAATTTCATGCCGTTTTTTTTTAAAAATTGTCAAAATATTTTTATTTGTTTTTACATATGAAACGATTCCTTTTAGTGTTTATGTTGAAGAACACGGACTTTTAAATACACGTAACATAAAATAGCATCACTCCTATATTTCCGAAGGAGTTGGCAGAGGTTTATAGTACACCCACACGTAGACAACTATGTTTGAGCTAGATATTTATCAACACATCATGAGTTTTAAAACTTTTCATACAACCAAATTACCAATTTACCAATTCATACAATAAAACCAAATTACCAATTCATACAAAAAAATAAGAGTTTGATAATCTTTTTTTATTTAAATTAATAAAAATGTGTCAAAAAACAGCAATTTTTTTATTTAATTTTTCTTGTTTTGTGTGTTCTTAATATTTGGGTTAATAACATATCGAACTTTTTAACTTGGACACTAAAAGGGATCGTTTTACATGTAAAAATAAATAAAAATATTTTGACGATTTTTTTAAAAAAAACGGCATTAAATTTTTCGTCAAATCGGCAACCAAAAAATCATAAATAATTAGCACTATGACCACCTCCAAGGATATTACGGTTAAACATGCCGTTTAGGAGATAATTCGATTTTTCATACTAGCTTCATACAAATTTTTCGTAAAAAAAATATATTTCCTTCGTTTTTGGGCAGAATTAACTCGGGTGTCATTTTTGTACATAGTAATGACTAATAGAAGCGATATCCGGCAAAAAATCAGGCACTTGCAAATTGAAATCCCTAAGTCTATGAAAGCCGATTTCCAGCCCACCGTGCGGCGCTACGAAATCCTTCGAATGCGAGTTCCGAATTTTATTTTAATCGCGGAATTAAAATGTACAAATACACCCACACTACATGAGAACAGCTCACGCCGCAGTAACAATACTAGCTGTCGGCGAGCTGCTAGCGGGGTGCGCTCCACGTCCACTCACGCGCAGACACATCTTACGGTAGCGCAACATTCTAAAGCGTTTTTCTCGTGAAATTACAATTGCAACTTTGAGAAAAGACCTATTTCATAATATTATGGTTTCGAGGGTGCCATGTTGGTAACACCATACAATGGCGCCGATTCCCTTGTTCACAAACTAAACTAAATTTAAGTTCAGTGCATCTTTTTCTTTCTATTTCATTAAGAAAAGGACAGAACATAAATATTAGTTTAGTCCTGTCAAATCAAGATACTCCATAGACAAGTTTAGACGTAGTTTAGTTTGTGAACAAGGGAATCGGCGCCAGTGTCTATCAACACTAATTTAGAAGAAAACCGCCTTTGAATCTTGCGCACATATAAGGCGGCCAGTTTAACAAGATGGCTACCGAAACTAGATGACTGTCGCTACAACACTGTATTATTAGACATACAAATCACATACAACACATACTACTATTTTAATAACTATTAATAATTATGTTTCCAAGTGTTAAATAAATTAATAAAGATATTGTACTTTGAAAGACATGTTAAATACAATATAAGGTTGATACAACATTGTATTGCTTGAGAAATCACATCGTTTTACATTTGTGTATTGCCCTAGAAGTGTCAAGCTATCAGGCGGTATGTCCTAGGAACCTACCTGTGGCGTGCATTGCATATAGACATAATAAGCAGTGCCTACCTCGATATATCAAGATAAGTCTGTCAATGACATTTTAGTGCGTGTGCCCCACAATTAAGAAACTCACTAAATTATCATAACTAACAAAAAACAAAATCTTCACACAAACACGCGCGGCAGTAGACAATCGCCGGACGGCCTACTCGGCTCCCGTACTATTCGCACAATTGTCATTGGCCTTTACTCGTCCAAGTTAATACGACAAAATTAAAAATACCTACGTCTCACGCGTAATACCATGACGTTCGACCTTCGCAATTTATCGCCCTTAAGTAGGCATGCCTACTCAAGTAACCACACTTTTGACCTGACTTTTTTTTTATTAGTGACCGCGTTTGCCTAGACTAGACCCGGCCTAGTGCCTACCTATTCTGAAAACCAATGCACGCCACTGGGACCTAGGTTCTATGCCCGAGTGAAGCAGCTGTTAGAGGACATCGAGCCCTGTTAGGCAGATCCTATCATCAGCGAAATGGATTAGTAAAATAAAAATATAACTTCATTTCTCGATTTCTCTTTTCTCTAAATAAAAAAGTATGTCTGTTACATAACATAATTAATAGTTTTTTATTTACAATATAAGCCATTATACTCCAAAGTAAATAATGTACAGATAAAGTGACTCCTGGACTATGTAAAAATAATATTCCAGGAGTCTGTTTAGTTTTAAGATTTTAATAAAAATATCAACTTAATTATAAGTATTAGATTTTAAGGTAATTAATTTGATCGTTAGTACAGTTTTAAAATACAGGTTTTTTTATACATATTTCTATCTAGCCTTTTCACAACAAGGAACCTGTTTCTATTCTGATCGGGATGCATCTGAATAAATCAGTATTTTACATGGATCGACTTTCCTCTGACCTCCACAACCCAGTTACTGGGGAATACCGATCCGACTTTCTGGCATCAAATGACAACCGACCATGATGACCACCCATCCACAAACTGACCGCGTCAAGCGCAGCTTAACCTCGCCGACATAGTTGTGAAATGGCTACACAGATGAACTATGTTCTTGATTTGAGATAAAAAAATCTTAACAGCTACGTTTTAAGAACTAGTCTAGATCGTATTTAGTATATTAATATACTTTTGTAATGATTACATAGAAGTGTAATCAAGTTACATCTATTTGAAATGATGTTTAACATTTAATGCAGTACAATAACGCGACCGAAGTAAGAATATGAGCCTGTCCGCCATCCGTGACGTCACTAGACATGCGTCAGTGAGTGTCCGCCATCCGTGACGTCACTAGACATGCGTCAGAGACTGTCCGCCATCTGTGACGTCATTACACATGCGTCAGACTGTCCGCCATCCGTGACGTCACTAGACATGCGTCAGAGACTGTCCGCCATCTATGACGTCATTACACATGAGTCAGACTGTCCGCCATCCGTGACGTCACTACACATGCGTCAATGACTGTCCGCTATCTGTGACGTCACAACACATGAATCGCCTTCTACACATTACAATATTATGCCAATACTCATCAAAGTTAGTCTGGTTGCTTTCCCCGACTACGGAAAAGCCAAAGGAGGGGGGAGATTTCTGTTTTTGAAAGCGTCATGTGGTTCTGCGGGTCTATATGACGTCACATAAAATGGCGGCTTATAGCGGATATGAATATATCATGTTTGGTATCTGATAAAAGTTCTTATAGAGTACTTTCTGAACGTACATTGTTCTTATTCCAATCCATAGTACTTGACACTTGTTTAATTACTTACGTACTTTTTTTATCAACCTCTTTCCGTTAATTCTAAAACTACCTTCATTCCTGTATTATTTATCATCACTCTTTTTCATATATCTATCCATCATAACACATTTAATCAGTATTTTTTAAAATAAATTACAATTACACATCTCTACATATTACAATTTTGAGTTCAATATACAGATTGCATTTAGACCTTGAACTAACGTCGCGATGACGCGCCGCTAACGCAGCATATATGTTCTGCGACGGTGCCATACGATTATAATTTAGTCCTTTATTCTAACATCTAATAGGCTGATGAAGCAGTCAGTCCTGCGCCTGATCTCTCCCCAGTAATGTCGGACTGCCACGACCGGGAGTCTCCCTCTTTCCCAATAACGGCAGAGGGAGTGCATCCTGTGTTACTTGTGCACTTTATCTCCTGCGTCGTTGGCTAATCTCCGTTGAACGCCACCCACCCGCCATGACCGAGGTACAGTCTGTATATTAAACTCATTTAATCTTACACCCTATTGGGTGCCAATCCTAACATACTGCTCTTGTGAGGCTACGGTCTCTGTATAACGTCACATGCTACCGACGGCGTGCGGTGACGTCATGACGTATGACCGACACGCCGCACAGTGGGCCCATACTGAAAATTAGTGGACTTAGGCAACAAAGTTCCAATATCGATGCGATTTTTTTTTATATGACGTGTTATGATATTCCTGACAACTTTTATTCTTATAACATTTCTTCTAAAGTTGATAGTTTGTCTTGAAAAAAATTAATTAGATTATTTTGTATGGAGCGAATCACGTTTAATTTTTTTTCTTCAATTGTACTAATATGTTGGGTGTGTGGCGTGAGTATATGATAGCTAGGGTCATTCTCTATCCACGAAAAAAAAAACAGCGCCGGCCATCTGCGGCAGCGCGAGTAATCATTCGGTAAAAAAAAAATGTTATGTAAGATTTTTTTTTGCCATTTAAAATAAATTCAAAGTAAATTTTTTGTGTCATTAGGCTAATTCACCTTCTCTTTATTAAATATATAGTTTTAACAGCGCATAGGTACTTATAACTAATTATTCTGGTAGAAATTTAGTAATTATTGCTATGTTATCGGTAGCACCTGCATTGTGATTGATGACTCATTTGTTATTGCGCTCGGCTAAGCGCATAACTAATGAGTCATCGAAAAATGCTCGTCTCTGATTGGCTGAATAATTTTCACTCACTGATAACAGTGTCCACTACTTGAGTAATTAACACTGTCTATAAATATAAAGACATTCATTAAGTCCATCTAGTTTCGCTCTTGTCGCTTATTTGTGAACACAGTGAAATACTTTTATTTTTATATTTACATTAGAACTATGGCTGGATTTTGTACCAACCTAGATTTTTTTGTGAAATTAAGAAGTGGCGGTGATCTGAAAAATCATATGTTTCTATATGAAAGTATCATTTCTGTCTTGACTACCGAAGTTTCTGAAGAAGACAAGAACCGAATCAAGGAGTTCTGTCGACTTTTTTGTGTAAATCTAAATAAAAAGTGGATAGAGTCAAGTAGAAACCAAAAAACTTTTATGAATCGTGTAAGTAATCGCAAGTGGTTGGAAAAAAACATCAACTGGCCTGTTTGTGACAGTGTTGACCTGAGAAGTGAGATGGGCTTTTCGGACGCAGTCTTATCTGAACCTGTGGATATAGATTCCCATGTTCCTACTCTTGCAGTATGTACTGCGGAAGCGGGAACATCTACAGAAAAGGAGCACAGAAAACCATTCGAAGAGTTAAGTAAGAAGCAAAAAAAAAGACGTTCTACTTCCATAGTAGAAGAAAATTCCGAAGAAGAGTTGCAGACCTGGTACATAACAAAATTGAAAGACAACGGCAAAACGAATCTGGCAAAAGTGATCGAATACCTTTCCAGTAATCCAGATGCCCTATCCGAAGTAGACGAGCGACTATTCAAAAAGCAGAGCTTAAGTACTGTCTCTGAAGATAACTGTTTAGCTCTTTATACATCACTTGCGCTCTCGAAATGGAAGTACTTAGCTCTTCGACAATTTCTGAAAGAAGAAAACTGTGCTGCCTTTCCATCTTATCCAAAGCTTGTAAATGCCAAGAAAAGATGTTACCCACCACAAGAGAGTATGGAGATTACCGAAAAAGGAGCTCAAATTAAATTGCAAGCGCTATTGGACCACACTGTGGAAAGGATTTTACTAGGTATTAGTAATTCTGTTGATAGGTCTCAAAATAAAGAACTCAAGTTGACCTGGAAATGGGGACTTGATGGTTCTTCGTCGCAGAGCAATTATAAACAGAAAACGTCTACAGAGTTCGATGATTCATCAGTAGTCATGATAAGCATCGTCCCTCTTCGGCTAGTGTCTACTAGCCCATCTTCTGGGAATGAAAATATAGTTTGGGAGAACCCCACACCTTGCTCAACTCTGTACTGTCGACCGGTGAAGTTCACTTTCACTTCGGAGACAGCTGATTTTATAATGTCTGAAGAGTCTGAGATGAAAAAACAAATTGATGAACGAATATCTACACAGTGTGGAAATATTATTGTATCACATGAATTGCATATGACCATGATTGATGGAAAAGTGGCCAATATTATTGCTGAAGTACCATCATATGCAACGTGTCCTATTTGCTTGGCAAAACCGAGCGAGATGAATAATTTAGACGCTTTGACTTCCAAACCACTTCGTGAAGAAATTTACAAACAAGGAATTTCTTCACTGCATATGAAGATTCGGTGTATGGAATGTCTTCTCCATATATCTTATAATCTGGATTTTCAACGATGGACTGCTCGAGGCGAACATAAGGCTTTGAAACAAGCTAAAAAAAATACCACGCAACAAGAGTTTCGTGAGCAAACTGGAATGCTGATTGATATAGTCAAACAGGTATGTATTTAATTTTGGCTCTTTTTATGTTGTTTGTGTATTATATCTCTATGTATTGTATATTACAGTATTGTTTTCCCATTTTAGGGTTTTGGAACTACAAATGACGGGAATACTGCGAGGCGCTTTTTCCAAGATTACAAAAGATCATCCAGAATAACGGGAATTGACGAAAATCTGATTTTCAGATTTTCCGTTATTCTACAAGCCATATCATCAGGCAAAAACATTGACTGTGAAAAATTTAGAAGATACTGCAGAGAAACAGCTGATGTGTACGTGCAACACTATTCGTGGTACTACATGCCAGTTAGTGTACATAAACTTCTAATGCACGGTGCAGACATCTGTAACCACTTTGGTGTTTTGCCAATCGGTAAGTAAAAAATAAATATAGTTTGATGTATTATTTGACTCAATTGCGTTTTGAAATTAAAATGTATGTACTTATTCGTTTTAGGTATCTTATCTGAAGAAGCTTCGGAAGCCCGTAATAAGGACTTCAGAAACGTCAGGGAGTGGCACACTCGGAAAACGGGGAGAATAGCAACAAACGAAGACATCCTCCATGGACTTCTAATAAGCTCTGATCCCCACATATCCTACATAAGGCCTAAAATATTGAAACAGGGTCATAATGAGTTGTTGCCTGAAGCAATTCAGTTGTTACAGACTACTGAGCCTCCCTGTGACAGTGAGATTATGGAGGAAGAAGAATGCCTCATAGCAGAGTCCGAAAATTTGCCGGACCCACTAGCACTTCTGGAACAAGAAATAATGTGATCCGGCTCTAGATTATCCTCACAAAAGCCCATCAGGGCTAGGTATATGACAAACAGCCCTTTTCAGGGCTACAATTACTTCACAGTTTCATACGCTTGATTATGTAGATAATTATCAACGACTTGCCCGTACAAATTTAAATTATTTCACCTATCATTAACAAAATTAGTATAACCTGAAACTTATTACGATATTTATTCAACAATAGATAACGTGCAGTTAAAAAAATAACACAGCCAATCAGAGACAAGCATTTTTCGACGACTCATTAGTTATACGCTTAGACGAGCGCAATAACAAATGAGTCATCAATCACAATGCAGGTGCTACCGATAACATAGCAATAATTACTAAATTTCTACCAGAATAATTAGTTATAAGTACCTATGCGCTGTTAAAACTATATATTTAATAAAGAAAAGGTGAATTAGCCTAATGACACAAAAAATTTACTTTGAATTTATTTTAAATGGCAAAAAAAAATCTTACAAAACATTTTTTTTTACCGAATGATTACTCGCGCTGCCGCAGATGGCCGGCGCTGTTTTTTTTTTTCGTGGATAGAGAATGACCCTAGCTATCATATACTCACGCCACACACCCAACATATTAGTACAATTGAAGAAAAAAAATTAAACGTGATTCGCTCCATACAAAATAATCTAATTAATTTTTTTCAAGACAAACTATCAACTTTAGAAGAAATGTTATAAGAATAAAAGTTGTCAGGAATATCATAACACGTCATATAAAAAAAAATCGCATCGATATTGGAACTTTGTTGCCTAAGTCCACTAATTTTCAGTATGGGCCCACTGTGCGCCGCCGGTTGCCGCCGTCTCGCAACTGGAGGTCGCGGGCGGCGTGCGAGCGAGACAGCGTCCGTGTATTTACGAACACAGCATTCGGCCGTTGTCGGTCGCGGTCGGCGTGTGGACAGATAGACCATAGCCTTACGGCCGAACCCAATAACCTATCTCTGGTTTTAACGTCCCAATAATCTTATACCAGTAGCGATCTGTCTTTAAGAGGCGTATTACAAAAAAACGCGAAATTTGAAGTTTTCGACGTTGAAATTGTATGTTTTACGTTCGTTGTATGAAATAACAATTACTTGGTAAAAATAGTTCGTTTTCTCTACTACAATAACCTCAGAACCGATTTTAGATAAGTTATTTAATTATTTAGTAATAAGCTTTCTCCCGATGAATGTTTAGGCAAAAACTCACGGAGACATGATTTCGGAGCTCTAATTTGGAGATTCTACTGAATATCTACCATCAAAAAAAATATAATTAGCTTTCAAATATCCTATACTTCAATAATAATAGAATATATTTTCGTTATATGCCTTTTATGTAAAGAAAAAATAATCTACGTAATTCAATTATCGACCGAAAAGGCTTCGAAACAAGCCCCGATATCTCTAAAGTCCTACATTATTTAGGCGTAAAATTTATACCAAAATAATCATCAACATTT
Organism: Hydraecia micacea; assembly: GCA_914767645.1. NCBI lineage: Eukaryota > Metazoa > Arthropoda > Insecta > Lepidoptera > Noctuidae > Hydraecia > Hydraecia micacea. Next base: position 6,370,494 of record OU611803.1, read on the forward strand.
GCTTAGAATATAGTATTATTTTTATTTTTTAAATCGCTACCATTATTTTTTAATTAAATAAATAAAAATACTATATATTTCACTGCGCCGGCCAGCTGCGATTAGTATCGCGCGAGCGCTTGTCGAGGTTGGACCTATGTCAGTTTATTTCCCGCGCGCCTTCTTTCCGATACTACCGTCGTGTGCGCCGATTGTCGCATCTAGACGCTGCCGCATTGCTTTTGTGTGCGTGTGAACTACGGCCGCAGTTTTTGATCTTTGTAAGTATTTATTTTCGAACGGTATATTTAAATTAGTATAAAGTTCACACTTTATTAGTATACCAGATAGTCAACTTATTAAAGTTATTTTGATTGCAGCTGATTTGAGTTTTCTTACCAATCGAAATGGGGAAAAATAAATACAAATATAATTGCGTTGCAAAACACAATAAAAAAAAGGAAATAAAAATAAATAAAAGAGGGTAAACGGAGCCGGTCGAAACCCAGCAAGGTTTTGAAAAGGCAGGATCCAGAGAAGGACACGTGTGACAAGGATGGTTTCATCAAAGTGGAGAAGAAGAAGAAGAAGCATCCTTGTCGGAACCAGTGCGGCACCGCGCTGGCAGGACCCAACATGCTGCTGCGTCCAGCAATCCCGACGACGCAGCTGTACGTGTCCAGACTGCACCACTTCACGAAGGTTGAGGAGATCGTGGAGTACATGCGTGTGGAGACCAACTGGACTTGGTTGCAACCATACTACTATATACAATTTATACAACTATGCTATCAACCGTAGATATTATAATCAATTACTGCATAACAATTAAAATATTTGTGAACATATTTCAACAGTAAAATTCATAAATAATGAAAAATATAACAAAATAATTCATAATAAAATTGAAATAACACGTAAAAAATTTTCCGCCCACTAAACTCCATCCTAAAAAACCTTCAGTTACGGAAGATCAAGATCGTTTAGTCGCCATATTCACAGTATCATAGTCATAGTGCGAGCGAGAAGCATGAAAGAAAGTATCGCTCGCGTAGTTTGCCGCGCTCGGTGCGTAAAATACCTAAATTTGCGAAACGCCGAAATGTGAGAGGGCTCTTAACTGAAAATAGGTTATTGGGACGTTATAACCAGAGAAAGATATGTTTTTCAACCTCCAGTATACCAAAACTGATGATAGATCGGCCGTTAGTCATTATGACAACCAAAGATTCTGTTTATTAATCTGATCAGCATGTTTTCATTACATTTAACGATAAATCTCACGCAAATGCCGTCTATTTTGTTTCCACCAATTTCTCATCACCACAATTTATTAAAAATCGTCCGTTCACGCGCGTATCTTTCACAATGGATGCTTATTTTGATCATAAAGCTTTCTGTCGCGCCAAGACCTGTATTCAAACTTTTTCAAACTATCTGGATTTCTAACGAGACATTGATTATTGTACTACTTTACTAATACATATATTTTTTAAATATTTATTTCTACTTTTTTACACAGATTCCACAGACACATAATTTGATTATTTTAAACAGTTTTTTTTTTAATTATTATTATAGAATATACATAGCATCCATGATTGCACACAGTAGCCAGTCGTCAATCAGTCAGTAGCGTTGCTGACCGGCCAGGGTGCGCCAGACGTACGTAAGTGGCGTCACTCACGGAGCTGTTCGACAACTTGCGAAGTAACTTCGAAGATGGAGTCGCGTTCTAAATATTAGAATATAGCAAACTCATCTCCGTCCGTTGCGTGCACACTAACACTAAGGGACCGTCTCCACGAGAGAGAATCGCGGCGAAATTATCGTCGTGCCACGTATTTCTATACATTCTCTTAGAACGTGTCGCCACACGGCGAAAATTTGATGGCACGGCGAGACTATCGCCGCGATTCTCTCGCTCGTGGAGACGGCCCTAAAGTTCACACTGACAAGTGTCCATGTTTGTTTTCGTCTACCGTTACTATGCATTTCGCGGTAGTGTATTTAATGGCGCCGTATCTTCGATAAAAGAGTTGCGTTCTAAAGATTAGAATATAGCCAACTCGTCAAAGTCGTTACGCGCACATTATCTCGATGTTTCACACTGAGAGGTGTCCATCCTTTATAGTCTAGCCGTTAAAAGTTGTTCGTTTGATTAGTTGCTTGTTCAGTTTCGTTTTACTTAGTTGCCACTATAAAGTCGCGTTTGGTCAACGTCTATAGTGTTCCTTATGAACTATTTTCGCATCAGGCAGTGATTTTTAGTTGGAAGTTCTCACTTTACACGATTGGTTTTTGAATGATCACGTAAAAAATATTTCACGGGACGCACATAGTGTCATAGAATCACTTAAGACTCGTCACTGTTCAAAAGAATTTAATTATATCACTATACTAATTAATCCATTCGGGTATAAAAATATAAATTTTTGTAAGTTGACAAAATGTTTTCTAATAAAAAAGAAGCTCTAGCTATAAACAGTTTATTTTGCACTGTACAGTGTCCACGTTAGACGTTCCGACATATTATTTTTTAACACAAGGCACCGCAATTGGGTATCAACGCGTATTTTCCCAGCACAGCGTCCCTTGAGTGTTATTATATTGAGTTTGATTCGATCACTTGATTTCTTCCTGCATGAAAGTCTCATCCCACACTGCCAAATATGTCCGGATCGTTCACTATGATAGATGTTGTGACAGCGTCCAGTGTCGCTACAGTCCCCCCGCGCGGCCCCTCACAGGTCGGCGCGCGCCCCCGCCGCCAGGTCCACAGACAGGACGGCGGCGGGGGCGGCGCGCCCTCAGCTGCGTCTGTGGCGACCGCCGCGACGACGACGCTCGCGACGCACCTGAAGTTACATTATTAGTTTAGACACTGAAAGCTTGTGTGGGAAATCGGTTGACATGGTATGGGCATGTGATGTGGAAAATGTCGTCAGGAAAGTTATGACTAGAAAAGAGTCAAATTGATTAGTATAAGAGCAAGAGAATGGGGATGATGTTAAGAGCCGTAGCTACTACAATGCCACATGTGAACTACCCATCATACTGACGTCACGCAACATCCTGCATCCCACAAGCAGAGAGCAGCATTTACCGCGCAACTAGCATATACAGGATCCCATTAAAATAGATGGACAAATTTTAACACAGCGCTCAGTACGTCTAACCAAATTTAAAAAACACTGATTAAAGTGACTTTATTTGACCTAAAATAATAAATTGCCGACACATTAGTGTTATTTTCATTAGTTGACTATTTTTCTTGTAAGTATCTAATGCGTTTTTCTTATATATTTTTTTTACCATCGTCGTTATTTTGGTGGTCTGAATGATTACTAAAAGTTTGTCCATCTATTTTAATGGAACCTTATATACAACGTCCGGACAACCAACCATCGGGCAGTAGCCCACCAGACAAGTCACCCGTCTGTTCGGAGAGTCCTCCCTTTTCTATGGAGGATGAGTGAACTTTACACCTTGTATTGTATCTATACTACCAAAATCGAAAAGAGCCTGCAGCCAGACGTATAACTAAAGAGAGAAATTAACTGATCATCAAAATTCAATCAATCAAAATGGCCTGAACCTTTTTTGAAGACTAGCTTCATCCCGCGACTTCGTCCGCGTGAAATTTCACCCCCCCCCCCCATTCACCCCCTTAGGAAATGAATTTTGAAAAATCCTTTCTTAGTGCACCCCTAGACCTCATAAGGAACGTACGTGCCAAATTTGGAATCTCTAGACCCAGCGGTTTGGGCTGTGCGTTGATATGTCAGTCAGTCAGTTCTCCTTTTATATAATTACTAGCTTCTTCCCGCGACTTCGTCCGCGTGAAATTTCACCCCCCCCCCCCCCCATTCACCTCCTTAGGGGATGAATTTTGAAAAATCCTTTCTTAGTGCACCCCTAGACCTCATAAGGAACGTACGTGCCAAATTTGGAATCTCTAGACCCAGCGGTTTGGGCTGTGCGTTGATATGTCAGTCAGTCAGTTCTCCTTTTATATATATAGATTAAAGGTTACCAAAGATATTTCACTTCATAGTATACAGGGTTATTGGAAAGACACCAACAACCTCTAAGAGGTCATTGTACTCATCATTATGAACAACTTTTACTATGGGATCAAAACGGAAATCGCAAAAAAAATCAGCTGTTCCCTGCATAATTTATGTTCGTATAACTCGTCAAAATGTAGGGAACAGCTGATTTTTGGAGATTTTTGGCATATGACAATTTTGAAAACAAATTCAAACTAGGGATACAGGCGGATACTCAGAAATCGATTTTGAAAGCAATCGGTTCAGTAACTAAAAACTTCAAAAGGGCGGCTATGCGGGCGAAGCCGTAGGCAAATAATAGTACTGTTTGTAATTCTATGCGATAGTATCAGTTTTACAAAAAAATATTGGATGACATGTTTGATTTCACAAAAAGGGCCTAGTTGAGTTACTGGTCATCTTTATACTGTAACGTTAACGTGACACCTTTCAGGGTTTGGTCTTATTACGTTTTTGACGTGATAACGTCTTATAAATCGATGAACGCCGGCTGCACGCACGAAAAAGCATGACTCATTGTCATTGTCACGTTCCGCCTGAGTCGAGCATGCAAGAGAGAGCGCGAAACAAGCGATAGAGAGGCACGATCGGCTAAGCGTTCGGCGTGTGGCGCATTTCTCTTCCACTTATGACGTTATCACGTAAAATTATCGTCCGTAAACCGACTATACAGACAACCAATTTTTTTTTTTGCATTCATGTCAGCTATCGACTTATATAGGTTTAATGCGTGGCCGCCATTTTGAAAAACAATCGAAATGGCGGACAGGTAGGTTATCTACGGACCCTCAAAGCCCTATATATATTTATTTATTATATTTTTTTGAATTACTTTATTTTGTTCGACTTTAATTCGACTTACCGTGCCAACCTCGCCCTCAGCCCATCGTTCGTACGCACGCTCGTGTTTCAGCCACTCTTGATACTTGTACCACCATTCCTCCCACTTCACATAGTCGCCTAGAGTTAGACCTGTTAACAAAAAAAGGTTTTATTAATATAAAGCGTTTAATTCTACTTCGTGTCGCCGGTACAGGTGTTTTTCAGATCTTGTTGGCCCAAAACATTGCCACTTCCACGACGTCCTAACCTGAACGATCGACCTGTGCGGCTGATATGAAAATTGCTTTAATTTGATCAAATCTCGTCGCTCGACTCTTAGTACAAAATTACCACCAGAATCGATGGAATCTATATCTATAGGCAGTTGTACCACCGCCAGCGTTGAACGAGTAGCGAGTAGAACTAGCAACTGAAAACGAGTTGGCGAGCGGCGAGTGTGTAGTTTCGATAGTTTTGTCGCTGGGCTATCAGCGAGTGTCCAAATGCGACGGGCGATCACTCGCACCACTCGCTCGGGGCGGATATATATAGCGGGCGTGAGCTCTGACCGCCAAGCGAGCATCGCTGAGCGAGTATTATCTTTGATAGCTCTTGTCGCTCAGCGACAAACCAGTGGAGCGAGTCCTCGCCAGCAGTGTGAACAGTCAGCGATCAACTATTAATATATGCATCTCTTTTGTTTACACGCAATGTATATATATTGTACGTTTCTTGAGCGAGAAAATAGCCGACAGTTAGTCGCTTCCTCGCCGGCGGCGGTGGGACAACTGCCATAATAGACAAGTCACTGTGAATCTGTGATTCTTACCTCGGAGATAGCCCCGTTTCTTGTAGTAGTCATATCTGACACGCACGTCGTCCCAAGATGGTAACCCGGCCGGCGCGGCGAGCAGAAGCTCTTCGGGATAGCTGCCTACCGCTGCGCCTTCCAATGCCCTGTACAACAGATGATTTGTTAGTTAAGTTATGATGTGATTTGCGGATTAGGGATGCATGAAGAAGCCTCCTCGTGTAGCGCAGTTTGTTCCGCCAGTTACTCAACTGAACGCTCGCGCTCGGCGCATTCTTGGACAGTCACACCCAACACCTTATCTGACTGCCAAGTCTTCCCTTGCGGTGGTAGTGCTAACGCCCGCCTGGTTAGCGACCACCCTCCCACCGGAGTCCGGCGTCAAGCAGCCTGCTGTGTTTCGTCGATGCGTGGGAGTTCCAGTGCCTTAGGCATCTTCTGGGCACGCTCGTTCCATCGTAGCCCTCATCTATCGCTTTCCATCAGGCGTGATCGAGGTCAAGAGCGGACCAATTCAGCAAAATTTTTTATGTTGATGTGGGAATACAATGTTTTAAGAGAAAGCATACAGCGGTGAAGAAGAGTATATATATGTATGGAGTTGTGGGTTCGAACCCTGATAAACTAGAAATAAATTGCACAAAATAAGTGTATGATGATGAAGACTTATTCTAGTGCAATGTAATGTATGGATACATTACATTGCACAAGAATAATTCTATAAGTCACTACTATCAAACCGGCAAAGAAAAATATCGCCAGGAAACCGGCATGTCCTAGAGCCCCGCACTGTATCCCGGTGTTGGATTACGGCCCACAGCGAGGAGGCCCGAGTCCCAGCAGTGGGAACATAGGCTCCAGCTAGTACTCACGGGTAGGGCTCGGGCGCGACGGGCGCGGGCGCGGCGGCGTCGCGCTCGATGCGCACGTGCAGCGTGCTCTCGCGGCGCGTGATGCGCATGTTCTCGAGGCGCGCGGAGCGGTCCGCCGACCATTGCGCCATCTTGCCGAAGCGCTCAGAGAGGGTTAGCCTGTGGAAAAAAATACTCATTTTAGTAAGTACAAGTCGTGCGCCCGATTAGATTTCCCATCGGCAAAAATTACGAACTTCCATGCTCTATCTATTTAACTCATTTAGGGGACAAGTTTTCAAAAAACCTCTCCTAGTTGTTGCCTCCGTTAAAAAAGGAACTCTTGTACAGACGCCAGCACATCAAGCTACTACAATCTGCCAAATTTATTTAATAGATTTTCAACTTTATCGCTCAAGCATAAGGTTCAAAGTTGATTGGGAAAATTTGACAGTTTTTGCGTTTATTATTAACATACATAACAAAACATCACGTCTGAAATCCTCGAAGCGTTAGGTGTATTTATAGTCCACCCATATTTCACCAGTCATGTTTAAGTCCCATATAATAGCGGGCGAGGCTATTCCCACCCCATCAACCAGGAACAAATCCCGACTCCGGGCTGCTACTGAGAAATTCCCTCATGCTCTTCAGTAGCGCTTGCGACCACTAATCCATAGACCAACAAGAAAGTTCATTAAGGTGAATGCGCAGTGGTAGACCGCGAAATTCAAATTTTCTTACGTTTTTTGCAATTTGCAGGTCAGTGTCAGGTTGTATCTTGATCAAAATTTGATTCGCGACTATAACAGGTACGTATTTAAAGAATTATAATCATTAGAATCATTAATACATCTTTCTAAGTTAGATTTGTACCACGACAACAAATCTCTTATGGAAAACTGCTTAGTGACACTGATCTGCAAATTGCGAAAAACGTAAGAAAATTTGAATTTCGCGGTCTACCACTGCGCATTCACCTTAAGTACTGATTTTTTGTGGTGTTTACCTCTGCGGCTGCGGATCCGAACTAGCATCGGACTCAGAATCCGAGTCGCTGTCGTTGAGCGCGGCCGCGATGGCGGCGGGCGACACGGCGCGCGGGTCCCTGGGGTCCCTGCGCGCGCGCGGGGCCGCGGCCCCCGGCGGCGGGGCGGGGGCCGCGGGCCGCCGCTCGCCCTCGCGCTTGATGTGCGTGGCGGGGACGGGCGGCCGGACGGCCATCTGGGAGCGCTGCCATTCTAAGACCTGGGAAAATATGTTTCATAAATCAACAATGGTAAAGTTAATTGTAATTTATTTATTTACAGGCAGCGTCCCGCTGTTTCACCCGCATGGCATACGTGTTGATCCCGTGGGAATATCGGTATAAAAAGTATCCTGTGTTAATCTGATGTATAAACTATATTACTGTAAAGTTTCAGCAAAATCCGTCCAGTAGTTTTTGCGTGAAAGAGTAAAAAACATCCATCCATCCTTACAAACTTTCGCATTTATATAAGGTGTTAAAAAATTAACCTGATAAACTTGAAGAGATGCTTTAGACCACCAAACTGAACAACTTTCACTATGGGTCTAACTTTGAAATCACGAAAAATAAATCAGCTGTTTAATACAAAAGTTCAATACCTACTTGACCAAAATGTATGAAACAGAAGATTTTTTTTTTCGTGGATTCACTTCGGACAACAATATAGTCCATTTTGTTAGTCAAATATCTTATAACAAGTGTTAGTAGTACACACACAAGGAGAAGAATATTAAGTGACTGAGGCAGGATGTGCAGAGAACGATAACGCAAGGAATAAGCTACCTGACCATTCTCCCCACATAATGCCTCAGAAAAGGGAAGCAAGTACTCTCCCACCACTGTTTTCAGGATGCTACTGTCACTGACCCGCCCGTGACTTCACTTACATCGTCATATTGGAAAACTAACGCTGCAGTATACAGAACTAAATGCTGTTGGTTGTCTATAGATTTATCAATATTATTTTTCAAGTCAAAAATCATCTTTTTCTCAATTTTTATCAACGTTAGCGAGAAGGAAATCTCCTATAGAGTTGCTATCCATACTAATATTATAAAATTCGAAAGTAACTCTGTCTGTCTGTCTGTATGTTACCTTTTCATGCCTAAACCGCTCAACAGATTTCGATAAAATTTTGCAGAGAGATACATTGCATCCCAGGGAAGGACATAGGATAGTTTTTATCCCGATATTCCCACGGGATCGACACATATGCGGGTGAAACCGCGGGGCGCAGCTAGTTGTTTACTGTGTACCGGACTCTCGTTTCATGCATTACAGTCAGTTTACTTTATGTGTACTCTCTGATTCAAGACCAATCCAAAGACCCTTGTTGGAATCGTAATAAACTTTGCCTCTCTGCCACAGTCAGGTAAAAATAACAAAACATCATGCCAGCCACATAGTGGGTAAACAGAGATGTATAACCGTAAAACCCAGTGAAAAATAAAAAATAACAACGATAACTTGTACATACATTAGGCGTACATACCTTCTCTTCCCTGGTCCGCTTGCTGGCTTCGCGCGCTTTCAACAGTTCGCGTGTCGGTTGCACGGCGCGGGCCGGCGGCCGCGCCGGGCGGGCGGGCGAGCCGGCGCCGGTGCTGAGGAGGTGACAGGTACGTTAGTTGATGAAATCAAAATCAAAATATTTTATGTCACATAAACCTACATGGGCACTTATGAAACGTCAGAAGTTAGGTGCACGGTTCCAATTGGTCGTTTCCAATAGAGAAGAGCCGGTAAGAAACTCCACAGTTACTCTTTTAAAAATAATTGGCTTTTACAATGAATTTTACACTGAAGATTTATTAGGTATGTTGAAACTGTGTGCACTCCCCGTCACTTGTCCCTAGAAGTTCATTAAAAACCAGCATCTCATCATAATCATCATTTTAGTCGAAAGACATCCACTCCTGGACATAGGCCTCCCCCAAGCACCTCCACTTCGACCGGTTTTGTGCTTCTCGCATCCAACGAGTTCCCGCAGCCAGCATCTGTCTGGCATTAATGCTGAAACGAACTTTATTGGCGCAGCCGTGAGACGCACACTATTGTTGTTAGAAACATTATTTTTATTTAGTGTTTCACGAACTGTATCCAAATAAACTTTTTTATTTCTTTCTTTATTTACAACTAGCAGCGCCCCGCGGTTTAACTCGCATAAGTTTCCCGTGGGAATATCGGGATAAAACCTATCCTATGTCCTTTCCCGGGACTAGAAACTATCTCTATACAAAATTTCATCTAAATCGGTTCAGCGGTTTAAGCATGAAGAGGTAACAGACAGACAGACACACTTTATATGGATTACTTACGTTGGTTTTACACCCTTGGGCGGCTGCGGCGGTCCAGTCTTCTTGTTCTTGGCAGAGCAAACAGAACAGGACTCGTCGGAGCAGCTGCTCACCGATGAACCGGAGCCTGATGACTGAAAGAGACAGAAAAATATTTTGCTAGTAGTTATAGTGAAAAAGGGAAAAGTTTTAAGATTGGGTTTCCTGCGAAATTTACTTATCATTTGCCAGACGTTCAATATTATCTTGTTAAAGAAAATATAATATAAGTACCTACACAATCCAAGAAGGCTATGCCATTATTGGATGGCAAGCTTACCAGGCGTTTATTACGACTGGACAGGAAAGGCCTGCGCCTGGTGACGGGGACCATCACGGGACACTGCTCGCTGAACAAACATTTCCACACTATAGGCATAACGGACAGTAGAGGGGTCCGTGGCTAAATAATAACAGCCGCACAGGTCGATTGATCAGGTTAAGCTACGCTTGCCGCGGTTGGTCTGTGGATGGGTGACCATCTTTAGATACTGAGACCCCTCCGTGCCTCGGAAAGCACGTTAAGCCGTTGGTCCCGGCTGTCATTCGTGGATCTTTGACAGTCGTTAAGGGTAGTCAGAAGCCCGAAAGTCTGACAACCAGTCTTACCAAGGGGTATCGTATTACCCAGTGACTGGGTTGTGGAGGTCAGATAGGCAGTCGCTCCATGTAAAATACTGGTATTCAGCTGCATCCGGTTAGACTGGAAGCGGACCCCAACATAGTTGGGAAAAGGCTAGACAGATGATGATGAGGCATAACGGACAGTCCCCTGTGCAGGGCTTGCATGGAGGCTGAGGAAACCATTGCGCATGTGCTCTTTGAGTGCACAGGCGTCACCCAGATTAGATCAGAGACCCTCGGGACACCCAGATCGTACACAGACGTTCTTAACAGACCAGGAGACTTAGTCAGCTTGTGGAGGGAGGTGGGCTGGTTGGAATAACCACCGACGGCCGCCATGGCCCACGCACAATGGTCCATTTGAGGGACTAGGTGCGGAAACCAAACCCATAACACAGACATAGAACATAATATACATACATCACGCCTCCATTGCCCGATGACGTGTTTAGTACGGCTACATGACACGACTCCGCGGGCCACTACATATTGACCGTCATGAAAATGACATCGGGGTTAGACATTACAGTGTCAAAAGGCTTTCTAGGGAGACACAACAATTTACTTTCATAAATAACGTTGCAGCGACGTCATTCGACGGTCAATTGCGGACGCTGTGACGTTCAAAAAACGTAAAAAAAAAACTGGCAAAGTGCGCGTCGGAGCACTACCGCGACAGCGTCTCCAAAATTTATTTATAAAGAGCAATATTCACTTATTTGAATACCGTAGCCGAATACGCCATCGGGATAAATTGTGCACAATCACGAGCAAGACACGTTTTCTGCAGCAAAGTGTATTATGGGTTGCTCCAACAATATTTAATAAAATCCCAAAACATATTAGAAGCATCCCGGAAATTAAATTATTTAAAAAGAAACTTCATGACCTGTTAGTCGATAAATGTTATTACTGTTTAAGAGACTTTATGTCAGACAAGTCCCTTTAAATTATATTTTGTTTGACCGAGACCATGGTGCAGTCAGTGCTGTTTACTTTTAATTTTAAGATCTTTAACTGACCTATATTTTGTGTTTGTTTTTTGTTGTATTATTGGATTATAACTACTCACCTAACTAGATAATTTTATTTTTCCTTAAATTGCAATAGTAATGTTATTTTTCTTTTGTTTTGTCCTTTGTTAACTTATTAAAATAGCATTGTTAAATCCATAAATAGTAATGTTAATAAATTGTATTGTATGCCCAAAAGGCAGGACATAGTTGATCAACAACTGTAACTCTTAACACCTGTATCTATTTCTGTACCTATGATCCACAATAAACATGATTGATTGATTGATTGATTGATTGAAAATGGCTCCGCGCCTGCGCCCGGTGACAATGTACAGTCACGAGCATAAATATATGACTATGGACAGCTCGGCAATAATATTAGATTTCATGATTTATTCATTAATGCCTATCGTCAAGATGACGGCAAACATATGTGATAATTTTTGGAAAGCTTAATACAAGTGGTAGCACAAATATGTGACATCGAAGGAACATCAACTCTAGACCAGCCAAGTGAAGCCAAAATATAGGAAACTGCATCAGCAATTTCAACAAAATGTGTCACCTCTTAGAATGCAATAATATATTATGATATTGACATGTGTTGCGTTATAAATGCCTGCCTACTCAAATAGCCTTTAATATTTTAGATTAAGACATCACAAAAAAAAAAAATGGGTAGCGGGATCGTCCGAAAGGGTTACCGCTGCTCCGGAAGTCTTAAGAAATAAGCAGTACCTTTGTACTCAATACTAATGCCGTATCTGTATCTATTTTATGATTTTACTGTGTACATAAATAAATATCATGCCCTATGCTTACCTTTCTGGGGTCCGGCGGCGAGGGCGGGCGCGCGGGCCGCGCGGGCGGCACGCGACGCGCGTCGCGGCGCGGCGGCGGCGCGGCGCGCGGCGAGCGGCGGCGCGGGCTGCGCGCGGGGCTGCGTCTGGGACGGGACACACATTATCTTATTATCATACTCTAGTTTTACTAACATAATCAACATTATAACATCCCCACTGCTGGGACACAGGCCTCCTCTCTGAGAGGGAGCGGGCTGTAATCCACCACGCGGGCCCAGTGCGGGTTGGAAGATGTCACATGTCTTCGAATTTTTGGTTCTAGGACATGCCGGTTTCCTCACGATGTTTTCCTTCACCGTTTTGAGAGCAGTGGTGATGAAATAATTTACACGGACGACGTCTGTCTGGGTTCGAACCCACGACCTACACAACTCCGAAATAATAATAATAAAAAAATTGTTTTTATTTTTCCTTATTATTAGAATTAATTGTCAAAGCCAAAGCAATTATGTCAAATAGGCACATAAAAGGCACTTTTGAACGTCAAAAATTATAATAAAATAGAATTGATTCTAGTAGCCCCTTCCAAAAGGTGGTTTTCGTATGTAGAAGAATGGGCACGAAACTCCACCGTTACTTTTTAAATGTTTTACAATATTTTGCATACATTAATTTGTATGTGAATACGACGCATCTAGAATAAAATTCCTCTCGTCCTTCACCAGAGTTAGAACTAGCGGTCTATACAACTCTCCACATACCTAGCAACAGGGCTCCTCCTAGGGCTTCGCCGCGGACTGCGGCGGGCGGAGCGCGAGCGTGACTTGCGCGGCGAGCGCCGGCCGACGGGCGAGCGCGAGCGCCGCACCACTGGCGAGCGGGAGCGACGACCCGGGAGCGGTGTTCTGGAAGAGACACATAGTTGATAAAAGTGGTCTATAATAACAATTCGAGATTAACCAAGCGGGTGTGCCGAATCATGCAAACCCAAACATGTGTGTTGCAACATCCCATGTTGCCAGCAACACGACAACAAGTAACTAAAACAATTTTGCGCAACATTGACTCCGATGAATACTGAGCGTGCATTCTGAAAATTGGGAACGTCGCAAATAGCTGCTAGCGGAATAAAAAAAACGGAAGGTTTCGAATTGCTTCATTAAAAAAAAAAAACGAGAAAATCTGCAACCTGCGAGTCTTTTCACTCCTGTTTTTTTTTTAATTAAATTTGTTATTGGATCTATAATGTTTCTGTAAACCCTTGCCTAAAATGTAAAGCGAACTGCTCCAGTTTGAAAGAAAATGTCACTTTTTGCCCAACCAAATATTCAAAATGAATACTTCGTCCAACTTTGACTGTACTGAAAAAAAAAATGTACAGACGCCAGCACATCAAGCTACTACAAATCTGTCAAATTTCTTTAATACATTTTCAACTTTATTGCTAAACCATAAGGTTCAAAGTTGATTGGGAAAATTTGACAGTTTAGGGTTGCTTGATGTGCTGGCGTCTGTACTAAGCGAGTTTGGCAAGTAATTAGTTTGAGTTTTTATTGTTTTTTTATTTTTCTGGTAACTATTATGATTTGATTCCGATTCCGGCTTGAACTCGACTTCTGGGACACACTGTATACAGTGGCCTCCAAAAGTTTGGACTGTACACTATAAAGTTTTTATTGACCTACTAGCAGCGCCCCGCAGTTTAACCCGCATAAGTTTCGATCCAGTGGGAATATCGGGATAAAAACTATCCTATGTCCTTTTCCGGGACTCGATATCTTTATACCAAGTTTCATCTAAATCGGTTCAGCGGTTTAAGAGTGAAGAGGTAACAGACAGACAGACACACTTCCGCATTTATAATATTAGTATGAATGACTTATCATTAAAAAGTCATCTCTTAGGATTACTTGATTATTTTTAATCGTAATGTAGCATCAAGCTGAAGTGGAACTATGTCAACTAAATTTTGGAAGTCACAGCAGTACCGACTTACACGTTCTGTGTCAGTCGCACACAAACTACAATATCAAGAATATCGTCTGGACGTTAAATAAAAAACTCTCTCACCAAACGACCATACTATTTCCACAACTAAAATAAATTTTGGAATTTCTTTTATCATTTCGGAATTCGGTACTTTATGTATAGCAAAAAAAAAAAACTTTATTTGGTGCTCCATTAAAAAGGCGATATAATATGGAGACTTGTCAAAATGTCAAATATTCCGCAAAATGCAGCCTCAAAACAACCCCTTCTATTTACAGCCACAAATGTAAGTATGACGCAAAAAAAACAGCGCATTTGCTGTATAAATGTAAATTTAAAAAAAAAAGTAGGGTAGTATCGAAGTCCCCTCCCAATTTGTGCGCAGAGGCTACTGTTTTTACGCAGCTTCCGCCCAATAACAGCGCAGTGACATCATATCCTTCAGCCAATAAACCAAATTGCAGCTGCATCTAAAGCCCCCACATATCCCCAATCACCAGTGCTCAATATTAAGACAAGATTCACCTGGACCGTCTAAGTGCCGGGGACCTGGATCGCCGCGGTGACGGCGACCGCGACCCGTCAAGATACAGCTGTTTGTATCCAGTGTGACGCCATCTGTTCAAACGGTGTGACACATTTTAGATAAGTTCGGGTTTCCAAAAAAAAAGCGGCGCCGTCTTATAACGCCGCAATATGACGGTCGTCCATAAAGAGACACGGTGTTGTCGAACACCCGGGCTAACTTTCGTAACTGCCGTAATTTTGCGGCCGCTATATGACGCCACCGGTTTCGTCGGAGACCTGAGCTTTATAGGATTATTGACTACTTTTTGTTTGCAAGAGGTTTAAAAAATAACCAAGACAAGTACACTACATTACCGAGTACTACTTGAATCAGTAGAATTTTAAACCCCTTTCAAATTAGTCTTTTTTTTTTACAAAAAATAATAATATAAAACAACATTCTCTTGAAAAGGCTATTTGTATATTTTTTTTTTACATTCGCCTTTATAATTTAATCATATTAAAAAATCAATAAAAATAATTCCAGATCGTTTAAACATTCAAGTCATTTTTTATTTTATTTAAACCATTAAATGGGTGTAATAAACTTTAATATATACATTTCCAATAGACTGCAGCAATCAGCTGTTTTTAAAATTAAAACTATAAAATTATACAAAATCGTGGCAATGAATGATGCCAATAATATACGTACATAGCTTGCAAATAAGTGAAAACATCGAAAGAAGTGCAAATATTACGTGTTTTATGAAAGAAAAACTATTGAGATGATCATAGCGTCATTAATTCCATGTAAACTTTATCTTTACAACACAACTATACACAAAAAAAAAATATATATAGTATTTTTTTTCATGTGACTACCATTTTTTTTACACAAAAAAATAAATAATAAAAGTAGTCAACGACCCTGTCTATTACGTTCACGTCGTTGAACATAATAGGCCACCTGTTATGTAACTACATAGGGCCGTAAGAGGTAGACTTTATGAAGGCAAATGCCCGTAATTAAAAACGTTCAAAATCTAGTCGCAATCTCATCTCAGCGACAATCAATAACTTGTCAAAAATGTAGGGAAATCAGAGGTATTTTTGGCAGATTGAGACTGAGATCAGACTTTAACGTTCTTAAAATTATGACAATTTCCCCTCAGATGACAAGGAGGCATGAGCGAATGGGGTGCCAACTTGCAGAACAACAAGTGATGAATAAAGTCACAAGTTTATTTTTTTGAAGCGAAACTTCTTAGCCGGAGATTCGATAATTGAGAGTGAAATTTCAAGGACGCGTCATGTTTTGTCACAGTTCGTTACTTGAGAGAGAAGAAAGATGTAACTCTCTCTCTCCGTCTCTCAGTGCTTGGCCGGACTGGCAGCGCGGGTGCGGGAACGCGCGCGATCTGCCTGTCTGCAGTCGAGCGCGGCTGCGTTCTGCGTGTTGTCGTGTCCAGTGTTTTTCAAAATATAATATGGACGAAGAAGACTTATTTTTACTAGAAAAAATCTCGAACTAGTTTGATAACCCCGGTCCCAGCGCGACCCGCCCGCGCACCCACTGCGGCCACTTGTATGAACGAGCTATGGCGTGAGTTGCCCGCGCGCTCCCCGCGCCACTCACCGCGCCCGCGTGCCCACTATGGAGACTCTAATAAAGTTCTTATATTTGAGTAAGCTGCGCCGCGCCCGGCCGCGCCGCCCCCGTCTGGCCAAGCACTCGCACTAAATCTCTCTTATTCTTTATTTTTGAAGTGAAAATTCTTTAGCGGCGTTGTACACTTTTTATGTAATAGGTAAAAAATGTTAAAATCGCGTCAGGACACGTGACCCTGATCGAAAATTCGTAAAACGGATGGAGAGTAGACAGCCGGCGCGGCGTAGGAGTATCCCCCTCTCTTTCTACGGCGCGGCGAAAATGTATAACCGACACCGCTTCGGATGTGTTCGGCTGTCCTCGAGATGTACTAGGTTTTAATGTATATCCGATATGTCAGTGAATGATGGCAAAGTATTCCGTTTGTGTTTTGTTTTCACTTCTGTCAGCACTCCCGGAGTGCCACTGTTTTTTTTTTAAGAAGTGTTACTTTTTTCACATGTACGGCGTGCAGCACGCGCAATATTTTTTTGTTAGTCAAAGTCGTATCCCACTACTGGATAAACGTCTCCACTTTTTCCTTCCATGTCTCTCTATTTTGTGCGATCTCTGTCCACGTTGCTGTTGTTGTTGAAAAGTCAAAGTTAAATAATTTATTTCAAGACCTTTAAAAGGCATTTTTGAATGCCAAAGGGGATTGGAGATTTTTTATGAACCCTGATATACTTACTGTCCGCCATTTTGTGAGTATTTGAAACATCTGTGCAATAAGATGTATAGTTAGCGCCACGAAAGATGAGACTTGACACACCACGTGGTTTGACTTGCGCAGTACACGATTTTAGGTCTCTTTAACGGTAAACGATGCGGTGCGGCATCGCACCGCAAATAATTCGAGCTATAGGGTGCCACACGGGCGGTGCGGCACCGCAGTAGAACGCTGTTTACCGTGGTGCACGCCGCGTAGCGCCGCAGCGTATCACCCCTCCCCGCCTCGTCTCGCAGGTCACAATCGCGGCGCGCCTACGGTGCGACGGCGCACGGCGGCCCAACGCATCGTCTGACATGGCATACGCAGTGGCGAAGGGTGAATTTATGACAGAGATAGGCCGGAGCAAAAAAAAAATTAGAGTGGTTATGTTCTGAATTTTCGAAGGGAAGCCGGTGGGAATCGAGTTGTATGGTATCTTCGCCACTGTGGCATAGTGATTTGTATGTAGGATGACGTTGCGGCACCGCACTGTTAACGCATCGTGTGGCCTCACTCTTAATCGTAGGTGCAGCCACAACTTATCGCGACAATTATCGGCGTTTCCCGTTGGTGTGGCCCCGGCAACAGAGCGCGCTGTTGGATTTTCAACTCTAGACGCTAAGCAGTGCGTTGATAATCCAGTACGTGATACAAAAAATCACCTCTGCGCACGAGAATTATTAATGGAACAGTATGGAAGAAAAAGTCATGTTGCGCCGACCTCAAATATATTGAGTTAAGGGCAAGAAAATGATCATGGAATGCTCACCGATATAGAGAAACTAGCTGCGCCCCGCGGTTTCACCCGCATAAGTTTCGATACCGTGGGAATATCGGGATAAAAACTATCCTATGTCCTTTCCCGGGACTCAAATTATCTCTATACCAAATTCCATCTAAATCGGTTCAGCGGTTTAAGCGTGAAGAGGTGACAGACACACTTTCGCATTTATAATATTAGTAATATGGATGCTCACCGATTCGGGTCTTTCTCCTCGACCTCCAGCAGCTTCCTGTCCCAGCTGCCCGGCGAAGCCTGGCGAGCTCTCTTCATGACGTTGTCTATCTCTTTCCGGCGGCCTGCCGGATTCGATGGATCTGATGGATGAGATGAATACAGTGTTACAAGCAATTTTGAGTAATACAACATACTGCCTGGATCTTTTCCTTTTTCTCCTGGTTCGCGAGGCGGCCATGTTACGCCGATGCGGATACTGTAATAGCCGTTTTGCTTTGCCGCAATGCAGACTGCGCTCGGGTACGCCTCTGCGCGCGCCGCTGTGTTATATCTCCCGATGCATAACGCGTTATTGATTTGTCGCGTCGCAGAGAATATTTATGGAGGTGCCTAGGTAGGATAGCTAGATTCGCCCGCCTATGTGGATATCGGAAACTAGGTCACAGATACGTATTATGTCTGGTGTGAAAATGTTTCATAACAATTCCATTATATACATACATAATCAGCCTATATGATGTTCCCACTGCTGGGACACAGGCCTCTTCTCTGTGATAGGGAGTGGACCGTAATCCACCACGCGGGCTCAGTGCGGGTTGGTAGATTTATTTATTTATTCACAAGGCAACCACAACAGGCAATAATCACATTAAGTACTTATATTACTAGGTTTAAATTATAGGTTTCGACCAGACTATCACCCAAAGCGTAGTCGCACAACATGACCAGCAACAACAATAATAATGATAACAACTACAGTAAAAAAAAATAAAAAAAAAACTTAATTGAAAAAATTACAGCTACAAGGTATGAGCGTCTGCCCTCCGACACTTCTGCTTACACAGGGAATGTGTAGGAGACCAAACGCGCAGATGTCACATGTCTTCGAATTTTTGGTTCTAGGACATGGCGGTTTGGTTTCCTCACGATGTGTTCCTTCACCGTTTTGAGAGCAGTGGTGATGAAATAATTTACACCAAGTACTTAAAGCGTCAGTCTGGGTTCGATCCTACGATCTTCAACTTCTTAGTCGCAGCCGTTACCACTGGGCCACCACTGCTCCACAGGCGCTTTACTTTGTGTTAATTATTTCATCACCACTGCTCTCAAAACAGTGAAGGAAAACCATCGTGAGGAAACTGGCATGTCCTAGAACCAAAAGCAGCGCGGTGCAGGATTCGTTAACTTGTCCCGTACAACCCAGCTACCTCAGGCAAAGTTTCAGTTAATCGGTCGGCCTATACTTAGTTCTCTTATCTTACACGCTGTTTTTGTTGTCTAGCAGCTGGATTGTCTCGACATTCACATGTCGGTGAAGTCTGTAATTCTGTATTAATAATTAATGAAACTATGAAATATAGCTCATCATAATCTGCCTAGCCTTTTCCCAACTATGTTGGGGTCGGCTTCCAGTCTAGCCGGATGCAGCTGAATACCAGTATATTACTGACCTCCACAACCCAGTTACGGAGTAATACGATATCCCTTGGTGAGACTGGTTGTCAGAATTTTATATGGGGTGTCCTGGTGGACACCACAATTCGCCACATACAAAATTGTATGGTACTAAAAGTTGTATTTATTAATAGGTACAAACCTGTTTACATTTATTTAGTCAAAAAAAACCCCCGACTCAAACAAAAACCTCTAAAAAACCCCCGACTAAAACAAAAACCTCTAAAAACTAAAAAATAACTTATATTGGCCCTTTAAGTTTAATATAAGTTGCAGGAAATATTTAGATCCAAGCGTCCTCACGTCGGGGGACGGCTAATGAAAACGCCAAACAGATGAGGCTTAAACCCAGCAATAATGAATGCATGCTATTGTAGAAAACATAGCTGCTGTTAAATTCTAATTTTCATTAGCCGTCTCCCGACATGAGGACGCTTGGATCTAAATATTTCCTGCAACTTATATTAAACTTAAAGGGCCAATATAAGTTATTTTTTAGTTTTTAGAGGTTTTTGTTTTAGTCGGGGGTTTTTTAGAGGTTTTTGTTTGAGTCGGGGGTTTTTTAAATTTTTAATTTAACTTTTATTTCTTGCTTTTTAAACGTTATAATATTATATTATCTACTAGTAAACATGCTATACGATCGACGTGACTCGCCGAAATCTGCGAACCTGTACGTATTTTTACCACAGTGAAGCTAGTTAGGTACTCGTGGTCGTTGGCGTCCATTCCATATTAACGTATTCCTCTGTTTTCTCCCTGGATAATGATACTAGTCCAAATACTTTGGCTTAATTATATTTTTTTTTAAACAGTTTTATTGAAAAAATAAAGGTAATGATAATGTAGTAAATAATGTATTAAAAGCTAAATGATTCGTTAGGTACCAGTCATCACTCCACTTTCCTCATCAATCTAGCTAGGGCATTGATTAGACTAAAAAAATAATTTTCAAGTTTTTAGTTTTCATTTCGTTAGTTAATATTCCTCATTCCCTTTCAATATAGTGTACATTATTCTACTTGTCAAGCCCTTTTATTTGATATTCGCCATTTTGTAGTGGCGGCCATCTTGGATTTGAAATTTGTAATATTGTATCGTATTCTACTAGTCAAGCCCTTTCATTTGATACCCATATTGAGGGAGTTGTGAAAAATTATGTAATCCGCCATTTTGTGGCAGCGGCCATCTTGGACCGATTTTCATCAAACATAGCTAAGAACACTCCCGACTAATTCACCTTTCAAACAAAAAAAACAAAATGAAAATCGGTTCATCCGTTTGGGAGCTACGATGCCACAGACAGACACACACACACACACACACACAGTCACGTCAAACTTATAACACCCCGTCGTTTTTGCGTCGGGGGTTAAAAATAAGTAAACTTCACTAACCGTTGATCCGAGAATGTTGTGGATTCCTATCCATATGCAGGCGGTTCTTCGAAGCCGCCTCCGCAGCGCGGGACACCGACCCGTTGCGACGGGAAGACATCCTGCAAAATGGTGATACACTGATAAGGTGCTTGGTTGAAACCTTGTTATCATGGTCAGCTGCACTGAAAATAAAAAATCCTGGCGACTTCGTCGATTTTCGCGGGTTTTATTCGTGCCATCCGTGACTTCGAAGGCAAGCTGTTGGTCCTCGGTTGGTTAAAAGAGCCGGAGCCAGAGTTACGAAATTTGCAGGTCAATGTCAGGTTTTTTACTAATCAAACTGTAATTACATATTTTTTACGGTCCTAAATCATATTTTGATCAACATAAAACTTAATACAGGTCTGTATTGCTATTCACAACCATCCGAGAGGCTATCGTATCGAAAATGTCACATTTAGATGCCCTGATTTGCCTTGCCCCCGACAGCAAACAGCTGTCGGAAGAATAGCGGTCGTCTATTTGATTTAAACTGATAAAAATGTCGGGTTTTGGACTTGTGAACAGCGTTTAGAGGACTCCTACGATAACATTGATTGATGTTCGACACGGTACGGTAGCGTATAGAGTGATTGTAAATAGCTATGCTGCAGACCTGCAGATTACAAATAAAAACGTACAAAAATTTCGAGGACTCCTCTCGTTTTAAGATCTCTACGTTTATATCAAGACTTTTTTTATTATTAATTTTGATCGGCAATCAGTCGCAAGTTTATAAGCAGATGAGTTGAGTGAACATGGCAAGAATACGTAACTGTCTTTCAGAAACTGGATAGCGGACGAGATCGAACTGCAGTGGCTTCAAAATTATGATACAAAATTCAGACATAGCTCTGCCTGCCTGAAGTCAGGACTGGTTACTCCAAAAACAGACCAATGCTGTTGGACCATCTATTTTGTCTTTTGTTTTGTTGTTTGTAAACCGGTAACATCGCGTGGTATTTTTTTTGCATTATTTAGATTAGAGTAATTTCAATTATAAATAGATTCAGTTGAGTTCCTGTGTTGAATGACGAACTGCATTATAATTTTGGAGGTTTTATAGTCCTAGCGGTGAAAATAGTTTAAGGCATAGTTTTCTTTTTTTAATTAGTAGTTTGTTTTCAGTCCATGAAACCCGAATCCATGATTCTAAGTTTTCGATGACATTATATTGCTTGGACAATGTGAGGGTTGCCATTCGTGTAAGAAATTAAATAACTACCGATGACGTAAGCATCATCTAGACTCTCCTACCCCCATGTCATCCAAAATAAGCAAAACAAAGACCCCCCCCCACCTCCCCATAGTGCTTACGTAATACTTGAACAACCCCTAAGGAGAACTGACTAATATGTGGCGAAAGTTGAAAAAGTGTCCAGCTTTATACAGTAAATAACGGTTCAAATACCCTCCACAATGGCGCTAGCGTAGACAAAGGGTATGATATGAATGTAGCTGTTGTTGACGGAGTGAAGTATGCCGAGTTAGAAAATTTAATATTTTTAGTGACTAGAGTAGTTAGTGACAACCCAGTATACTAAACCTCAAAGCATTTATTTCAATTAAACCAATTACAGGCACTTTTGAATTGTCAAGGGGTCGGTCAGTCAGAAAGATGAAGCTAGTTGCCCATTCCAAAGCGTAGGTACCTATGGAGAAGAACAGGCAAGAAACTTCATAGACACTTTTAAATCAAAATAATATGTGTAAAAAGTCTTGGTTACATCATTCATGTGAGAACAATGCAGAACGTTAAAAGCAGTAATGAAGTCGAGAAAAAAAAAGCAATTCAAATTTTAAATTAAAATAGGCCATGGCAACAAAGAGATGACAACTATTTACGTAGTCCAAAATAATTTTGTAAACCGTTTTAAATAATTTAGTTATAAGGTTAAGTGCTCCGTCTCGGCGGACTAGGCACACGCAGTTATTCAATGTACCACACAGTGGTACAAACTACGCTCAAAATTCAGTTGTTGGTAGGATGCTAAGTAATTTTAACAAAAGATTCTCTCATCTTGATATATTTAATACCAAAAAAACTATATTTAGGAAACAATTAATAACGTCAGTATGTGATGAATTGACAAACAAATCTAAATGAAATTGAGCTATATAGATGGTATACAGAAAATCACCACATACCACTATCACATATTCACACACCCATTCACAACTCCTCATGCACACTCACTCACACTGTACACTTAGCAATGCTTGGATGGTGCAAGCATTTCACTTTATTCTGTATGTTTGTTTCTGTTGCATGTACTTATGTATAGTTATTAAATTGTAAATCCGTAATTGGCTGTAAGACTAGCATAAATATTTTAAGAAAAATTTTCAAAGAGCTGTGGATTTTGTAATAATAAATAAACATAGCCTAAAATTACTGCTGTGAGAAATTTACCTTGTTGCTACTGTGGCACCACCTTAATTTAAGAGGACTACATGACCTAAAGCGCGGTCTTTGTCGGACTGCATAGAAAAGAAAGAGAAGCGCGATGCCATAACGCTGGTAATTTCTTGCAAAATATGAAGCAATTATCGATTTACGAAAAATCTAGTGTTTGGACAAAAAAACTAAAACACTATAGTTTTAGTATGTTGCTTGTAGAATAATCTGACAAAAAATCATAATGATTGTATGTATATTAGTATGAATTTTGTTGTAAATAAAAAGTTTTTAGAGGTATCTTCATGATTTTTTTCTATCGTACCAAATAAGTTGTATTATGTTTTCAACACACTATCATCCTAGCATTTATCCTGAAGAATATATATAAGAATATATATATTTATTTGGTTTTTTTTACTGTAGTCTATCATATACTTTTATTGTTTCTAAAACTTGCTTTTTTTGCGTTTAGGTCTTGTAAGCCCCTTAATGCAGTTTGACAGACACTTTTTCACAACAGAGTCAGTCCTCCTTACTTCAATTTTCCATGATTATAGTTTAAGATTATAGCAGGTGGCATTCTGTAATTTCTGCCTATCCCACAGGAAGAAATCTTGAGTTTATGTTATGTTACAGTTTTAGGTTATTGGGAACTTGGTGTAATAAATTGTTATCGGCCTATGTGCCATGAAAATGCATAATCAGCCTATAATGTTCCCACTGCTGGGACACAGGCCTCCTCTCTGTGAGAGGGAGTGGGTCGTAATCTACCATGCAGGGCCAGTGCGTCCAGAAAAAGAAAATCAGCTGTTCCCTATATTTTGACGAGTTATACGAATAAATGTAGGAAACAGTTGATTTTTTTTCGCGATTTCAGGTTTTGTCCTATAGTAAAAGTTTAGTTGTTCACAATGATGAGTACAATGACCACTTAAGAGGTTGTTGGTGTTTTTCCAATAACCCTGTATAAACTTAGAGGGTTATATTGATTATTTTAATGATTATAATTCTGTAGCCATATTTGTTACGCTCGTGCACATAAAACCTGGCACTGACCTGGAAATTGTAAACAAATTAAGAAAATTTGAGATTTTCCAAACCCCCCTTATTTATGATTACCTCTAGCTGGTGATACATATACATGCAAGGTCTTAAAAATGACATGAACCAAAGGCTATGCTACAATATTTTCTCCATTTTAGAGTCTGTAATTTCATGAATTTATTATGATTGAGAAGGATGGTAATACTTTGTTTGTTCTTCTGAATGTTATTGGTTTTTTCTTCTTCTTTATTGTTGTGTGTTCTGACCTCATTACACAAAATATTCAAAATTTGCATGAATATAGGCAGTATTCCAGTTTTAATACTCGATTTTGTTTTTGAAGGTCAAAATATGTTATCCTCAAATAGATGACTATTTTAGTGTCTTTGTTATGTGATTTCATTTATTTATTGATAATATTTCGGGCCCTAAGTGTTCTTTTTATATTTTGTCTGATTTTAACCAATTCATGGCTACGAAATAGGTAAATTATAAGGTCCAAGACACATTCCTCAATGAAAACGACTTCAACTTTCACATTTTCGCAATTTTGTTCAACTATGGATTTATATGGTGTATTGTCTTACCTTTTTCTCACTGAAAACGTATGCTGACGTCATTATAGTATGTTTTCACGCGTAGGTCTGTTATTATTTATGATTTATCTCGCTGCAGAATTAATTTACGAGTAGATATAACCGTTTTATTGACCGCTAATCTAACTGTTCGGCCTTAATCTATTTATACTCAACAAAATGGCTGACTCGATCGATTTTCTTCACCTGCATTTAAAACCATGAAAAACTTACCTGAGCGACTCCGTTCAAGGATCGGATGGAGCGAGGGCTCCGAACGCGCGCGGCGGGACGCGGGGGGCGAAGCCCCGGTGCCTGGCGGCGGGCAGACGCGAAGCCCGGCAGCGCCGCTGTAAAAACCGACATACTTAGAATACGCAAGCGGCGCGCGGGCGTACGAGAGCTTCGCGAGGGGCGAAGCGACCGCGATCGACACAGGCCCACGCGAGGCGAACATGCAGCCTCCGGGCACACGCGGCGAGGCCTCACGGTACAGGCCGTACGCGGCAGCATAACATCCTCCATAATGCAGGCGATGAGGCGACGCTCCTCGAAGACAGGCTGAACATCCAACATCAAATACTATATTCACCTTATATTAATCACAAAACAAAGTTACGAACCAGTATAAAACACGTAAACTTTTCACTGAAGTTCAATGGTATCCGAGAAGACGTAAATCGCTAGGAGTATCCGCGACACGCCTTTCTACGTTCAGCGGCCATTTTGTTTAGCAATCTGCAATACATTGACCTTTCTCTTTCTCTTCGATTTTTTGCGTTTCATCCTGTGATGAAGTGAAAGGATGACAATATTACTGCTTGGAAAAATGATTATCTCCTAAATAATAATTTTTAATTTTATTTTATTAGATATTTGGTGTTTATAATTAAGTAAATATTTTTTCTAGCATCAGATAACAAGTTATCTTCAGAAAATTCTGTAAATAAACAAACTTTACAAACAATACAATGTTTTTCCATAGCAATAACAAAACGTAGATCGCAGCGCAGAGTCAATGTTACCAGTGTAATAAGTTTCTACCATTAAGTAGTGTAACGTAATTTTTGGTTATTTGTATTTATTTGAAAATTATGTAAGACTATCTAAATTACTTTGGAGTTGTCTTGGAAATAAAAAACCTTAGAAAAATCTACAAATTATTTAAAAAATCTTCACAAGATACACTCTTCTAGCAACAGATTAGCTTTCTAGTTTCCATGAATACTATCCCACTCCACCCATCCATCCCATCCCACTTAGCAACACCGATGCATTCCAGTTTCTACTAAAAAAATAGTGCAGTAACAACGTCCATCGGGGAGGGGTGTGTTACTTAGCACTTTAATTTTAAGTTTTAAATTGTATCGTTAGCTATAGAACATTAAAATTATACTATAATATTCATGTTCACAGTTCTTTAACATAAAAATAGTCGTATAAGTTCGTATAACTCGTTTTAATATTAGTTTTATCGAAATAAACTGAATAAAAGCTAGTTACCTGAAAGAGTAAATAAAAAAGTGAAAACTATAAACCTTTCTAGATGAACCGGTTCTCGTAAGAAAAAATCGACTTGCCCAAGGAATTCAAGGTATGCATATTCCCTATTTTAACTCTTGACTAGATGTATCTTTAGAAAATAAGTCTAAATCAATGTAACATTTCTTGCGTAAATGAAGGTAGGAAGTTGACGCGTTCTAATCGATTGGAATGCACAGTTATCGTTTAAATAAACAGCCGTCATAAAATTTATTGAATGTTGGTTACATTACAATACCTACTTAACAATAATCTAGGCATAATAGGTACTAAATTATGTCAACATATAAATCATCGCGCCTGTATTTCTGCGAAGGTGTAGGCAGAGGTCACAAGAGTAAGTAGAAATGTGAACCCTGAATGTATGTCCTAAGCTTTGATTATATAGCAATAAAAAACTAAAACCCGACTTCTGAAAAGGATGAAACAAGAAAGTGCCTTCCCGTGGTCGCATGCCGCTGCACGCTGTAGATACTAACATAAATTATAAGCTATGGTAACATGCGACCACGGGAAGGTACAGACGCCAGCACATCAACCTACACCTAACTGTCAAATTTTCCCAATCAACATTGAACCTTATGCTTTAGTGATAAAGTTGAAAATCTATTACAGAAATCTGACAGATTGTAGTAGGTTGATGTGCTGGCGTCTGTACTTTCTTATTTCATCCTTTTCAGTAGTTGGGTTTTAGTTTTTAAACTTTTTTTTAATTTAATTATTTTGGGGCTTGGCTCAGTAATATTTATATTTTTGAAATGTGCTAATTAGGCCCTTTAATTTGATACCCAACAAGTTTTTTAGATATTGACTATGTCCGCTAGTGGGCGCCGTATTCAATTTATTGTGACGTCACATAGCCTATAACCAGCAGACAATCAAGACGCTTCCAACGATACCTCATTTGTCTAATTATGACAAGTAGTTTAGAAGTCATGAGGGAACAGATGAACATACATGCATACATACCGGTCAAAATCACAACCCTCCTTTTAGCTTCGCCGTAGTCGGGCAAAAGGGGCCTACGTGCCTCTTGCCATGTCGACATTATCATAGATTCGTGGGCGGAATCCGAATAATTGATTACCATGTTCGATTTTAAAAACCATTGCGAGTTGCTTTGCGACGTCCCTTTTTTGCACGAGTCATAATGCGAGGCATTAGAGAGTGCTTTACCATCGAAAAAAAAATGTTTTGCATCCTTTCTGCAAGTTTCTATTGTTATACTCCTGCTAGTACACAGAACCTACTTAATTTGTACCATTAATGCCCGGTTTCTGAGGTTTTTAAACGGAGTTAATCCATTCGATAGTGATTATTGGTTCGATATCCTGTTTCTGAACACGTCATTAAGGAAGAATTTAGCTTAAAAGTCGAGTGAATTATTATCGAGGGTTTGTCTGAGAACCTTAAAAACCATACCATACCATAATGTCGAATCAACAGCTAAATGAAAGTTTAAACTCCGTTTAAGAATTCTTCCGAAACGGGGCACACGTAGCGTTACGTTAACGTAACTTTTGGTTACCTATATTTATTTATTAGGAAATTATGTAAAATGAATAATGTCGGTTCAGCTCGCATTGTGCCAAAGCGAGCCGACCCAAACGAATTTGACGATCTATACGAGCCGAATGAAAGTCGTATATTTCGGGTCGGCCCCGCCGCGTTGTTGTTCAATTCAATGTCCACAAATTGGCACCCACAGGCCACAGGTAAGTTTTCCGAGGGGCACTTCTCGTAATTTCACAGTCTGAGACGCAATTCCCATAGAAACGTTGGCATTCTAATCTAGAAACAAAAAATTTTGAAGTTTTCCGACAGCAACTGACCGGTCAGTACTGGCTCAACTTTGTTTTCACGGACCCAGTAGCTGCCAGACAGTAACTGTCCTTCACTGTCCGCCAGCTACTGGGCCTGTGAAAACTAGGTTTAGGGAACGCCACACAAAATTAAATACATACCTACGTTGTTTTGTAACTGCTGCACACCGATTTCGCTACGCATTGCCTAACGACAACAAACAAAAACAACATGGCTACAGCAGACTCGATACTTTTAGCATCGATTAGCTATTTATTCGCTTTTCTGAAGATCGATAACGACTAAACGGTACTCTATTCTATAGTCCGGCGTTTCTAAATTTGCCAAAGATGTAAACAACAATGGCCGCTCGAAATTGAATAAAATCGATATAAGTACAAGAACATTTATTTGTTTTCGTCTAGTTAGCTCGGAGAATCTTAGACGAAAACAAACATTACCTACATAGAATAAAATAATGTTCTTGTATATCGATTTTATACAATTTTGAGCGGCCATTGTTGTTTACATCTTTGGCAGACCATACACTCCACACGCGTTTGGATACTGCTGGGCACAGCGAAGCAAAACTACTTATAAACTTAAATCACTGTTCGTATTATTTAAATCATAAGTAACTGTCATTCTTTGACAATTATTATATAATAAAATGGCTATAACACGGCACGTATTGTTATGGGTAGACAAGTAGGTACAGATGTATTAAGGGCGCAGGAGGGCAATGTGTTTAACAATAAATTTCCATTGACAAAATGGTCGACATTAGCTTCGCTTGCCATATTAATAACTAGCTTCCGCCTGCGGCTTCGTCCGCGTAGTATGTCGATAAAAAGTAGCCTATATCCCTCCCCAGGGTTCAAAGTATCTCCATAGGTACCCAACTTGGTCAAAATCGACCCAGCCGTTTCGAACAAACAGACAAGCAGACATTAATGAAAATAAATAAACGCGTTGTTTTGTAACTGCTGTACACCGATTTCGCTACGCATTGCCTAACGAGAATAAACAAAAACAATAGCGTCGTAGCAGACACGATACACGATACTTTTAGCATTGGTGATTAGGTTGTCGCTTTTCAGAGGCTCGATATAGCGACTGAGCCCTCAGAGCCCTGCAATACACTCCTCACCCCAAACACATTTAGACGTTAATCACAGCGAAGCAAATTGACTAGGTACAGACGCCAGCACATCAAGTTACTACAATCTGTCAAATTTATTTAATAGACTTTCAGCTTTATCGCTGAAGGATAAGGTTCAAAGTTGATTGGGAAATTTTGACAGATTAGGGTAGCTTGATGTGCTGGCGTCTGTACCTACTTATATTGTTCGTATAATTAAATCACTATTGTCATTCTTTGACAAATTTATCATATCGTAACACGACACGAGCACGACGATCAATATTTTTGCATCGCCGCCGGCGGCGCTAGATTATGTTCAATCGCTTTTCTGAACCTATACAACGACTAAACGTATTTAGACGTCAGTCACTGCCAAATTGGCTACCAGCTTAAATGGCCCGTAATTCAAATCACAACTGGCCACGGCATCAAAAATATACAACAAAATACCTATTGACATTCTGAGCACTTAGGAAAGGAACTTCCAGTATTTAAAAATAAACTACGTAACTTTTTAATTGATAAAGCATACTACACGATCCACCATTCTTCATTCACCATTCACCATTCATCTTGAATTATTGGTTGAATTGTTGACCATGTATTAATTTGTTTATAATAACTGACATATAAAATAATTTTAAATGTAATGGACTTATTATATTACTACCATGGCCACTACATAACTATAGTATGCCTATTAGGCAGGACCATAGATATACCTATTACATTTCTATGGGCAGGACATTAGTTAAAACTTGTAACTAACATTGTATTGCAATAAAATTGTTTTTAATTTTGAACTGTCATTACTTTCACAGTTCCCTGACTGACATTGACAAAAATGGCCGACATCGGCTTTCCAAGATTCACAGCTTTGAAAATTCTGCGAAACGGCGCGCCTCGATGCTCAATTTTTTTAGACTGCTTATGGCCAAAGACCAGGTAGTTACTGGCCCTAAGGGTCGCAACCATTACATTTCTATGGTCGCAACGCACCACGATGCGACGCCTTATCGTGTGTGTTTGTTTTGGCCCATAGTTACTAAGTGGTTACTAGGCTGATTTTATACTAATAATTATTATAAATACATCATAATGATAGATAAATCAGTCTTTTATCAAAAAAATATAACGTAACACGCGATAATTTTATCGAACATATAGAAAGTTGCGTTGGTCTGATAACAGTTCCCCTAGAACGATCAAGAAGTAAGTATTTAAGAATCTACGAATTAAAGAAAGAAAGATAATACATTTATTCAGGGGTGACGCCCCATCTCCCCAAGTTCCAAGTTCCCCAAAACTTTTATTATTAACTAAAAGTTGTACGAATCTGTCTTGACCGAAATTGTGAATGGTACAGTCGCCGAATCAATGTTTACGTACGTATTGTTTAATGTTATTTGTTATTACGCTTAATTCTTTAGATATTATTAAGATTATGCAATACTGGTAAGTGATAGATAACAAACGATGTTGTTTGTACTTGATTGCAAAATAGGCGCTCATCAATAGAGGTGTGAATGAGTGCGAATGAGGAGAATATAAAAACTTGTCTTTGCTGAACATGCAAGCTGTGATTGATAAAGATGGCTTAGTTTCAATGTGTGTTTCAAATTCTGTGATTGTTACCACATCGAGAAGCACTTTTATTTTTACTTGCCTGCGCTGTCTCATTCCTGGGCAAAGACCTCCCTCCAATCCTTCCATCTTTCACGAGCCCACGCGTCCTCTTTCCAGGTTTGACGGAACCTATCCAGCTCGAGAACACTTGTATATTTTACAGAATTATAATCGTTAAAATCATCCATGTAAACCTCTCAAGTTCATATAAGGTCCCATTAAAATAGATGGACAAACTTTTAGAAATCATTCAGACCACCAAAATAAGGACGATATGGTAAAAAAATATATAAGAAAAACGCATTAGATACTTACAAGAAAAATAATCAGCTGACGAAAATACACAAATGTGCTGGCAATTTATTATTTTAGCTCAAAATAAAATCACTTTAATCAGTGTTTTTTTTGCTTGGATATCTTTGGTAATTGGTTAGACGTACTGAGCGCTGTGTTAAAATTTGTCCATTTGTTTTAATGGGACCCTGTATATACTTCATTCTATTGAATGACTATGTCATGAAATATCAATCAATGGTATTATAAGAACTTAGAGGGTTGTATTGATGATTTTAATGATTATTATTCTGTAAATACAAGTTACGAATACTTGTGACGGTCGCGAATCATATTTTGTTCAACTACAACCTGACACTAACCTGCAAATTGAAAAAATAGTAAGAAAATTTGCATTTCGCGGGTTACCTAGCGCATCCCAGTTAATTGATTTTTAACCGACTTCATTAACCGACTTCAAAAAAAAAACCCTTATGTATGCCCGCGATTTTCTCAAAAACGAATGAAGCAATTTTGATAATTCTTTCACTAAAGTGATGTACATACTTTCAGGAAGGTTTTAATATATAATACATTATGTAATTATTCTTATTTACGATGTTACGAGTATATGCATAAATGTACTGCATCTCCGGCATTTCTATGCGAATTTTGATGATTCTTCTAGTCGGTGTCTTCAATTTTCCAATGCACTAGTGTCAATTGAATTTGTGCGGGGTAGGTACAACTAAAACGTGAAAAATAAAAACTTTTTTACCAAAAAAAAAACCACCGACTTAAAAAAAAACTACAAAGTGATAAATAACTTTAATTTCGGAAGTCGGTGTCAAAAAACGAAAATGCGAAATTAAAGTTATTTATCACTTTGTAGTGATTTTTTTAGATAGTAGATATGAGATCTAGAATAATCTGAGTTTGAGGTACCTTGATCTACTCCATCTAATAAGGTCCAAGAGGCATCGTAAAGCAACTGTGATCGAATCTACGCGGAAGAGAAAACATCTGAGGCGCTCATTGAGTGTGCCATAACTTTTTGCGCGTCATTCGTGCGTGCTACTTTATGGCTACTTCACTCAATTCCATGTTGTCAATTTCCATTTTGATTGACGTGAAAGTTTGTCTGTTTGATCTTTTGAAAAAGTAAACAAATGGATCAGAAGGCCATTTCTTGTAATCTAAAACGTTCAAAATCTAGTCGCAGTCTCATCTCGGCGACAAACAAACGTCAAAAATGATTTTAGAGATATTTTTGACAGATTGAGACTGAGATTCTCCGACCAAATGGGTTGGGTTAAGCTAGAGCTGACCAATAGCGCGCGAACCGAGCGAGCGAAGCGAGCGGTGCCGCGGCGAGGGCGGCCCCGGCCGGCGAGCGCTAAATCAAAGTTGATCGCAGTTACTTGGCTATTTAGTATTTTTAGCAGACTTAAAAAAAGAAGGAGGTTTTGTATTCGACCCGTATGTATGTTTGTATGTCCGCGATTTTCTCAAAAACTAATGAACCAATTTTGATAATTATTTCACTAATGTGATCTACATACTTTTAGGAAGGTTTTAGTATATAATACATTATGTAATTATTCTTATGTACGGTGTTATATGCATAAATGTACTGCATCTCCGGAATTTCTATGCGAATTTTGATGATTCTTCTAGTCGGTGTCTTCAATTCTTCAATGCACTAGTGTTATTTGAATTTGTGTGGAGTAGGTACAACAAAAAAGTGATAAATAAAAACTTTTTACAAAAAAAAACAACTGATTAAAAAAAAAACTACAGTGATAAATAACTTTAATTTCGGAAGTCGGTGTCAAAAAACGAAAATGCGGAACCAACGACACCGACTTCCGAAATTAAAGTTATTTATCACTTTGTAGTTTTTTTTTAAGTCGGTTGTTTCTTTTGTAAAAAAGTTTTTTTAGGACCCCAAAACAGTTTTTTTAGGTTGACAAAAAGAGACGCAATCTATAACATTTTTAGAGGTTCAATTAAATAAATGACAAGTGCCTTCAATGCCTTGCCACTATGGCATGTTATTTATTGGTTGAAATTGAAAATTTATGAGTAACAATCGTGAATAATGTAATAAAATACTGCATTGTGTTGTTTCAGATTACCTTTGTACAAGAACCGTCAAGTTACGTGGTAAGTAATTTATTTGTTTTTAGCCTATATTGTCCCCTGCACGCGTAGCATGACAACGTTTTGCATCG
The DNA here is from genome assembly GCA_914767645.1 of Hydraecia micacea. Taxonomy (NCBI): domain Eukaryota; kingdom Metazoa; phylum Arthropoda; class Insecta; order Lepidoptera; family Noctuidae; genus Hydraecia; species Hydraecia micacea. The sequence goes on from OU611803.1 coordinate 6,404,171, forward strand.
TTTTGTCGACGGAAGAATAGACAAAATTACACATTGCCATGCTTAGACGCGTAGAATGCGTACAAATATTTCTACAATCTGTCATTTTGTCTATTCTTCCGTCGACAAAACCCGTTTCTATGGCGGTCATGCTACGCGTGCAGCAAAAGCCTCCCTTTCTTTATTTCCACTCCTCTCTGTCTAGAGTTAGTGTGGACCAATCTTGTCTGTAGGCTTCAAGCTCGACCCGCCATCTTCACCAACACTTTGCCCGATCTGGAAATCGAACCCAAGACCTCGTGCTCAGCAGTAGCGCTTGCGAACTCTAGGCCAACGAAGCAGTCCCATTGGGAAGTCCCATATTTAAAAAAAAAAACCGGTCAAGAGCGAGTCGGACTCGCGCACCGAGGGTTCCGTACAAAGTAGATATGTAACTACTTTCTTTTAGATTTTTTTAAATATTTTTCCGTCGATAAAATGAAGCTTAGTTTCCCTCATTTCGATATGTGCACATTATGAAGACTCACACTGTAGGCATGGGTATATCGATACCCATCACGTCTGCAGAGTTTCTCTAGCTAATTTAATTTGACCCTGTAAAGCCCATCCCCTGACGTATCTAATCCATTTATGACACCAAGTCAAGTCAACCTATTTACCCTTCCAGCTTATATCTCGACTAGGAATCTTCTTTTCTTCGAAATAGTGTCAACGAACGCTCAAAGATTTAATTAAAAATGTCATGACCTTTTTATCTCCACTAATTTCAATTGAATACATTAAATAAAAATAATTTAATTAAGATAAATTATTTGTGATGCTGCGAGCAGGTGCAGTGTCATCGAGATAAGTAAGGACAGAGAGTCTTTCAATGTGACAGTGGGCTTTGTTTTATACAGTATGTTAACTAACAGAGGGCGTTCCCGTTAACCCGCAATAGTATAGCATCCATACATGCTAAAAAAATATTACCATTTGAAAATAACATAAACATAACATAATCAGCCTATAATGTTCCCACTGCTGGGACACAGGCCTCCTCTCTGTGAGAGGGAGTGGGCCGTAATCCACCACGCGGGCCCAGTGCGGGTTGGTAGATTAATTTTTTTTTTTTTAAATAAAATGTTGTTTTTTTATATTAAAATATTCACTAAAAATTTTAAATTCTTAGTGAACTGAACCGGTTTAAAAAGAGCGGTTAATTTCGATTAAATACCGGTAAATATATCGTTCCTTCATTAACCGGTTAAACAAGTGAACTGTTCTTCATCATCTGCCTAGCCTTTTCCCAACTATGTTGGGGTCGGCTTCCAGTCTAACCGGATGCAGCTGAATACCAGTATTTTACATGGAGCGACTGCCTATCTGACCTCCACAACCCAGTTACTAGGTAATACGATACCCCTTGGTAAGACTGGTTGTCAGACTTTCGGGCTTCTGACTACCCGTAACGACTGTCAAAGATCCACGAATGACAGCCGGGACCAACGGCTTAACGTGCTTTCCGAGGCACGGAGGGGTCTCAGTATGTAAAGATGGTCACCCATCCACAGACCAACCGCGGCAAGCGTAGCTTAACCTGATCGATCGACCTGTACGGCTGTTATTATTTAGCCACGGACCCCAAGTGAACTGTTCTTATGTAACCCAAATGATAAAGGTTACCGGTTACATAAGCACAAACGGATTTAACACCCAAATTAACCGGTTAATTCCGTAATTCGTAAATTTTTGTGGCGGGGGCCGGGGGTGTTCAAACTTGGTTTTAACCGGTTAATTTTCACTATCAAAACCATAATTCATGAAAAACCGGTTTCCCGCATAAACCGGTAAAGTGCAACCTTTAACCTAAATCGATTGCGGTTTGGGGTCAATGACCGTAACCGGCTAAGAATTTCAACCGGTTTCCGAGCCCTGCACTATACAGTGTGTCAGGTTAAACGAGGGACATACTTTAAGGGAGTGTAGTACACATGAAAATAAACAACTTTTACAAAACAATCAGCTGTTCCCTACATTGTTCGCATAATTACTCATCAAAATGTAGGAACAGCTGATTATTTTTCGCGATTTTAGTTTTGGTCGCATGGTAAAAGTTGTTCATAATGAGTACAATGACCCCTTAAGAGGATAAGGTTGATTAAAATTTCACCTTGTATAAAACGCTAGCTGACATCTATGCAAACATAAAACATTAAAACAAATTAATATAATTAATACCTATAATATTAATATAATTAGTCAATGTTTGAGTCGATGAGGGTATTCTCTCTACTATCGAGATTTTAGCTAGAGTTTTTGTTCTTTTGTTTTTGTTTTATTATAATTTTTATCTTTATTTTTTGTAACGTGAATGCTGTGTTTTTCTGTTCTCTTTTGTTGTGAATGCTGTGCACGTCTGTAATTGACGTAAACACTAGTCTCATGTCTCTGTTCTCATTTATTTGTAAATGTTTGTGTTTGTGTTGTTGATGTGCCTTAATAATAAATAAATAAATAAAATTATGAGACCAAACCCCGAAAAGTGTCATGTTTCCGAGATATAGTTGGAGGTGCTTGGCTCCGTCAAGCACGAAAGACGTCCACTGCTGGACATAGGCCTCCGCCTATGTCCAGCAGTGGACGTCTTTCGGCTGCAATGATGATGAACCAAATATCTACAGGCTGTAATTAAAAAAAAAAAAATCAGCTGTTCCCTACATTTTGACGAGTTATGCGAACATAAATGTAGGGAACAGCTGATTTTTTTTTTACGATTTCATGTTTGGTCCCATAGTAAAAGTTGTTCATGATGATGAGTACAATGACCCCTTAAGAGGAAAACGGTGATTAAAATTACACCCTGTATATTCTCAAGAATCTTATATTTTTTAATCTGAATATGAAAACATGAGCAACACGAATTGTATTATTATGTAAGACGTTAACTCAGAAACCAGTATTACATTGTAAAATTGAGTTTGCAATTAAACTTTAAAAATCAAACCTTATTTGCTATCACGCTCAGGGTTCGTGAAGATTAACATAATAATCAGACTTAAAAAAAAAAAGTAACTATCTAGGTAGACAGATGACCCTGGTGAAGGTCGCAGGTGATCACTAAATGGGAGCTGCCCCGCGACGGGGTGGATTGCGCAACACAAACAGTAGGAATGGCTTTCATTTTTGACAGTTCCACAACATTCATTGCGTTATTTAGGTACGTTGTTGAGCAGACAAAGTTTTCGAACATATGAAGCAATGGATAAGCAATATCCTATTTTATCAGATTACTGATAAAACCTCAAGCGGCGATAATATAATATAACCTTATCGGAAATTATATTTTCCAGCCTTTTATATTTTAGTTTCTGTATAGTTTTAGGATTTAATTTTGTTATTTTTAGTATTAATTCAATATATAATAATGTTGTTTATTAATGAATAATGAACAAAGTTTGTATGAATCAAATTAAAAGTTTGTATATTATATCCTTCAAAATGATTGTTAGCGTGTTACGAAATTATGGTGGTGATCTTCGTGGGTAGGAATGTGGAAGAGCTTTGCCTTTAGACTTCCTAGCAGTGGACTATAGATGTATGGCTACATACAGCTGATAATTATTTTGATGGGTCTTTTGTATTCAAAGAAATATTGAAGCTTGAAAAAGAAGGATTTCTGGGTAAAACCCTTTGTAAAACTGGTTGTCAGACTTTCGGGCTTCTGACTCCCGTAACGACTGTCGAAAGATTTACAAATGACAGCCGGGACCAACGGTTTAACGTGCTTTCCGAGGCACGTAGGGGTAACGGATAGTCGCGCATCCATGGACCGGCCGCAGAGCTAACCCTGATCTCTCTCCAGTCGTGTCGGATTGCATGGCGTCCCATTGGAAAATGAGAGTGAGGGAAGGGAGAGTGCACCTGTGCCTGCGCACACACTTGTGCACTATAATGTCTCCCGCGCCGAAGGTTAGCTCTGTTGAGGTTGGCCGCGATGGCTGAAATACAGTCTGAAGGACTATAGTTGTACTTGTAAAGGCTAGGTAGATTGAATGACTCGTGGAAGGTATTTTATAGCTGGGGTCGAGAAAATGTGCAACGTTACTGTCACCCTTTACTGATAACGACATATTTACTGATAAGCGGTCCGTTTTAATTACAGTTTCGTCCATTGTTTTGAACTAAATTGTCGATATAGCCTTGATATTGTTATAGGCTACATTTGTATGGCCAATGGGCTATGCATGTGATCAAAGTGGCACATGCGCGTCGCGTCACGCGATTGGAGTGTTTGTTTAGTAAACAAAAAACATATTATTAGCGAAATTGTGCATTTTTAAACGACTTCAAAAAAGGAGGTTCTGTATTCGACCCGTTACTACGTTACACTAGTGTTATTTGAATTTGTGTGGAGTAGGTACAACTAAAAAGTGAAAAATTAAAACATTTTTACAAAAAAAAAACAACCGACTTCAAAAAAAAACTACAACGTGATAAATAACTTTAATTTCGGAAGTCTGTGTCAAAAAACGAAAATGCGGAACTAACGACACCGACTTCCGAAATTAAAGTTATTTATCACTTTGTAGTTTTTTGTTTTAAGTCGGTTGTTTTTTTTTTTTTGTAAAAAAGTTTTTTGTCATAAGGAAATTCTCAGTAGCGTTCGCACCCGGAGTCATGATTTTGGTCCAGTATATAACTGAAAAGAGAACAATGGTAGCCCAGTGGTAACGGCCGCGACTTACGAGTTGGAAGTCGTAGGTTCGAGCCTAGACAGGCGCTTTGCTTTGTATAAATTATTTCATCACCACTGCTCTCAAAACGGTGAAGGAATACATGGTGAGGAACCCGGTTTGTTCCAGACCCAAAGGTTCGAAGACGTGTCACCTACCAACCCGCACTGGGCCCGCGTGGTGGATTACGGCTGATGCCCTCTCACTGAGAGAAGGCCTGTGTCTCAGAAGTGAGAACATTATAGGCTGATTGTGCTAAGTTATGCTTGGATAGTGTAGATAGTGATGTGAAATAGTAGATTGTTTGCCAAGGGAGCAAACAACTATTTTGAAGGCATGGATTCAAAGTACGTCACTCGAGCTTAAAATAGTGTTGCTCCCGAGGAGGACACTCTACTTTTTATCACCCTCTTTGAAAAAATAAATAAGTGCAACGTATAAATAAGAATAGTACGTTTATTTATTTACAAACAATGTTGAGTAAACAATTACGAACGAAGAAGGCAGAATGCTTTTCGCGCGTTTTTTTTTATTTTTTCACAATTTTTTTTTTTTGTCTCGCTCGTTTACTTTATCATACAGCCTGTTACTTGTTCCTACAATGTTCGTGATTGATGTCTTTGGTGATTGGAACTCCACATTCTAAATTTAAATCACTTTTAGTCCCTAGGGATTAAAGAGCTATTTTAGTCCCTGTTTACGAAGAATACATTAGTTATTTTTGAATAGATGTGATAAAAACTGTATTTCTATGCGAAGTAATGCTGAATCAGTTTGAATAACATCCAAACGTATGTAGCTATGTACATAGCATCAGACTCACCCACTCACATAGGTGTCAAAATGTCTGAACTATGAATATCAAATCAGCTTGTAAACAGATGTTTAAATAAAACTAGTATAAAAACAGACAGACATTTAACAATTTTACGTAAGTAAAAAGTTGGCTTCAGCCCAATTTTCCAACTATGCGGGTGAAACCGCGGGCCGCAGCTAGTACCAACATAAAACATAAACTAATTGTTTTTATTTTCACCCGCATAAGTTTCGATCCCGTGGGAAAATCTGGATAAAAAGTATACTATGTGTTAATCCAGGGTGTCAGCTACCTCCGTACAAAATTTTATCAAAATTGGTCCAGCCGTTTGAGCGTTAACAAAACAATTATATACCATTGTTTTTATTAGTTTATGTTTTATGTTGGTACTAGCTGCGGCCCGAGGTTTCACCCGCATAAGTTTCGATCCCGTATTATTATCACAAAAATGTAGGCACAAAATAATAATATAATCTTTGAAAAAACAACCCACTACAAACTACAATACCAACGCTTTATTTTTATTGAAAACGTGGTGGCTCCCGATACATGGATGCACACGTGAGCTCGACAAGGTCAGCGCGACAGTTCATACAATCTATTTATTGCTAAACTTCACGTTTTTATCTCTTTCACACTATCGTAAATCATGGTACTTGTGGGCCTTGGTACACACGGCTACACATCAACCTATACATAACCAGTATAAGCTGACTTCTGATTGTACGAAAAACCTATACCATGCGAGGTCAGCGAAAACTGGAAATGTATAGCTTGATGTGTAGCCGTGTGTACTGTTATAAAAAAAAATTACAGAAATGCTCATCTATACTTAATATTATAAAGAAAGTATTTGTTTGTTTGTTTTTATGTAAGGGAAATCTCCGAAACTGCCAGTCGGATTTAAAAAAAAAACGAGTGTCCTTATGACCACACGACTGAAGTGAAACTTCTTCTTAGATATACGGAACGTATTTGGCTATGAGAGGAAGAGAGAAAGAAAATGTGCGCGCGCACTGCTGTCTCTTGCTTGTATCCCCCACTCAACTCCCGTTCGCCTCGCCCGATCACACTTTTCGTAACGCTTACGTCACGCGTTCGCCAGCTTCCTCCCCAAGTCAAGCGTGCGTAAAGAAGTTTTACTTCAAAAATCTTTTTGTATTTGATAGCCCACTTTTTGAGGAAGGTTTTAGGCTATTTAACATCACGCTACGACCGTTAGGACCCGAGCAAAGGGGATAAAAGTCAGAAAGAACGCTAAGCGAAAAAAAACGAAGACGTGCGATGGGTTGCGAAAAGCATCAAAAACCTATAGGGTACTTCTCGTTGACCTAGAATCATGAAATTTGGCAAGAAGCAATGTCATGTAGCACAAGGAAAGGAAAAAATCCGAAAATCGTTGGTTACATTACAAAAAAAAAAAAACCGGCCAAGTGCGAGTCGGACTCGCACACGAAGGGTTCCCTACCATTACCACAAAAAACGGCAAAAAAAAAATCACGTCTGTTGTATGGGAGTCCCCCTTAAATATTTATTTTATTTTAATTTTATTATTTATTATTAAAGTAATGATACAACTGAGTATTTTGTGAATATTTCAAGTGCCTACCTGTTGCGATTATTGATATCGAGCCAAAAAGGGCAAAAAAATCGCGTTTGTTGTATGGGAGCCCCCTTAAATATTTATTTTATTTTGTTTTTAGTATTTGTTGTTATAGCGGCAACAGAAATACATAATTTGTGAAAGTTTCAACTGTATAGCTATCGCGGTTCTTGAGATACAGCCTGGTGACAGACAGACGGACGGACAGACAGCGAAGTCCCGTTTTTACCCTTTGGGTACGGAAACCTAACATAACATAACATAATCAGCCTATAATGTTCCCACTGCTGGGACACAGGCCTCCTTTCGGTGAGAGGGAGTGGGCCGTAATCCACCACGCGGGCACGGAAACCTAAAAACGGGAAAAAACTATTCGAGACACGATTCCCGTATAAATAAACTATTTACATGCCTATAAATTTGTACGGAACCCTCGGTGCGCGAGTCCGAATCGCACTTGTTTATCCTCTGTAGTTTCGAGTGAGTCAATCGTTAGTTTATTTGGATACTATTGTCGAGCAATTCAGTCAATTGACCTTGTTGACCGATGCGGAGGAGGGGGCTTGTAGCTAAGTGATAACAGCCGCACGGGTCGATCGATCAGGTTAAGCTACGCTTGCCGCGCTTGGTCTGTGGATGGGTGACCATCTTTACATACCAAGACCCATCCGTGCCTCGGAAAGTACGTTAAGCCGTTGGTCCCGGCTGTCATTCGTGGATCTTTGACAGTCGTTACGGATAGTCAGAAGCCCGAAAACCTGACAACCAGTCTTACCAGTATTACCCAGTAACTGGGTTGTGGAGGTGAGATAGGCAGTCGCTCTATGTGAAATACTGGTATTCAGCTGCATTCGGTTAGACTGGAAGCCGACCCCAACATAGTTGGGAAAAGGCTAGGCAGATGATGATGATGATGGCAACTTTGTCCCACCCAATGCTGAGTACCTATATGCTTCCATGTTTCCCTGATCTGTATTCTTTTTTCATAATTCCTTTAACTACATAATTTGTAGAGACGAGAGATCTAAGAAGATCTCACAAGTGACAGAAACCACAAAATCCAAACAAAAGATTTAAAAAATCGAACAGAATGTCTACGCGGTCGGGGACGCGACGCGACGCACGCGCACCGCGGTACCGTGATGATTCTATTTTGAAATTCGAATATATTTGTGTAGACTCTGCTACCATTCTTTTCTCAAAAGTCATTGAACTGGCACGTTTGGTTTGGCTATGTAGACTTAATTATTCTCAATTCTTTATTGCGTACCATAATGTATATACATATAGTTGGTAAGAAAATAATAATATTAGTCACAATTATGGACCCTGGCGGGCACAGAATAGATAGTAGGAGAGAGGAGGAAGAACACTGGGTGTTTACTTATTGTGATAAAATTTTAATATTAGTTAAGTACCTACCTATTTAGTAAGTTATATTGTTTTATGAATACAGAATTGAATTGACGAATTATAATTATTGTATTATAAATTATACACATTTATTTATTTAATTAAGTAGAACTTTGTAAAAAACATTTTTTTTTCCTTTTAATTAAGTATTCATTATTATTTTATTTACTTATTATTTTTTTTATTTATTCGTCTATATACATATAATTTATATTTTTAAATATTAGAATATAAAAAAAAAATATAAAAACATTCAAAAATATATACTTATTATTATTTTTATTTATTATGGAAATAATATTTATTATCCCTATGGCAAGTTATTTATTGAACGCTTCATATTTAGTTATTATTCTTCCTCCATGTTCTAAGAAGGGCAATTTTCGTAATTTTAAGAATGTTCACTGTCTGACCTCAGTCGCATGCATAATCAGCTTATAATGTGGCCCACTGCTGGGACACCGGCCTCGTCTCGGGGAGAAGGGGCGATCTCAGACTCAATCTGTCAAAAATACCTCTGATTTCCGTACATTTTTGTTGACAAATTTTTGACTACTGGTTTCTAAGGTATTTCTATGAAATACCTTCCGTAGCTAGCGACACGTCGTCTGCCACGTATTTCATAGAAATATATAGAAAATATTAGGAGGGGCCCGTGGCTAAATAATAACAGCCGCACAGGTCGATCTATCAGGTTAAGCTACACTTGCCGCGGTTGGTCTGTGGATGGGTGACCATCTTTACATATCGAGACCCCTCCGTGTCTCGGAAAGCACGTTAAGCCGTTGGTCCCGGCTGTCATTCGTGGATCTTTGACAGTCGTTGCGGGTCGTCAGGAGCCCGAAAGTCTGACAACCAGTCATACCAAGGGGTATCGTATTACCCAGTAACTGGGTTGTGGAGGTCAGATAGGCAATCGCTCCATGTAAACTACTGGTATTCAGCTGCATCCGGTTAGACTGGAAGCCGACCCCAACATAGTTGGGAAAAGGCTAGGCAGATGATGATGACATACGAGTAGACATGTCGCCTGTTGCTGTCGTCTGCAGTCAGCTACGAACTTGTACCTTATTTGTTGCCGCGATGCGCTATTGTCGTTCGGTCGTCTTTTTGCTTGATGCTGTATAAGTTTTGTATGCCCAATACATTTAAAAACAACTGCAAATGCAACATGTGTCGACACCCTTGCGCCATCCCATCTTCCTAGCACGGTGGTGGGCTGCTGCAGGTGCAGAAAACCTCAAACGGCGAAAATATTGCAACCTAATTGGGAGTTATATGTTCGAGCCGTTTGGGGTTGAAACACTAGGGCCATGGGGTCCGAGTGGCCACTTGGTTTTTCGAGATATCGCCAAGCGGTTAGTCGACTCTTCACGTGACCAGAGGGCTGGCCTATTTTTTGGCCAAAGCCATACAACGTGGCAATGCTGCCAGCCTTTTGGGCACTGTTCCTGTTGACAGCGATGCGGACGAATTCTTTGATGCCCTATGATTATTTTGCTTATTTTTTCATATAATGAATGTACAGACGCCAGCACATCAACCTACACCTAACTGTCAAATTTTCCCAATCAACATTGAACCTTATGCTTTAGCGATAAAGTTGAAAATCTATTACAGAAATCTGACAGATTGTAGTAGGTTGATGTGCTGGCGTCTGTACATAGTTTATATGTTAGCGTATATTATATCAATATTTACTGGAATTAAAATAATTCACTTAAGATCTAATACGTGTAGGTACAATAAAGCAACTTCTCTTTTGGAAACTGGTTTTCGCGATTGATATAACGAAAGCTCGAATGTTTGGCGCAACTCCAAGAAAATCATTGAATGATGAAAAGTTCGCGGTTTTTTTCCGTAATTTCTGAAACAGCTGTTTGTTCACGTTTGGTACGAATTTTATGAATACTTCATGCCTTGGTCATACTGTTTGCCCGTCAGTACGATGAAGAGGGGCGGACTGGCCAGGATGCGCAGGACTAATCATCCTTTCCAGTCTAACCGGAAAATTTCACACGAAGTCTGCCTATCTGTGGAGTATACAGGTTGTCCCGTAAGTCGACGTTAAGGGGCTTACAGGACCTAAACGCAAAAAACGCAAGTTTTAGAAACAATAAAGTATATGATCTACTACAGTAAAAAAAATCAAAAAAATATATGATATTCTTCAGGATAAATGCTAGGAAGATAGTGCGTTGAAAACATAATACAACTTATTTGGTACGATAGAAAAAAATCATGAAGATACCTCTAAAAACTTTTTTGACAACAAAATTCATACTAATATACATACAATCATTATGATTTTTTGTCAGATTATTCTACAAGCAACATACTAAAACTATAGTGTTTAAATTTTTTTGTCCAAACACTAGATTTTTCGTAAATCGATAATTGCTTCATATTTTGCAATAAATTACCAGCGTTGTGGCATCGCGCTTCTCTTTCTTTTCTATGCAGTCCGACAAAGACCGCGCTTTAGGTCATGTAGTCCTCTTAAGAGGAAATGCGGGTGGTCGTTTCCCTTTGTTCCCATTAGTACCACCGAACCTCCATAGAAACGCTCTCGCCTTTTTTCTTTCTGGTTAATGACCATAAAGCAATCAGGCAATAGGCCAAGTCATAATAGTTATCAGAAAAATATTTAAAAAATCTTTGGTTTTTTCTTTTTTGTATTCTTATTAAATGCGCCAACTTTTAATCTTACTTGCCAAACTAGCATTGTACAACTGTCAAATTTTCCCAATCAACTTTGAACCTTATGCTTTAGCCATAAAGTTGAAAATCTATTAAAGAAATTTAACAGATTGTAGTAGCTTGATGTGCTGGCGTCTGTACCTAAAAGACTGGCGTCTTTGCCACGTGTGTGGTTTAGTGGCGTATAGGTACCAACCATACAACTCGATTCCCACGGGCTTCCCTTCGAAAATTCAGAACATAACCACTCTATAGTCAATTCATAATTGAAATTTTCTTTTGGAATTTTTTTCTGCTCCGGCCTACCTCTGTCATAAATTCACCCTTCGCCACTGGTGTGGTTGCTTCTTCATATGAGAAAAGGCTTTTACGATTGGCCCTTATTTGCATATGACAACAAACATGCTATGTAAACCACCAATCAAAGCCAGAAAATATAAATTCCATGACATACTTATTCATTTTTAAATTAATTCTGTAGGTCCAGAGGTCTTAAATAATTTCAATAGTGACCAATCTTGACTTTAATTTCTACACGTTAAAGCCCATTTTCGTTTGTAAATTGAAACTTTACACAATGCGCTGTTCTTTAGGATATAATTGATTTGAAGTCTTAAACTGAGCACCATTTAAGGTTGATTTTTGGTTGTCAAATAGATTGATGGTTATGATCAAATGATTTTGACACTTCGTAGCATGTTGTAAGGTTCAATTTTGATGGCATAGAGCTTAATTTGTTCAATTCGTGTCAATATCCCTTTTGTGAGGGCGCATAAATCATATTTTGGTGGCCATAAGGGCCTGGTGCGAGTGTAAGCGGAGTAAAAATGTCTTGATGTAAAACATAATTTTGAGGAAAAATTACCATTGAATTAAAATTATTTAGGCAGGTCAGAGAGGCAGTCACTTCATATAAAGTACAGGTGTTCAGCTGCATTCGGTTAAACTGGAAGCCGACCCCAACATAGTTGGGATAAAGCTAGGCAGATGACCATAGATATCGCAGCCATAGAACATAAATGTCACTATACGAAAATGTTCATTTTACGGTATGGCCGTTTTAAGTTTTTTTAAGTATTGTATGGGTGATATGGAACTAAAAAAATTAAATAAAGCTTTGTGATGGGCTTAAAATAACAGTTTAACTAACGCTGTTTCAGTAACCAGTGGCATACAATAAAATATTTTGTGTGTGTGTCGCATACACGGGTGGCATACAATATAAAAATGTAATTTTTGTATAGTGCCACTTATGTTTTAAGGGTGCAATATATGAAAGAAGAAAAGAAAGAAAATATTTTTACATTTTTATGCAGATGACGCATGATTCGTTAGACAGACGCCGTTCATTTTCATATTGTTTTTAAATTCATAATAGTCACATCGAATTGGCAACTTTGCAATGTCATTGATGGTGTTGAATAGAATCAATTTCGTTACCCTCCTTTCCTAAGAAATTGCTTTACGTAAACCTCTTTGCCTCTTTTCCTCTTTTTGAAATGAGGAGATCCGCAGGAGGACCAATGTAACTGACATAGCCCGAAGAATTGCCAAACTTAAGTGGTAGTGGGCAGGGCACATTGCTCGCAGAACAGATGGCCAATGGGGCCGAAAGGTTCTGGAGTGGCGACCGCGTACCGGAAGACTTAGCGTTGGAAGGCCTCCCACAAGGTGGACCGACGACCTTGTGAAGGCCGCAGGAACCCGTTGGATGCGAGAAGCACAGAACCGGTCGAAGTGGAGTAGCTTGGGGGAGGCCTATGTCCAGCAATGGACGTCTTTCGGCTGAAACGATGAAGAAATCTCTTTGCGCTTACTGTAGCACCTCGGCTTACTGGACCGGTTGCTAAGCCCTCAGCATCCGCTGTATTTATCCGAGGCAATGCATTACATTATGTTTAATGGTCATACTTGAAATATCTGGTAGATATGTATGCAAGATAGTTGATGGATTGTGCCTCTGTACAACGGTAGAATGAATGTTTCTCGTCTATGATAGAGCGATAGACCTCGGAAATAGATTTATCTAACACTAGCAGTTCCCCGCGTTTTCACCCGCGTAAGTGTCGATCCCGTGGGAATATCGGGATAAAAAATATCGTATGTGTTAATACTGGTTATAAACTATCTGTGTGCCAAATTGCATTCAAATCCGTTGAGTAGTTTGTGTGTGGAGAAGTAACAAATATAAGAACACACAAACTTTAAAAAAAAAAGATTAAAAAGACTGACTTCGGCGTTTGTTGCCGTGTTTCCCGACTCGGGCTTTCAACTGAGGAATTCCAAACGGAAAAATCCAATGACATTTTAAAACCATCTAACATCTAGCCAGTATCTCCAGTACATTTCCTCTCTCTCTATCAAAACGGATGTCTAGTACAAACAAGCACTCTATTGGTCATCGTTGATTCAACACTGACATCATTGACATCCATTTATTGATATTTGAACAAGCTGATTGTGAATGATTGGCTATCACTTACAAGAATAAATTGTAAGTTAAATTGTTTGTCCTCGCTCACTTTGTGGTCTTTGCACCCATCTCCTGTAGCATAATCAGCTAAATCAAAATATTTTATCCTCACTATACTTATATAATAATATTATAAACTAGCTGTGCCCGCAACTTCGTTCGCGTGGATGTCGGAAAACAATAATGTGTCACTTAGGAAAGGTGTAATTGCCACTCCATTGAAAAGGAAGAATCTTCCGATCTTGCCTGGTAACGCTTCCCTTACCTGTGGTTCTCTACCACAGCCCTTTCGACTACAGTCATATTATAAATGAAAGTAAGTTTGTATTTGACTGGCCAATTCTTCCGTTGCGGTGGTAGGGCTAACGCCCGCCTGGTTTGCGACCACCCTCCCACCGGAGTCCGGCGTCAAGCAGCCTGCTGTGTTTCGTCGATGCGTGGGAGTTCCAGTGCCTTAGGCATCTTCTGGGCACGCTCATTCCATCATAGACCTCATCCATCGCTTTCCAAACTCCCACGCTTGGTGTGATAGTGAGCCAGTGAAGTGATATAGGTATTTGTCATGGCTAATAGCCGAAGTGCGGCTACACGTAGTTTTAGCCGGGTACAACTAGATGCAGCCGGCCACATGCGGTTCGTGTGTACTTCGGGTGACATCGGTCGGTCGATAGGCGACGGACGTAGGATTCAAGAGCGAGCGAAGGGCACCCCGAGGTTAGGTTTGGTTATTTACACAGAAATAGGAGCCCGCGAGGCTCCGTCGACGTAGGATGCACCTAGTGGTACCTGGAAACAACAGGATTCTACACCGAACACAATGAATCTTTAACAGAAATCTATATCACACTATCACCTAGACACCCGTACGCAAAATACGCGCATTGACGTGGAGTTGCGGACACCAGCCCGTATTACCTATCACCTATCACCTAGACACGCCACAGACGATCCTTATCAGCGGGTTGCCATAGATAATACTCTATATTGAGATGTCGACAGCCCCGGTAACCGGGACAGAGTTATCTATCACTAACCAACAATATAAAACTATCCGTCAACTGATATTATTCACGTGGCGTGTCATGTTACAGCCTTGCGCAAGCGCATGTATCGTGTTTTGGTGTCCAAAAAAAGACTTTAATGGTCACTAATTAAACGAAATTTGATAAGCTCGATGTTTTCTGCGATCGAAAAACATGGGTTCACAAAGTTCAAACTATGTATTTGTAACATGTTGTTGTTTTTTTTTTATTTGTAAGACTAGCCTTTGATCTCTATATTACCTGCTAGTGTATGCTGTGTCACAGATTCATCCATGTAAATATTATGGAACAGCACTTTTTTTCGGGATGAAATGAAAGGTACCATAAGTCCGTTTCTGTACACCTCACAACGTATATGCAAAATTTCAGGATGATCGGTTCAGTGGTTTAGGCGTGAAAAGGTAACAAACAATCTTACTTTCGCATTTATAATATTAGTTAGGATATATACACAGTAAAACTATACACAAACTAAAATATAGTAGCGTCGAAAATTCATCCGCATCGCTGTCGACTGATAATCTACCCAAGAGACTGGCGGCATTACCACGTTGTATGGCACAATGCATCAATTGTAGCCTCTGGCCACGGTAAAAGTCAGCCCTTGGGTCACGGGAAGTGTCAACCAGCCGTTTCGAAATTTCCTTTGTTAGATCAAATTATTATTTCCTACATACGGCTTCAAGTAATTCATCTAATCTAATTACATAAACTCGTTTTGTTCGCTCGTCTGTGATTCTTGGACGTAGCAGGTACATTTTATGCGCGATATAATGGTAAATCTTTCTCGTATAACAATAATATATCGCCTGACTTTTTTGCTGTCTGGACAAAAACAGGGTACAGAATAGAAGCATATGGCACAGATTTTTTTTTAAGTGTGCGTATTTAATGTACCGGCTGACTTTTTTTTACCGTCTAGGGACAAAAACACTACATTATGGCATAGACATTTTTTTTCATCACAAAAAGCTTTTTTTTTTACATTTAATCCTTTCATTAAGCCGGCCGATGGCTTCAATCAAAAGATTGAATGTCGCTACGAATTTAAGGATAAATTCCGGGCGTAGAGAAGGGTCCTTTATGTGGATTTTTTATATTATTTGTTAGTTCTTTTGTTAAGTACCTATTTAGGTATTTGCTGTGGGTATTTGTTGTTCTATAATATGTGGAGGCTTGTTATTAGCTATTTTTTAAATATTACATTCTTTTATGTCATTGGTTTGTTAGTCTGTAAGCCTTCTTTAAAACAAAAAATAAATACATTTTTTTTTTAAGTTGTTTGTTTTTCTAACAACAAAAATATTGGCTGAACCAAAAATAGAGTCTACCTCCCAACGCCATCTATAGCCGATTTCCACGAACTACGTTTATTATCAACTTGTAAACATAGATGGCGCCTCTAGTCTGCGGTCGAATGTCCCTGAGCCATACGTTTTGTATGAAATATCATAACTTTGCAGGAAGACTATCGGATGGCTTGCGGTCAGTGCGATTGTGTGCGCGATCACCTGACTACTGTTTTGTTGCTATTAGAAGGATGGATATCCTGGATTTCAATAATTAGGTGATCGAGCCTGAGTATTTAGGTAGCTGTAGGTACCTATTGTATTAATGCTGAGCGATCGATAAGGTTAAGCTTCGCGTGCCGCGGTTGGTCCGTGGATGGGAGACCATCTTTACATAACTCAAACTCAAAGCATTTATTTCAATTAAACCAATTACAGGCACTTTTGAATAAAATTGTCGGTCAGTCAGAAAGATGAAGCTAGTTGCCTATTCCAAAGCGTAGGTACCTTTGGATAAGAACGGGCAAGAAACTCCATGGACACTCTTTTAAATCAAAATAATATGTTTACAAAGTCTTGGTTACATCATTCATGTTAAAAATCATGCATGTGAGAATGAGAACGATGCAGAACGTTAAAAGCGTCCATAATGAAAAGTCGAGAAGAAAAAAAAAGCAATTCAAATATTAAATTAAGTTAAAATAAGCCATGGCAGCAAAGAGATGACCAGTCCCCACTGACGGCGCCCGTTCACGAACATGACGCATGTCAATACCCTTCCGTGCCTTGGAAAGCACGTTAAGCCGTTGGTCCCGGCTGTCATTTGTAGATCCTTGGCAGTCGTTACGGATCGTCAGAAGCCCGGAAGTCAGACAACCAGTCTTACCAAAGGGGTATCGTGTTACCCAATAACTGGGTTGTGGAGGTCAGATAGGCAGTCGCTCCATGTAAAATACTGGGATTCAGCTGCATCCGTTAGACTGGAAGCCGATCCCAAAATAGTTGGGAAAAAGGCTAGGATTCATTGAAAGCACTGGTAATAGCAGGAATGTAGTAAAATATCTCCGTTCTGACTTTGTACAGACGCCAGCACATCAACCTACCCGAAACCGTAAAATTTTCCCAATCAACTTTGAACCTTATGCTTTAGTGATAAGGTTGAAATCTATTAAAGAAATTTGACAGATTGTAGTAGGTTGATGTGCTGGAGTCTGTACAAGACGTTCATCCCGTCCACACCCACGGAATGACAGACTCAACCTATATTTATCCTCAAATATTACGCATTATCAATAACAAACAGTTGAGAATCTAATGTAATGACGTACATGTAATGGCGCCAGGCAGCCATTTTGATGACATCATTTTGGCGGGAACCCACATTACGAGCGCATTTATTCCTGTCCCTCCTATAAATAAAATACGTGAGTCTTTTAAAGAAAATGTGGGGGAAATATTCGGGTTTATTTAATACACTTGCGTGCAAAAAATCGACCCATCCCATGCTCTTCGATTCGAAACAATATAATTCAATAAGTTTTACTAACAATAACCTAATATATTGTATATTAAAACCTTCCTGAAAGTATGAAGGTTACGTTAGTGAAATAATTATCAAAACTCTTACAAATATGGGGGTTGAATAAAGAACCTCCTTTTTTATGAAGTCCGTTAAGAAAATCAAGTTCAATTTTGATTAAACAAACAGAAATAAACAAAATTTTTAGCCCTTTATGTTCCGGGGCAGCGGTAACCCTTTCGAACGATCCCGCTACCCCGGCAGCTAATAGACCCCCTGACTGCACAATTTTTGCCCTGACATCTTTTCACCACGGGTTGAGCAATTCTGACAGAGACAACCTTTCAGTCACATCCGACGCCTCTTCGAGTCGTCATCATTCTCCTGCCCTATATCCCAATTTATTTGCGGTCGGCGCAACATGTCTTTTTCTTCCATACTTCTCTATTAGTCGTCATCTCGGTAGTCAACTCCTTTCTAGCCATATCTATCCATCGTTTCTTAGGTCTCGTCGACGCCTCTACGAGATTCATAAACGAACATTGCAGATCAGCTATGTACCTTACTGGCTGGCTCATTTTTGGAACAAAGATCTAAAATAAAGTACTATACGGGTTCTAGCTAAGATGAGGACTTTGCAATATAATTAAAAAGCATTAAGCTTTAACCAGTGTATATTTTCAGGATGACTTTACATTATCATCTTAAAACTAGCACTTTCAATCTCACAAGAAATAAACAATAGAAATATTTGACACACGCTTGAACGTTCGAAAGCACTGACCAGACAATGTATGATAGAGGTCAGTGTTCGAATGAACCCCATTTTACGGTACTTACCTACCTATGTAATAATTATCAAACTAGACTTTTGTTGCCAAAGTATCTACTTGACAAAAAATAAAACAGTAGATATGCCATAGTTAACTTAAACAAGCAGGGTGACGAATGATGAGAGGGAGGATACAACCTCCCTTCCAATCCGTAGTAGACGCACCGGGCGCCGGAGGATGCGGAACGATCTCCGGCCGCCTTAGGATGAGGCCTGCAGGCAACGGACTTGGGGAGTTTGTTGCCTGAACAGTGAAAGCCCCGAGACGGCGGCGCGCCGTGTTCTGCGCGCGCCTCTCTCTAGAGGAATGGTGGCCGTTTGCGGCCGCTGTGGGTGACGGGGTCCGCATGGATCCATGCGGACCAACACCTGGCCGGGGGAGCGTGACGAAATGCGCAAGCACTCCAGCACGCCGGCTAAAGGTAGCAGCAGGACACCGTGTGGTTTTAGTCAGTAAGAGTCTGACAGACCCCTCCACCCACCCCAGGGTGGTGGACATCCATAAGGATTTCAAAACGATAAAAAAAAAGGGTGATGAATGATAGAGGTGGGCGGTTAATTATTGTGCCTGTGAGTGTATAATAATTATCCTCACCTCTACTCACCCACCCACCCACCTCTACCATCATTCAGGGTCATCCTCCACAGTGTTATCACATCACCCAGATAAAGAGCAAAAACAATATTTATTTTAGCATTATGTTATCGACAATCGAGGTCAAAGAAAGTTATCGATATATTTACTGAAGTGTGTTGTGTTAATTAAAAGTACTTAGTTATAATTATATATTTAACTATAAGGCCAACGAAAAGATGGATGGATTGTGTGAGGAATGATTATTTATTTCTTTAATTAAAACGGTTTAAAACCAATTACAGAAATTAATATTCACAGTTTGTATAAACAACAACACTTTCACAAATCCCTCTCACAGTACTTCTGACATGTTGACAAAAGCTTCGTCCATTCGTCCGCAAACAGATCGTTTGTTAGATTAGAGTCCAAGAGGTCATTCATTACGGCCAGGGTACGTGGTGCTGGGGACTTAGCTCGCGCAACGGTGCGACATGGGGGCACAGCAAATACAGCACAGCCTGTGCTTTCTGCCGCGGCAGTAATTGT
Source organism: Hydraecia micacea (assembly GCA_914767645.1). Classification (NCBI taxonomy): domain Eukaryota; kingdom Metazoa; phylum Arthropoda; class Insecta; order Lepidoptera; family Noctuidae; genus Hydraecia; species Hydraecia micacea. The sequence continues at coordinate 6,423,677 of OU611803.1, forward strand.
CTGGGACAAAGAAGCGATATGAATTATGTATATATGGTTATGAAAGAAAAGGGTGAATTATGGCGTGACGGAAGACAGGGGAGAATGGAAGAAGAAAACGTGTTGCGTCGATCCCAAATTTATTTATTTATTTATTATTCACAAAATCCACAGCTCTTTGAAATTTTCTGTTCAAATATGTATGCTAGTCTTACAGCCAATTACGGATTTACAATTTAATAACTATACATACATGCAACATAAACAAACATACAGAATGAAGTGAAATGCTAGCACCATAGATATATGAAAGAAGATTTCTATGGCTAGCACCATCTAAGCATTGCTAAGTGTACAGTGTGAGTGAGTGTGTAGGAGTGTACATGAGTAGTTGCGAGTGGGTGTGTGAATATGTGATAGTGGTGTGTGGTGATTGTCTGTATACCTTCTATATAATTCAATTTCATTTAGATATGTTTGTCAATTCATCACATACTGACGTTATTAATTGTTTCCTGAATATAGCTTTTTTGGTATTAAATATATCAAGATGAGAGAACAGGAAAGGCAGTAGGGCACAAGTTTCCGTAGGTACATCAATCAACTCACACTCAGCCAATTGCAGTCCACTGCTGGACATAGGCCTCTCCTATGATGCGCCACAACACCCTGTCCACTGCCTTCGCCGCGTCCGTCATCCGACCAGACAGGCCCGAGTTGGCGCCGCAGTGTTCCACGCGCGCCACTCGAGAGTGCGCGCGGCCATTATGAAAATGGCCTGTCTGTTTGATCCGGCTAATCTCCGAAACGGCTGGATGGATTTTGATGAAATTTGGTATGAGGATACTTTGAACCCTGGGGAAGGACACGGGCTACTTTATAGGTTTACACGGAACTCTTTGTGTGCGAGTCCGACTCGCACTTGGCCGGTTTTTTATCGACGCGCGCGAAGCCGCAGACAGAAGTTAGTGGACACTAACTTTAATAATTTCTAGATACTACTAATTGCTATTAATTGAGAGACAAACTATAGTGTTATATGCAGGGCATTTCACTGATTCCACTGTCATCCCGGACTGGCAATGACCCAAATTGACTGTGACATGATATTTATTATTTTATAACAGATAAAGTTACAAAAGCGGCTTCTGGCCCCGACATACTTACAAACGTTTACTTCTTTTATAGCATAAGGAATTCCGTACTTCCATACTAATTTTAATTACTAGCTGCGCCCCGCGGTTTCAGCCGCATAAGTTTCGATCCCGGGAGAACATCGGGATAAAAAGTAGCCTATATGTTAATCTAGGGTGTCAGCTACCTCCATATAAAATTGTATCAAAATTGGTCCAGCCATTTGAGCGTGAAGGAGTAACAAACATATAAAACACATACACGCACACAGTCACAAACTTTCGCCTTTATAATATTACTAGCAGCGCGGTTTCACCCGCATATGTTTCGATCCCGTGGGAATACCGGGATAAAAAGTATCCTATGTGTTAATCCTGGTTATAAACTATCCGTGTGCCAAATTTCATTCAAATCTGTTCAGTAGTTTTTGCGTGAAAGAGTAACAAACATCCATCCATCCTCACAAACTTTCGCGTTTATAATATTAGTAGGATAGTGTGATAAATGATTTTATTTCTGTAAGTAGGTTTGTACAAACACTTTTACACGTCAATCATATTTTTTATTAAAACTATATGAGGTCGGCGTTTCCTATCTGACTACTCAGAGAAGAAAGGCCGACACGAGGTCACTGTCTCTTTTAAAGTCCAGACATAATCTTGGCCAGATCATGTAGACTGTGTCTGAAATGGTCTATTGAGGAAAGAACCACAGATTGAGTGGACCGAGTTACAATAACTGGCACTATTGAATTGTCAAGGATTCGGTCAGTCAAAAAGATGAAGCTATAGTCTAATTATTAATTCACTGGAGTAATCTGACGTTTACGGTGTTACCACTTTTTGATGAAAAGAAAATAGTGTTGTGACAAGAAGATTGACATCAATCACTCGCTCATTCATTCTTTACGTTCTAAATCAAATCACATTATTTTATTAAGAAATCTCCCAGCTTAGTTTTGTTTAATCGATATAAAAATATTAGTAGTTAATACCTTTATAGGCCGATTCTTTCAAAAAGCGAATGTTAAATGAAACAAAAATACATTGGATATATTTCTATTCGTCGTAGTCAGACATAATATCAGCACTATCACTGTCGCTATCAGTAACACTTATTATAAAACGGTCCATGACATTTTATATTATACGGTCGAGATTGCACATTTTATATAAACAACAATACCAACAAACACAACGTAAAACAACCAATGAACAGCGCGTGGGCAAAAGAAACATTCGTGCACTCAGACCAGGAGATCAATTCTACTAATATCTAACAATAATCGAACTGTTTCGTTTATGTTTCGATTCAGTTTCGACCATTAGGGTTTTTGGTATTCTACTATTTTAAAACTAAAACTGATAAGGAACCGCAACGCAACTACAACGCTACTGTAACGTGAACACGGCGCCTAATCCCTATATAAAAATGTACTCTATGGCCTAATCAGCGAGACGAAATTGTGCCAAGAATTGTATTGCACAGATTAAAAAGTACGTATGCGAGATACCATAAGAAAAAAGGAAAAAGCTTCTAAAATATAAAATTACGTTTTTGGAAAGCCTATAGGTTTTCACAAACTCACGATCGGTTAAGTCAAAGGCGAAATTACGTAGCCTTAACGACAAATTTCGTCTTCTCACTCTTCCGATGTCTACTTGATCGGCGAGACTAAGATATTCATTGCAGAACATCATCTTAATTAAAGGATAAATGCGAACAGTCAAGAAAAAGTTATACAAAGCCAACTTTCCCGTAGCGACTAATTTTGACAGATGAGACGCTTTAGTTTCGTTCAAGTTTCGTTTTGGTTCGAGTGACGCTTGCGTCAAAACATTAGTAGAATAGCGATCATAACAAGTTAACGTTTCGTTCGGGATCGGTTGTGTTAGTAGAATCAAGTTTTTAACTTCAACTTAACTAGAACTAAACTTATATCGTTGTTATTTTAGCAGAATAGAAAAACGCTCAATAGCTGTCGTTTAGTTACGGTTCTGTTGCGATTTCGTTCTAAATTTATTAGTGGAATTGACCTCCTGAATAGTTTAGAAGCCGAATGAAAGACAAGCAAAACACGATCGCCGCGCGGGTGGCGTCCCGCGTCCGTCACGTAGGGAGGCAATAATGCCCGACCCAATAATGTCCAGCCCAATAATTCGTGTACATCGTCTCTGATAGAATTTATGATTATAATTATTTAGGTACTTTCTATAATAAATATTCCTATTGACTTTGTGTGAATGAGCTGAATCACAACGAACGGAACGCATCACTATTACAATAAATATGGCAACATTATTTTACAAAGTGACATTAGCATCTGTCAGTTTACTCCAGTGAATTAATAATTATACTTTAGTTGCCCATTCCAAACTGCAGGATAAAGACTAGCAAGTTTCATCTTTATTCTAATGGGATATGTCTCTTTGTTACAGATATTACAAGTAAAACAGAAACTGAAGACGCTCCAGGGATTACAAAGCGGAGGTAAATATCAAAATAATTCATAATACGATCTTTCAAATAGGCTACGAACGCGCTGAAAGGTGGCTTGCTTATTAGCGCCTAGAGCTAGACTTAACGTCCTTCGAAACACGTTAGGCGACTATCGAAGGCGCCAAGTAATCTATACTAACAATAAAGCTGAAGAGTTTGTTTGTTTGACCGCGCTGATCTCTTCAAATCTGACTGGTAGATCCAGGTTATGTTCAACGAACACGTTACCCCTGGACCGATTGCTGTCAATGGCGGTGCTCTCAAGGCTGTTCAAGAAGACGTTTACCTCGGGCAAACTCTGCAGTTTAGTAAGAACAACTTTGAGAGGGAGGCTAATAGAAGAATTCAGCTGGGCTGGGCAGCGTTTGGGAAGCTTCGTCGAGTCTTCTCGTCGCGTATTCCACAGAGCCTAAAGACTAAGGTCTTCAATCAGTGCGTCCTGCCAGTTATGACTTACGGAGCCTAAACGTGGACACTCACGGTACGGCTGGTCCATAAATTCAAGGTCGCTCAGCGAGCTATGGAACGGGCCAAGCTTGAAGTCTCTGAGGGATCGAATCCGCAACGAGGTGATCCGGCAGAGAACCAAAGTTGTCAACTTTGCTCACAGAATAAGCAAGCTGAAGTGGCAATGGGCCGGCCGTATTAGCCGTAGAACCGATGAGGCTTCCGGCGACTGGGACCGCAATTAACTAGGACCGCGGTCCCAATCGCCGGATGCGTAAAAATGAAATAATTTTCTTCCGGCGACATGACCGCTGGGGTAGACGTGTTCTTGAGTGGAGACCGCGAATCGGTAAACGTAACGTGGGACGCCCTCAGGCTAGGTGGAGCGACGATCTTCGCAGGATGGCTGGTAGCAGCTGGATGAGAGTTGCCGGAAATCGAGTTGAATGGCGTGCAATAGGAGAGGCCTATGTCCAGCAGTGGACTGCTATAGGCTGATGATGATGATGATAATGATGATTGGTAGTTCCAGAGATTAGTGCGTTCAAACAAAACCAAACATACTCTTCAGCTTTATTATTAAGTATATAGATAGAAAACGTACAAACTAGACTAGTCTAGAGACTTCCTATTCTAATTAATTCACATCTATTTTGAGCATGTATCCTTATCAGACCTTACTATAATGCCAGGCAATTATAAACCGTAAACACATAATAATAGACACGTTATTTTGTAAACAAAGCCACGTGTGATTGCACGCGTGTAACTGGCTGGATAGCCTGTGATAGTTTATGGATCATGTATGATAAGAAACTTGAAGATAGTGAGGGTCCGTTCTTTAGATATCAAGACTATTATAGACCTCTCCGTTCTTCAGAGCATCTCTAGGCTGATAGCATTCATGGACGGCGGTATGGCATTTTTGTACTGAATCATCATTCTCCCAGTCCTCAAAAAAAAAAAACTCAAAACTCCAAGCATTTATTTCAATTAAACCAATTACAGACACTTTTGAATTGTCAAGGGGTCGGTCAGTCAGAAAGATGAAGCTAGTTTCCCATTCTAAAGCGTAGGTACCTATGGAGAAGAACGGGCAAGAAACTCCATGAACACTCTTTTAAATCAAAATAATATGTTTACAAAGTCTTGGTTACATCATTCATGTTAAAAATTATGCATGTGATAACGATACAGAACGTTAAAAGCGTCCATAATGAAAGTCGAGAAAAAAAAGCAATTCAAATATTAAATTAAATTAAAATAAGCCATGGCAGCAAAGAGATGACCAGTCCCCACTGACGGCGCCCGTTCACGAACATGACGCATGTATTAGCACCATTCAGCTCAACCATTTTGAAGGGAGCTAAATGATCCAACACATGCGCCACCATCAGCGAGAAATTTGAGTGAGCATGACATACTCTCAGCCACATCACACATTCAAGTCACAAATCCTTATCACAATTTATTTGTGATTTTCATGTTGACCTCAATCGGCTTTACCACCCTCGGAAACCACGAAAACTAAACTTACTCCTACCGCAAATCGCGTTAAAAAACTTCGTTCCAATAAAAAAATATCAACATGAAAACATTTGCCAAGATTACCTATGTATATTTACCAGATAAAACTCTTTAAAAACGAAAGCAATGTTGACTCTTCTTAAATTGTGTAACCTCTGTGTGACAGACAGATAAAACGGTAACTGAAAGTCACACTTCTCTTATACAATATCTGCGTTTGATAAATAAGAGGAAAATAAATATTTTGTCGTGTCGTTTCTCACGTAGGCAAGTCCGAAGCATTGGGTATTTCTTTTGGGAATTTCTCATACTACATTTACATTGGGGAAGGGAAGTAGGCAGGACGAGTGTGTAAACACGATACTTCTCATGCCACTGCCATTGCCACTCGCGCTGTCCGGCGCTCCCCAAAAGAGCGGTTTTTTGTGCGGAAGTCAAAGAACCGGCAGCGCAAGCGGCAGGTCTCGTTTAAATTCCGTGCCTCGACGTCTGCTATTGCCGAAACTCGAGCGAAGTGAGTGTTAGGGCAGTATGTAAACACCCACTTCTCTCGATCCTGCTGCAGCAGTATTTAGGGAATTATTGCCGGCAACGCGAGGGGCAGCGGCAGGGGCTGAATGTAAATGTAGTATTAGTAACAGCAGTTCGCAAGTTGGCGGTATGATACCCCCGTGCTTTATGCCACTTAGTTTATATTGCTGATGTTATAATGACTTCCTGTCACTGATATTTACATAGCAAGTAGTGTTATGCGAATTTGTGTGGGGTAAGTACAACTTAAAAGTGAAAAATAACAACTTTTCTACAAAATAAAAAATACCTAACCGACTTCCAAAAAAGACACTACAAAGTGAAAAATAACTTTAATTTCGGAAGTCGGTGGCAAACAGCGAAAATGCGAACGACACCGCCTTCCGAAATTAAAGTTGTTTTTCACTTTGTAGTCTTTTTTGGAAGTCGGTTGTTTTTTTTTTTTTTTTTTGTAAAAAAGTTTTTATATTATAGTGCACAAGTGTGTGCGCAGAAAGAGGTGCTCTCTGCTCTCTCTCTCTTCCCTTCCCTCACTCTCATTGTCCGATGGGACGGCAATCTGACATGACCGGTGGAAAGATCAGGCGCAGGACCAACGGCTTTCCGAGGCACGGTCTCAGTATGTAAAGATGGTCACCCATCCACAGACCAACCGCGGCAAGCGTAGCTTAACCTGATCGATCGACCTGTGCGGCTGTTATCATTTAGCCACGGGCCCCGCTACCGTTTTGAGAGCAATGGTGATGAAAATATTTGCTCAAAGTAAATCGCCTGTCTGGGTTTGAACCCACGACCTACAGCTTGCTAATACTGCTCTAATTGCTGCCCGGACGTTGTCTACCCTAATTACATGATGTAATAAATAACAATCATAACATTATCACCTGTTTGTCCAACTATTTATAACTCCGTGACCTCTTGAACTCTTTCCCTGTTGTACTAGTAACTAGATGTTGCGCAATGTAAGAACTGATCGCCGCGTGCGCATATCGTGGCGCTTCTTTGTGCGTTTGCGCATGTTTGAACTTTATGTCCGCAAGATTGGGGTCAGATTTGTGGCTGTGTACTTTAATAATAATAAAATCGTTTATTTCGACCAACACAGGATCATAGTAGGCACAAAAATCACAAAATTTAAAAAAATAAATAAGTACAATATTAAAAAGAAAGACCACACCAGTCACCATACACACGACCACACGACTAACTGCCTATCATCTGTCTAGCTTTTTCCCAACCATGTTAGGGTCGGCTTCCAGTCTAACTGCATGCAGCTAAGTACCAGTATTTTACATGGAGCGACTGCCTATCTGACTTCCACAACCCAGTTACTTACGATACCCCTTGGTAAGACTTGTAGACAGACTTTCGGGCTTCTGACGACCCGTAACGATTCTCAAAGATCCACGAATGACAGCCGGGACCAACGGCTTAACGTGCTTTCCGAGGCACGGAGGGGTCTTGGTATGTAAAGATGGTCACCCATCCACGGACCACCCGCAGCAAGGGTAGCTTAAGGCGGAGGTTCCCGAAAACGGTCAAAAAGTTGGTTTTTTAAAGCAGTGTATCTCTTAAACCGTAAATACTTTTGACCAAAGAAAAAATTATGATATTTTCAAGTCTTACTTTAATACAGTGATGGAACTGAAATCATAAATAAATATACATTAATGCATCAAAATAACGTTCAAATACACCTCTTAATTTTCTTTAAAAGCAGTTTATCCCTTCATTAACAATTTTAATTACAATTAAAAATATACCATTAAATGTCTAATGCCAAACTGCATTCAATGATGGATTATTTATTATTAAATAGTTTTTGTAAATAGATAATTGCTTCATATTTGCAATAAATTACCACCGTTGTGTCATCGCGCTTCTCTTTCTTTTCTATGCAGTCCGACAGTGACCGCGCTTTAGGTCATGTAGTCGCCTTAACCTGATCCATGGACCCATGCGTGCCACAAGCCACGTCTACAATCTAGGATCATTCTCTAATGAATACTTTATGATAACCAGTTGACATGAAAACATTCCGTTTCTAGTGCTATGTGATTAGATTAGCGCGTGTGTCTATTACTCTGTTTTCCAATGCGTATGTGATTAGATAGGTAGTGTTATATAATACGATGTAATGTTATTAAGGGGCTTACAGGACCTAAACGCAAGAAACGCAAGTTTTAGAAACAATAAAAGTATATGATCGACTACAGTAAAAAAAATCAAAAAAATATATGATATTCTTCAGGATAAATGCTAGGAAGATAGTGTATTGAAAACATAATACAACTTATTTGGTACGATAGAAAAAAATCATGAAGATACCTCTAATAACTTTTTTTTTACAACAAAAATCATACTAATATACATACAATCATTATGATTTTTACCGACTTCACAAAAAGGAGGAGGTACTATGTTCGGCTGTTTGTGTTTTTTTTTTTTTTTTTTTTTTTTTTTTTTTGTATGTTTGTTCATCGATTACTCCGCCAATTGTCGACAGATTTTCAAAATTCTTTTTTTGTTCGAAAGTAGATAGTGCTGAGGTGGTCCCATTGTCACCAAGTTAGGATCTGATGATGGGATCTTAGAGAAATCGAGGGCAACCCTCAAATTTTATAGGCTTACTTATGGTTTTTCGCATATTTTATGAAGTATCTTGTGTATTTGCGTATGGTTGTCACCATCTCAGGTAGCTGCGCTGATGATGGAAGGTACAACTCCTTAACAGTAAGAAGTTACTCGAACAGGCAAGGACTGTTTTAGTAAATTGTTTTGATATTTGATTGGGCATTTGCCACATTTGGTCTCATGATCATCAAGTCATGACCTGATGCTGCAGTCAGGATAGTCTGCAGAGTACCTAACTCCTCGACAACTAACAGCAGATATATCGTGTTTAGGCTCATTGAAAAGGGCTCGATGTGTGGATAAACGTAATGTTAATGAGGAACACCGAAGTACATAGAGACCTGATGCTGAAGCCAGGAGCATCAGAAAAAGTACAAACCTTGAAATTACAGCACCGTAGTCGTGTTTGGGCTCATTTTAAAAACAGGACTAAATTTTAAGTTCAATGCAATGTTGACATAAGTTTGGCCTGATGCTGCAGCCAGGATTATCAGCATCTAGTCTAATTAATGAATAAGGTATGCTGCAGAGGTGGTCCCATATAAATTTTATGAACTTTGCTTGGGTAGTTTTGGAATTAGCGTCAACAATACGTTTGTTTTCCACTTAGTTTATATTGATGATGTTTATCTTCCTGTCACTAGCAAGTAGTGTTATATGAATTTGTATGGGGTAGGTACAACTAAAAAGCGAAAAATAAAAACATTTTTACAAAAAAAACAACCGACTTCCAAAAGAAAAACACTAGAAAGTGAAAAATAACTTTAATTTCGGAAGTCGGTGTCAAAAAAACGAAAATGTGGAACCAACGACACCGACTTCCGAAATTAAAGTTATTTTTCACTTTCTAGTGTTTTTCTTTTGGAAGTCGGTTGTTTTTTTTGTAAAAAAGTTTTTTTTGTCAGATTATTCTACAAGCAACATACTAAAACTATAGTGTTTTAGTTTTTTTGTCCAAACACTAGATTTTTCGTAAATCGATAATTGCTTCATATTTTGCAATAAATTACCAGCGTTGTGGCATCGCGCTTCTCTTTCTTTTCTATGCAGTCCGACAAAGACCGCGCTTTAGGTCATAAATGCGGGTGGTCGTTTCCCTTTGTTCCCATTAGTACCACCGAACCTCCTTAGAAACGCTCTCGCCTGTTTTCTTTCTGGTTAATGACCATAAAGCAATGATTTTTTTTACAGAATAATAAATATTAACTACTTGTATGTCCCTATGTTTTCCTTTTTGATGATGCATTATTTCTATAAGCAATAGAACCATAAAAAAATGCCGATTTAAACCGCTGTCAACAGAGGCCTAGTGTACAAATTTGACAACTATTAATGAAAAAAGTTAAACATAGGGACACAGTATATATCCTTCTTATACAGTTTACGAAATATCTTGTAAATTGGTCCAATATTGAAGGAGGAAAGCGCGAGAGCCAAACCTCGAATTACGACTTTTTACTTAGGGTTTTTAAAAGTCTCTCTGACCGTATTACCTCTTAAGGGTGACATCATACTTACACGCACGGATCAGCATTTTTCTGATAAATGATAAATTATTTTATTTCTGTAAGTAAATTTGTACAAATATTTACCCGTCAAACTTATTTTTGAAATAAAACTAGATGAGGTTTCCTATCTGACTACTCTGAGAAGATAGGTCGAAACAAACGCAGAGGTCATAGTCTCTTTTAAGGTCCAGACATACTCTTGGTTAGATCAGGGTGGCCCAAGGCTGATAACACAGTTGCTACCTGATAACGTTTAGAATAAAAATTCAAAAAGTAGTTGCAAGTTATTCTTCTCTTTTTTAACCGACTTCAAAAAAGGAAGTTCTGTATTCGACCCGTATGTATGTATGTATGTTTGTATGTCCGCGATTTTCTCAAAAACTTATGAACCAATTTCGATTTTTCTTTGAATACCGTGATCTACATACTTTCAGGAAGGTTTTAGTATATAAAACATTAGGTAATTATTCTAATTCACGAAGTTATATGCATAAATGTACAGCATCTCCGGCAATTCTATGCGAAATTTGATCATTCTTATAGTCGGTGTCTTCAATTCTTCAATGCACCTTAGCTTGGCACCGCTGGGTTGCAATTGTATATCTATCTATTGTTTTTAATGGATAAGGTATGCCTCAAGGGTGGTCTAATAAAAAAAAAATAACTTTGCTTGGGTAGTTTTTGAGTTAGCTTCAATAATACGATGTTTTTCTTCCACTTAGTTTATAATATTGATGATGTTTTATAACTGATATTTCCATAGCAAGTAGTGTTAATTGAATTTGGCAGGTACAACTAAAAAGTGGAAAATAAAATTTTTTTACAAAAAAAAAAACAACCGACTTAAAAAAAAACACTACAAAATGAAAAATATAACCTCAATTGTAGTCGATGATTTTTCAATTATATCTCAATCAATGAACTCAGCTTGTTGCAGTCCACTGCTCGACACAGGCCTCTCCCAGGCTGCGCCACAACACCCTGTCCTCCGCCTTCCGCATCCAGTCTGTCCCAGCCTCATCTTTAGGTCGTCCGTCCATCTAGCTGGGGGGCGTCCCACACTACGCTTGCCGATACGCGGTCTCCACTCCAGGACTCGTCAACTCCACCGGCCATCGGTCCTTCGACAAACATGACCAGCCCACTGCCACTTCAGTTCGCTTACTCTGCAAGCTATGTCGGTAACTCCGGTTCTTTTCCGGATAATTTCATTCCTGATTTTATCCTTCAAAGAGACTCCGAGCTTAGCTCGCTCCATAGCGCGCTGAGCGACCTTGAATTTGTGGACAAGCCCGACCGTCAGTGTCCAATTTTATTAATCTAATCTAAATAGCCTGTATTATTCCACTGCGGGACAAAGACCTCTCTCTGCTTTTTTTTTCAATTAAGTACAATGTAATAATGTTATTCAAAACAATAATTGTTGACTAAAACTGGAGAGATATGAAATGAAAACCTTGTAAATACGGACGAATTTGTTATTAACCAACGTCCATCTCCATACGGCACACGGGTTCGATCCCAGACAGGCGCTTTACTTTGTGTAAATAATTTCATCACCACTGCTCTGAAAACGGTGAAGGAAAACATCGTGAGGAAACCGGCATGTCCTAGAACCAAAAAAAAAAACAGTGCCACTCCAGGAGTGTCGACAGAAGTGAAAACAAAACACAAACAGAATACTTTGCCATCACTCACTGACATAATATACATTAAAACCGAGTAGGACCATCCCGAGGACAGCCGAACACATCCGAAGCGGTGTCGGTTACGGTAATAGTGGCGCGAATTCAATGGTTTTTTCCGATCTCAAAAAATGCCCAACGCGCCTAAAGATGTTTTCGCTTCAAAAATCGTAGTCATATGACATCTACCAACCCGCACTGGGCCCGCGTGGTAGATTACAGCCCACTCCCTCTCGAAGAGAGCCTGGCCGGCGTCCTGCTGGGACATTATAGGCTGATTATGGTGTTACTGATTCTCTTTACTGAACAGAGTTTGTTTACGCTTCCAACACATACTTTTGGAACAGACTATACGCGCCCAGTCACACACTATTGGTTATCTCTTATCTCTCAGTCACAGCTGCTAAGTTTAGCTACCTACAAAATATTCACGTTTTAATCTTTGACTTCCACGCTAATCTTGGACAAAAGTAAACAACAAGCCTGTTATCAAGATGTCAGAAAGGTTAACAGTTAATGCAATTGTCAGATTAACTAATTGGTGTTTACGCATCGCCTCATAGTGCGATTTGTAGGACAATAGCGGTGAAGAAGCAAATGATAGTCATCGAGGTTCTAGCATTTTTGGAACGAAGTTCTTTTACTGAGCTTGTGGTAGGAGTAAACTGATCGAAATCGTCACGAAACGAAAAAGCGTTATATAGGATGACTGGTAATTAGTGACCGATACCTACATAAACACGTGATTGTACTCATGATAACAAACAACTTTTACTATGGGACCAAACCTGAAATCGCGAAAAAAAAAATCAGCTGTTCCCTACATTTATGTTCGTATAACTCGTCAAAATGTAGGGAACAGCTGATTTTTTTTTCGCGATTTCAGGTTTGGTCCCATAACCATCCACCATGGTAACTGCCAGACTATGACAAAAACTAACAGAACAAAGAAAATAATTAAAATAAAAAAAAAGTAAAAATAAAACGACCCACATATTGTCTTCACATTCACAATAATTCAAAGAATATAATACTTTACAAAGTAAGCAAATGTAATTGTTTATATAAAATTTATTAATGTCAATATGTCTTTTTTGTCTCAATAATAATCTTTAACAGTATAAAAGGCTTTCTGGCAACGCTGAGAGTAGGCATCCTGCAATGCACGCCACTCTTCTCTGTCCCTAGCCTTCCTAAGCCGTCCAGCAATCTTGACCAGGTCGTCGGTCCATCTTCTTGTACTACCACTTCTATTATACCAGGTCTCGGTCTCCAGTCCAGCACTGTTCGATCTGCCATATGTTCTACGCCTTATGTGGCTCGCCCAGTTCCACTATCTTCCGCGCAATCGCCTCGGCTATGTCGCTATGTTTTGATCATCATCGTAATTTTGAAAAGAAATGTGATAACTAGCGCAGTTATCACATTTCTTTTCAAAATGACGATGCGTCATCGATGAATGACTATTTCGCTGAAATTTCGTGATCGCACTACTTACCAGTAATCTCCAGTTATGTCATGGTTTATCGCTTCAACGGAATCGTTTCATATCGTAATTACTAGTTATTATGTTTTTTAATTGCAATCGGTGTTAATTTTAGAAAGTGCTTCTAATTTGTAACATGCTAGTGTAACAACTTAATAAGAAATGGAAGAGTATTGAAGAGTATTGCGGTGGTAGCGGGATCGTCCGAAAGGGTTACCGGCTACCGCTGCCCCGGAACATAAAGGGCTAAGGAAGGAACACGGGTGGGTTTTAGTCAGTAAGAGTCTGACACTCCCTTCCGCTCCACCCAGAGTGGGAGGAGTCATTAGATGAATACTCATCCAAAAAAAAAAAAGTATTGTGGTCATGCTCGTTGGTGTAATCGTTGCAAGCGCTACTGCTGAGCCGATAGTGCCTTAGTTCGATTCCCAGGTCGGCAAAGTGATGTCGGGTTTTTCCGTGTGCAATTTCTCAGTCAAAGTCAAAGCATTTATTTGAACTGACGTTCAAAAGTGAACGTCAAAATCTATACAGGTTGAAATTTTAATCACCGTTTTCCTCTTAAGTGGTCATTGTACTCATAATTATGAACAACTTTTATTATGGAAACAAACCCGAAATCGTGAAAAAAGAATCAGCTTTTCCCTACATTTATGTTCGTATAACTCGTCAAAATGTAAGGTCTCTTGTTAACGACCGTTTTTGTCAACGGGTAACGGGCAGACGCGAAACGGTTACCTTGGTTACCTTTGTTTCGTTGCAACGGGTATGTGCCCGTCGCGTTAACAAACACCCACACTAACCTATTGAACACTGCGCGTCGGCCCGTCGCCCGTTATAAAAATCGGGCCGTTGTCCGTTGTCATTAACAAGAGGTCTGAGGAACAGCTGATTTTTTTTCGCGATTTCATGTTTGGTCCCATGGTAAAAGTTGTTCATAATGATGAGTACAATGACCCCTTAAGAGGAAAACGGTGATTAAAATTTCACCCTGTTAAGTTCATCCATTTTTATTTTTCTGGTCTTTAACCATTGTATTGGGCATAACAACTAATAACATAACATAACGCATGTTGTCCTGTATCTATAGTAACACATACATTTCGCCAGTTATGATCAAGTCAGTGGCGTGCATTGGTTTTCAGAATAGATAGGCACTAGGCCGGGTCTAGTCTAGGCAAACGCGGTCACTAATCAGAAAAAAAAAATCGAGGTCAAAAGTGTGGTTATTTGAGTATGCATGCCTACTTAATGGTGATAAATTGCGAAGGTCGAACGTCATGGTATTACGCGTGAGACGTACGTATTTTTAATTTTGTCGTATGAACGAGTAAAGACCAATGATAATGTGCAAATAGTACGGGAGCCGGGTAGGCCGTCCGGCGACTGCCTACTGCCGCGCGTGTTTGTATGAAGATTTTGTTTTTTGTTAGTTATGATAATTTAGTGAGTTTCTTAATTGTGGGGCACACCACACACTACAATGTACTTAATTGACAGGCTTATGTTGATATATCGAGGTAGGCACTGTTTATGTGCCTATCTGCAATGCACGCCACTGGTTCAAGTCCCATGTAATACCTAGGGGGCGAGCCTATTGCCATCAACCGTTCACAATTCCAAAGTCTGGACTGCTACTGGGAAATTCCTGATGGAAAAACCCAATTAACACTGCTCGACCTGGGAATCGAACCCAGGATCTCATGCTGGGCTGTATAGCGTTTGCGACCACTACACCAACGAGGCAGCATACGCGAAAAAATACACACGGGTTAAATACTATAACCTTCATTTTCGCTTCGCAACAGTTAGATAAAAATTGGGCCACTCTGGCAACACTTTTCCCTAATCAGAGACAAGAAAAACAGCTATTATCATAAAATAGAATAATTGTTTTAAATTAAGAATAAAAGGGCCTTGACATTCGAATTTTAAACGTGTAATCCCGATAACGAGTCCGTTCACCTCGCTTATCGTATCACGCTATTTATTTTAATTTTTAAATGTTGATAATGTCATTTGTACGTTCCATAGATAGTAGATTGGTGGTATATTTTTTTAGTTTATCACTCAATTGTTGAATGTTTATGGTTGCTGACTCATATTGATAATATCTCTGACTATCTTCACATACCAAGACCCCCTCCGTGCCTCGGAAAGCACACTAAGCCGTTTGTCCCGGCTGTCATTCGTGGATCTTTGACAGTCGTTACGGGTAGTCAGAAGCCCGAAAGTCTGACAACCAGTCTTATCAAGGGGTATTATGTTACCCGGTAATTGGTATGTGGAGGACTGGCAGTGGCTCCATGTAAAATACTGGCATTCAGCTGCATCCGGTTAGACTGGAAGCCGACCCCGACATAGTTGGGAAAAGGTTAGGCAGATGATGACCCATGTTGATAATTCTGCTCTCGTATTGGGGCGAACTACGTAAAATATATCTTGTTTGACTGATAATGTACCTATGTTTATTAGTTAGCGAATTAATCATATAGTTAAGTTACTTTGTTGCTAGTAAATAGCCAATTAATAATATAGTTACTTTGTTGCTTGATGATAGTTGAGTAAATAGCCAATTAATTATATAAATACATTGTTGTCGTTCAGTTGGTACCTATTGCTGTTTAAGTAGTTCATAATGGACAGTCAACAAAAGATATAAGTATGCAGGACCGTCGGATATAGTTGAAGTTTACTAAGAAACCGATGGATGTTCTCGAATAAAATTTAATTTTATTAATAGAAAACAAACACCTACCCTTTATCCCGACAGCCGTCCTTCCGTCCTCGCCGCGCGCCGCCGAGGCCCGTCGCAACGCCCCATAGCGTCCGCCCCGACCCTTGATCGAGCCAGCCCACGCCGCTGAGCCTGTAGTTTTAAATTCGTAAATAATTCAGATCCAGCCTGTCCCTTGCTGCCTTCTCCCAGCGATGCCCTAAGCCGAGGTCCGTACCCCACAGGGGGTGCCCTTAGCGTGTAGTCGCTTAGTTTTTAAGCTTTTTAAGCCCTCTCTAGAGGCCTTAATTTATTGAGGCATCCACAGACAAGCCCGGTTAACACACTCCCTGCCAATGGGAACCGCCGGCGACCCCCAAAAAATTTTGTTCAGCAGGCCAAAGCACATTTTTTAATACTTTTATCATATTTTCCATAAACACGCAAGTAGTTGTAAAAACTATTTTAATTCGGGAAGTTAGGGAGCATCCCACGGCATCCTGAAAGATTTTTTTTTTGACCGAGGTTCCTCGGCGGCGTATCCCACGCTCTCTTGTACGTAATAATTTTGATTTTGACTCACGGCGTTCACAAGCAGAAAGTTTGGGACCCGCCGGCGACCTCCATGGCCTCCTGAACTTATAAAGTTTTATATATTGTCGGCTGGGAGAGTGTTAGCAGATGACAACCTCATAGGGTAGGCTATTCAAAAAAAAAAAAAACCCGGCCAAGTGCGAGTCGCACATGAAGGGTTCCGTTATTCCGTACCACCGTACAATATTTAACACTACGTAATATAAAAAATCACGTTTGTTGTATGGGAGCCCCCCTTAAATATTTATTTTATTTTATTATTTATTATTATACTACTATATTATGCGAACGTAGGCCAGTGTTAGATCGGCAGGTACCTACTGCAAACTCTTTGCAGTAGGTACCTGCCGATCTAACACTGGTCTACGTTCGCCAGTTCGGCGAATGGCAGCAACCTACAATGAAGTATTCGAACACATAGATATATTTACATGCTCTTTGATAAGGTTTCGTAGCCTTTTGTATGAGACACTTCAACTGACTAATTGTTTGTTGTTTTAAAAATACTGTTTTTTCTTTTTTTCAATTTATTGTTATTATAATATTAGCGTAACTGTCATGCATGCACAGTTCACCTCCTAGTGACTAAGGTTTTATTTATTAATGGTAATGAACAGCTGTGAACAGCTCAATGGGTTACATTATTACTTAAGTAATTTATGTTTTTCTGTTAGTAATATTGTATAATGTAGCTGTTTGTTGTTCCTATTTAATAAAATAAAAAATAAAATAAAATTATTAAAGTAAAAATACAACTGAGTATTTTGTTAATATTTCAAATGCCATTATTGATATCGAGCAAAAAAGGGCAAAAAAAACTTTTTTACAAAAAAATCAACCGACTTCCAAAAAAAAACACTACAAAGTGAAAAATAACTTTAATTTTGGAAGTCGGTGTCGTCGGTTCCACATTTTCGTTTTTTTGACACCGACTTCCGAAATTAAAGTTATTTTTCACTTTGTAGTGTTTTTTTTTGGAAGTCGGTTGATTTTTTTGTAAAAAAGTTTTTATTTTTCGCTTTTTAGTTGTACCTACCCCATAATACAAATTCATATAACACTACTTGCTATGTGAATATTAGTGACAGGAAGATAAACATCATCAATATAAACTAAGTGGAAAACAAACGTATTGTTGAAGCTAATTCCAAAACTACCCAAGCAAAGTTCATAAAATTTATATGGGACCACCTCTGAAGCATACCTTATTCATTAATTAGACTAGATGCTGATAATCCTGGCTGCAGCATCAGGCCAAACTTATGTCAACATTGCATTGAACTTAAAATTTAGTCCTGTTTAAAATGAGCCCAAACACGACTACGGTGCTGTAATTTCAAGATTTGTACTTTTTCTGATGCTCCTGGCTTCAGCATCAGGTCTCTATGTACTTCGGTGTTCCTCATTAACATTACGTTTATCCACACATCGAGCCCTTTCCAATGAGCCTAAACACGATATATCTGCTGTTAGTTGTCGAGGAGTTAGGTACTCTGCAGACTATCCTGACTGCAGCATCAGGTCATGACTTGATGATCATGAGACCAAATGTGGCAAATGCCCTATCAAACATCAAAACAATTTACTAAAATAGTCCTTGCCTGTTCGAGTAACTTCTTACTGATAAGGAGTTGTACCTACCTTCCATCATCAGCCCAGCTACCTGAGATGGTGACAACCATACGCAAATACACAAGATACTTAATAAAATATGCGAAAAACAATAAGTAAGCCTATAAAATTTGAGGGTTGCCCTCGATTTCTCTAAGATCCCATCATCAGATCCTAACTTGGTGACAATGGGACCACCTCAGAACTATCTACTTTCGAACAAAAAAAGAATTTTGAAAATCCGTCGACAATTGGCGGAGTATTCGATGAACAAACATACAAAAAAAAAAAAAAAAAAAAAAAAAAAAAAAAAACATACAAACAGCCGAACATAGTACCTCCTCCTTTTTGTGAAGTCGGTAAAAATCGCGTCTGTTGTATGGGAGCCCCTCTTAAATATTTATTTTATTTTGTTTTTAGTATTTGTTGTTATAGCGGCAACAGAAATACATAATTTGTGAAAATTTCAACTGTCTAGCTATCGCGGTTCTTGAGATACGGCCTGGTGACAGACAGACGGACGGACAGACAGCGAAGTCTTAGTAATAGGGTCCCGTTTTTACCCTTTGGGTACGGAACCCTAAAAAAGTCCCCATCATCTAAGTACTCTAAATATAGCATTCTACTAAGACAGTGCATAATGTTATGTATAAATTCAACTGTCGTGCAAATATCAGGGACAAACGGAAGTGCGGAAGTATGACAGCGATTCTAACCTTAGAAAACTGGTCTGACTGCTGATTTAGTTGTAAGTCGTGACAAACAATATATCATCTTACTTAACAGGAAATGTTTCAAAATCAAAAGTCATTTATTCAAACTAGGCTGAGAATCAGCACTTTTCGAACGTCAAAATTACAAAAGACAGTCCCCCAAAACGCCCGCCCTTCGCCACTTCCTAGTGCTTTCGCTGGGAAGTAGAAATGGCGGAACAAACTCCCCAGCAGCACAGCTGTCTGTTCAGTTAAAAAATAATTGATTTTATACAACACTAGAATAGAATAGAATAGAATACTCTTTATTATGTACACCATATAAATTACAGACATAAATATAGAAATTTACACTAGGTATGTAAAGTAATTAACATTACAAGACACAGGACATTAAATTAATTAATTTGCTATAGGTTAGCTAGCCACGCCAATATACCAACAAATACAATAAACACTATACGTACTCAAGCAAAATAATAATAATAATAAATCAATTTTTTATATTTTTAAATGTTTTTCTATATTTTATATGCTAATATTTAAAAATATAATTTATATGTAAATAATGAAATAAAGGGATAATAAATCAAAATTAAAAATGAAAATAAAAAAACTTACTACCTAAATAAAAGCCTCCAGGTATAAAGGGCGTGACAGCTTACATATTTATGCAATGCTGGGTTCTGATTAAATGGTCGTCTGATTAATATGAAATAGATAGGTATATGACATATCTATGACAATCGTTACGGATAGTCAGAACGTCTAAAAACTGATAATTAAGGCCCAAAAGCTTTTACATTTGAACTTGGTTGTGAAAGTCGGATGGTAGTCGGTCTATCTAAAATCAATGGATCAATCAAAAAAATTATCTCGGTCTTCGGCTGAGGGTGTTTCTGGGGACAGGATTTTTTGGCGCAGCCTGGCAGAGGCCTATGCTGCCCCGATGTTATAATAGGGATGACGACGGGGTAAAGTAAACGAAATTCTATTTAGTCCGTCAGTTAGATTATCAAAAAATAATGGACACATATTTTTTCTTGTGTCAATCAACCAAAAAATTACAAAGATAAAGCGTGTCAAAATTTGGGAGTGGGGGCTCGTGACGTCACGTGTAGGTAAAAATTGTACCAACATGTGACGTCATGCGACATTTCAAATCAATATATCTCTGTAATGTTTTGATTATGTGAAAAAAGAAAAAAATACGTGCCCAATACTTTTTAATAATCTACCTGATAGACGAAGAAAAAAAAGTTAGTCGTCATCCCTATTACAGTAAGTTGTGTTACTGGTGTTATGATTTTTTTTTTACAGTATTATGATCCTTAAATCGAGTCCTATAAATATTCAGGATTAATCTACACAAATGTATCTATTGTTATCCGTTTAAATATCTAAGTTATCTGCTATAATCATCAAGATACACCAATTTAAAGATCTTGAAACAAAAATGTGATTTCCCACGATTCATTTATTTTTACTTACTGTTTATAACATGGGGGGCAGTATGCTTCTCCCAGGCTGCGCCACAACTAGTCAGACTACCCGCGTAACGACTGTCAAAGATCTACGAATGACAGCCGGGAAGCTGTCATCTCGGTATGTAATTAATCGTATTACACACATCAAAAGTGTCTAGGGATCAACATATATTTTTGCAATAACTTTTCTCCTGATTGATATTAATTAAAATTTTCTTTAAGGATTCATCAAAATAAAGTGTTTTCGTTTGTCACAGTAACGATAAACCAAGTCACCTTTGCATTAATAAAGAAATTTGCCATTTTCCTAATAAAGGGATTTTTGACATTTGAACCACTAACACAAAAGTTCGAAAAAAAGACTGAAATAACAGTTTTCTTTAAAATTTTATTGGGTAACTTAAACAATTAATAATCCGTGTTTCTACCGCGAACACTAACAACACAAGAACATCGGTTTGGCATACTCAAAATGAGTTCATCCAAATCACGCTGTGGAATGGCAGCCCATGTTCGTTGCAACAACAAAAAAAGGTCTTCTTGCGACTGGATACCCTCCATATTCGGCAGAGCTCTTCTCTGTAGCATATCCCATGCATGCTCAATCGGGTTCAAGTCTGGCGACTGAGCAGGCCAGGGCAGGACATTGATGTTAGCTGCGGCGAGAGTCTGTCTTACAACTCTTGCGGTGTGCGGTCGTGCATTATCATGTATTAACTGAAATAAGGGACCGATTTGCACTTGTAGAGGAACGATGACGTCTGATACAATCGTCTCAGCATAAATTTGAGCGTTGAGGTTGCCTCTGATCCAAATCAACTCAGTTCTTCCGCCGATCCAAATACCCGCCCATACCATGATGGTTCCACCACTATAAGGATGGACTTCCTGGCAGGATTTTAATCGCTGTTGGCGTCCAGGGGTTCTCCAGTGTCGTATACGTCTTGTATCCGGTCTCATACCAAAACGAGACTCATCAGAAAAGCACACGAAACGCCATTGTTCTTCTGCCCAATTTCTGTGTTCAAGAGCCCATTGATATCGAATCCTACGATTGTGCATTGCTATAGGTGGTACCCATAGCGGTCTTCGGGAATGAAGGTTCACTTCATGCAAGCGGTTTCTGACTGTTTGGTCGCTAATTAAGTTCCCTGAAGAGTGATGAAGCCTCACGGCTAACATCATGGCGGTTATTGTTGGAGCTCTTCGAGTTAAGATTTGAATGTATCGGTCTTGTCTCCGTGTGGTGCAGCGATACCGTCCTCCATGGCGCTCAGCCACGGTACCAGTGCTTCGGTAACGTGTCCAAAGTCGACTGATAACACTCTGACTTGTATTCAGAGCTAAAGCCACAGTACGTTGCCGGGAACCAGCTTCTATCATTCCCACGGCTCTGAGCATTTCTTCCCTGCTTAAATGACGTCGCCGCTCCATAATAACGTTGGTTTTAATCAGTAGTAGGGAAACAGTAGCACTAATAATGTCTTCAATGCGTTGTATGTTTTTATAGGGAAAATATTGACAGCTGATTTTCATCTTTTACTCGAATTTGATTCACAGTTCCTGATTCAAATTATGAAATGCACCAAAAAGGATCCATATAAATTTATAAAATCATAAATTTATTACAAAGCCACATCTCAATCTCAAGAAATCCGCATAAAAATGCTTGATCCCTAGACACTTTTGATGTGTGTATTTTCGAACCTACCACAGCAAGTGTAGCTTAACCGTTCGATCTACACGTGCCGCTGTTATCATTTAGCCATGAGCTTCATTAGGGTCAATTCCCACTCAAAGAGCAGTGGCTGTCAGCGGCCATTATCCATAGTCATTTGAAGGCAAAGGAGGGGCAGCGCGAAGCCGCGAGGCTGCACGAGCCTTCTAGCGACTAGTCAAAAGAGGAAAGTCACTTGCTCTTACGGCCGCTGCGGGCCGCTGCTCTTTCAGTGGGGATTAACCCTTAGACTGCCATTCCACCAGAGATGAGCGAGGATGCGTATAGCGAGGCATGTGTGTAAAACTAACCAATAACAACGCTAACTTAGTTCAAGGTATAAAAATGAAGCGATGTTATTGGTTGGTTTCACAGACATCCCTCGCTACGCATCCTCCCTCATCTCTGGTGGAAACGCAGCCTTAAAGTGGAACTAGTCGCGAGCTCGAACTCACTGGTGGTCATGGCCAAAAAGCACGCTGCCTCACCTGGCTTCGTGTCTGACAGAGATAGTATCAGTGATGAGCAGTTAGACGCTAGTCTACACGCACAACGTCTAGTTCTCACGCACACAAACACCCACTGTTCCGAACTGAAAGGCGCGTAAAAAAATTCGAAAAGTCCTTTAGAAAATTGAGTTTTATGAAAAAACCACTGCATAAATCAATTACAAATAAAGTTTATTCAACTCTTCGATAACTGGGCTTTGTCGGTACCGACTTTGTTTTGAAGATTATACAGTTCTTTTATTACTTATTTACACCCAAAGTTACGTTAAAAATAGCAAGATAAAACTAATCTTTGTTGGCTCATAACTTTTTAATGGCTTTTTAATTTACTATTCTGTTTCCGTACAGATAAAATTAATAATAAGACAAAGCGATATCATGTTTAACTTTAGATGCACAATCTCAAACAGTGGAGTAATACCCTCCCGAAATTTGTATGGAAAAAATATCGACTATTGCCACCTTCAACAATCGAATCTCGCCAAGAAGTCGTAACTAAATACACGTCACGGAATAACTTGATCCAAATATTTGATAAGGGGCTTAGTTTCCTAATATATCATTCGGTTACCACGTCTCGACCTGCCCTTATCAGCACGCCAACAAAACGTGAAAAGCTAGACACTCGTCGTCGTATCTTATCAACGGACGGACGGGAAACATACGATTCGATAGACATTTTTTGTCTCATTATCTCTATGCTGAATATGAAAGAAAATGCCACTTCGTCCGCGTGTAATTTTTTTCGTGGTACCCTTTTTTTTCTAAAACAAAAGCAGCCATGTTACTCCTTATTACATCAGCTATCTGCCAGTGAAAGTCCCGCCAAAATCGGTCCACGCGTTTCAGAGATTAGCCGGAACAAACAGACAGACAAAAATTGTAAAAAATGTTATTTTGGTATATGTACCGTGTCATGCATCCGTATGCATTTAGTAAAAAGTGGTTATTTTAATATTACAAACCGACACTACAATTTCATTTATTTGTATACGATAAATAGATGAATATTATTTCCTCGTCTAAAATCACAATTAAAAACGCAAATTCTTTAGTTGACACTTGAACTCGCTCAGCGATAAACTTCCATTTAAACGTGACATCTATCTATCCTACTTCCTACTAGTGTAGTGCTATGCTACGTTAGTAGGATAGCACTAGTAACTAATATTACTTATAAACGCAAAAGTATGTGAGGATGGATGGACGGATGTTTGTTATTCTTTCACGCAAAAAATACTGAACGGATTTCCCGTTGTACCGTATGCACCATGCACCATCAATGGTGCAGAGGAGACTTTTGGATGAAATTTGACACAGATAGTTTATAAACAGCACCCTAATTGCGTAACACACTCTCGATCGGAATTTGAATAATTTTGAAGCAAATTGCTAATCCATTGCTTCATAAGTTCGAAAAAATTGTCTGCTCAAAACGTAAATAACGCTATGAATGTTGTTGAACTGTCAAAAGGAAACCGATTCCGATTGATAATGTGTTATTACGCAATTGCCCCGCAGGCTGGCTCAAACCGGAATGAGAAAGCTTATAGTGGATAAGACAAAGTTTAAAACAGAAGACGAACTAGCAGGGGATCGAGGGGGGTGGAGGGGGGGGGGTCAGGGGATCAGACCGGAATAAATCGGAGGATACTTAGAAAGAAAGAAAGAAAAAGTATTTATTGCGACTCGTATAGGATGATCACTAACTAAACTAAAAGTAAACACAGTAAAAAAATAAATAAAAAATCCAAGTTATATAAAAAAACAAAGTAATAAAAAGAAAAATGAAACAGAAAATCCTATACGAGGCCAAAAGGCTCCTATCTCAGCATGATGTTGCAACATTTAAAAAATAAATGTCATTTATCCCGATATTCCCACGGGATCGAAACTTATGCGGGTGAAACCGCGGGGCGCAGCTAATACTAATAATAAAGCTGTAGAGTTTTCTTTGGAAATAACATACGGATTTGAAAAATAATTTTTGTATTTGATACCCTATTTTCTTGAGGAAGGCCATAGGCCATTTAATATCACGACGTGACCCTTTTATCAGAATGACAGCAGGGACCAAATGCTCCGAGACACGGAGCGGTCTCGTTATGTTGGTAATGGACGGGCACTCATCCATGAACGTACCGCGGCAAGCGTATCTTTACCTTCAATCGATCTGTGTGACTGTTATCATTTAGCCACGAACACACTTTTGTAGTGTGTATCTAATATTGTATACAATCAAGTATTTTCTAACTGAACAGACAGCTGTGCTGCTGGGGAGTTTGATGCGCCACTTCTCCCCAGCGAAAGCACTAGGAAGTGCTGAAGGACGGGCGTTTTGCGGGACTGTCTTTTGTAATTTTGACGTTGGAAAACTACAACGAATGCATCCAAAACTAAGATAAACCGTCGCACCCGGCTAGGATGCGGAGCGTTTGGTAAACTGCCCGATGTGCTCAAGAGAAATATACCCATGAACCTGAAGCGCAGAGCCTTCGAGCAGTGTGTCCTCCCCGTAATGGTATGTAGCTCAGAGACTTGGACGCTCACACGAGGGCCCGTGGCTAAATAATAACAGCCGCACAGGTCGATCGATCAGGTTAAGCTATGCTTGCCGCGGTTGGACTGTGGATGGGTGACCATCTTTACATACTGAGACCTTTCTAAAATTAGAACACGTCAACACGGTAGGAATTAAACTATTTGACTAGGCGCAGAAACTGATGCGTTCGCAAGCGACGGTACGGAGCCGATCGTATGCGTCCATATGCTGCCGGACGCGATCGGCTGTCACCGCATCCGTTCGAGTATCCTTTCCGATCCGATGCGATACGAGATACATGTAACATACCATAGATAATACGAACGCCTGAATGAAACGCAAAAAATGTGTGACTGAAGTTTCACACACAGATTAGGACGTCCATTATCATCGATAAGTTTGTTGTTAAAATAGGTGGGCGAAAACGTATCGAATATACGTCATTTGGGCGTATCATGCATGTGTTGTAGATAGTGCGACGTAGAAAAACGTACTTAATTGACTCAACGTCACGTCATCATCTGCTTTTTTTTTTTTTGTTGGGCGTTGGTAATCCTCATGGACTTCCTCCATCGTGGGGGGGACAGAGGGGCATGCCGGACTCTTACCGGCTAAAACCACCGCGGTGTTCCACCTCTGCCTATGGCCGGGGGTGCGGGATTCGCATAAGCATACACTACTCCCCCGACAGGCGTCGACCCGCTGTTCCTCAGCGGGTCCCACCTCCCCGTAATGTCATCATCTGCCTAGCCTTTTCCCAACTATGTGGGAGTTGGCTACCAGTCTAACCTGATGCAGCTGCAGCTGAATACCATTGCAGTCATCACCATTCGCTTGCTCTTATCCCAATTTATTTGTGGTCGGCACAACATGTCTTTTATTTATTTATTTATTTTATTATTTATGTACACAGTAAAATACATAAAGATATGACATAATTAATATTTGAGTACAAAGGTACTGCTTATTTCTTAAGAAATTTCTTCCAGCAGACCTGCGAAAGGAGAAGTAAAAAAGAAATGTAGACAATAGTGTGTTTTACTTCCATACTTCTCTATTAGTCGTCGAGGGGCCCGTGGCTAAACAATAACAGCCGCACAGGTCAATCGATCAGGTTAAGCTACGCTTGCCGCGGTTGGTCTGTGGATGGGTGGCCATCTTTACATACCGAGATCCCTCCGTGCCTCGGAAAGCACGTTAATCGTTTGGTCCGGTTGTCATTCGTGGATCTTTGACAGTCGTTACGGGTAGTCAGAAGCCCAAAAGTCTGACAACCAGTCTTACCAAGGGGTATCGTATTACGCCAGTAACTAGGTTGTGGAGGTCAGATAGGCAGTCGCTGTACTGAAAAAATAGTTTTAGTAGATACAAATTTTTCCAGGAAACCCAGAACAAGGTGGCCTTTTAAAAGTCCCATCGTAATATTGGGGTCGTATGCATGTCGCACGTATGCGTTTTTGGGTCTTTTAAAATGCCCGTCGCAGTATCTGGGTTAAGAAAATTCATCAATAGTCCTCGTATAGATAGAGTAATTTACCTCTAGTACGACTGAAGAACTTGTGGATCTACATAACGTACAATCGCGTCTCTTGCTACGTAAGATCCGGCGTTTCTAAATTTGCCAAAAATTTAAACAACAATGGCCGCTCGAAATTGAATAAAATCAATAAACAAGAACATTTATTTTAAGTAATTTGTTAATAATTTATTTATTTTAAGTAATGTTCTTGTGTATATCGATTTTATTCAATTTTGAGCGGCCATTGTTGTTTACATCTTTGACCTTAGGATAAGCACGCCACGGAGAGGGTTGTCACGTTAGCTACACGTTTCATTTGTTTACCAGCCGCGCATTCGTGTGTAGCGTGGCAGTGTCTCCGTGGACGATTCCACCTACATTTTCATACAAATTGAAGTCTAGTGCACGTGCATGGTTCAGCCGTGGGCTGCTAGGGAGCGGTGCCTTTATATCCAATTAGCGGTTTCACCAACATAAGTTTCGAAAGACACGTGGCGTCATCTATTATCATAATAACGTAATTGTTGTTCCTCGGGAACAGCACTTTTTTTCGGGATGAAAGGTACCCTATGTCCGTTTCCAGACAACGTATATGCAAAATTTCAGGATGATCGGTTCAGTGTTTTAGGCGTGAAAAGGTAACAAACAAACTTACTTTCGCGTTTATAATATCCATTCGACACGCTATTTCTCTATAAAAAGAGTAGAACGCATTTGCGATGCCTCTGGTACTGCAATTCTTCATAGAAGACAGTGAGTGGTTTTTCCACCCACCCCGGGTGGAAAGTTTTGACCGCCTATTTCTAGGGAAAAAGCGATTATTATTTATTTTTATTCGGAGTTTTTCGTTAGCGACATGATAAGGATGATTACTCGAAAACAACTCGTCATCAGAATTTCTGACAATACGGCCAAGGATTAGCTGTTATCGCTTCAAAATCGTGTGGCCATTTACACTGTAAGTAATCTTCTGTCAATATGGAACTGTTTGAAGAAAAGTTAGGTACTTAAGCGCGGTAAGAAACAAAAGGGTTTGAAGGTCTGCGCCATACCTATCTGTCCGCCATTTTGATTTTATTTTTCAAACTTGCTTACATCGTGTTGTTGTGTTGTGTGATGAAAATCACTAAGTAATTTTGCAATTTTAATTAAATTAAAAATAAATACACGACTCAGTGGAATAACTTTTAGGTAATTATTTCTTTAGTTGAATGAATTCCTATTAATATTTGAATATTTTTTGAGCTCAGTTATCAGATTGTTTTATCATGATACAATTTTTATTTTTTTTTACGTAAATATTTTTGAACATTTGACAATACACTAAATTTTTTCTGCCTTGTAATTTGTGACTATAACTGTGCGACAAAACAGCGTTTTACGGTGTTTACCTTTGGGCAGAGCCTTAAAAAAGCGTGTCATCAAATCAGGTAAACAATAACATTTGTCACTGAAAATCTCCTATTCGTAGATATACTAATGCAAAAAAACTGCCTTTTAACACATATTTGGCAGCCAGTACAGTAGTATTTTATGAAGACGTAACATTATTTGAATTACTCGGCACGAGGCATTCCATGTAGCTGCCAAAAACATTACAACTCATTTAAAAAATATGAACTGAAGAAAGTATAGTACTACCTAACCTACTCTAAAAGGGTGTGTCGCATTTTTCACAGTCTGAAAGAAACGTTTGTTATGTAAGTCGAGAAAAAAGGCGGGGCGGAGTTGGTGACTTGTCGAGCCGGGGCGGGCCTCGTCATCAGTACAGCGTCATACGTAATGTTATTTTTTTTTTCTCGTATATTAAACTATACGAGTCATCATCTCATCTGCCTAGCTTTTTCCCAAATATGTTGGGGTCGGCTTCCAGTCTAACCGGATGCAGCTGAGTACCAGTATTTTACATGGAGCGACTGCCTATCTGACCTCCATAACCCAGTTACTGGGTATTACGATACATTGGTAAGACCGGTTGTCAGATTTTCGGGCTTCTGACTACCTGCTACTGGGGAGTTTGTTCCGCCATTTCTTCTCCCCAGCGAAAGCACTAGGAAGTGGCGAAGGGCGGGCGTTTTGGGGGACTGTCTTATGTAATTTTGACGTTCGAAAAGTGCTGATTCTCAGCCTAGTTTGAATAAATGACTTTTGATTTGATTTGATTTGACCCGTAACGACTGTCAAAGATCCACGAATGACAGCCGGGCCCAACGGCTTCACATGCTTTCCGAGGCACGGAGGGGTCTCGGTATGTAAAGATGGTCACCCATTCACAGACCAACCGCGCAAGTGTACCTTAACCTGATCGATCGACCTGTGCGGCTGTTATTATTTAGCCACGGGCTCCTCTTCTAACATTATAGATAAAAGCACTTTTATATTTGTAGGTAATAATTGCAACCAAAATTATAATAAGTCGTGGCATGAGACACATTACTTACAGGATCATCCCTTTTTTTTAGATAGGTATTAAAACTAAACCAGATTACATAGATACTCGTAATTCGAATGGTAGATAAAAATGTCTACCACGAGTTGCCCGCGTGGTACGTGGATGATTCTTTTGTGAAGGTACATATTTATAGATTGTATGAGTCTTAACTGGTTAAAACCGCTCAACTAGGAAATCTACATAGTTTGGAGAAATCGAAAACGTTGAATTTGACATTTATTTATAGACCTACAGACCGATTCCCGTAATTAAAAACGTTCAAAATCTAATCGAAATCTTATCTCAGCGACAATCAATGTCAAAAACTTGTCAAAAATGTAGAGAAATTAGAGGTATTTTTCACAGATTGAGACTGAGATCAGACTTAACGTTGCCCCTCAGAGCATTGCTCTATAATGCTTAGTAAGTTAACCTTTTAACCGCTTGTGTCGCATTTATGCGACATATATTTCCGTGCCCCTACCGCTCGTGTCGTATTTATGCGACAGAGACATGCATGATTTTTTCGTTTTATTTTTGTCCTATTAACTGCGTGGTACAACTAAAACCATTATTAAATAGAAAAAAAAACTTTTTGACTATTTTTTAATCAATACAACGATTTCTCCTCCTTATTTATTGTAGGTATTATTTTATCGATTTGTAGCGGGGCGCTAGGGGCACGGCATTTGATATTTAGCCAAGCGCTTAAAAGGTTAATAATAGTAAAAAAGATTATTGTTGTTTCAAATTGAAATAAATAGTTTAATTCTGGAATCTGGCAGAGAGCAGTGTTGACCCAGTAGTAATTGCCGCAAATTACGAGTTTGTAGGTCGTAGGTTCGAACCCAAACAGGCGCTTTACTTTGTGTAAATTATTTCATCACCACTGCTTTCAAAACGGTGAAGGAAAACATCGTGAGGGAACCGGCATCTCCCAGAACCAAAAAATCGAAGACATGTGACATCTACCAACCCGCACTGGGCCCGCGTGGCCGGTTACAGCCCAACTCCGTCTCAAACAGAGAGGAGGCCTGTGTACCAGCAGTGGGAAAATTATAGGCTCATTATAAAAAAAAGGATCAATTTTCATAAATCTACGTACAGAGATATCTAACTCCGTTATTCCGGGCTTAGAATAGCCTGTGCAGTTGCTTTTAGCTGCTTCTGCAAGCCGCTCGAAGATTACATCAGACATAACGGAAGTTTAGAACACTACGTTACATCATGTGGATACGTGTTTCCAGATTTGATAGTCAATGTTGCTCGTAAAGTCGCCATTAGATTATTTTTATTGCAACAAAAATAGTTACTGATTTTCCTGTTCAAAATCAGTTTGTACTTGTTAAAAAGATTACTAATAATATTATTCAATTGTGATTTTTTTACAAAGTCACACTAAATCAAAATCATAAATTTTACATAAGACAGTCCCCCAAAACGAACGCCCTTCGCCACTTCCTAGTGCTTTCGCTGGGAAGAAGTGGCGCAAAAAACTCCCCAGCAGCACAGCTGTCTGTTCAGTCAAAAAAAACTTAATTCTAAATAATAGTAGGTATGTATTTACAACATTAATATATTAATTATTAACATTACAAGACTCAGAACATTAAGGTGAATGCGCAGTGGTAGACCGCGAAATTCAAATTTTCTTACGTTTTTTGCAATTTGCAGGCCAGTGTCAGGTTGTATCTTGATCAAAATTTGATTCGCGACAATAACAGGTACGTATTTATAGAATTATAATCATTAGAATCATTAATACATCTTTCTAAGTTAGATTTGTACCACTAAGCAGTTTTCTATAAGAGATTTGTTGTCGTGGTACAAATCTAACTTAGAAAGATGTGTTAATGATTCTAATGATTATAATTCTGTAAATACGTACCTGTTATAGTCGCGAATCAACTTTTGATCAAAATACAACCTGACACTGATCTGAAAATTGCGAAAAACGTAAGTAAATTTGAATTTCGCGGGCTACCCTGGCA
The DNA here is from genome assembly GCA_914767645.1 of Hydraecia micacea. NCBI lineage: Eukaryota > Metazoa > Arthropoda > Insecta > Lepidoptera > Noctuidae > Hydraecia > Hydraecia micacea. Next base: position 6,454,937 of record OU611803.1, read on the forward strand.
CTTCCCCCTTAAATTAAATTATTTGCCATATATGTCAGCTAGCCAACTAGCTAGACTAATTAAATTATTCAATTGTGATTTTATATACATTTTCTCTAAGTCAGAATGGCTTCGTTGAGGTCCCTAGTTCCATCAGCCCCGCACCCTGATTGCGTAAATTATAATCTGCATCATTTTGAAGGATATTGCTAATCCATTGCTTCATATGCAGTTCGAAAAATTTATCCTCGTATCCCAAAACCAAAAATTATCTGCTTCTTCGAATAGTCGGCTGTAATCTACCACGCGGGGCCAGTGCGGGTTGGTAGATGACATCATCTACCATACCAACCCGCACTGGGCCCGCGTGGTAGATTACAATCCCACTCTCTCTCGAAGCCTGCGTCCCAGTAGGAAACATTATAAGTAATAGGCTGATCATAAAAATATGGTGCTTAAATCTCTACCCCTTTCCACCAAAAGGGCTACAATGTTCTTTTTATTATTATAAGCCTGTTTTGTCCCACTGCAGGGCAAAGGCCTCCGTTCCCTCTTTCCACTTTTCCCGGTCTACTGCGATTGTGGGCCAATCCTTTAAGACGGAGTCCAGCTCATCCCGCCATCTCTCCCTAAGCTTGCCGCGCAGTCGTTTCCTGTCATTGGGGATCCACTGGGCGGTGGCTTTTGCATATTGCTGCTCCAACATGCGACAGATATGGCCAGCCCAGTTCCACTTTAGTCCAGTTGATTGTTGATACAATCAACTGGTGGTGATCCATACAGTTATGTTATGTAAGAACATTGTACGATAAGGACGCACCTGACATCCGGCCATCCGTTCTGCGAGGAGTGTGCCCTGCCAACTGAAGTTTCCACCTTTATATGGGGCTTAGAACTCTTGTCTACCACTTCTGGTAAAACATGTCATGTTATGTAAGGACGTTGTACGATAAGGATTACCTGACATTTTCCTACTTCAATATAAAAGAGCGCATGTTGACAAAGATTATGATACTGAAGTCTGTTCTTAAAATAGGTGATATGAGCACGCGCTTTGCTTTATATTATCATCATAATCAACAGACGTCATTGTCTGTTTATTTAGTAAATATAGCACGTCAAAGACGTATTCTTATGCATATTTGGTTGAGCTTGATAGCGCTAAATCTGTATCAGCTTAGTTAAAAATAAAACATCATGTATATCATTATACTAGTCAGTTGTCTAACCAGATGCAGCAAAATGGAGCGATTGCGTTACTGATTTCCACAGCACAGTTACTATCATGGCACATATAACATTACTAGCGAAATGTCGGTAAATTTTGGTTGAAAAAATGCGCGGTCGCCACTCCAGAATCTTTCGGCCCCATCGGCCTTCTGTTCTGCGAGCAATGTGCCCTGCCCATTGCCACTTAAATTCGGCAATTCTTCGGGCTATCTCGGTTACCTTGGTGTGCATTGTATAACCGTAAATATGGCGTATTCAACGTCCCTTCGTGCCTATGGCCTCGCTCTGTTTTGTCTCCAGCATGATATGGTAGTGGAAACTTTTGGTTCTTCCTTCTTATTTCTCGTTGCGGGTTTCAAGACTGTTAAATCACTTGTATACTCATTATCTCGGTGCCTTAAAATGCGTAGATTCTAGATTACAGGCATTGAAAAGGGCTTGTTCCAATTTCTGCCATTAAGTACATCATAGGTAATCAATTTAATAATCAAATACAAGCCACTTCTGACGAATGCAATGTTGTTGCTTTTCTCTCGGCATCGTTGCCAGCAAATACCCAAATTAGTCATTGTATTTTTTCATCCTAGCAACAATTCTGTTTACCCTTTTATACTTACGTAATATTATTCGAGCGTCAACGATATAGTGTTTGTATTGGCAAGCTTTAAGCAGGTTTTATTCGGCCATCTTTGTCTTTGTCACGTTGGGGCATCGTGGTTTGAGCTCAATGTAGTCTTTGGTTAAACTTCCTCAATCATTACGACGCGAAATGTTTTTGTTAATGTTCCCACTGCTGGGACGCAGCACACAGGCCTCCTCTCTTCGAGAGGGAGTGAGCCCCTAGTGCGGATTGCTGGTGCATGCTTGAATTTTTGATTCAAGGATATTATGTCGGTTTTCTCGCGATGTCTTCCTTCACGGTTTTGAGAGCAGTACGTTAGTTAAATAAATGATACAGACCTGTCTGGGTTAAAATTCACGACCTCTTTGTGCCGTTACCATTGAGCCACCACAGCTTTCAAAACTGCTCATATTTTAATGAAAATATTACCTAACCAGTCAGCGAGGTGATAGCGGTTCTGACTGTACGGAGTCGCACTGGGCCCGCGTGGTAGATTATGGCCCACTCCCTCTCACTGAGAGAAGGCCTGTGTCCCAGCAGTGGGAACATTATAAGCTGATTTATAAACAGTAGCAATGGCTTTCATTTTGACAGTTCAACAAGATTTATTGCGTTATTTACGTTGTTGAGCAGACACATTTTTCGAACATATGAAGCTGTGGATTAGTAATATCCTTCAAAATTATACAGATTGTGATTGAAACTTTGAAAGGGTCTTACGCAATTAGTGTGCAGAACGCGACAGACTTAAGAGCGTTTACGACGTACGGCATTTCATACAAACTTTAAAACCCGTGTTTTTCGAAATGAATGAACCGATTTTAATGAAACTTCGTACGCATAAGCAGGGTACAAAGGTCTAAAAAGTTAGTTAAGAACATTTTCGAAATGTCTTATTTAAATTAAGATAACCAGAAATCTGTTGTGTGAATATTTAAAATCGGTCTAATTTGGCTGTAACATTATTTTTCGAACTAAATTTTTAGACCTTTGTATCCTACAGCGTTCGAAGTTTCATTAAAATCTGTTCATTCATTTCGAAAAACAAGGGCTTGAAAGTTTGTATGAAATGCCGTACGTCGTAAACGCTCAGCATATTGTAGACTAAGTATAGCTTTTAATAATCAGAAATAATTTGAAAGAGTAACTACCTATTTGGCAACTGTGGAGTTTCTTGCCCTTTTTAAATTTTTTTGTACATTTTGACGATCAAAGGTGACTCTTAATGGCGTACTTTGAAATAAATGATTTTACTTTGACATAAAATATAAGGTGGTATAAAAATATCTGCCACGGCTTCAATGGGAGGCAGTATTTTGTATATAGATTACAGTAGTGAAGAAATTTTGTACCCCGGAATAGTTAAATCAATTTGAGAAAATAAAGTAGGTAATTAAATAAACATTTATTCTATTCTGCATAACGTGGTTCACAAACTAAGCGCGATGCGTCGCTCCGTCACATTTTGCGAAATGTAAATGACGGTGCGGCAACAGCTAATTACTATGGGACGGTTTCATGCAACTAAATCAATTCAAATTTATACGCACATTTTTTTGTATGAAAAAAATTATGACATAAGATCAATAATTTATCTTTACTATTGTAATCTATATACAGAATACTGTCTCCCATTGAAGCCGTGGCAGATTTTTCTATAGCACCTTATATATTGTCGGTACCTATAGTCACTCTAAAAGATCCTGCAACAATCTACATACGTTTTACTGCACGGACGTGGCAAATAATAAATGTCATTGCAAGGTTACTTGCGCTCGCGCATCAGAATAGGTTAATTCGTACACGAGCTGTGACGTTTTGTAGGTATGTTTGCGTATGTTAGTCATGCGGGGAGAATCGATCCGTACATTATTCACTACATCGTAGTGTAGCATGCTCAAATACAACGTTATGTACACATATTATATGTTAATCATTATGTCTTCCGTGTAATTTTCAGCAGGGCAATGGCCTTTTTTTTTACTATCCGTACCCAAAGGATAAAAACGGGACCCTATTACTAAGACTCCACTGTGCGTCTGTCTGTCTGTCTGTCACCAGGCTGTATCTGGTTGAGCCGTGATAGCTAGACAGTTGAAATTTTCACAGATAAGACTGGTTGTCAGACTTTCGGGCTTCTGACGACCCGTAACGACTGTCAAAGATCTACGAATGACAGCCGGTACTTTCCGAGGCACGAAGGGGTCTTGGTATGTAAAGATGATCACCCATCCATGGACCAACCGCGGCAAGCCTAGCTTAACCTGATCGATCGATCCGTGGGTCTGTTATTACTTAGCCACAAGTCCCTCAAAACTTCAATTTCACGTGGCTATGACCTGTAAAATATATTGTCAATATTTCCCCTACGTTCACACAAATCACCTGATTTCCTTCCTAACCTATAAACGTGAATGAAACAAATAACACCACATATTTTTCCCACTACGCATTTGTGACGTCATAATATAGTAAAATAACCTAACCTCCCCTTTATGTACCTATGTATATGTACCTGCATAATATAGGAATTTCATAATGATTTATTTTATGTGTAACTAAACTAACTACATATTTACGATAGACACATTTAATGACTAACTTACTATTCCTACAAATAAATACAAAAGCAATAGCCCTCTCAATCGATTGCATACCCAAGTAGGCCACTGCAGACACAACTTATCGACGTGGGGATTACTGACCCATCCAACACGGAACACCCCGTGCGAGTGCGGTGTTTCTGATCAGACCATGCCCCACTTGCTGGTGTCCTAAGTGCCCGTTCACCTGCATCTTTTTTTTTTTTTTATTATTATCAGCCATTTCTGTCCCACTGCAGGACAGAGGTCTCCCTTCCCTCCTTCCACTTATCCCTATCCAATGCTGTTATATGCCAATCCTTGTGTAAAGAGTCGAGTTCGTCCCGCCATCTCATTCTGGGCCTGCCGCGTCGCCGTTTGCTGCTGTTTGGGACCCATTGTGTGGTTACTTTAGCCCATAGCTCCTCCAGCATGCGACAGATGTGACTAGCCCAGTTCCATTTTAGCTTGGCAGCCGTGTGGCCTACATCGGCAATTTGAGTTTTAGAACGCAGTATCGAGTTCCTTATACAATCAGCAAGTTCAACTCCAAGGATACTGCGCTCCATTGCTCGCTGACAGACCTGCATCTTGTATGATTAAAAAAAATGCCACTGATGCCGCAAATAACGTATGAACTGGGCTCAAATTGTATATGTATAAAAAAACCGGTCAAGTGCGAATCGGACTCGCGCACCGAGGGTTCCGTAATTGTAGGTATGTAACTACATTTACGGTTTTTGGATTATTTCCTTTACTTGTGCTACATGACATTGCTTCTTGCCAAATTTCATGATTCTAGGTCAACGGGATGTACCCTATAGGTTTTGATTCCCTTGCGAATGTCAAAATATGCGTCATAAATGGAACATAAACGCATGTATCTTTTGATTGCGTTGACATAGAAGTTTGATTTTTTCACTGCTTCAAGGGATTGCAGCCCTGAGTATTTGATATTCATTTCAATTTGATAACTCCATGCGTTCCCGAGAAAAACGGTCTTGATTGACGGACAGACAGACGGACAACGAAGTGATTTTAGAAGGGTTCCATTTTCCTTTTGAGGTACGGAACCCTAAAAACAATGAGGAAGAGTACCATCGACACGAAAAGGAGAAGAAGAAAGACTGGTAATCGAACTCACGAGTCACGACCTCTTACTAGCCAGTCTCGCTACTACTTTGTCTCGTGGTCATTTCACCCACAGCCATGACATTGTAACATTATAAATAGTAAACTATATTCGGCCCTTGGCACTGCCTACACACTCTAATACCTTTGCCAAGCTGGTGGTTGACGTGGTTGTAGTAAATTTAATTATTATATGTATAAGGTGTTAAAAAAATAACTTTAGACCATCGAATTGAACAACTTTCACTATGGGACCAACTCAGTGGCGCATGGCGTGCATTGCATATAGGCATATAACATTAACAAAATTATTAACAAAAAACAAAATCTTCGTACAAACACGCGCGGCAGTAGGCAGTCGCCGGACAGCCTACTCGGCTCCCGTACTATTCGCACATTATCATGGGTCTTTACTCGTTCAAGTTAATACGACAAAATTAAAAATACATGTCTCACGCGTAATACCATGACGTTCGACCTTCGCAATTTATCACCCTTAAGTAGGCATGCCTACTCAAATAACCACACTTTTGACCGCACTTTTTTCCGATTAGTGACCGCGTTTGCCTAGACTAGACCCGGCCTAGTGCCTACCTATTCTGAAAACCAATGCACGCCACTGGACCAACTCCGAAATCACGAAAAAAATCAGCTGTTTCATACAAAGTTCAATACCTACTTGACCAAAATGTATGTGTCTCAGCAGTGGGAACATTATAGGCTGATTATGTATGTTTCATGCTGTAAATATGCAATATTAATTACACAAGCTATGTTATATCATCATCATCTGTGCACTATCACCTTATCACACTGCTTACAATTTGTTGTTTACATGTCGTCTCGATCAGAGTGCATAGCTGACGTTTTGGGGAATGTCGGCGTGATAATAATCAATGAAGCACTAGTGTTGTTATCACTATCATAATGTGATGTTATCAGGTGTCAACCTCGATGTTATACAGGGTGTCCAGTAAATAGTACGACATATTGCAGGGGGTGATAGCTTGGGTCAATACCTACCAAAAAAACACAATATATGCTCCGCAAAATGTAACTTTTTGTTTTCACCACTGTAGGTTAAAGTTAAGCGATAAGAAAATCGTTCTGCGAAAATTTAAACAAAAAATGGTATTTCTTGAAAAAGTTCTTGTTTTTGATAGAAAAAAGACTTGTCAATGAGTAGAGTAACTATTCACGAATAATCTTATATAAAAAAAAATACTAGAAAAGGAATTTTTCATTACGAGATGCTTAAAAATCTGTTTCAAGGTAGACATTTTTCGATATTTCGGAAAATTTTGTATAACTGTAAATCCGTAACATTTTGGGGAACCTTGTTGTTTTGGTAGGTATTGACACAAACTATCACACCCTGCAATATGTCGTACTATTTACTGGATACCCTGTATACGCGAATTGCATACGTAATTTGTTATGATTAAATAAGTTTGTAAACATGCAAACAAACTTGCAAGTACTTCATGCTACCGTATTTCTGTCACCATGTAATCGTGTAGTGTTGCATCTGCCTTTTCCCAACTATGTTGCAGTCGTCTTCCAATCTAACGATATGCAGCTGAATACCAGTATTGTATTGTTTACATGGAGCGACTGCTTGTCTGACCTACACAACGCAGTTACTGAATACCACGATGCATCTTGATAAGACTGGTTGTCAGACTTTCGGGCTTCTGACTACCCTTAACGACTGTCAAAGATCTACGAATGACGGCCGGGAACAACGGCTTAATGTACAGACACCAGCACATCAAGCTACCCGAAACGGTAAAATTTTCCCAATCAACCTTGAGCTTTAGCTATAAAGTTGAAAATCTATTAAAGTTTGACAGATTTTAGTAGCTTGATGTGCTGGCGTCTGTAATTCCTATGAAATGGAGCGGACTCGGTATGTTTCGGATGATCACCCATCCACATGTCGACCTCGGCAAGCGTTGATTAACCTTCGATTAACTCGTGCGGCTGTTATTATTTAGCAACGAGCCTACACCAAATCTGATGTTTGCTGTTGTAATGTTATTTTTTTGACAAAACTTGTAAGTACTTTTAACCATTGCAGCTCTGCTTTCGGGAGCAATGGTGGCCCGGCTGTATCGGCCCCGACTTACGAGTTGTAGGTCGTAGGTTCGAACTTAGACGGGCAATCTACTTTGTGTATTTCATTTCATCACCACTGCTCGCAAAACGGTGAAGGATACTGGCATGTCCTAGAACCAAAAATTCGAAGACATGTGTCATCCAACAACCCGCACTGAAGCCGCGTGGTGGATTACGGTCCACTCCTTCTCACATAGAGGAGGCCTGTGTCCCAGCAGTGGGAACATTATAAGCTGATTATGCAATTAGGATGATCCTTGTTCGCCATTGCCACCCAGTAACATGTATGAATAATTAAGACGAAGTCTAATAAGTTAATATGCTTTAAAATTATCATTATTAATGCTATCCATCTCTCTCTCTTCCTAGTCTTTATCTCGTTTCATTTGGGGTTGGCTCTCCTCGTCATTCTTTGCCATATATAAGGTGTTAAAAAATTAAACTTACAAACTTTAAGAGCTGTTCCATACAAAAGTTCAATACCTACTCGACCAAAATGTATGAAACAGCTGATTCTTTTTTCGTGATTTCAGATTTGGTCCCATAGTGAAAGTTGTTCAGTTCGATGGTCTAAAGCACCTCTTAAAGTTTTTTAACACTTTGTATATGTCGCAGTCAACTGGTTAAATTAGCCGTTTAGTTAACCGCCTGACTTTTGCATGTAGTGCTCGCCTCGCTTCGCTCTCTCGGCTCGCACGCTGTTGATCACAGTTCTAACCTAACCTAACCCATTTGGTCGGAGTGCCCTGGCTTAGTTACTGCGACCAATTCGGCTCGCGCGTGATTGGTTACAGTTCCAACCTAAACTATAATTGAATATAATTCAGGCCGTTAGTTGAACGGCCGCCGTTTAGTTAAAAGGCTAGTCTAACTAAACGGCTAATTAAACCTGTTGGCTGCGACATACTTACATAATAATATCAAATAATATTTTTTGTCGTACAAGTCTTTAAGTACTCTTCGAGTCTCCTTTCATCACCTCGCCTATTTGCGAGCAATCGTTTAAAAAACTAACAATACTCCTTACGTGTTTCGTTTACAAACATTATTAGGAACGTACCCAGCCATGTTGTTAGGTAACTAATACAAACCAGTTGTTGCGCGTGCAAGCGTTCATTGTAATTACCATAAAATTGTTTCTTTTGAGTTAGTAGACAGTTTGTGGCAGCTGAATTACAGTATTGACGTCGATATCGTAATTTACTACAGAGAAATTAAAAAGAAAGTTAGTCATGCAAAGTAGTAGGTACATTAGCGTAGACGGAGTCGTTTAAATTGAAGGTTGCATTTGCATAATCAGCCTATAATGTTCCCACTCATAGAATGTAAAAATGTGTGCGCGACTTTGTATCTATTGCTTTTGCTGAACTACATGTGTAGTTGTGGCGCGGTGGTGGGGCCAACCTAGCGACATCGGGTTCTGATACATTTTCAACTACCGGGCATATCTCCATCAATCATAAAACAAAATGTTCCCACTGCTGGGACACAGGACTCCTCTCTGTGAGAGGGAGAGGGCCGTAATCCACCACGCGGGCCCAGTGCGGGTTGGTAGATGTCACATGTCTTTGAATTTTTTGGTTCTAGGACATGCCCGTTTCCTCACGATGTTTTCCTTCACCGTTTTGAGAGCAGTGGTGATGAAATAATTTACACAAAGTAAAGCGCCTGTCAGGGTTCGAACCTGCGACCTATATCTCGTAAGTTACCACTGGGCCACCACTGCGGGCACAGCGCGGGTTGGTAATTGTCACATTTCTTCAAAGAATGCTTTGATTGACCTCCTAAAAAAAGATGTTTTTTAAAACTACGAACTTAGGTCTGAAATAATCATTGAGGCTAGCATTAAAACAATTTTTACGACATCAGTATCATCATCTGCCTAGTCTTTTCCCAACTACATGTTGGAGTCGGCTTCCAGTCTCACCGGATGCAGCTGTATTTTACATGGAGCGACTGCTTATCTGACCTCCACTACCCAGTTATTGGGTAATACGATACCTCTTGGTAAGACTGGTTGTCAGACTTTCGGGCTTCTAAAACCACACATATTCGTAGTACTGACAGTTTCCTTGATATATTGTAGTCAAAACACTGAAGAAACAATGTCCAACAATGCCATTTAATGAATATAAAATATGAATATTATTAACCTCGTGAACGTCAAGGGCAGTTTGACTCATCGTAGGTAACCTTAGCCTTCCAGTGTTGTGGTGTGGTCTGTCTTATATACGTATATCATCTGGAGTCGACGATACGACACAATAAAAACAATATTTTGGAACCATTAAGTACGCAGGTAGGTAGAGCAGTGGTGGCCAAGTGGTAACGGCCGCGACTTACGTGTTGTAGGTCGTAGGTTCGAACCCAGACAGGCGCTTTACTATGTGTAAATTATTTCATCACCACTGCTCTCAAAACGGTGAAAGAAAACATACTGAGGAAACCGGCATGTCCTAGAACTAAAAATTCGAAGACATGTGACATCTACCAACCCGCACTGGGCCCGCGTGGTGGATTACGGCCCTCTCCCTCTCACAGAGAAGAGGCCTGTGTCCCAGCAGTGGGAACATTATAGGCTGATTATGATGATAATTATTATGATGATGGGTTTTGCCTTTCTTTGACTAGCTGTAGTGACTAAACTGTTTGATATATTTGGATGAATTCTCGTATGCAAACCGGGAACGTCATCGTATTCCGTGCCTCGCAAAGCATGTTAAGCAATGGCTTAATATTATGCTTTCCGAGGACCAATGGGCCCTGGCTATCATTTGTAGATCTTTGACATTCGTTAAAGGTCGTCAGAAGCCCGAAAGTCTGACAACCAGTCTTACCAAGGGGTACCGTCTTATCACTGGGTAGCACGAGACCACTTTTCGTCAGTTACTGAACTGGGTTGTGGAGATCAGATAGACAGTCGCTCCATGTAAAATACCGGTATTCAGCTGCATCCTGTTAGACTAGAAGCCAACCCCAACATAGTTGAAAAACCTAAGGCGAATTTATTTTGTGTAGTAGACTCAACAGTCCAAGCTTGGACTGATGCAACTTAAGATAACCTTGCAAAGTATGCCTGTATGCTTGCTGCAAGCTTTCACACGTACTTGGTACCTCGTCGCCCATCAAAATCTTATGACGTGGCATCGTAGCTTAACCTCGTTGGTACATTATTAGTCATGTCAACAATGCTATCGCTATGCGAGGGGGAGGGGCTTTTTATGATTTATTTATTTTTTACTTGATTGTATAACAGTAATAAATAACATAATAAAATAGCAGTAAAAAATACTAACGCGATAAAGAAAAAATAAAGTCCAAATTTGTTATAAAGTCTTATCTGCTTAGCCTTTTATTTTACATGGAGACTGCCTATCTGACCTCCACAATCTAGTTACTGGGTAATACGATACCCCTTGGTAAGACGTTGTCAGACTTTTGGGATTCCAAGGAGCCGTAACGACTGCCAAAGATACAAGAACGACAGTCAGGACCAACTGCTTACCGTGCTTTCCGAGGCTCGGTATAAAGACCCATCCACGGACCGACCGCGGCAAGCGTAGCTTAACCTGATCGATCGACCCGTGCGGCTGTTATTACTTAGCAAAGCCCAATTTTTTGTACAGTGTTATCAGGAAAATATATTTTTTTTAACCGACTTCAAAAAAGGAGGTTCTGTTTTCCGTTTGTTTTCGAGGTCTCATATTATCATATCCAACCTCACCTATTTATAAAGTACTTCAAAGCAAGGCTTCGAAAAAAAAAATTCGTTCATGGTAGAAAACCTTGAATGGAGTTTATCGAATCTTCATCCTAATTTTGTCACCTCAACCAATAAAATTAGCATTAATTAGACCTTTCTAGCTTTAAATACCAACCGATACTAGTTCCTAAAGAAAACAAAATCTGGGGAAAGCCCAGTTTTTTTACCACCCATCCGACACCTGACCGCGGGATTGCTTAACCTCGCATGCGCCCGCGGCGTTGTCATGTAGTATTCAATAATAATATCGATCACGCAGAAGCGCAAGCGCCATATGTGAGCGAGACGTGTTATCCAGTGTGGCCATGTAGTATGTTGATATGCGGACAGTCCCGAAAGCGGAGATAAATCATTTTTCTAAAATATTTTGTTTTTCTGTCATTTCATTTACTTTATTTTTTCTAGTTTAATTAAACCACCTCTGCCCAGTAGTGGGCAGGATATAGGCTAAAAAAAAAACAAATATTATTTTGGAGTTGCATTTTAAATTGGATTATTTAAAATTTACTTTTTTGTTTTTTTTTTACTAGTAATTATTACTTTTTTATTTTCAATCAAGATAATATTTACATAATATTAATAATATGTAATCTGCCAACCCGCACTGGGCCCGCGTGGTGGATTACGGCCCACTCCCTCTCACTGTGAGGAGGCCTGTGTCCCAGCAGTGGGAACATTATAGGCTGATTATGATGATATGTAAATGTATATAAAAAAAAGATGAAAGTATAGTTACTGCTCGAGTGAAAATGCCAGTTACGAGTACATAAATTATTTACGAACTTCCTTTTGTTTTATTTGTTTGTTTACTGAATGGGTCCGCTCTTGACCTCGATCACGCCTCATGGAAAGCGTTGGATGAGGTCTATGATGGATGTATTTATGTTCCTCGAAAGTTTTAATCACTACCATCACAACAAAAACAGGTAGGTACTCAACTAAATGGCTCATTCCATTATTATCCTCAAACAAACAAATAAAACTAATTAGATTTTACGAGCGGTCATAATTTGTGTTCATAATGATCACTTAACGTTTCAGAACTGAGTCATACCAGATCATAAAATTGTGAAACTTATGTGAATACAGTGACCGGGTCAGATGAATTTGTAACGTGGAAAATACATGTCATTGTCCAATGATGATATCATCATCATCATCATTTCAGCCGAAAGACGTCCACTGCTCGACATAGGCCTCCCCCAAGCACCTTCACTTCGACCGGTTCTGTGCTTCTCGCATTGTCATATCATTCAGCTATAATCAGCCTATAATGTGGGAATATATACTTTTGGCCTTTGGACTTTTGGTTGGCTTCTGACTAGCCCGAAAGTCTGACAACCAGTCTTACCAAGGGGTATCGTATTACCCAGTAACTGGGTTGTGGAGGTCAGATAGGCAGTTGCTCCATGTAAAATACTGGTATTCACCTGCATCCGGTCTGGAAGCCGACCCCAATATGGTTGGGAAAAAGCTAGGCAGATGATATAGAATAGCAATTGACCGTTCAGCCGTATTCATTGCGTTATTTACGTTTGCTGAGCAGACGAATTTGTCAAACTTATGAAGAAAATAGGAATTTCTTTCAAAACCCTTTGAATGAAAATGTGTTTTTACGGTGATGCTTTAGCATTAAAAAATACAAACGCCAGCACATCAAGCTACCCGAAACTGTCAAATTTTCCCAATCAACTTTGAACCTTATGCTTTAGCGATAAGGTTGAAAATCTATTAAAGATATTTGACAGATTGTAGTAGCTTGATGTGGCTGCGCCTGTACATCGTTAAGAGATTATGTTATGCATTAGTTGTGTCATTTGGTCGAGCTTAACGTAAAAGACAAAATAGGTTTTTATGTTTGGTAAATCCAGCTGAAAAAGGTTTTGCTGTTTAATCTAATCAGCATTTTGCATTAACTTTAATCTCATATTTTTCCCTGTGATGGTATTTTAGATAAACCATCAGATTACGTAATTTTATCGATTTTCCCTACCTAATTTTTGCGTTGGACGTTGCATTTTGGTGCAAAGCCAAAATTCCCATCCTCCTTGGAAATGACTGTAACCATAACAGGGTGAATCTTTTTTTTATGCACAAAGTTGAACTTGTATACAGGGTTATTGGAAAAACATTAACAACCTCTTAAGAGGTTTTTCCTATGGGACTTTTACTATGGGAGCAAACCTGAAATCACGAAAAAAAATTTAGCTGTTCCCTATATTTTGACGAGTTATACGAACATAGGGAACAGCTGATTTTTTTTCGCGATTTCAGGTTTGCTCCCATAGTAAAAGTTTTTCATAATGATGAGTACAATGACCTCTTAAGAGGTTGTTAATGTTTTTCCAATAACCCTGTATAAACGGAAAAAGTGCTACATCTCTTATGAAACTTCCAGCAAAAGTACTACTTGCATACAATTTACGGTCACAAACCGAATCCAATGTCATTTCAAAATCATTACCCTCACTTTCATTATCACCAAAGATAATAAAAAAACAACAAACATATCCTACACATCCACGAACACACACGCCCTGACCCAATAACAGAAATAGTCTCCCAAAATATTCCACAACAAACATTGTCACCCCAGCCCAGTGGTATCGTTCGCGTGGCTTGCGCATGCTCAAAACCGGCTAGACGCGATAAACGCCTTTCAGTTTGCGACGACCGTTCGCTCAATACAGACGTCTGTTGTTACAGAAATGTGCGCGGCAATCGACATGTTAGCATCGGAGTCGTTCTACGGGCACAGTCCGCCCGCCGGCTTCCTCACCGACTACAGTATACAAGCCCCTAGAAGACCAACGAAGCTGACGACAAGAGGATTCTCAGCGCCTTGTCTAACGCCTTTGAAACCAGTGCAGCTAACATTGAAATCCGCTCCAAGATCGTGCTTAAGGATACCAAATGAAACGAAGAAGAAAAAAGTGGTGTTTGCAGATGATAGGGGGTTCGCGTTGGAACAGATTAAGTTTATGACAGAGCCTTCACATCTGCCTCCTCATTGGACATTGAAGTTTGAGTCCAGCCCGCCTCTACAGAGAAAAACGCCACCGACACCCGTAGTAGACTTATGGGAGACAAGATTTGTGCAACCAGCCTCAAACTATTTGGAATTCCGTCGACGAGTGACCCACGATTGTGTATCATTAGAAAATGTTATCGTGAAGCAGAATGAGTGTGCGGTCGACGGTACTGTGAAAGTGAAAAACCTGGATTTTACAAAAGAAGTTCTCGTTCGGACGTCTTCCGATGGTTGGTTGTCTAGCGAAGACACTTTTTGCGCGTTCGTAGAACCAGGACCTTTGAACCAGAATGGAGTGTCGACCTACGACACATTTGGGTTCAGACTGCAGCTACCAATTCACTCTAGACGATTGGAATTCTGTGTCTCCTTCAGATGCAAAGGAGATGAGTTCTGGGACAACAACGGGGGCCTAAACTACTGCATAGAAAAGGCCTCGGTCAGGAACACTCCAGCAATTTCATGTGCCAGAATTAAGTACGGAAATTCGTGGACTTCTAGGTCAAAAGGAGATGGAAATGTGCCTTACTGGTGATATGTTACTGGACCTTAAATGAATTAGTGTCGAAAGCCTACGGGCTGGTGATATGTGCCATATTTGGTTCCTAGTGATTGAAGGTCTGTATATATTTTTTTGTTATTTCTGTCTATGGCAGGTGAAACTGTTAATACATAATTCCGCCCTTAAGGCCATAGAAAGGGTTAATATGGAAATGTTTTAGCTTTTACTATAAGCGAATGCCAATTTTAGATTATTGGTGATCAGCCATTGGCTTATATTTCTGCCCTTAAGTCTAGAGAGTAGATATGCTGATTTTTAAGCATTTCTGTACCCAATTGCCAATGTTAGTCCGTGGGTCAAATGGTGATTATTACCTCTCCTAAGTTAAGTGAAGTGTACGTGGTGATATTTTCTGCTAATTACCATAGTAGAGTAATTTTAAAGGTATGATTTTTAAATGCCAACTTGTAAAGGATTTAGACCTAGATTTAAAGAGGCTTATATAATGACTGTCTCGATTAATTCTTTCTCTTTCTGTATGAGGTATTTAGAAAGAGAGGAAAGTCGGACGGGAGTTAAACTCTTAAGTTTTTCGTTTCGAAAAAGATATTATGCGAACCTCGATCTAAGTATAAACCCTTTGGGTGAAGGCAGAAAAGGAGGTTTTGGGGCCGAAAGCCCCTTAGTATAAGGTCCAATCGTTAATGTGTGACAAAAAAGTGAGAAATACTTTAGGGGGTGAAAACAACCATGAATATAAACAACTTTTTAGTAAGTTGAAAACTTTTAATTCGAGAATAGGACGACTGTTCCTTTTTTTTTTCGCGAAATCAGTGTTGTTGTCGGGAGATAAGTTGATTTTAATCATGGTTTTTGGTTTCACCCCCAAAATGTGGTTCACTTTTCTGTAACAACACAGCAGTCACTAAAATCTACAATAATTTATACAAAAAATTCCACTACGTTAATTATAATAGCGTCAAAAGCAATTTGAATATTTAATTATTAAACAGCTGTCCAGTCACTATGCAGTGTCGTGATTTTAGACTCGTTCTTCCGGCTACGAGTTTACTTTTCCACATGAACCATTGTACCGTTTTCGCAAATATTAGCTTGAATGTAATTATGTATATTTTAGTAGATTGTCAAATATTCAAATGATGTTCGAAGCAAGCCTTGCACGCCAAAAAAATGGCGACTAGGGGGTGAATTGGAACAAAACTTTTAAATGAATTCGACGTTGCATTTGTTGCTAATAGGGACTACCGTTATTATAATTAAGTAAGAAATTTATAGTCCTTAATAGGGACAAACTATATCCATTAATTCAATGTTAAAAATCTTCATAAGTTTTTGTCCCGATGCACATGCTATTTTTTCCATGTCTTGATTTGATTTGGAAAATATTACGTTAGGACAGTTATTGCTAAACTTATTACAAGTGCTATTTCCGTATATTTTATTCTATAGATTTTAGTGGCTGCTAATCTGTGTTCCTACAAAGACTAAAATGTCCACATTTTTTGTCATGAAATGTGGCCATAATAAACGTGCCAAAGTTTTGACAGTGGTCAAAATGTCAAAATATACTCGGACTCGACTTTGTGAAGTTTGATTGCAATTGTTATTGTTATTATGAACCGATAGTCATCATTATTATTTCAAACATAACAGTAGATAGGTAAATGTCATTAATAATCATTAAAATTTAATAACACAAAACACTTTAAGTTTACAAACATACCTACAATGTAATCTTGTTATGTCTACATTTTTCCGCCATTTTGAATTCCAGTGTGATAAATACAGTCATACTTTGTTTATTAATGAAAACCCTATCTAATCGGTTCATTATTTTTGTATAATATTATTTATTGTAATCAAACTCTTTTAAAACTTTCTCGAAAGGTCATTTTGATAAAAGTCAGAATGACATCTGTCATATTTGACGGATAAAATGGCGGGTTTGTTGATAAGTCATTTTACAAATATTTTTGTAGTCAAGCAGACGTTTATAGGCAGAACTTCTCATCGCGCTTTTCCGTCGGTGCTAGACCAAATTGCTAGGAGTACCAAAGAATGAAAAATAAGCTTCAAATGGTACATTTTGGTACCAAACGATGCCAGGGTTGAATATTGATAATGACGGATACCAGTGGTTCTCAATATGTGGCTTTTTAGACTTTCTCAGTTTGTAGAACTTATTTTTGATTCCCGCAATATAAAATAGAAACTAACTTAAGGGGGAAGTGCCAGGGTAGCCCGCGAAATTCAAATTTACTTACGTTTTTCGCAATTTTCAGATCAGTGTCAGGTTGTATTTTGATCAAAAGTTGATTCGCGACTATAACAGGTACACACGGCTACACATCAAGCTATACATTTCCAGTTTTAGCTGACCTCGCATTGTATAGGTTTTTCTTTCAATCAGAAGTCGGCTTATACTGGTTATGTATAGCTTGATGTGTAGCCGTGTGTACGTATTTACAGAATTATAATCATTAGAATCATTAATACATCTTTCTAAGTTAGATTTGTACCACGACAACAAATCTTTTATGGCAAACTGCTTAGTGGTACAAATCTAACTTAGAAAGATGTATTAATGATTCTAATGATTATAATTCTATAAATACGTACCTGATATTGTCGCGAATCAAATTTTGATCAAGATACAACCTGACACTGGCCTGCAAATTGCAAAAAACGTAAGAAAATTTGAATTTCGCGGTCTACCACTGCGCATTCACCTTAAACGTTGGGAAATATTGTACTGTCTACCAACACTAAAGAAACACTCTCCAAATGATTTTCAAAAAAAATATTAATTGTATGGAGTCCCAAGTTAACTTGAGCCTCGATAATTTACCTCTGCTTTCTCCGTAAGGGACCGAAGCGTGACGGTTTATTGTTTTTTTTTTTTATTAAATTTATTTTTATGAGCAACTGGTATACTGATATTTTTTAATTTCCTCGTTTGGCAGAAGACAGAAATTCTGGCCAGCAATGAATGATAAAAAGACGAGAATATCAGTTGCTTTTTAACCGGCGCAAGGAAATCAAATAGGGAATGTTTCTACAGTGTTTTGAGACCGCGAAAAGTTTCAAAATGGCGGCATTCAATTTTGACAGTCAACTTTTAGATACTTATTTAAAAAAATGTGCATCGGTGTTGCGTATTTTTGGTAAGAATAATAAAGAAATTGTGAAATTGGGATGTGGTTCTTATGATATTTCAATCTGTTTGTGAATTTGTTAAAAGTCCATGCTTGTAGTGGCTTTAGTTTTCACTATATTGGATCTAGTAAGCTGATTTCTGCAGAGTCAGTTGTCTCAAATTAGTGACCTCAAAAGTTTAAATAAACAGGACGTCAAAAAAAACTATTTAGCCACAAGTGTTGAAAACCACTGTTTACCATCATAACAGCAAAAAAAAAACAATTTTAATTTGCGAATAACAATGCAAGATCTTTGATTAGTTTTTTTAGTGAACTTGATAGACGCGTGAAAATAGCGTTTTGTCTTATTACAACTACTCTGATAAACTATTATATTTGTAAAATGGATATTTTTGATAAATCATGGTGTTGAGAATATTTGCTCAATAGGTGTCTGGATGATTTTGTAGGAGGTTTTAAAACCAGGTTTTATGGGGCTAGGAGTAATTAAAAAAGTAATCGTCTATTATAGGCGGTTTTACCGTTAATAACGATTGTTTTTAGGTTATGAAAGAAACGAGGTTTAAAAAACTTCTATTTTATTTCAAACTCGATTTTTAGAAGAAGAAAAAAAAAGATTTTGAAAAACACTGAAATTAGAATGGGTAGCTAAATGAGATACATATTAATAAACCAGCTGATTAAAAGTTTATTTCGATAAAAGTACATAAATAGTTATAACCTAGTACATAAACTGCATACTGCGATTTTTGAATTTATTTTGTTTTAAACAAAAATCGTATGTTTGTATTAATTATAGTCTCGACGGCCGTGTCAGGTAGGCTGGTGATAAAAAAATAATATAAGAAAAAATGGAAAATATTTTTTTTTTGTATTTTTTCTTATTGTGTTTTTATTATTATTCAGTGCTCTTTCTAAGGGTCTGGTGTTAATTGTAAATACATTTTTTTAATTATGAATATTATACCTGATTATATTTTATTTATAAGAATTATTTTAGATCTTTCCGCACTAGAATTTTGTTATGGTCACCAGCAAATCTGTAAAAAGATCACACGGCATTTTTATTTGTAATGATTATTAAAATTATTACATATTTTAATTTAGAAATGATGAATGTAAGTAATTTATTTTGAATGATAACTAAATAAATGTGTAATAATTAATATTTTTCTATTTTTTATAATCTAATAGTTATCTAAATAGATGTACGAATTTTTAGTGAAAGAACTGATTATCATGTAATAAATGTTTAAAATTAAGAGTTTATTGAATTTTACTGTTTTTGTATAAAATTGTATAAAACTCAGAATGAAGCATGGATGACAGAATATATTTTTTCATAATATAATAGTAATGATTATTACATTTTTGTTTTATTTAATTTATCCTTTTTGACGATCTAGACACGTACCCCAAGGGTTGGATCGAGGTGACGCTAGAAAAAGATGCATGAAATGATTTGGGGAGGCCTTTGCTTAGCAGTAACTAGCTTCATCTTTCTGACTAACTGACCGACTATTTAATTTTGACAATTCCAAAGCCCGTACATGATTTAACCTTTTGACCGCTTGTGTCGCATTTATGGGACACATATTTCCGTGCCCCTGCCGCTCGTGTCGTATTTCTGCGACAGAGAACATGCATGATTTTTTCGTTCTATTTTCGTCCTATTAACTGCGTGGTACAACTAAAACGATTATAAAATAGAGATAAAAACTTTTTGACTATTTTTTAATCGATACAACGATTTCTCCTCCTTATTTATTGTAGGTATTATTTTATCTTGATTTTATCGATTTGTAGCCGCGCGCTAGGGGCACGGCAATTGATATTTAGCCAAGCGCTTAAAAGGTTAATTGAAATAAATGCTTTGAGTTTGAGTGGGACGGTACAGACGGTGGGAGGTAAATAAAGAAAAACCTTTTTGAAAGGACATTGCTATTTTTAGGGAGTATGCAGTTATCACAGACTACAATATACTATAGGATAGTAGTTATGTACAGAAGCCTGCACATCAAGCTACCCGAAACTGTAAAATTTTCCCAATCAACCTTAAACGCTTTGGGGATAAAGTTGAAAATCTATTATATTTTGACAGATTGTAGTAGCTTGATGCGCTGGCGTCTGTACTTACCTAGTACCTTAGCAGTCCGATCGGTGATCGTAAAATGAATATTGTAATTGAGATGATGATGACCTTTGGTCTAGTGCTCGCAACCGGTACTGCTGACCGTGAAATCCTGGGTTCAATTCCCGGGTCGAGCAAAGTGTGACTGGGTTTTTTTCCATGTGGAATTTCTCAGTAGTCTGAATTTGTGCCAGGTTTTCTGAATGGACCTGCGCTTGACCTCGATCACGCCTGATGGAAAGCGATGGATGAGATCTACGATGGAACGAGCGTGCCCAGAAGATGCCTAAGGCACTGGAACTCCCAAGCATCGACGAAACACAGCAGGCTGCTTGACGCCGGTCTCCGGTGAGAGGGTGGACGCAAACCAGGCGGGCGTTAGCCCTACCACCGCAAGGGGAGAATTGGCCAGTCAAGTAAGGTGCTGGGTTTGACTGTCCAGGATGCAGGATGGTTCATGGCAATAGGCTCGCCCCCTTTTACATGGGACTTGAACATAACTGGCGTTGGGTGCACTTCTGCCAAATCCTTCAATTAACACAGGTGGGATGTTATGTTATGATGAGACTCATAGGTGTTTTAAGACTCAAATTCCTGAATTAATAACATCGGGCCTCAGAAAATCCATTACTTAGCCATGAGCAAAGTAAGAACTATTTAGCTATCAAAATACCTATCATGAAAGTACTGTTTATTCCAAATTATGGACGCAGGCCGCGTACCTAACATAAGGCCCGTCCTAAAATGAATAACTTGGAATCGCCTTTTTAAGATATCTCAAAAGCTCGTTGCCCTAGGTCAATAATTATGACATTTTCATCGCCCCCCATCTATGACACGCCCTGGGATGTTTCCCTACACTGCTTACATACCTTTATCGTAGGTAGGTACCTACTACAAAAGTTTGGTGAAACGCTCATTTGGAGAAAAATCGACGTAAATGTATTTTTTCCCAAAAACGAGTTAAATATGCCAAAGCACTGCATATTTACGTCAGGAAAGCAAAGACTTAAAAAAAAAGTAGTTGATACGTCGATGTTTCTCCAAGTGAGCGATATCATGCAACCGGCGCGGCGCGGCGTTTCGAAATGAACACGAATAGAATCAAAAATAATACAATAAACAGACCAGTATCGGCACCTACTTTTCTACCTACCCATCGTCGCAAATTCAGCTTCATGATATGAGAAAACTTACGAGTTCCCAGTGTTCCCACAAAGCTAAAAATAGCAGGTCGATCAGCGCCATCTATGTTTGTATGGGAAAATTATTAAAAGTTCAGCAAATCATTGTTACATAGATGGCGCTATTGTCAATTTAGAAAACATGACGCTTACGATTCTCGAGTAGGTTTGCAGAGTTATTTGAATACAATAGGTAGGTACCGTATAACAAAAATGAGATGAAATACTTTGGGAGATTATCCAAAAGTGCTATGATGGAACCAATCATCGTTATCGTAAAAAGGGATAGCCTTTTTACCCGACTACGGCGAAGCAAAAAGGAGGGTTATGATTTTGACCAGTATGTATGTTCATCTGTTTCCTCATGCCTTCTAAACTGCTTGTTATAATTTGACAAATGAGGTGCCGTTGGAAGCGTCTTGATCGTCCGCTGGTTATAGGCTATTATATGACATCACATTAACGCCGGATTAATCCGACAAATATTTTCGTGTCCATTTCGCCAGGGTCGTATATTTACGACCAAATGCCACACAGCTTGTTTAATCTGCTTTTTTATTTAATTACGCTGTATTCTATCAGGTGCAGAGGCCAGCACATCATGCTACCCCAATCTGTCAAATTTATTTGATAGATTTTCAACTTAACCACAAAGGAATAAGGTTCATATTCAATTGGGAAAATTTTACAGATTGGGATAGCTTGATGTGCTGGCCTCTGTACCTATTAACTGATATGAAGTCGGGCGGTTAAAAGGTTAAAAAAGGTTCATAAGGGTGAAGTATTTAATTAAAACAATGCTACGCATAAATAAACCTGTATTTGTTTTAGTAAAATATAAACATTGCTTAAAAACATTCTGTTCAACTAAATCTAAAATATACATCGTTCCATGATAGTTTTATTATAATATTGTGAGTCTTAAAACATTTATGTATATGACTATAATATTAAAACATTTTTAAATCAACATTCAGGTATAGTAGATTTTTATCAAACGTCCCATGGATGTAAACAAATCAACGTTTTACAGCTGTCACTGATGGAGTTGTCATAAAACAGTTTTGTTTTGTATATCTAACAAATAAGTTATGGATTTCCCGTTCTTAATATTTGTCCTAAATAATAAGAATCCGTTTAATAGACAAACACTGGTGGTAAATATAGTTGGCACGCTTATCTGATTGTCGTTAGTTAATAATGGTCACTAAGTACTTTTTGACCTCCTTAAGTTTTGAGTTGAGCTACACAATTATTAACAAATGCATGTATTGACTGGACAGATCCACTCAAATCTTTGTGGTGACCATTTAAGACAGTAATCATGGTCCTCACGTGATCTGACCAAGATTTTGTCTGGACTTCAAAAGGGACTTTGACCCCAGAGTTTATTTCGGCGTTTCTTCTTAGAATAGTCGGAAAGGAAACGCTGCACGACCTAACCTAGTTTTTAAAATATGATTCACGTGTTTTTACACGTGAACGCTTTAACGCGACGTGTTTATACAAATCTATTTACAGAAATAAAATAAGTTATCATTAAAATTTATCGTGGTTACCAGCCACTGTTTGTTTACTAAAACGAACACTTGTTTTTGCACAGGTCATAGTTTACAAAAGCATTTTAAAATAAATTAGGTAGGTAGGTACAACAATAGTTATTATTTATATAAATGTGATTCGTAAAATTCTTTATCACTAATTAAATCTATTGAAAATATGTTTAAAATAAAACTTATTTTAGTTTCAACAGTTATCGGGTTAGAGATCCACAGTATATTGAATAGACAGTGTTGCAACTGCGAACAGCAACGAAATTATCGGAATTTATTTATTTAAAAGTAATACCTATGCCTTAACTATTATGGCCTCGCCTTTCATGCACGAGGTTGTAGGTTCAAATCCGGGCAAGAACAAATGCGACTTTTTTCATTCGTATCATCATAGTTCATCTCCCACCATAGACCCCCTCCGTGCCTCGGAAGGCACGTTGATCCCGGCTATCATTCGGGGATCTTTGTCAGTCGTTACATGTCATCAGAAGCCTGAAAGTCTGACAACCAGTCTTACCAAGGGGTATCGATTACCCAGCAACTAGGTTGTGGAGGTCAAATAGGCAGTCGCTCCATGTAAAATACTGGTACTCAGCTGAATCTGGTTAGACTGGAAGCCGATCCCAACATAGTTGGGAAAGGCTAGGCAGATGATGATCAACATAGTTCATCTAGTTAGTTTTCATAGTTTATCTTGAATGTTACAGACATCGGTGAAGGAAAACATCGTGAAGAAACCTGGACTTGTAGTTAATCTAAGTCTGAAATCGCCAACCCGTCTTGAGCAAGCTTAGTGATCAATGCTCGTGCCTTCTCTGTGTGAGAAGAGGTATTTATCCTGCAGTGGGGCATTAACAGGCTGGTACTATTATTATAAGCACTTTTGGTTTCTAAGATTGGCAAAGGTTGATAACATAACAGCCCTGCCCTGCCCTGCTGTACCTTTTGCGTCTGCATCACTCCACGACAACTACAACCATTGCTCGATGTCACATGTCTGAGAACTTTTGGTTCTAGTTTTGACTGAACATAAGACGACATAACGAATTTCTAGGAATCTCCGAAGTCCTGGACCGGATGAAAATAACGGAAGAATGGCGTTTGATGATGGAAGAAGCCGTTCCATGTAATATACAGGTATTCAGCTGAATCCAGTTAAACTAGAAGCCGACCATAACATAGTTGGGAACGGCGAAGCGGACGATGATAATGGCGTCAAAGTGGAGGGTTATGTTGAGTATGAAAAAGCTATAGAGGAATGAGGAACAGGATGTAAAGTTCACTCATCCTCCATAGAAAAGGGAGGATCCTCCGATCCTCCTCCGGTTTTGAGTCTGGTGGGCAACAGCCCGACCATTGATTTGGACGATACAATGTCCCGACATCAACCGTCGGGACGTGGCGCGGTAAACTCTGCTTGCGCGATGCAGGATTTTGCGTGACGTCAGTGTGGCTCGTAGATCGCACATGGCGTTGTAGATGCCACCACAAACCTTTAAACAAAAATGAAGACCCTTCCCAGTTGCAATACTCTCAAGACTGTAGCTAAGTAAGTAATTAAATAACTTATACTAATGTTATTCGTATTAAAAATAAGTTAGATCGTATTTTTATACATCAAGGGTTTAAATCTGTCTTGTGGTCGTAAGCTAGACTGCTTTAATCAACCAGCGCCCGCCTCTGCCTCGCGCGGTGTCTAAAAACATGGAGTGTCTAAATTATATGTAAGTTTTATTAAACTTACATAATTATAATTACAATATTTAATCTATGATACACATCCGGAATAAATTCTCTAAATTATAGTAAAAATAGCAAAAAAATCCTTTTCGTAGTTTATAAGAACATACAAACTAATTTATAATATGTATAGAATAGACATAGATTCAATTATTTTTTTCACATAAAAATACACGGGTACTTATGAAACGACAGAAGTTAGGTGCACGGTTCCAATTGGTTCTAAATAGCATCCGCAATTTACCGGCGCAATTTAATAATGACGTAACTGAAACATTATAATTATAGGAAAGTAAATTGGTGTTCCTAGAGAGCGTTTTTTGACTCCGTAAAGTGAAACCACGCCATCATTTTCATGCCATCAGTCACGTGTGGCCGTTATGTGGCGGCCGCCGCTCTTATAGGAAACTGTAGCTGAACACCCGGTTTCTGACGAGTTTTTGTCCCAACTCTACTTCGAAGCGGGTCAAACGATGAGTTAGAAAGTAGATTTTGCTCGTAATTAGATAGTGGTGCCGATTCTCTTGTCACAAATGCCTCTAAACTAGACTAAAAATCACTAAAATTTAGTTTATTCCTGTCAGACGACGATTTCCTATTCTGAAATTGACTAAAGTGTATTTTAGTTTGACAGCACTAAGATGGCACTGAGTTATTTAATCTATTGAACATGGCATGTTTGCTATTCTGAATTACACGTTTTTCACCTAAAATTTAGATTGTTTAACTAAATCTGACTATTTTTAATCGCGATTAAAAAGGTGTGGAATAAAATTAGTTGTCGTTGAAGAAAAAAATGAACAGAAAGTCACACCAACACCTCGACTTCAGATGCAAAAACAGTACAGTATTTTTTTTTTCTTTTGCTTATATCTCGAAAATGGTGTGTCCTATCGCAAAAATAATGAAAATTTCGACCCCCTTTATAAAACCCATAAGCCCCCTAAAACTCAACATGTAGGTAATAATTTTTCATATTTTCCATACAAAAAGTGAAAAATCCCTAAAAAAACACGCCAAGGCTGCCCCCTGCCCGCCTGCGGCTCTAAAAAAAATCACGGGTAGGGCAAACAAGTACTTACCACGTGTCGACGAGTCGCAATTGTCAAATTCGATTTTAGTTGTGTCAAAATTATTTTTAAATTTAGAGAATTTTTCATGCAGAATATCTGTAAGATTCTAATAGCAAAAAGTAAGGAATTTTAGTGATAGTTTAGTTCGGTGTACAAGAGAATCGGCACCAGTATCAATTAAAAAACAGACTATGTCCTATCTGCTGGAGTGTCCTAAATGTCCGTTTACCTGTACCTTTGACGAAATGTACAGAGGCCTGCACATCAAGCTACCCGAAACTGTCAAATTTTCCCAATCGACTTTGAACCTTATGCTTTAGCGATAAAGTTGAAAATCAATTAAAGAAATTTGACAGATTGTAGTAGCTTGATGTGCTGGCGTCTGTACAATGCCTCTGACGCCGCAATGAATGTCGCTAGCTACTAAGCCCAAATATTATAAGCAAAGATGTCGTAGGCGAATCGGGTTCCGCGATAGTTTGAAAATCGGTTTTAGCAACTGGCAAGAACAACTTGTTTTGCAGTTATCGTCTAGCTTACGACACAAGAAGAAAGTACAGTGGTATAAAATTCTATATTTTATTTTTTATAATATAAATTCAACTTTTGATATACACAGTAATTTTAATGTAACACTTTATAGTAATTAGAGCTGTTTTATAAATACTACAGACGTTCCAATTTTATATTCAATCTGAACTTATGGTTTCTATAGACCAACTTAGGTCGTCAATATCCACCGGCAGTCTCAGAAGCAGTATTGATGAAAGCCTTCATCTTCCACGTAGGCACGATCTATTCAAGAACAGTTAATGCCTTGATGGTGGAAGTATTAAGGCTTACGCTTCTAGAAACCGGGGATGAGTCTAACGTTCATGAAAGTTTGTTTCTGCTCTTGTGTTGACTTCGAATATCAGTTGGGATATAACATTGAGACGTCAGTAGACATATTATTTTGGAGAAAGCGGTAAAAGGATAAGACGCAAAAAGATGAGAAATAACCTAAAAACAAGTGGATGTTATTTATAATTATTGTTAAGCTATAAACTGTACTACAGCGTTAGTCTAATTGCAGATAGTGAAGCTACAGGTTGCAATTCTTGCTTCCTATAAGTAAACACAAATAATACGTAAAATTACCAATCGTAACGTTTGATTTAAGTAATGCTTTTGAGACTGTCCTGTATTAAAATATTAAATATTATCTGTCTGTAAATTACAGGAATCAAGCACTTGTTTACTTTAGTTATTGTAAGTTTCCAATATTTTATTAAACTTCACTCTTTCATGAATAAATAATAGTAAACGAACATCATGTAGTATGGGATACCCCAGGGTAGCACTCTGGGTCCGCTACTTCCTACTCCAGAAAAAGTCTCTTCTACCATTTTCTTCAAAATATTATCCTTGGCAATGTGTTTATCTATTCATTTATATTTCAACTGGACTAAGATATCGTATATTTTATGATATTTTGCGGATATGTAACAACTTTGTTTGGGAATAGAAGATTTTCCAAAAACAAGTTAATAGATGTTATTATATCAGCAGACGCTCCCTGTAAAATACTAGTATACAGCTGCATCAGGTTAGACTGGAAGCCGACCCCAACATAGTTGGAAAAAGGCTAGGCAGATGATGATGAGACGTTATTTGGTTAGAATGATAAAACTCTATAGTGTTTAGAAGATGACGTGAAGTTGTTTTTATTTAACAACGTTTAAATTTGTTTTATTTTTTATTCTTTCTTTCTTTAAGAATTGGACATCTGCACTTTACAATGAAGCGTTCTAGAAAGTTAGTGCCAAACCAAGGCATATTGTACAATCAGGAAAATAAATTGTAAAGCAAATTGACACCCTCAGTCAATTTGACCTGTTATAGCCATTTCATACAACTGTTAAACAATGACAGTTGAATTGAAGTTGTGGTCAATTTCCTTAAGAATTAATTTCCCTGACTTAGCATTTAAGTGTGAAAGTCTCAACTTTAAAGAAACTGTCGAATTCCTTACTTTTGGTAATCTTGAAAGAGAGTGAACATTCTTGGTGAACCTTTATAAATTCCTGGGAAGTCAGTAAAAAGTTCAGTCAAATTATAAATGAACACAATATAATAATTACAACTATTAAAACCTATTAATATTATAATATTTTATAATAAAATTTATTATTTTTTTTATAAAATCTCACTATTTTGTTGCGTATCACTAAAAAGTGACAGATAATCTAACGATTAATATTGTGTTGTGCTTTATATAACACTTTAAGTACTAACGCGTCAGATAAAGTGACACTTTTGAAAGATGTTTCTTCTGTTCTGACAGTTTAGAGCCCGAAATGTGGGCTGATGTTATTTTAGACACATGCAGAGCAGGGGTGGTGATCAATGCTGATGCGCTCTCTGTTTGAGCAGAGTCCTTTGTCCTGCAATGGGACAATCATAGTTGTTTTGTTCCATTGCGATGTTTTGCTAAATTATTTTGTTAAGGTTTTTAAGAATCTCTGTGTGTATTGGCGAAGTTAATCGATGGTAATTTCTTCTAATGTCTCTCTCATCTTCAAACTGTGGTTGTTTTGATTGATTCATTTCTACATCAGTTTTAGAACTGTTTTAAGATATTCTTGTTCATCATATTTGTACTTTTGAATCGGGTTCAATATATTTTCTTTTTAAACGGAAGTATGTCTTACTTTACCTCTAGTGTCCACTTCTGGTTCTTCACCCATTTCATCAACTTGAGATAAAACAGTTTGTAATTGATTTCCTTGAATTTCCACGACAGAATTATCAATTTTGGTCACAATCTCTTCAGATTCAGTTTGGTTTTTGCTTGCTTCTGCACTCACAGCTAATCTGTACTGTTCTCTTATCTCTTGAATTTCTTCAGGCGATGGGCTCCATTTCTTCATATCACGATCGCTGTCAATAACTTGACTATCATCATCATCATCACTAATATCTTGTATCTCATCAAGGCTTTTACTCATTTTACCGTAAACTTCTTTGACACTTTCTGATCCTTCGTCACTAGTTTTGGCTATTTTGATATCTTTGTCGTTTGATCGGTCAATGACTCCATCGCCACAGGCCACATTGGCTCGTTCATCATCTTGTATGTCCTCAACATCATCTAAACTGGCTTGTCCAGCTTTATAGTCATGTCCGTTGCTATCACTTTCAGAGGTCTTAGGCTTTGGACTCTTAAGTTTATCTAATTGCTCTTCACTTTCATCAATAATCTCTAAACGAGATCTCGAAAAGAATTTATGTAAAGACTCTAATTTGTCTAAAGCTCTTGCACTTTTTTCTGAACTTGAACTCAACGTTGTATCTTCTGTCATGCAAGCGGAATCTATTCTCTTTGATATATCGGATATGGAATCTGATATTTCAGTTGTTGAAGTCGATTTATCGACTTTCACGACTCTAGGTTTAATAATCATACTTGGTGGCAAATCAGGGATGTTCCTCAAATCGATTAGGCTAATCGATGACCGTTTCAAACTGGTACTTATATCAAATTCATCATCGGAGTCTTCATCAAAATGTTTGGAAACTTTATATTCTATATAGTTAACTAAATCTTCCGCAGCTGCTCTTATTTGAGAATTCCGATCATCCGAATACTTTCTATCAAGATCTCTGGACGACGGTTCGTCTTCTTCTATAATATCTGAAAGCTCAACACTATATGGTAGATATTGTATGTACGGTAACATAGGTTTTGTATACGATTCGTAATTCTCATTATCCTCTGCTTCTGTCATAGTGTCATCTTCTAGCTGTTTAATTTCAACAACTCTAGTAACCGCTTCATCGAATATCATTTCTAGATCATTCTTTATGTTACTAAGGTCAATTACCGTTTCAGAGATACGTCTATCTGTTAAACACTCTTCGCCTCTGTCTATCACTGTATCTTGAGTATGTGTTAGTGTCGAATCGGATTTCGTCTTACTAATGTCGCTAAAAGTTTCAAGTTTACTTATCGTTATATCTGATTTAGATTTCTCTGATAACGATGGCGTCAAAGACTTTGGATGAAATTTGTCTTTCGTAGTATAACTTTCCATGTACTTTATTAGCATTTCAACTAACGTTTCCGCCTCTTCTTCAGGCGTATCATCAATATATGACAGGTCTTTAACATTTATATTAGCCTCATTAAGACCTGTGTCTGTTTCTATTATTTCTATACTAGGTTTCAGGTCTTCCGGACCGAATAGGAACTCCATCAAGGTTATTTTATTGTCACCGACTTCATTCTCCTTTTCCATACATCCTGTAGTAGCTAAGAAGTCCATCAAAGTCTCCATCTTCGCTTCCAACTCAGTGTTCATCCTACTTGGAACGAATTGCTTAGTACTCTCTTCAGGAGTGACTTCACTTTTGAAACAGCTACCTGTACTGTTCTTCCGATCACCTCTCTGACTTTTAACTATCGTAAAAAAGAAGTCAATTAGATTAGCAATTCTTCGTTCAGTACCTTCTTCTCCATCAGAACTGAGATCAGATTCTTCCTTAACCAAAGGACATCTTCTCGGAGAGTCTTCGTACTTTTTGGAGAAGACTGTTTCTTGGATTACTTGGAGTAAGTCTCTAGCTAATCGTACAGGTGATCGTGTGTCGGTGTGTATGGTTTCGTAGGTGGATGCCGAAGGTGCGGAGCGGCGACGATCGCGGTCAATCCTGATGAAGTCCCACAAGGAACCCAGCTCGGAGGAGAGCGAGGCTCGGTGGTTGGCTAAGCGGGTGCCCAGCCGCCGGAAGACCTGGAACGAAGATAGAGACTGATAAAAATATAGTTGCACTTGTAAGGGGTACATGCAGGTAAATTATTGCTAGTTAACGGGTTAAATACAATGCTGTGATAAAAAATTACGCCAGTCAGAGTGTGTTAACAGGGGCTCGTGGCTAAGCAACAGTCGCACGGGCCGATCGATCAGGATAAACTATGCTTGACGCGGTCAGTCCATGTGTGGGTGACCATTTTTAAATACCGAGACCCTTCCGTGCCTCGGAAAGTACGTTAAGCCGTTGGCCCCGGCTGTCATTCTTGGATCTTTGAAAATCGTTACGGGTCGTCAGAAGCCCGAAAGTCTGACAACCAGTCTTACCAAAGGGGTATCGTGTTACCCAATAACTGGGTTGTGTAGGTCAGATAGGCAGTCGCTCCATGTAAAATACTGGTATTCAGCTGCATCCGGTTAGATTACAAGCCAACCCCAACATAGTTGGGAAAAGGCTAGGCTGATTGATTGAGAGCGTGTTGGTAGCCGAAATATGTCCAGGGGGCCTACCATCACCTCTTATAGCAATATTATTTTGAGAGAGATGAAGCTATACGTCCTGGTATAGCTTCATATCTTTCCCACGCTGAAATGTGATTAAAATAATAATGCTGGACGAGGTGGTGGTAGGTCCTCAGGGCGCGTCATCGCCTTTTGTCAGTTTTGGAGGCTCTTTCGACTATTTAACATAATCAGCACTGCTGGGATACAGGCCTCCTCTCTGTGAGAGGGAGTGGGCCGTAATCCACCACGCGGGCCGATTGCGGGTCGGTAGAAGTCACATGTCTTCGAATTTTTGGTTCTAGGACATGCCGGTTTCCTCACGATGTTTTCCTTCGCCATTTTGAGAGCAGTGGTGATGAAATAATTTACACAAAGTAAAGCGCCTGTCTGGGTTCGAATCTACAACCTACGACTCGTAAGTCACGGCAGTTACCACTGGGCCACCACTGCTCTACATTCATGACACTCACAGCTCTTAAACGCGGCTTAGAGTGCTGACGTGGGAGATAATTCAGTATGACCACTTTCCGATTCCGTACTTCGAAACCACGTCAATTCCTTAGCTAATCTCGCGTTGATTTCTCGTGGTTTCGTTCATTGTGTCATACATAATTACGGCCCTGAGTGTTCAGTTATAATAGTAAAATTCACCCTAAATTTATTATTATCCGTTTACCCTTTTATGAACAAGTAAACATCACCTTTAATATCACAAACGTGCTGGACAGGGGTCAGGGTATGTTCTTCAAGAGGAGGTCAAGTTAGCTACATGTGTAAATATTTACCTGCCACACTCAGGAACGCCATGCCCTGAGCTTCCGTAGCGAGAGTCTCTTGAACCTGGCCACTTGAGCTGCGAGGGCCTCCGCCCCGGCTGACATGCCAGCTCCTCCTGTCTCACCCTCGGAGTGGACCTGATGGTAGAATCACGACATAGATGTAATCTTGGATGAGGAACTAGTTGAGATCGCAATGGCTAAAATAAATCTAGTTATGAGGAGGACTTGTAATTCAACCTATTCTTTATAAGGGATTTCAGCACTTAGGTCAAACTGTCACGCCTATTAATGAATACGTGGAATCGCCTAGTAGCTCATAAAATTCAAATGAAGAAATGGGATTATTAAAACTTCGGAAGTTTAAATCGTACTTGCGCAATTGGAGTTTGTAAACAAAGTCAGTCGTAAATAATAATTTTTTGCAAATGTTTTCATTCACAATTCGCATCTGATTTTCATCAAACCTTTCAGAGTGGCAATTCTCGTAATTTTAAGAACGTTCACACTGTTCACAGTCTGATCTCAGTCACAATCTGTCAAAAACTACCTCTAATTTCCCTACATTTTGACAAGTTTTTGACATTTGTCGCTGATATGAGACTGCGACTAGATTTTGAACGTTTTAAATTACGAGAATTGCCCGTCTGATCTCAGTCACAATCTGTCAAAAAATACTTCTAATTTCCCTACATTTTGACAAGTTTTTGACATTTGTTTGTCGCTGAGATGATACTGCGACTAGATTTTGAACGTTTTAAATTACCAGAATTGGCCTTCTGATCTATCCGCTAGACTTATCATGATAAAACCGTAAATGCCTTACCTCTCGCGTGCTCGTTCGTTTCTGCATGTAGCTCCTCATGTCCTTGTCTGAGTGACCTTTCGCTCGTCCTATGCCCTTGCCGAGAGGTGCTCCCGATGAAACCCTCCTGAAAATATAGCCAGGACTTGAATGTTAATGATTTCTTAGCTTTTAGTCATAACTTCTTTAATTAAGCTTATAGCAAACTGCACATCACTTAGGGTAATTGCGTAACACACTATTAGTAGCAACAGCTTTCATTTTGACAGTTCAAGTTTAACAACATGTATTACGTTACGTTTACGTCATATTTACGTTGTTCGGGAGACAATTTTTTCGAACATATGAAGTAATGTATTAGCAATATCCTTCAAATTGATTCAGATTGAGATGAATTGTGTGTTACGCAATTAGGATGGTGCTTGACGCCGCGCCGGACTCTAGTGGGAGGGTGGTCGCTAACCAGGCGGGCGTTAGCACTACCACCGCAAGGGAAGAATTGGCCAGTCAGATAAGGTGTTGGGTGTGACTGTCCAGGATGCGCCGAGCGCTCGGTTCAGTTGAGTAACTGGCGGAACAAACTGTGCTACACGAGGAGGCTTCTTCATGCATCCCAATCGCATGCCGCCTGTTGAGATAGATCAACTCAAAGCTGCAACGGCTCTTTCTCCAAAAGGCCCTTTCAGACATGGCCGTGCAGGTGCTCTATCCATTTGCATAAAATTTTAAGACATAATATAACTTGGCATACTTTTGTTTCTCCTAATTAAATTTTATTTACGCATAACAGCTTATGGATAATTTTTTAAGCATAATTTCTCTAATCATAATAATGATTAAGCATAACATTCAGGGTGCTGTGGCGCAGTCTGGGAGAGGCCTATGTCCAGCAGTGGACTGCGATAGGCTGAGTTGATGATAACATTCTGAAGCATAAAAGCATGCTTGATTTATTTCTAACGACGACGTCATGTCGACGGAGCTCCGCTGCGCGGGGCTCCTATATCTGTCTGCACGGTTTAAAGGAACCTAACCAAACAGGACCTCGGGGTGCCCCTGACGTCGTTTAGTTTTATGCGAATTAAATTTATGCCAAAACAAATTAGCCTTCAAGATAATTATGCCAACATAAACTGTATGCCAAAAAAAATATGGCAAAGTATTATTATGCCAAAACAAATTATACCAAAATAGTTATGCCAAAGTATATTAGGAAAAAGAATATTATGCGAAAAGAAGGGATCCCGGCCATGCATTGTTAAGACTCACATAAAATCCTAATAATATCATGTTTGGACTTTCAAAGAGATCATGACATTCGATTTGTTCCGGCATTTCTTCTCGGGGATCAGTCAGCTAGGAAATGCCGGCGCCATCTTGTTTTAAAATACACGACACGTTGTCGACGGCAGCTGCCGACGCGTCGTCGGTTGCCGTCGTGCATATCGCTCGTGTGTATGCACATTAAGTCTATATTCCACCTAATTAGTTACCTGTAGCCACCAGTAAGAGCAATATGTTAGGCTATATACAGAAAGAAAGCTGGAAACTTATAAGTGCTTACCGGCGCTTGACAGCGCTGGTCCGTTCTACACAAAGGAAGCAGGTTGAAGCAGACCAAGCAAAATGTCGGACTCATCGGACGATGATTTGGTTTTGTTTGCCCGGCGCTGACCAGCGCGTGTTGAAGCTTGTCGGAACTTGTCGGCACCGTTCAGTGCTTATCGGCGCGCGTTCATATATTTTCCTGCGCGGGTTACCAGCGCTGTCAAGCGCCGGTAAGTGCTTATAAGTTTCCAGCTTTCTTTCTGTATACAGCCTATGGATAGGTTCAACTGTGTTATAACCTACCTGCAATGTGTAGGATCGCTGTAAGCACTTTGCACTGGAGCTTTCCCCTCCGATATAGTGTCGCCTGCACCAAACCCTCCAAGTGGAAAACCTGTGGTACCTGTAAAAGAGGTTTTAGATAAACAACAAAACAAGGTTTTATAAACTTCTCAGGGGTGAACTAGGTACTTGCAATGGGAGTGTATAACCAGCGGGACAATTGCGTAACACATTATCAATCGGAATCGGTTTCATTTGACAGTTCAACAACATTCATTGCGTTATTTACGTGTTGAGCAGACAAATTTTTCGAACTTCAGAAGCAATGGATTAGCAATTTGCTTTAAAATGATTCAGATTCCAATTGATAGTGTGTTACGCAATTAGGTCTCGTGTATGAACGAGAGCGACGCAAAAGCAGTAATATAGTGTGGCAGGATCATCGCGATTTTTATTTTTTTTACTGTGTTTAGTTTAGTTTGTGATCTTCCTATACGAGTCGCAATAAATACTTTTTCTTTCTTTCTAACTGTAACATGAATTCTGCACAGAATTCTAGACACAGATATCTAATAGATACACCTAGATAACGCAAGAGCAACTACTTCGCGTGCCAAAAATCGCACCAGCTTACGTACAAAAATCGTAAGCCGCCACTTTCGCGCTCAGTCCTGTGTACTGCTGGCTGGGTGAGCGTGAGCGCTGGCGCTAGGCCCCGGGGGTGGGGCGATTTAATTTTCCCATCACTAAATAGTGCTTGTGACGTCATAGTAGGTAGTAAAAAAATGGCATGCTTGGTTTTCATACAGATCTTGATACTTGCGTTATCTAGGTCTATCTATATCTGCGAATTTTTATCGCTTATAAAAAAAAAAAAATCTGCTGGTAGAAAGTACTATACATAATGCGGTCAAAATATGTCAGCCCCTATTATCCTCTCGCACGTTTGCCCCCTACCTGTCGAAACACCCCACGCGTCGGAGTAGTTGAATGGGCGCAGCAAAGTCATTGTATTAACAATGACAATAGTAGAACAATGACACTGTTGTGTACACTTGGTGTACAGTTGACGTTTCGAGCACTTTCTCTTATATACAGTCAACAAAAGCGATTAGTATGCAGGATCGTCGGATATAGTTGAAGTTTAGTAAGAAACCGATAGATGTTGTCGACTGAAATTTAATTTAACAAATGAGCTGTTTGTTTTCTATTAATAAAATAAACTTTTATTCGAGAAGATCCATCGATTTCTTACTAAACGTCAACTACATCCGACGATCCTGCATACTTATATCTTTTGTTGAATGTATACTTGGTGTACACTTGACGCTTGAGGGGTTATAAGTATGTTTACCTGCAATAGCCCCTCGTGTCATACTGAGTCCTCGTTGTATCCTGGCTATAGCAGCTCTGTGTCTTGGCAGGGGGGCAGTAGTACCTTTCTCTTGTAGCACAAACCGGCCTAAAGTCTTCCAACCAGCCTAGAAAAGAGAGATGAAGAAATTTATAAAAAGTGCTGAAAATAATGAAGATCGACTTTCTTTTCGACATTTCGTGAACTTGTAGAGGTATGAGGAACAGGGTGTAAAATTCACTCATGCTCCATAGAAAAGGGAGGATCCTCCGACCAGATGGGTGTTGTGTCTGTTGGGCTACTGCCCAACGATTGATATATACTATTTGCGCGGTAAACTCTGCTTGCGCGATGCAGGATTTTGCGTGAGGTCAGTGTGATACGTAGTTCGCATATGACCTTGTAGATGTCGCCACAAACTCACCTGAGCTGCATAAACCACTTCGTCATCAGCTAGCGCCCTCTGCTGTGGTCCCGTGCCAGCTCTGCCGCCCCACTCCAACTCTTCAACCAGCACGAATCTCTTCGGATCATCATGACACCTGGCCTTTGTCAACGCTTGGTAGACCACGTATGATGCTGACGCGCTTAGGGGGACCTGAACAAATAGTATTATTATGTGTAAACTCAGCACTATTGAGTTTTGAATAAAGTCATTGTGATTAAAAAGTTGAAAAAGAAGGGAGTCCATCACCTAGTCGAATAGAAGATTACCTTTCATTAAGATTAGGTGCTAGGAAAGGCACCTAAATATATTTTTTTAAACTGAATTGCAATTTATTGTTGGAAAGAACTGAGTCTAGCCATGATTATGAAGAAAGATCGTAAGAAATCAAACATTTATTATTATGAAACACGGATTGTGCAAGCGTGATGAACGATTTTCATTCTTTTTTCTGTATGAGAACAAGGTGTCCTTTGCTCTGCAGTGGTACAGTTACATTTTGAATCTATATGTACACCTATACCACAGAACAGATAAAAAACTGTTCTGTGTCCTATACGATAATAATCCATTCCAGTTTTTAACCGACTTCAAAAACGGAGGTTCTGTATTCGACCCGTATCTATGTATGTATGCATGTTGGTATGTTCGCGATTTTCTCAAAAACGAATGAGCTAATTTCGATAATTCTTTCACTAATGTGATCTAAATACTTTCAGGAAGGTTTATGTATATAATACATTAGGTAATTATTCTTATGTACGAAGTTATATACATAAATGTACTGCATCTCCGGCATTTCTATGCGAATTTTGATAATTCTTCTAGTCGGTGTCTTCAATTCTTCAATGCACTAGTGTTAATTGAATTTGTGTGGGGCAGGTTACCACTAACAAGTGAAAAATAAAAACTTTTTTTGCAAAAAAAAAAAAAAAAAACAACCGACTTAAAAAAAACACTACAAAGTGATAAAAACTTTAATTTCGGAAGTCGGTGTCAAAAAACGAAAATGCGGAACCAACGACACCGACTTCCGAAATTAAAGTTACTTATCACTTTGAATTTTATTTTATTGAAGTCGTTTGTTTTTTTTGCAAAAAAGTTTTTTTCAGTTTCAGATGCAAAAAGTCCTGTCTATCCATTGTACACCGAACACTAAATAAGTAGATATCATCACTGGTGGAGGCTCTTATTTAAAATATATCTCAAAGCTGATAAAATGAAGACTTACCTTCAAAATAGCGTAAGGTATCTCATGTGACACATTATGCACACAGACGAGGAAGCTGTCAGGAGGTTTCCGAGGCTCTTCATCCTGTGTGCTGGAATCCTCATCAGAAGGAACAGACCTGTCTCTGTGGCGGTCTGATGATGATGCTGATCTGAAAGTAGGAGAATTTTCGAAGGTTAGTTTTTTACTGTTTAATTTGAGCGGGTCACATCAGCCGCATGCAGGATGACCGCTGGGCAAAAGTTTCCACACAATGGGTGCCTGAAGATGGACGGCGCCGGCGCCGCCGAGGTCGGCCCAGAAAGCGGTGGCGAGATGACCTGGACGCGTACCGATTGGGCTGGTTTGAGGTGGCGCGGGAAAGGAGTTCCTTGAAGGACTTGGGGGAGGCCTTTGCCCAACAGTGGGACAATATAGGCTAAACAAAAAAAAAGTTGTTTTG
This sequence comes from Hydraecia micacea, assembly GCA_914767645.1. Classification (NCBI taxonomy): domain Eukaryota; kingdom Metazoa; phylum Arthropoda; class Insecta; order Lepidoptera; family Noctuidae; genus Hydraecia; species Hydraecia micacea. Next base: position 6,492,935 of record OU611803.1, read on the forward strand.
GGAGTGCTTGTCGGACTTATGGGAGCATTATGAGTAGAAAAAATAAGTGTTCAAGTTGTGTTAGAAATCAGTCGGGCTCTCAGACTGTCCCAAAAACACGTGAGATGTACACACGGCTACACATCAAGCTATACATAACCAGTATAAGCTGACTCCTGATTGTATGAAAAAACTATACAATGCGAGGTCAACTCAAACTGGAAATGTATAGCTTGATGTGTAGCCGTGTGTACCCCAAAAAATAAAACTAAGTTAACATTGGCAGTTTCGTTGGTCAAGTGGTCGATTGCGTGACAGCTGAGCGTGGTCTCGGGTTCGATCTCCAAGTGTGAGTGCAATTTTTCAATGGGAAAGGTTTTATATTCTCACTGTTTCTACCTCTTTGCGCAATACAGTGTAGGTATTTTTTATATTGTCTTCATCAGCCTGCCTTTTCCCAACTATGTTGGGGTCGGCTTCCAGTCTAACCATGCAGCATGTGAATACCAGAATTTTACATGGAGCAACTGCCTATCTGACCTCGACAATCCAGTTACTGGGTAATAAGATAAAAAAAAGTAAGTCTCGTTAGATTTTCGGACTTCTGACGACCCGTAACGACTGTCAAAGATCCATGAATGACAGCTGGGACCAACGGCTTAACGTGCTTTCCGAGTCACGGAGGGGTCTTGGTATGTAAAGATGGTGATGGTCACCCATCCACGGACCAACCGCGGCAAGCGTAGCTTAACCTGATCGATCGATCCGTGCGGCTGTTATTACTTAGCCACAAGCCCCTCCCTTTAGTAGAAAAATCTTTCAAAACTTACCTGATGCTCGTTAGCCAAGCTCGACTACTAGGGTCATCGCCGACCCTCTTCAGCAGCAACCTAGCCCCGGGCCTCGCAGATGCAGCCCTGAGAACTCGCTCATGAGGGGCCAGGACCCTCTGCGTGGGGGCTCGGGAAGGCACCTCCTCGACCATAACGTAGGAGCCGCGTGCTGAACGACAGACACCGGCTTTTGTGAGGCATTGGGCTATGGCCTGTGAAGGAAAAAAGTAATTAATATTTACAATAAAAGTTAAGTGACTTCTCAAAAATATTATTCAATATTTGATGAATAGGTATGGTAGTTGCTGCATATAAAAAGTTTTAATTGATATTCAGCAGCCATGTAAAATTTTCTTATAACGTGTATGAACGGTCTCACATGCAAAAACATCCAGAATCCAAACTGTAAAAACTATCTATACTTAGGCAAAATTATTTTCACGGCATTTTTCATTAAGTATATGGCACGAAGCACAGAAGCCATTCCATCAGCATCTGCTGAACGGTACAATTCGTGAAATTAACACCACAGTATCTGATTAAAAGGTTTTTACTCCCTCGCGTAACCAAGGCCTACTGCCCAAGGAGCGGCGGGAAGAAGGTTCGACTTCAGGATAATTTCCACCAAACGGCTCGCACCGCATCGGATCGGAACGGATTTTACCATCTTTAAACGATATGAAATCGTGTACACACAGTATTTAAAGTCTATATTACCAAGCCGCGCACAGCAGCTTGACCGCGAGCGTCTTCCGCGACACGCGATCGTAGCCGAAAGTATGCTCTGACGCGCGATCGGCTCCGTACGCCTGTCGTCGTATCCGATCGAATCCTTTCGGTTGTCGTCTAAATTTTTCATTTCCTCTTCTGTGTTTTATGATTATTTTCTTCTTCTTCTAATCCAATAGCCAACAATACTACGTCAACTTCAACGCACAACGCAGAACACGTCAACACGGTAGGATAGGAATGAAACTATTTGACTAGGCACAGAAACGGATACGTTCGCTAGCGAGGTACGGAGCCGATCGTAGGTATGCGTCGACATCCTGCCGGACGCTATCGGCTGTCGCCGCATCCGTTCGTATCCTTTCCGATCCGGTGCGCTACGAGCTGTTTGGTGGAAATCATCCTTTCTTCTTTTGATGTTTTCCTGTGGACTATATAATATGGAAACTCTTTGAGACTCACCTCATTAGCCGTGGTATCCTGCGTCACCTTCAGAATAGAATACGCCTCATGCCTCGCCACCGCATACACGACTAGGAAGTGTATCTTCCTCCGCTCGTGAGGAGAGGCCGGCTCCAGATCTCCTCGACAGGTTTCTCCGGCTAACTCCTCGCAGCAGCGAGAGAAGATGAGGAGGGAGGCCATGTTTAGAGGCTGGTTTGTTGGTGATCTGGGAAATAGAAGATAACGAAGTAACTTAATAGTCTAGATAAAGAAAAAAAATGGCTAAATCTGAGCGGAAAATATCGCATAAAGGCCTATTCAAACCTAAGCAGTATTCGCTGCCGCTGTCGGTAGAGGTACACACCGCGCGGGTTTCGCTCAGGTATTTAGTATCAAGTTCCGCCGCTAGAGCGGAATAGTTGGTGTATTCTTAGGCGATACAGAAATGAATAACTGGCGAAAACGTCTTTACCTTCCTGAGAGAAACTCGAACTCGATATTCTACCCACAAGGATAGCGAAATCCGCTTTGGTGTGAACAGTAATATTACCGCATACCCACTCGGTTTTCTATACCGCTTAGGGTTGAAAAGGCCTTAATTCAGTTAATTCTTATCCGGAATTTCGGAGGATGGATTCTTTTAATAAGAGGTTTAGAAACTTAGACTTGTAAATAAGTATTCTGCAAGAGAAAGCGTACTGATCAATGCATGTTTTTGTGTGTTTGAGAAGAGCAGTTTCAAACACAACCACTTTACAGTTAGGTTAAACTGATTATAGAATTCGAAAACGTTTAAAACTTTTCGATTGTGGTTTTGAAAAAATCTACTCAGATTCTTCCGGAGCCTAGTTCTCTCTTTCCACTTTTCTCTATTTAAAGCTTCTAAGGGTCAGTCTTAATAAAGGAGTCCAGCTCATCCCGCCATTTACATATGACCGGGTGTCCGGAGTTGCCACGATGTCGCTTGCTATTAAGAGGAAATGCGGTCGGAGAGACTTTTGAAAAAGCCTAAGTAAATAGTCATAATTCGAGGTTTGGCTCTCGCCTATTTCCTCCTCCAATATTGGACCAATTTAAAAGATATTTCATAAACTGAATAAGAAGGATATGTACTGTGTCCCTATGTTATTCTTTTTCATTAATAGTTGTCAAAGTACACTAGACCTCTGTTAACAGCGGTTTAAATCGGAAATTTTAAGCATTTTTTAGGGTTCCTGGGTTCTAGTACTTATAAAAATAATGTATCATCAAAAAGGAAAACATAGGGACATACAAGTAGTTAATATTTATTATTCTGTAAAAAATCATTGCTTAATGGTCATTAACCAGAAAGAAAACTGGCGAGAGCGTTTCTATGAAGAAAAGAACACGTGCATTTCCTCTTAAGAGAACCGTGAGAGCAAATCCTTGATAGGTACCTACACCTATTAGTTCTGAAGGCAAGCTGACTTATTCAATAGGTACTAATCCTAGTTTGATGGTCTTTTAGTCTACTTACCTAAGTCTAACATGCCTGTATCCAGGTCTTAGACACTGCAGCGGTATGACCCGTTGTGATAACATGTAGTTGGTGTCCGCATCGAATATATCGAACCTTAGGAACGCTAGCTCGGGGAAGTTGATCTGGGAATATATAAAAACAAAATGTTTAATATTTTTTCAGAGTTAAATAATGTGTTATGTCTATAATGTGCGGCTAAGTAATAACAGCCGCACAGGTCGATCGATCAGGTTAAGCTACGCTTGCCGCGGTTGGTCCGTGGTTGGGTGACCATCTTTAAAAACCGAGACCCCTCCGTGCCTCGGAAAGCACGTTAAGCCGTTGGTCCCGGCTGTCATTCGTAGATCTTTGACAGTCGTTACGGGTAGTCAGAAGCCCGAAAGTCTGACAACCAGTCTTGCCAAGGGGTATTGTATTACCCAGTAACTGGGTTGTGGAGGTCAGATAGGAAGTCGCTCCATGTAAAATACTGGTATTCAGCTCTATCCGGTTAGACTGGAAGCCGACCCCGACATAGTTGGAAGAAGGCTAGGCAGATAATGTCTATGTCAAATGTTATAAGGAGCTTATTATGACCATTAACGGGGCTTAAATCTAGAGTCCAGGCATCTGCTAAAGCTTTCCTAATAGAACTACACAATAACGCATTGGGATCGAACCCAAGACTAGCTAAGGTTCGACCGCGGCAGATTTGCCAAAGATGTAAACAACAATGGCCGCTCGAAATTGAATAAAATCGATAAACAAGAGTATTTAAGCAATGTTTGTTTTAAGTAATTTAGTAAGTATTGCTCAATTTATCTAATTAAATTTCAGTCGACAACATCCATCGGTTTCTTACTAAACTTCAACTAGGTATATCTGACTATCCTGCATATTTATTTATTTATTTTGTTGACTGTACCTATTGTTGCGGTAGTGTCCTTTTGTGTCCAGCAGTGGGAACATTATAGGCTGATTATGCTTAAACTAGCCTTACCTTAAAATTAAAAGTCTCATTCCAAATCGGATTCAAGGCATTCTTCCTCGCGACTTTAGTCCTAATTTTCTTGCAGTCAGCAGGGACACCAAGTATCTCCACTTCAACGAAGGCATTGTAGAATGAGTAGACGTTCTCAGCGACGTATTGTCCTGATATCACCGCTAGAGTGAGGTGGGCCGCGTGGATGCCGTCGAATTCTTTGTCCATTGGGTTGAATCTGTAATTAAAACATGATTATAGCAGAATTCAAGGGACTAAATGTCGATCCCGTGGGAATATCGGGATAAAAAGTAGCCTATATGTTAATCCAGGGTGACAGCTACCTCCATACAAAAATTTATCAAAATTGGTCCAGCCGTTTGACCGTGAAGAAGTAACAAACATATAAACACACACACATACACACAAACTTTCGCCTTTATAATATTAGTGTGATATGGACTGTCTGCATGATGGCTATAAAAGACAGCCACCAATATCACTAAACCAGTAACTATTATTGTTGATAAGAAGAATCAACCCTGGTCAGAACTTGGTTGGAATAATTGCGAATGTTTTTATACTACTCCATAGAAATTTTTCGTGTACGGATCGTGTTTAAGTGGCGAGGCGCCCCGTGTCGCGCCGGAAAAAAATGGTCGGGGACATTCCAGGCGACGCGCGACGTCACGTGGATTGCGGGACGTCACGTGGATTGCGGGACGTCACGTGGATTGCGGGACATGTCAGTGGTTATCTAAGTTTGTAATAAAATTATTAACGGGCCTTTGTAACTGTGTGCGTGGACTTTAATTTTGATTGCGCGTGGCTAGCTAACCTATGGCAAATAATTTAATTTAATGTCCTGTGTCCTGTAACGTTAATTACTTTTCATACCTAGTGTTGTATAAAATCAATTATTTTCTATCTGAACAGACAGCTGTGCTGCTGGGGAGTTTGTTCCGCCATTTCTTCTCCCCAGCGAAAGCACTAGGAAGTGGCGAAGGGCGGGCGTTTTGGGGGACTGTCTTTTGTAATTTTGACGTTCGAAAAGTGCTGATTCTCAGCCTAGTTTGAATAAATGACTTTTGATTTGTTTTCATTTTGATTTGATTTGATTATCATTTTCAGCCACCGTGCCACAACTGGACGTCGCCCTACTTTTTCGTATGTCATCACCTGGTCATGTGGTAGCGACTTTTCTGATGTCGTCAGCCCACCTTACCTACTTCAGGAGATCCTACATTTCTTCATTTTACTCACTGCCTTCTAGTAATGGTGAAGATTCTCTTGTTCACAAACTAAACTAAATTTAAGTTCTGGAGGCCTACCACAAGCTCTTAACACGATCCATTTTAGGACCTAAACTGAACTGTTCTTCTAATTCGTACCATCACGTCAGTTTAGCGATTCAGTTTAGGCCGTGCCATCTGCTGACAGCGATTGTCCCAAACTGAGTCGCAAGTTTTGGTTTCATTCATACTTTTTTGGTACCATGACGTCCATAGAACAGCTCAAGCGATGCAGTTTAGGAACCTAAACTGAAATGTCCTGTTTTTGAATCTTTTTTAATTAGATCATGGTAGGCCACCAGTGCATCAATTTCTTTTTATTTCATTAAGAAAAGGACAATATAAATTTTAGTTCAGTCATTCATCAGCGCCTGACTCTACTCCATACAAGTTTAGACGTGATTAAAAACTTGCCTACTAAAATTACAACAATTTACGTCAGGCGCTGATTAATTTGACAGGACTAAACTAAAATTTATCATCTGGGCATTTTCACTTAAAAATAAAAGTGACTGAAAATAAATGGACATTGTAGTGAAAATAGTGGTCAGTTTTGTGACGTGTATTTTCAGATAAATGTGTTTTAAACCTGTGTTATTGGAGTTTAAATTGTGCAAATTTGATTTTTGTGACGGGAGAAACTATACACTATTGTTGCACCAACACTTTTAAATGTATTCGTAGTACTATTTTAGTAATTTTGGCAAATTCAATGTTGGTAAGGGGAGGGACATGCCAGAAACAGTTACTCTGAATATTTAAAATACTCATAAATTAATAATTCAAACGTATTTTACCAGGATTGCAGATGGATTCGTCAATTGAATATATATTTTACCGTTTTATTCCAAAAATTAGACAATATGTCCACTATTTATCTTGCTATAAAATTTTGAATAAGTGGGACATCCTCAAAATGGCGGGTACACTTAAAAGTGAAAATGCCCATCTGTCCTTTTCTTCGTGAAATAGAAAGAAGAAGATGCACTGAACTAAAATTTAGTTTAGTTTGTGAACAAGGGAATCCGCACCAATGTTTTTTACCCACTTGCGCTGGAGAATACTCTAAAAATTATGTCCCTTTGCTGTAGCAAAAGGTATCCATTCCAATTCCTCACCTTCTATAAGCAATATGCCCAGGATCCCACATCACGCTAGGTTTCCTGACGTACCCAGCAGAACCGTTGCTCTCATACATAGCTGCGTTCACAGCCATGGCTGCATCTTCCGTCTGATAGTTCAGAGCCACCAGTTGCACGCCGCATGACCAAAAGGTTACGGGATCGAAGTTCGATGAGTCTATTCTTAGGCTGTGAAAGAGATAGGTATTTATGTGTATGAAAATTGAGTGGGTGGGACAAGGATAAGTGATTATCAAAAAATATGATGTAATCAAGGTTAGGTTACAATTCCTGTGGTTGGTCTTAAGATGGATGACCATCGATTTCATACCGCGACCCCTCCGTCCCTTGACGTCATCCACGACTGTCATTCGTGGATCTTTGACAGTCGTTACGGTATTATAGTCAGAATCCTAAAAGCCTGACAATCAGTCTCAACAAGGGGAATCGTATTACCCAGTCACTGGGTTGGGGAGGTCAGATAGGCGGTCGGTCCATGTACAGACGCCAGCACCAGCTACCCGAAACTGTCAAATTTTCCCAATCAACTTTGAAAAAAAAAACAAGCGATAAAGTTGAAAGTCTATTAAAGAAATTTGACAGATTGTAGTAGCTTGATGTGCTGGCCGTCTGTCTGTACAATACTGGGTATTCAGCTGCATCCTGTCAGGAAGCCGACCCCAACATAGTTGGGGAAAAGGCTGACTTACAACATCATCAAGGCAACGCCGGCTGTCGCTAAAAACCGACGCTGTGATTCTGTTTCGCGCAGGAGTCAACACAATATGTGATGCCCGTTCTCATTGTTTTTTTTTATGTTTATTTATTAGTATAAAAGGTGTGTACCTATTAGGTGGGTATGTCGAAACTGTGTGTACTCCCCGTCACTTTTCCCTAAAGGTTCATTAGAAAACCAGCGTCAGACAGCATCTGTCTAGCATTAATGCTGAAATGAACCTTTTTGGCGCAGCCGTGAGGCACAAACTCACAGATATAGATAGACCTAGATAACGCAAGTATCAAGATCTGTATGAAAACCAAGCGTGCCATTTTTTGACTACCTACTATGACGTCACAAGCACTATTTATGATGGGAAAATCAAATCGCCCCACCCCCGGGGCCTAGCGCCAGCCCTCACGCTCACCCAGCCAGCAGTACACAGGACTGAGCGCGAAAGTGGCGGCTTACGATTTTTGTACGTAAGCTGGTGCGATTTTTGGCACGCGAAGTAGTTGCTCTTGTGTTATCTATTTCTGTGTATCTATATCTGTGCACAGTATTGTTGTTTGAAAAATTATTTTTTACTTTATGTTTCACGAACTGTGTCTAAATAAACTTTATTCTTTCTTTCTTTCTTTTTATATCAGGCGCAAATCCACATATTTTCTTTCTTCCTTTACTTACCCGGCGGGATAAGTCCTAACAAGCTGCGTCTCCGTGTGGGCTATCAGAGCCATGGGGTGTTTCCTGCAGATCTTCTTGCCGATAGCCTCGTTGACTGAGGAGCAGCGGTAGCAGGGGTGGTGCACTGCTGGCGCGTTCAGGCAGCGGGGGCGCGGCTGTTGGGCTAGTTGCTGGGAATTAAAGGTTTTAAAGCAAGTTGTTACAAGATCTAGAATACATTTTTCACATTATTTTTTTTTTAATGAATGGCATCTCGCAGTTCAACCTATAAGGTTGTCGTCTGCTTAACCGGACTTGCCTGAGGATGCCTCAAAATTAAGGCCTCCAGCCAGGGCTGAAAAACTTAAAGCTAAGCGACTACACGCTAAGGGCACCCCCTGTGGGGTACGGACCTCGGCTTAGGGCGTCGCTGGGGGGGGGGGGGGGGGGGGGGCAGCAAGGGACAGGCTGGATCGGAATTGCAGCATTTTTCACAATCTCTCAAATTCTCAATTATTCTTCATATCTTACTGTGCTAGTACTGTCGCTGCTCTCAGAAGACTCGAAGCTGCTCGCTGGCGCGGTCTCCTTGGGCGCGTTGCTCGGCTGCTTCATAGAACTGCGTGGTGATAGCGGGTTCAGCCCGCGGAATTTGATTGCCTGTGCATAGAAGAGTATCGTTATATGTTTTTACAGGTTATTTTTTAGACGTTATCAAAAAAATATTTTTATTTTCGGAGTCGGTGACAGTATAGTATACATAACTTTATGTATTAGTCTGTCACCAGGACCTGATCTTTTGTTTTTGAAGGTCTCTTTGAGTCCAAACGAGTTATCAGCAGAAAATCATCTAGCAACTCTGTTATTTCTTTCAAACCAATCAAATCAGTTGCCAAAAGATGAAGATAGTTGGAAGTCTATCTGTGGCAAGAATCGGGAGCCTCAGACATTAGCAATGTAATTGTCTGTGATACTCGTTCTTCTTTTTAGCGTGTCGATAGCAATCTAAATGGACTCGGCCCAGAATTTGGCTACTTGTTTGGCGCCATCACCAGCGTCCACCAGTTCCTGTAACGTGCAGCTGACAGGACACGCAGGACACGATATTAAGTGTCCCATCGTTTGTGGAACAGCAGCACATTTACACTCCAAGGTGGAGTCGTCTATGAATCTCCACCTGAACAAGTTTTCCTTGCTTCGGCCAATCTGTGTCCGGAGATACTCTTTAACATTTTCAAATAATTAACCCACCTGAACATAAGTAACCATGTCACTCAGCTCCCTCGCGATCTGGTTGCTTCTCTTCCGTGTAGGAGCATGCTTCACACTCCCAGAAGTAGTCTCGGCATCTCCCTCACTCCTTCTGAAGCTCTGGTAGAGCGACAGAGAGGTCCGACCGCACTTATCTTCCATTGAGTTTAGGATTTTGTGGAGTTCTTTTTCTGGAAGATAAAAGTATGTTCTTTACGACAACTAGAGATAAAGAACTATAGGTATTTAAAATAAGGTAGTTTTAAAATTTGCCGAGAAACCGCGTAAGACCTTGCAAGAAGTAAAGTTTTTAATGTGGCGTGGAGAGGAGGTGAGATGTCTTGAATAGTCTAAGTATCGGGTTTGTGTTTTTTTCACACCTTTCACTCAAATCTCGTCAAGAATCTGTCAAAGTAGACCGTAAAATAAAAATGGTACGGATTTTTACAAATTGCGGCACCGTTTTACGTTTTGTGTTGATTAAAATTGAATTTGCGGCAATTAACAAAAAATTGGTCGTCCTCAGGCCCCCACTCTCGGTCTTTCGACAATGATTATCCAAATCTTACCATCCAACTCCTCATCATCCTCATCATAGTCTTCATCGGAGAAATACTCTGTCAGAGAGCTGCCCGCGGACTGATTGGACATTATAGAACTCGTGCGATTGCTCTGTTCGGGCAGGGAGGTACTGGTGTGCCGGATGCCGTTCGATCTGTGGACGGCGGTGGAAGAAAAAGTATTAGAAATCTGCGGTACGATTCGTGACGTAAGATATTTGTTTCGGGTCTAGCTGTTAGTGCGTGAGACTTGTGTTTATTAATGCGCCTATATATAGGGATAGGAGGATCAGAGTGTAAAGTTCACTCATCTTGCATAGAAAAGACAGGATCCCCGACCCTAACGGGTGTTGTGTCTGGTGGGCTACTGCCCGACGATTGATGTCGGGACGTTGTATATATGCTCGTTGCGCGGTAAACTCTGCTTGCGCGATGCAGGATTTTGCGTGACGTGATTGTGATGTGTAGTTCGCATGTGGCGTTGTAGATGGCGCCACACGCTTAACAAAAGTATGTATGGAAAACGTCTTATTAAAACTATTGTCTTGAAACCCATTCCGAACCGTCAGTTATTGACTTTAGTTGCTAGAATAATAGACATGTACTTTACACATTCCTAGATTACTGTTTTCTTGTTTGGCTTGACCTGTGAAATAACAGGCACATTTTTTTCGCTGAATGGGTTTGCTCTTGACCTCGATCACGCCTGATAAAAAGCAATGGATGAGGTCTATGATGGGACGAGCCTGCCCAGAAGATGCCTGTTCAATCTATTTGGCTAGAGGCTGATTACCTGAAGGCAGTTGATAAGACTCCGCTATATCCTTGCGCTGAGCTGGCCCCAGTGAGTCCCATTGTTGGACTGGACTCAATCGGGAGCAGCTTCTTATTTTTTACTAGGACCTGAAAAATAATGTAAGAAGATGAATTGTACGCACGACTACACATCAACATATAAGAAAAACCTGTACAATGAAAGGTCAGCTAAAACTGGAAATGTATAGCTTGATGTGTAGCCGAGTGTACAAAACTTATTTAAATACTAGCTTCTGCCCGCGACTTCGTCCGCGTGAATTTTCGGCCCCTGACCCATCGCGTCGCATCCCATCGCTCGTGAACAAAAAACTCAAAAAAAGTGGCAATTCTGAATATTTCTTCATACTTACTCTTCTGAATTAAGATAGATAGATAGATCATTTATTTGTCCAAAACGTAAGTAGGTATACACACACACATGGCATGCAAGATGTTACATAAAATTATAGCAGTCATGTTTAGCCTTAACGGCGTACAAATATAAACAGGTACCTAGGTCATTTTTATTAGTCGGTTTGTCCATTATTCAAAGCAATTAAAATATCAAATTAAAAAAAAAACAATCAAATTGTAATAAATATACTATAGGATAATGTCATCAACTCGTCATCGAAATGTATAATATAACAAAATTATCCAAGAAACAATAAAATAAGTTTAAAGTAATGAATGGATCGATTACCTTATATTTCAGCTGTTCAGGGCTCGGAAGCCGCGGCTCGTCCGTGTAATCGACTTCGAAAAGGAACGATGTCACCAGTTTGTCTCCAAACACTGCCTGGATGAAGACAACATCAATAGAGTACCAGCATTTTTACATAATAAAAAAATAAGATACAGGTCGTAGGTTCGAACCCTGATAGGCGCTTTACTTTGTGTAAATTATTTCATCACCACTGCTCTCAAAACGGTGAAGGAAAACATCGTGAGGAAACCGGCATGTCCTAGAACCAAAAATTCGAAGACATGTGACATCTATCAACCCGCACTGGGCCCGCGTGGTGGTCCTCCCTCCCTCTCACAAAGAGGAGGCTTGTGTCCCAGCAGTGGGAACATTATAGGCTGATTATGTAAAGAAACAAGTGTTTGTACTAGCCTCGCACTGGGATTATGTGAACACACGGAAAGATGGTGATCTTTGTAGAAAGATGGTGATCTTTGTAGAAAGATGGTGATCTTTGTAGAAAGATGGTGATCTTTGTAGAAAGATGGTGATCTTTGTAGAAAGATGGTGATCTTTGTAGAAAGATGGTGATCTTTGTAGAAAGATGGTGATCTTTGTAGAAAGATGGTGATCTTTGTAGAAAGATGGTGATCTTTGTAGAAAGATGGTGATCTTTGTAGAAAGATGGTGATCTTTGTAGAAAGATGGTGATCTTTGTAGAAAGATGGTGATCTTTGTAGAAAGATGGTGATCTTTGTAGAGAACAGCTAAAAACCTCCTGCGGGGCAATTGCGTGTAACACATTATCAATGGGAATCGGTTTCTTTTCGACAGTTCAACAACATTCATAACGTTATTTACGTGTTGAGCAGTCAAATTTTTCGATCTTATGAAGCAATGGATTAGCAATTTGCTTCAAAATGATTCAGATTCCGATTGATAGTGTTTTACGCAATTAGAGTGTTGATCTCTTTGTAAAACCATCAGAGAGTCTCTCATCCAGGCACAAGTTACCGTGGCTTACTTGGAAAACTTTAAACAGAACACCTAAATTGCGTAACACACTATTATCAAACACAATCTGAATAATTTTGAAGCTAAGCCATTGCTTCATATTAAATTAGAAAAATTTGTCTGCTCAGCAACGTTTAAACGCAATGAATGTTGTTGAACTGTCAAAATGAAAGCCATTGCTACTGATAGTGTATTAAACGCAATTACCCCGCAGTTATCTAATGGGGATAGAACCCAGAGCCCCACGTTCAGTAATCCCTTTTGAGTCAACTAGAAACGCGAAATATAGGAAGCCGGTCAATTATTGTGCCCCGAACTGCTGGAATAGTTTCCGGGCCTTTCTGCCTGACAAATTGATTTTTTTTTTAATTCAATGTTTGTGAACAACTGACCTCAAACGTGCTGGCCATGACCTGCTGCTGCGGCAGGCTGCAGTGGTTTTCGATGCTCAGGATCAGGGGATACGGAGACGCCACGAATGCGCTCCTGTAAAGAAAAATTTATATCGAAAATTAGGAATTTTTGAGTTTTTTTTGTTTGATGTAAAATAGGGAAGGAAGGTACCCCTTACGCAAAAATCTATTTTGAATTTAAATATTCCGTTGCTTACCTACTTACCTGTCCGCCATTTTTTTTTTTTTTCAAAATTGCCAATGGCCACGGGGTTTGGTCTTATTATGTTTTCTGTTTGCATTGGTATCAGGCTATCGACTTTGATTATATAATGTCTAGATAGAGCATCAATTGCGCGCAAACGTGTCAAAAAATACCGGCCAACTGTTGGACTGTAAGTACTTACCCGCCGATTAGTGCCAATCGTACCGCTTTGGTGTCACTACGTATTACGCGCGCTAAGTAATAAACAAATAACAGCGATAAAATGACGGTATGTGCTTTTAAACTGTGCCGAAATTATAAAGGAAGGGTAAAAAACACCAAACACATCACATATCATCAGTAAGTAACCAAAAAAACTACGTATTTGTTTTTTGTTTTTATATTTACCAAATTACGCCCTATTACGCCATATTTTATCAGTGTTGCCAGTTTCTTTTTCCATTCTCCCAACTTAACGTCCTTTTTTTTGTGGGTATATTCGTTGCTTTATGGTTACGTTTATATTATTTAGTTAATGTACTTTTATTATTCGATTTCAAAAATGGTGAAGTTTTTCAATTCGTCTGTACTTTTTTATAATAATATAATGTTCGCGTATAACTTTTTTGTTTATGAGCCCATTTTAATGATTATTGTTGCATTGGGTCCAATAAACTGATTTCAAAGGTGCCAAGAGTAATTTTAATAAGATTAATTTATTCCATTCGTATTATCTGTGATCTTTCATTTGAAATTTCCAAATACAAACTGCCTAAAAAGTTAAATATTCTAATTGAATTAACTTAGCTGATTTAATATAACACAACATTCACACACACAACTCTAATTCAATTAAATAGTGTTTTTTATTTATAAATACAAATAAATAAAGACACTACTAAAACTGAATAATACTACAAACATACACCTAAAACTTACTTATATTATTTGTATAGTCAATTTTTTTAATATGTGATTTATGGGAGAATTGTAGTAGCTGGTATCATTATTCACGCACACAGAGACATAGATGCACAGTGTAAAACACCGCCCGCACGCACACATGTTTGAAATTGTTGGCTCGTTTTCTTTGTTTTGATTGTAGGGCGGCGCTCTATCTAGACATTATATAATCAAAGGCTATCGATTTATATAGGTATTATGAGTGGCCGCCATTTTGAAAAAAATCGAAACGGCAGACAGCTAGGTATGGCTATAAGCTATTAAGCTATCTCTTTTAGGAGTCGGGCAAAAAGAAAAAACCGGCCAAGTGCGTGTCGGGCCACGCACACGAAGGGTTCCGTACCACCATAAAATATTTAACACTACATACTTAATTATATAAAAAAAATCACGTTTTTTGTATGGGAGCCCCCCTTAAATATTTATTTTATTTTAATTTTATTATTAAAGTAAAAATACAACTGAGTATTTGGGAATATTTCAAGTGCCTACCTGTTGCCATTATTGATATCGAACAAAAAAGGGTAAAAAAATCGCGTTTGGTGTATGATGGGATCCCCCATTAAATATTTATTTTATTTCGTTTTTAGTATTTGTTGTTGTTGGTGGGTGGGGAGAGCAAGAAATTTTACACGGACGAAGTCGCGGGCAGAAACCAGTCCTATAGTATACCTATATAAAAAAAAAAACTCATCAAATCACACAGCATCAATTACGCAAACACCTCCTTTTTGAAGTGAAACTTCTTTACGCACGCTTGACTTGGGGAGTAAGCTGGCGAACGCGTGACGTAAACGTTACGAAAAGTGTGATCGGGCGAGGCGAACGGGAGTTGAGTGGGGGATATAAGCAAGGCACAGCAGTGCGCGCGCACATTTTCTTTCTCTCTTACTCTCATAGCCAAATACGCTACTGAAGTTTCACTTCATTCGTAGTAATCGTAGTGAAGTTTCACGTCATAAGCACACTCGTTTTTTTTTTTTTTGGAAGTTGGTTAAAAAATTAACTTTTGTTTTGGTTACCTACCTAGCAATAGTCTCAACAACTCTTCTGAAGGGTATCTTTGTCGTGAAGGTATGTCCGTGGTATATGACGGGACTGCCATCATCGCCGTCCCAGCAGTCAAGCTCGACGCAGCGGCAGCCAGTGAGCAGCACCTGGAGACAAATAGACAAAGTTTTAGGGAATTAGAACATATATTATAATGTTCCCTGTGCGGGCCTCCTCTCGGTAAGAGGGAGTGGGCCGTAATCCACCACGCGGGCCCAGTGCGGGTTGGTAGATGTCACATATCTTCGAATTTTTGGTTCTAGGATATGCCCGTTTCCTCACAATGTTTTCCTTCACCGTTGTGAGAGCAGTGGCCAGTGGTGATGCAATAATTTACTCAATGTAAAGCGTCTGTTTGGGTTCGAATCTACGACCACACTCGTAAGTCGCGGTTGTTACCACTGGGCAACCACTGCTCCACAAAAAATTTGTCGATTATAATTATAGGTAGAGTACTAAATCGTTTGATTTTAAAGGATAAACCGAACTGAGAGTACATTATATATTTTGTATGATCACGTCAGCGCCGGCTGTCGCTGAAAACCAGCGCTGGGGCTCTGTCTTGCATAGGGTCGCAGCATAATGCTGAGCGATAGCCGTTTTGCGTGGATGTGACGCATGTTACCCTTATCTTCTTTTTTATTTTACTTTTGTGTCATGTGTATTTTTGCATCATGTTCACCGCAAATAAACGTACCTATTTTCTTTCTTTTTTTTCTTTTATGATTCTTTATTTTAGCGTATGCGAAATTTTTCTCCTTTTTATTATAAGATTAAGAACCGGATATTTTGTTTTTATAAATTGTACAAAGTTATTGTAGTTACTTATAAAGTAAATAAAATTATTGCTTAATTTTTTAAACTTGGTAATAAGTCAGTTTTTTTTTATTGGTGGAGTGTGTGTATTACTTCTCTGCCTACTCTTTCAGAAGAATGGTGTGTTATTATGTTTAAAAAAACTATGAAACTTTATACGTTATACTCCCTAATGCTGTAAACAAAACGTACCTATCAGCATCATGTTTTTTACATTTCACTGCTCCCTGCGCCTACCTACCCCGCAAGTGTGTCGTCATGTAGATAATGTTCAAGTCTTTGAAGTTCATTCAATCGAGGCTAAAAGTTACCGCGCAAGCGCGCCCTTATTGATTAGTGCTCCCCTTCCCTTGAAAACCTAAGGACATTCACCCTAGTATGCGTACTGGGCTTAGTATTTCAACACACTCGCTACGTTTTAGTCGATTGTTCGTCTTCAAAATTATTCTTCCAAGAATCGCTTAGCTAGTCCGCACGTTTTAACCACAGACAAAAAGAGAACTGTCAAGTTGTTGTCAAACATAACCTAAGCGTTTGTTGTTTTGCCGGTTTTAGATTGAATAATTTACGTAAAATCTTCCAAAATTGACGAAATGAAGGAAACCACTGGTGATATCGATACTAGGAACGTTGTGAAAAACCGGGAGTTGCTTTATCGCATGATTATAAGGTGTGTAATGTTTGATTTCTATGGTGCCTCATTACGTTCGTAAATTTTTAAAATTCATCGTAATTTGAGTAAATAACCTCAACTTCTGTATCAATTTACTACAAATAAAGTTTATTCTTTCGAATAAAATCTCAATCCGTCAACATTTTTAGCGTTAAAGACGATAAACTCGTAATCTTCGCTACTTCGCTCACTTTGTAGATTGCTATACTAACATCGTGTTTTTTCCAGTCAATTATACTACGATGGCTATCAACCCATAGCTGCGACGTTAGCATCGGCTGTTCATGCCGACCCGCCATGCCCACCGAGCGACAGGTCAGTAAAACAATCAAACTATACAAAACATTTAGCATGAATGTGCACTGCTCAATAATCCCTACTGTGGCAAAAAATTAAGGAATTTTTCTCTACAACACAACAAGTGAACCTCATTATTGCAACAGTGATGTTCAATGTCAAATTTACTTGCTTCCTGTTCAATTTGTTTACTGTGTAACTAATTCATGTAACTATGTTCAAAGTATCTATGTAAACCTGGGACATTGTCTTTCTCTGTGCCTTTTAACCAATCGGTAAACGTAAGGTGGGACGCCCTCAGGCTAGGTGGAGCGACAATTTTAGCAGGATGGCTGGTAGCAGCTGGATGAGAGTTGCCGAAAATCGAGTTGAATGGCGTGCAATAGGAGAGGCCTATGTCCATCAGTGGACTGCTATAGGCTGATGATGATGATGATGAGCAGACACACTTGGTTGGAATAACCACTAACGGACACCATAGCCGACTAAGTACAGAAACCAAACCCTATAAACACAGAACATAGAATGTGGCCCAACTGCGGTAGCTCGCAGTACCATATAAAGGGGTTGTCACTCCAACCTTGTCAAATAAAGTTTTCCCCATACTCCCCAGGCTTCAAAACCTAATGATGGTGGGCCTACAACACGAGCCTGACCGTAAGGACCGTCTGGCTGCGTCTAGCGGTGCTGAGCATCTGCTCGGCACCACTGGATTTGGTAAGTAATGTTATACTTAAAGAATGTGTTGAATGCTTTGGCGGCATAAAGTCTGCTTAATGCCACATTTTATAAATAGGATAAATAAAGTCATTTTTCATGGATCTGTGTGATCACACTGTTCTAAACTACACAATGGACTTTGTTGCAGCTTTGTCTGCAACTTAAGAGGTTGTAGGTCGTAGGTTCGAACCAAGATAGGTGCTTTACTTTGTGTAAATTATTTCATCACCACTGCTCTCAAAACAGTGAAGGAAACCATCGTGAGGAGACCGGCATGTCCTAGAACCAAAAATTCGAAGACATATGACATTTACCAACCCACACTGGGCCCGCGTGGTGGATTACGCCCCACTCCCTCTCACCGAGAGGAGGCCTGTGTTCCAGCAGTGGGAACATTATAGACTGGTTATAGTATTCCGGAAGGTTTATGGGTATAATACATCAATAAAACCATACTCCTATCCCAACAGATTTGGAATACGAGATGGACGCGTCATCCCTCGCGCCTGAGCCGGCTACCTACGAGACTGCTTACGTCACTTCTCACAAGATGGCGTGCCGAGCGGGCGCGTTCAGTGCGTGCGGGCAGCTAGTCGCTACTGGTTCTGTTGACGCTTCAATTAAGGTAGGTTTTCTGGATCATGTCGACCACTAGTGGGGTTCGCATAGGTTTTTTGACCCACTCCTAAGTCCTTTAGTCATGGGTAAATTGTATTTTATGTGGGCCACCCACTAGGTGTGTTAGAATTAGTTGTGGGCCACTTTGACCCAGTACTGCCATCTAGTGTCCCACATATTAACAGGCAGACTTAATTAATATGTGAGACACTAGGAACCCAAAAAATGAGTAAAACTAGACAGTAAAATTGTTTGTGTATCTTTTGGCCCAAGGTTATGTTACTCCTACATTCAATAAGACGCTTCATATTAATTTCAAGAGCTCAGATACGAATTCCTACCTACATAGATATTCACAACCACTCGATACGCTTCCATACCGTATCGAACATCGATCAATGTTATCGTAGGAGTCCTCTAAACGCTGTTCACAAGTCCGAAACCCGAAAATTGTGTCAGTTTAAATCAATGAGACGACCGCTATTCTTCCGACAGCTGTTTGCTGTCGGGGCCAAAGCAAACCAGGTTATCGAAACGCGTCATTTTCGATACGATAGCCTTTCGGATGGATGTGAATAAAATCACCTTGACTGAAGCAAATACAACAAGAGGGGTTTAATATTTCAGATTCTGGATGTGGAGCGAATGTTGGCTAAGTCAGCTCCTGAGGAGGTGGATCCTGGGAGAGAGCAGCAGGGACATCCTGTTATCAGGACTTTGTGAGTTACTTTTGCCTTTCATGTTGTGTCAGTTTTGTTTTTTATATTTTTATGTGCGTTGTTCTCTTTGCTAGATGAATAAGTTATGCTTAAAGTAATTTTCCCAATAATTTGGATTGTAGGGAAAATATTTGTGCTAACACAAATATTAGCAACTTTTGTCTCTGACATCATGTCTACTGGTTTGTATGAACGTGCGCGCATGTGGCGACGCAACAGCTGGAAGACACATGTCCGCGGGTTTGGACGCAAATGTCGCCCGTCTATTGGTTGCAATGAAAGTGCGCGCACGGCCTGCCTAGCGGGATCGTCCGAATGGGTTACCGCTGCCCCGGAACATAAAGGGCTAAGGAAGGAACACGGGTGGGTTTTAGTCAGTAAGAGTCTGACACTCCCTTCCGCTCCACCCAGAGCGGGAGGAGTCATTAGATGATTTTCCAACCAAAAAAAAAAGTGCGCGCACGGCGACAAAACAGTTGCCAGCTAGCCAGTTGCCATTCAACCAAAAATTTAACATAAAAGTAGCGTTGTTGCTGTCGCTCCCGTGTGCACATCGTCCAAATCTCGGCGAGGAGACAAAAAAGTTGTTGGGAGTTGCCCAGCAACTTTTTAAAAACTAAGTTGCTCGTGGGGCGCCCTTGGGTGGATTTAAAATACAAGTTACAACAGCCAGATAAGATCTTTACCCATTTTTATATACGACGTTTCGAATTGCGTCTCAAAACTAAAATGTCATCCCATTTTCTCAGGTACGATCATACGGACGAGATCACAGCTTTAGATTTCCACCCTCGGGAGCAAATCCTAGTGTCAGCCTCCCGGGACTGTTGCATCAAACTCTTTGACATCACTAAGGCGTCCGCAAAGAAGGCTTATAAGTCTATAACGGTAAGATTTTAGTTTACAAAGTAAAACTATAGAAATTCAAAATGGTTGAGCTGAATGGTGCTAATATTAATAATTTCACGCGGACGAAGTCGCGGGCAGTAGCTAGTTAAGGATAAAAAAGTTCTTCAACAGAGAAAGAACTGCCATGCTTGCTGATGAGATTTTGTTGCATCAAAAGTTAGTTTGCTAAAAATTAACTTCAATATCTGTGTTTTATTGGTCAAATGACGTGTGTCTTTTTTTATTGTAAATTTATTATATAATAAAAAAGATCAATTTTTTAAAGATTTTATGTATGAAGATTTTTTTACTGAAAGATTGAATTGAAAATGTCTGTACAGCCGTTGCAGTATTTTATAATTTTATTAATACCAAGCGCTGATTTTTCCAACGCCAGATAATTTTATCCGAGGAATAGTTTCGAATAAGTATTTGACATTTCTTCCATACAAAAAAACTGTCAGACGTCAATTTTATTCCACAGCTAAAAGTCGTCTGTCAATTGAAAAATCAACCCTAAATGAAATATTTAAATAAAATACACGGCTGCGGCAAAATTTAACTATGTTTATACTCATCATCATCTGCCGAGCCTTTTCCCCAACTATGTTGGGGTCAGCTCCCAGTCTAACCGGATGCAGCTGAATACCAGTATTTTACATGCAGCGACTGCCTATCGGATCTCCATAGCCCAGTCATTGGGTACCCCTTGGTAATACTGGTTGTGAGACTTTCGGGCTTCTGACTACCCGTATCGACTGTCAAAAATCCACGAATGACAGCCAACTGTGTTTATACCATCAGCCCAATAGTAATCGACTCCATTTTGTTCACAGGATGCCGAACAAGTCCTATGCGTTGCCTTCCACCCTTTGGGCGACCACATTATAGCCTCCAGCACACAGCCAGTGATCCGTCTGTATGACGTCACGACCAGCGCCTGCTTCGTTTGCCCGATACCTTCACACCATCATACTAGACAAGTCAACTCCATTCAGTAAGTAAAAAAAGTTAAATTAAGTACCCAAGGGGCCATAAAAAAAATTGGGACCAAACAAGCAATTAGGGACCAGATTATTATTGAGATTTCTTCATTTCAATTAGCAATTAGGGACGGTAAGAGCAATTAGGGACCGCAATATCACTTTCTTCAACATTTCTAGTGTAAAAAAATTAGATCATCTACCAATTGCCATTTCACCAATACACGTTTAAAATTATCATATTCTTTGCAGATTCTCTCCGAACGGCAAATACTTTGCAAGCGGCAGCGCGGACGGTTCAGTCAAACTGTGGGACACAGTATCAAACAGATGTTTTAACACCTTTATCAATGCTCACGATGGCTCTGAAGTGTGCTCAGTTGCATTCACTAGGAATAGCAAGGTACGTTGTATTGCAGTTACCAGGAAAAACAAGTTATGTTAATGGGTCATTATGATCTGTAAGCGATGAGCCATTTCAGGTTCGTGGAGTCATTTGTTAAAAAAATAAACTTGAGAGGTCATAATTTGTGCGACATTTATATTATGAGAATTTGAGGGTCATGATTATTATAAAGTGCATTGTGGGACTTTCTTGGTAACTTTAGGGGTCATAAGAGCAATTTCTGTTTTTTTTTTTAAACACGTTTTAATTATTTAGCTGCATCCGGTTCGACTGGATGCCGACCTCGATGACATAATAGCTATTATCCCTTTGTCTCAAACAAGGGCTCATACTTATTATGTCTTTTTGCGAATGTTGTAATGATGTTATAGAGCTATGAGGAACAGGGTGTAAAGTTCACTCATACTCCATAGAAAAGGGAGGATCCTCTGACCAGACGGGTGTTGTGTCTGGCCGTTGTATCTATGCTAGTTGCGCGGTAAACTCTGCTTGCGAGATGCACGATTTTGCGTGACGTCGGTATGACGCGTTGTTCACAAGTGGCGTTGTAGATAACGCTACAATATCTGACCCAAACGCGGGTTATATATATTGTGTCTGCTATTGAGTTAATATTGAGGTCTGTTATGAAAATAACTAATTACATTAACTGTTTTTTTCAAAGTATCTTTTGACATCTGGATTGGACTCGTCTATCAAGCTATGGGAGTTAGCTAGCAGCAGATGTCTTATTCAATATACTGGAGCGGGGACTACAGGTAGGTAATCTTTTTCACTAGGCTAAGGAAATCAACGATTTTTACTTTTTTTTTCGCGTAGTTTTAAAAATTAACTAACCTCAATCCATTTTCTTAGTATTTTTTTGTTTCGTTAAACAGTAGTCATCTACTTTAAAAGACACATTGACAGTAGCCAAGATAAGAACCTAGTACCCTACAAAATTTTATGAAAAATGTATTTTAAACCTCTATTACAACGATTTGGTGACTTCTATTCGACTTTTGATATTCTTGTACAGACGCCAGCACATCAAGCTAACCGAAACTGTCAAATTTTCCCAACCAACTTTGAACTTTATACTTTAGGGATAAAGTTGAAAATCTATTAAAGAAATTTGACAGATTGTAGTAGCTTGATGTGCTGTGTACTGTCTGTACTTCGACTTGACTTTATTTCGACTTCCTTAACTTAATTTTGACTTCTTTCTAGGCAAACAAGAGCACCACGCCCAAGCAGTGTTTAATCACACTGAGGACTACGTCATGTTCCCTGATGAGGCGACCACCTCTCTGTGCACCTGGCACTCTAGAAGTGCCAGCAGGTGCCAACTGATGTCGCTGGGACATAACGGAGCTGTTAGGTAAGATATTTGCGTCTTCAAAATAGAGTTCTTTAATAATCACCACTTAGAGCAATAAGGAGGTTAATCACCACATTGAGCAAGAATATTTTAATCGCCACCGTGAGAAAACAGGTAACGATTTACTAAATAGGAAGAGCAATAAAATGATATATTACCATATTGACAGTTTGAGGTAAGCAGTCATACTCACTGATCTAAACTACGACGTACGATGAAAGTGTCTAATGGAAACTACCAAGTTTAAGAACGCTTTCATCGTACTTTTATGTATGTTGAAAAAAAAAACCTTAAAACACTCTTTTATCCATCTTTAGCGGATTAATTATTTTCTTTCTATTTTAAATATGTTGTGACAAGCGGCCGCGTCTATTTGTGTATTCAGAGAAAATATTCGAATGTATTTTCGCGGTTCTTTCAAATAAATTCTCTTGCGATGGTTTATATCACATTAAATAATTATTATAGGGAAATAACGTGAGAAATCGGCGCTGGTTATTATAGGATAGGATTATCTTTTAATTGTATCTTTTCTATCCAGGTTCATAGTACATTCCGGGACTGCTCCAGCTTTCCTAACGTGCAGTGATGATTACAGGGCACGTTTTTGGTATAGACGGAACACTCACTAACAGGAGCCAGTAGAATCCTTTGAGAGCGACGATGAATAAATGTTCATTTTTACCTCTAAGTGATGGTATAGGGTAATAGGTGTATTTTTAAGGGGTAAAAGTGTAGTTTACCCTAAGTAAGAAGAGGAAGTGTCATCATCTGTCTAGTCTTTTCCCAACTGTCTGGGTTGGCTTCCATTCTAACCCAGTATTTTGCATAAAATACCAGTATTTTACAAAAATACCAGTATTTTACAATAATACCAGTATTTTACAAAACTACCAATATTTTACAAAAATACCAATATTTTACAAAAATACCATTATTTTACAAAAATACCAGTATTTTACAAAGTATCAGTATTTTACATGGAGCGACTGTCTATCTGATCTCCACAACCCAGTTACTGGGTAACACGATACCCCTTGGTTAGTCTGGAGGCTTCTGGCTGCCGTAACGTCTGTCAAAGATCTACGAATAATAGCAAGAACCGACGGCTTTACGTGCTAACCGAGGCACAGAGGGGTCTCGTCTCAATATGTAATGGCTGCCCATCCATGGACCGACTTCAGCAAGCGTAGCTTAGCTCTCGATCGACTCGTGTGGCTGTCATTACTTAGCCACGAGGCCCTCGTTCAAAAGCGACCCTACCAAATATTACCCTACCATAATTAAGAAAATACATCCATGCCTTTTAGTGCCATCACTATTGGTGTCATCGTCGTTACAAATGGATTCTACTGTAATCTGTCTTGTCATTTCTCAAGAAATGCTTGGACTTTTATTGATAAGACTTTGATATAATTATAGATTTAAGAAAGAAAAAAAAATACTGTATAATAGGGTTGACGTATCATGGCGTGTATGAAGTTAGGCTCTCCGAACTTCAGTGCATGTTCTCTCAGTCACATTTTTTTTTTTTTGTGAATGGCATCTCGCATTTCAAACTAGGATGTGGTCGTCTAAGGATGTCTCAATAAATTAAGGAAAGAAAAAGTATTTATTGCGACTCGTATAGGAAGATCACAAACTAAACTAAACACAGTAAAAAATAAAAAACCAAATTATATAAAAAAAAAAGTAATGAAAAGAAAAATGAAACAGAACGTCCTATACGAGGCCAAAAGGCTCCTATCTCAGCATGATGCTGCAACATTTAAAAAATAAATGTCACAACAATAATAAGGCCTCTAGCCAGCTAAAAAAGTTCAAAAGTAAGCGACTACACGCTAAGGGCACCCCCTGTGGGGTACGGACCTCGGCTTAGGACGTCGCTGGGAGAGGTCAGCAAGGGACGGGCTGGATTGGATTATTCTCCTCATGGATTTTTTCACCATTTGGCTCCTAAACGGTGGCGCGTGTATTGGATTATTTAGTTCTCTTCAAAATGGTTGAGCTGATCCATATGTCATGTTCGTGAACGGATGCCGTCAGTAGGGACTGGTCGTCTCTGAGCTGCCACGGCTTATTTTAATTGTTTCTATTTGCTGTACTCTGGACGCTTTTAACGTGTACATTTTTTTTTACATCGTTCTCATATAATTATAATTTCAACATAATATTTTTGTAACAATATAATTTAAAAGAGTGTCCGTGGAGTTTCTTGCCCGTTCTTCTCCATAGGTACCTACTACGCTTTGGAATGGGCAATCCGCTTCATATTTTTTGACTGACCGACCTCTTGACAATTCAAAAGTGCCTGTAAATGGTTTTATTGAAATAAATGCTTTGAGTTTAGACGTTCGGAGCGGCCATGATACGTCGGCCATATTGAAACTTTACAGTGAATAAACTTTGGAGATATTATTGTGGAAAATAAACTGAATACCTATTCTTAAATATTTTGGTGTCTGTATTCATGTTTGAATTAAGTCTACGTACGCACTGAAAAGTGATTTGCTTATCGCCTAGCGAGTATCGAAGTGAGACGAACACTAGAACAGGGTGGCGAACCTGTATACATCCAAGTGCCATTTTTTTTCCAAATAAATATTTCATACGGCCATGACGTGCCAAAAAACAATCTTGGTTTATTGATTACTGGTTAAAAACGATATACTTTCGCATTATTATTATTATTTTTAATCTCTCTTGATATTTCTCGAGATCCTGTGGTCGACCTTTGGAAGTATTATTCAATTTCGAGCGTCCATTGTTGTTTACATCTTTGGCAAATTTAGCGCGGCCGGACCTTAGATGAATTGGGTACCTACATTTTTGAAATTATGCCGTGCCCAAATTATTTTGTTCGCCATCCCTGCTCTAGAATCTTCGCATCCGACCGCACCGCGCGCTTGGTGCCTTCGCTAGACGCAAGACTGTCAGTGCGTGCAAAGCCCAACTCTAAAATACTGTACTCATTTTGATGTCACTTTTATGAAGAAATAATTCTATAGAAATGTTTGTGTATCTGAATGTTAGTTTAAAGAAATAACTTTACTCGAAAAGTGCTGTACTCATTTTGACGCCAGTAATCTGTGCACGGGTTTCCTAAAAGTGTGGTGGCCGCCATATAACGTCCGCAATTTACCGTCGATTGACGTCACTGAAATTTTATTTAAGAAAGTAAGTTGGTGTGATTGCCTAGCGTTTTTTGACACCATATAGCCAATCCCCGTTGCCAACATTTTAATTTTGAAACCGTACACCTTTTAGGAACAATTTTACAAATATGTTTGTGTATCTAAATGTTAGTTTAAAGAATTATTCAATCATTAAAGTTGTAATAGGAAAATGTTTATGCTATAATTAACAGTAAGATCGTAAGCAAAAAAGTATATTCAATAGAAATATTTGAAATCAGTGTCTGTTATGAAAATCCGGCGTTATTCAATAGTGAAATAATAAATGTCTTCAATAATAAAATTATGTGTTTTATTTCCATCCTAAAACTACTTGTACAATATGATTTTTAATACTTCAAGCACATAAATGTACAGAGGCGGACTTAATGCCATAATAGACATTTTCTACCAGTCAACCTTTGGGTGATGCAGAGACAAACAGTGGTAGGTGCAATCATGAAAATTGAGGAATAAATATTTTAAATATAAAGATACGCATAAGACTATTAAAACTATGAATATAATATATACATAAATACATGAACGTACTAAAAAGAAATGAAGAAAATATTACCACTGTGATGATATTGATAATATTTTTTCCGTCGATTAAATTAAGCCTAGTTTCCCTCATTTCGATATATGCACATTATAATAATAATAATCATTTTATTTCAGAATTAAACATCCATAATTTGTTAGTAAAACATTAACCTCAAATAACTGTGTTAGTAAACATGCAGGTTGGACAAATAATGGACGAGCGGGCAATCAAATTTCCCTGCAATGACATTCAGGAGACTGTTCGAGCTGTCCCGGACCCTCTGCAGCAGCGACGCGCCCCGCTTTTTTTTTTTTGGATGGAAAATCATGTAGGTAATGACTCCTCCCGCTCTGGGTGGAGCGGAAGGGAGTGTCAGACTCTTACTGACTAAAACCCACCCGTGTTCCTTCCTTAGCCCTTTATGTTCCGGGGCAGCGGTAACCCTTTCGGACGATCCCGCTACCCACGCGGACGCGGCACGCTTACGTCTGATCGCTGCGAAGCCATCAGTGTGCGTCATCAATTAACATTCCCGACGCACTGCAGAAGCGTGGAAGCCCCAGCAGCATCCTGAACGCATTGTTGTATTGAATTCGAAGAACATTGATGGCCTTCTGCGTACAACTTGACCACAGGCTGCACGTGTAAAATGTCTGACAATATGCTTTAAACAGCGTCACTTTCACTTCACACGTGCAACGAGCAAACCTACGGACAAGCATGTTGCATCGACCCGCCAACGCTCTTCGTTCCCTTTCTACATCCAGCTCATCTTTGATGCCCGCTGTTACAATATGGCCGAGATATTTAAATCAATTATGAAGACACTGTGCCGGGGCAGCGGGATTGTCCGAAAGGGTTACCGCTGCCCCGGAACATAAAGGGCTAAGAAAGGAACACGGGTGGGTTTTAGTCAGTAAGAGTCTGACACTCCCTTCTGCTCCACCCAGAGCGGGAGGAGTCATTAGATGATTTCCCATCCATAAAAAAAAAGACACTGTATAAATGAATAAATACTACTAATACTACCACTGACCTGGCTATATAGCTCCACCGAGGACTCGCCCTTCAGTTGGTGTCCAGTGAGGTAGGTATTATGACTGCTAGCGATGTAGTACTGACTGAGGGGACCCGTCATGTCCTTGGAGATGGATTTGTGGACTTCTCCTTCCTCGGAGGTTGACGATTTGCTGTGGCAAAGGTATTTTTGTTAGATTTTGTGTGTTAGGTTGGCAGGCTATTGGCAAACTTCATGGAAATAGTAAAGACAGATGAAACACCAATTGATGAGTAGGTAAGTACTTTTACTTATTCAAAACCAACTCACAAAGTTTTTTTATTCACAAAGACACAACAATTACAATTTACAAGCAACTAAAATATATATCCAGACTTTAAATGCGAAAGTGTGTCCGTCTGTCTGTTACCTATTCACGCTTAAACCGCTGAACCGATTTAGATGAAATTTGGTATGGAGATAGTTTGAGTCCCGGGAAAGGACATAGGATAGTTTTTATCCTGATATTCCCACGGGATCGACACTTATGCGGGTGAAACCGCGGGGCGCCGCTAGTATATTATATACAAGTAATGCCCTACTACAGGTCTCGTCTGCTCCACCGGCCATCGGTCCTTCGACAAACATGGCCAGCCCACTGCCACTTCAGCTTGCTTACTCTGCAAGCTATGTTGGTAACTCCGGTTCTTTTCCGGACAACTTCGTTTCTGATTTTATCCTTCAACGAAACTGAGCTTAGTACGTTGATTATAGTGAGCTGAGCGACTGGGACCAGCTAGATGGACAGACGGCCTCAAAAAGGTGGCTGGCACAGACTGGATGCGGAAGGTGAAGGACAGGGTGTTGTGGCGGAGCCTAGGAGAGGCCTATGTCCAGCAGTGGACTGCGATAGGCAGAGTTGAATGATTGATTGATGAGTTTTTCATTTGAACAACTGTAGGTAGTCATTTGTTTGACGAAAAGACTCCCAAGGAGCTCAACTGTCACTGATGAGACAAAATAAATTTTTCTATTCTTACCGAATTTAATAAGCTCTTGTTTAACAGACATATGTACTTACGTGATAAAGTTGGCCCGCATCTGTTCAGGAACGAAGGCGTAGTTGTCCTTGTCCGTCAGAAATCTGACGAAACCCTCGAACGAAAGGCAGTTGTCGGCGCGAAGAGTTGGGTCAGGTTCGTGTCTCTATGGAGAAAAGGAGAAATATAAGGAAGGGCGCCCACGAGCAACTTTTGTCTCTGCAACTAATTTGTCTCTCACATCAAGTCTACGGGTTTGTTTGTATGAAAGTGCGCATGTAGTGACGTGACAGCTAGGAGACTTTTGTCCGCGGTTGACGCAACTGTCACACGTCTATTGGTATTCAAGTGCGCGCATTGCGAAAAAATATGCTGATAAATGCGGCAAAATTTTACGAAATTGTAGCTTTGCTGTCGCTTCCGTGTGCGCATCGTCCAAATCTCGGCGAGGAGACAGCGATAAAGGCAAAAAAATTGCTGGGCAACTAAGTTGCTTGTGGGCGCCCTCAAAAGACACATCTGTCTCTTTTATCTAGTCGCAAGAGAGACTTCTGTGGCCATGAGTGAGATCCTGGATTCGATTGGTTTTGGGTGAAAAGTTATTGGGTTGAGCTGGACATTGTCAGGTCTCAAGTACCTACTCAGTACGGAAATTGATAAGAAGCCCGTTCAACGGCTATGGCATCGCTTCCTTAAGGGACTTCTGTACAGCTAGCGAAAAGTGGATGCTATACAGTTCTGCAAATACTTTCGAAGGAAAACGCGTGATTTCTGAATATGTCTTTCCACAATTTATACATTTTCTTAGTTCGCCATTTAATTCTTTAAACATTTATTTCTATTAAAATTTATTTATTAATAATGAAGTACAGTATATACAATAGCTGATTAGATATTTTGTCTCCTAATGAATCAAAATCAAAAGTAATTTATTCAAACTAGGCTGAGAATAAGCGCTTTTCGAACGTCAAAATTACATAAGACAGTCCCCCAAAACGCCCTTCACCACTTTCTAGTGCTTTCGCTGGGGAGAAGAAGTGGCGCAACAAACTCTCCAGAGGCACAGCTGTCTGATCAGTTAGAAGAACTCGCCGCGATTCTATACAATCATAGTAAGTAATTAACATTACGAAACACAAAATATTAAATTAAATTATTTGCCATATTTCAGCTAGCCGAGCACACGTCAATATACCAAAAAAACATTGCAAAAGTATATAGAGGTATAAGGAACAGGGTGTAAAGTTCACTCATACTCCATAGAAAAGGGAGGATCCTCCGACCAGACCGGTGTTGTGTCTGACGAGCAACTGCCCGATGATTCTTGTCGGGCCGTTGTATCTATTTTAGTTGCGCGGTAAACTCTGCTTGCGAGATGCAGGATTTTGCGTGACGTCAGTATGACGCGTTGTTCGCATGTGGCGTTGTAGATATCGCTACAAGTATACTGAATGTTTGATATTCACCTGTATGATGTCTCTT
The DNA here is from genome assembly GCA_914767645.1 of Hydraecia micacea. NCBI lineage: Eukaryota > Metazoa > Arthropoda > Insecta > Lepidoptera > Noctuidae > Hydraecia > Hydraecia micacea. Next base: position 6,522,813 of record OU611803.1, read on the forward strand.
AGTTGCTGTTCCGTCTTAGGTTCATTTTGTCTTGTCTCACAAAACTTGCCGAGGGTAGGTAAGGAGAGCACTCTGCCGCTGACGTCAGGACAGGCTCCTGTTAATAGTAATAAGAAATAATACATTGTCATTCGCCTTATTTCAAACCTGGAGCGTACAGATTGTGCGTAACGGTATAAATACTTAGGTTCCACAAGAGAGGACCTAGAATCGACCCTTGCGGAACCCCACACGTAATCTCCCTCCGCTGAATGCTACCGTCCTGGCCCACATAGCGAATGTGCCGGGCACGTAGGTATGTCATACTGTGGTAACGGGCAGGAAAAACTATGTGACATACATATCCTGTGGCTCCACAAAAAAAAAAGGTGTAAAGTTCACTCAACCTCCATAGAAAAGGGAGGATCCTCCGACCAGACGGGTGTTGTGTCTAAGTGGGCAACTGTCCAACGATTGATGTCGGGACGTTGTATATATGCTAGTTGCGCGGTAAACTCTGCTTGCGCGATGTAGGATTTTGCGTGACGTCAGTGTGATGCGTAGTTCGCATGTGGAGGTGTAGATGCCGCTCCAGGTCGATGATAGGAACACCAAATGGCCAGATTAGATTTGCAGCGGCTAACTTGAGACCGCAATAAGATTTTGCAAGGGCAGTTGTTCAGCAGGAACGGTGAAGTATGTGAAAAGTCTGACCTTCAGAAACTGGATCTAAGTTGTCGTTTCAGTATGTCATCTTACCTGGTAACGCAGCTGCTGCTAGAAGGTCGAACGCTTTCTTCCTTCCCACCTTGTCGCTAGGAGGTTCTAGGTCTAAAGACCCGTTTCTTGTTAGTAGACCTGAGTAAAAAGACGTCAGTATCAATTAGAAGCCTCTTGTGTACCGACATTTTGATTTAAAAATTTTTAATGCTGAATGGGCCCGCTCTTGACCACGATCACGCCTGATGGAAAGCGATTAATGAGGTCTATGATGGAACGAGCGTGCCCAGAACTCCCACGCATCGATGAAACACGGCAGGCTACTTCACGCTGGACTCCGGTGACAGGGTGGTCGCGTTAGTCCTACCACCGCAAGTGTAGAATTGGCCAATCAAATAAGGTGTTGGGTGTGACTGTCCAGGATGCACCGAGCGCTCGGTTCAGTTGAGTAACTGACGGAACAAACTGCGCTACACGAGGATACGGGAAGAGGGGGAGGGGAGGTTGGGATGGTGGGGTGCTTCTTCAAGCATCCCAAAAAACATAATAAAACATAAAGCCTATATTCCCTGAAAGGATGGGCAGAGCTGTGTAGTGCATCACTAAGCTATCTCGTCAATAACCCTATTCCATAAACCAGACACAAAATCCTGATTCAATGCTGCTTCCAAGACAATCCCAATCGCCCAATAAATCCTTACCCAACCTGGGGACCATGTTTATTCCACCACCATCATCATCATCATCATTTCAGCCGAAAGACGTACACTGCTGGACATAGGCCCCAAGCACCTCCACTTCGACCAGCTCTGTGCTTCTCGCATCCAACGGGTTCCTGCCTTCACAAGGTCGTCGGTCCACCTTGTGGGAGGCCTTCCAACGCTACGTCTCCCAGTATGCGGTCGCCACTCCAGAACCTTTCAGTCCCATCGGCCATCTGTTCTGCGAGCAATGTGCCCTGCCCACTGCCACTTAAGTTTAATTCTTCGGGCTTTGTCGGTTACCTTGGTTCTCCTGCGGATCTCTTTATTGGGATCTTTCATTGCGGATTTCTTTCCACATACCGCATTGTCTCAAGACGAAAGTCTTTGACCAGTGCGTGTTGCCAGTGATGACCTATGGCACTGAAACGAGGTCGCTCACAATGGGCCTTATTAGAAGGCTGAAAGTCCCGCCACATTTAGTATAAAATCTAGGGCTGGTGAAAAACATCCTGAGGAAATCGACATGTTTAAGAATCAGAAATTATTCAAAGGCATGTGGCATTCACCAATCCACACTGGGCCCGCGTGGTGGATTACGGCCCACTCACAGAGAGTAGGCCTATGTCCCAGCAGTGGGGACGTTATAGGCTGATTATGTCTGTGTTTCCACCAGAGATGTGCGAGGATGCGTAGCGAGGGATGTGTGTGAAACAAACCAATAATATCGCTTCATTTTCATAGCTTGAACTAAGTTAGCGTTGTAATTGTTTAGTTTTACACACATTCCTCGCTATGCATCCTCGCTCATCATCATTCTCCTGCCCTTATCCCAATTTATTTGGGGTCGGCGCAACATATCTTTTTCTTCCATACTTCTCTATTAGACGTCATCTCGGTAGTCACCCCCTTTCTAATCATATCATCATTCACACATTCCATCCATCGTTTTTTTGGTCTTCCCCTACCCTTATAGCCATCGACATTCATACTCAAAACTCTCCTCACGACATTTTCCTCATTCCTCCGCATCACATGCCCATACCATGACAACCGATTTCCACACAACTTTTCCGCATCAACTTTTATGCATCCTCGCTCATCTTTAGTGGAAACGCAGTCTTAGTCTGGTGAAAACTCACCGGTTCTAAAGATAGCTCTGCTTCGGAACAGTTCGGGTGAACTTCGGCTCTTCTCGGCTCCAAGCAACGGTGACCGGTTTCTCGGTACTGCTAACTGCTCGAATATGTCTCGAAGTTCTGATCGCATAACTAAGCTGTTAAAAAATTAAATTATTGTTTAATAATCTGTGTATGAGAAGAAATTGTTCAGAACCCGGCCAAGTAACATGGTTTTAAGAGGGAACTGGTGGCCTGCCATGATCTAATTAAAAACGATTCAAAAACAAGACATTTCAGTTTAGGTTCCTAAACTGCATCGCTTGAGCTGCTCTATGGAAGTCATGGTACCAAACAAGTATGAATGAAACCAAAACTTGCGACTCAGTTTGGAACAATCGCTGTCATCAGATGGCTCGGCCTAAACTGAATCGTTAAACTGACGTCATGGTACGAATTAGAAGAACAGTTTAGGTCCTAAAATGGATCGCGTTAAGAGCTTGTGGTAGGCCTCCTGGGCGTGCAATTCTCCATACAAATGCCCTTTTTTCTTCCTGAATAATGTCTCTGGAGCAATATGTTTTGTTTCATAAAATCAAGGTCTGCTGTAAACACGTCCCTGTCATTTTGTTTTTTTCAGCAACTCATTAGTAAGGAAAATATGACCCTCTAAAAATGACAAAAAATGCCTTATTTTTACCGCCGTCCACACACACCGCCGTTGAAACTACTCCATACAAGTTCAGACGTGATTAAAAACTTGCCTACTAAAATTACGTCAATTTACGTCAGGCGCTGATTAGTTTGACAGGAATAAACTAAAATTTATCTTCTGTCCTTTTCTCAATGAAATAGAAAGAAAAAGATGGACTGAACATAAATTGATTTTAGTTTTTTTTTAGCTTCTTTAAGTGTCTTTTTACATTCGTTATAATATAAGCCTTATACTATAAGATATAAACGCTAAAGTGTGCTTAAATTACAGGTTAAAATAGGTACTCTTGAAATAAAATAATTCATAAGTCAGAAAATTCTTGAAGGCTTATAAAGACAGTGCCATCCACGAAGACGCGCCCCACTCTTCTTACTAATCGCTAGTTAATTCCGCTAGTTTTTTAGTTTTTTGATACACACTAAGTAATTACCCACTAATAAGTAATTACTGTGTGTCGATAAAACTAAAACACTAGCGGAATGTTGCACACTTGTACTGTAAGCGATTAGGAAGAAGAGTGGGGCGCGTCTTCGTGGATGGATGGCGCTAACTGTGCTTAGTTGTGACACTTTCTCGGATGAACTGTTTCCCGAGAAGCTCTACGTAGGCCCGGACTCCACTGAAGCGGAGCTGGACGGAGCGGAGCGGAGACGTGCAGGAATTGACCAATCACAATGGTTGAGATCCTCATCGCGTCACTAGTCTCGTCTGTGATTGGTCGATCCCTGCACGTCTCCGCTCCGCTCCGAGCAGCTCCGCTTCACTGGAGTCCGGGCCTTATAGTAGGCACCTCCCAATACATCCTTTTCAGTCTTACCTGAAACTCCTGAAGAGTGTGACGAAGTCCATAAAGTCCAGTTGGGTATCATAGCCAACGGAACCGGTTCTCAAATGTTTCAGGTTCTCCCAAAAACGTTCGCTAGTTTCTAGTCTTCTTAAGCTGGGGACAAAGTAATAATTAATAGTTTTAATTCAGTTTTTAAAGAAAAAAAAAATTCTAGCAACTGAAAGTATTTATATTTTAAATTACGTACTAAAATAGATATTTGAAAACTAATCATTAAAAAAAATATATGCAAGTCTTTAATCAAAAATTAAAGAAAAAGGCAGGAGCTCATTGGGCATAAAAAAATTCGTTCGCATCGCTGTCAATGAGATAAGTGCCAAAAGGCTGGCAGCATTACCACGTTGAATGGCAATGCTGATTCTTTGGGCTAAAAATAGGCCAGCCCTCTGGTCACGCGAAGATTCAACCAACCATTTGGCGACGTCCCGAAATATTCGATGAGCACTCGAACCCCGAGGCCCTAGTGTATCAACCCCAAACGGACCAAAAATTTAAAAAATAATAATAATAATACTCAATAATAAGGCAGTACTCCTCGATACGGCTCGCATTGTGAGGAGGTTCCTGTCTCTGGAGCCCTAACCACCGGTAGCTTGGACCCTGTTCCCGACACCGGCGGACTACTATTTTTTTATATTTTTAAATGTTTTTTATACTTATTTTTTATATTTTAAGAAATATTTAAAAATGTAACTAAAATATGTATAGAAAAATAAACGAAATAATAATATTATATTATTAATTAAAATTAGTAACCCCCTTATTTATGAACGTTGCTTAAAGATAAGTAATGATTAGCGACTGTTTAATAATTTTTTGACGTTTAAACGTCTCTTATCTTTAAGCAACTTTTATAAATAAACCCCTAATTATACCTAATTAAAATTTAATATAGCAGAAAATGTGAAGGTAAACAAAAATTCTAACAAACACTGAATTGTCATATTATTGTTATGAAGACCAAAACAAAACAAAAACATGTAGTGAGCAACGATATATCAAAATATTTACGCATAGTTAAAAGGTCAAGGTCACCTAGAAAACTAGGTCACAATCTATACTAAGGTCAGCAAGTCAAAAGTCAAGGTCATTTAAACCGAACTGAAACATGCTATACCAAGAATCAAGATGTTATAATTACAGTAAGTCGTGTTGCTGGTGTTATGACTTTTTTTACAGTATTGTGATTCTTAAATCAAGTCCTCTAAGGAACGTTTTTCTTTTTTTTTATATCTAAATTATTAATAATTTAATTTAATTTCATTAATAATTTATAAATCATAATTCGGCATCACAGATGAAGTGGAAAAATGTCAACTAACTTCTGAAGGCCACTGTATATTCAAAGCTAGAAACTTTTAGTTTTGTATGCAGTTCTAAGTTGTTCTTTTTGGTCATCATCTCACAAGGTCAAGGTCATAGGTCATCCTCACCTACTCCTGTTGGGTGAGCCGGCCATGATGCTGGTGGCCGCAGCAGTCAGGCTGCTGTGCCGAGGTCCGTACGAGTGGTGGTGACTCATCATTGATGATGAGTAGGAACTGCGGAAGAGAACAATAATGTAGTTTAGAGATGATTAACTGCTCTCAAATTATGACGTTTATTTTTTATTTTTTTGTACATAATACGAGTACTTCTTTGACATAATCTTTTTATTATTTGACATTATACAGGGTGTAATTGAATTCATGAGCATCCTTTTAAGGGGTCATTGTACTCATCATTATGAACAACTTTTACTATGGGACCAAACCTGAAATCGCGAAAAAAAAATCAGCTGTTCCCTACATTTTGACGAGTTATACGAACATAAACTCGTCAAAATGTAGGGAACAGCTGATTTTTTTTTCGCGATTTCAGGTTTGGTCCCATAGTAAAAGTTGTTCATAATGATGAGTACAATGACCCCTTAAAAGGATGCTCATGAATTCAATTACACCCTGTATACAGACAATTTTAATTTTTCACCTCTTTATTAGTGGTTGTAATGGCAATCATATCTCTTGGTTTTAGTAGATTTTTATATTTTATTTATCCTTTTGATACATTCTTATTTTGTAAATGTGAGGACTTTGTAAGCCTTGTACTCTAGATCTGCAGACCATTTTTTATTTTATCAAGTACCTGGTACTTGTTGACAGGCCTACGCTGTCCTCCCATACCTACTGTAATTTGAAAACATTGTAAAAGCCAACCAAACAGAAATGGAGAGATCCGCAGGAGAACCAATCCATTTTTAACCGACTTCAAAAAAGGAGGTTCGACCCGTATGTATGTATGTAAGTATGTTTGAATGTCCGCGATTTTCTCAAAAACGTATGAATCAATTTTGATAATTCTTTCACTATTGTGATCTACATACTTTCAGGAAGGTTTTAGTCCATTATGTAATTATTCTTATGTACGATGTTATATGCATTAATGTACTGCATCTCCGGCATTTCTATGCGAATTTTGTGATGATTCTTCTAGTCGGTGTCTTCAATTCTTCAATACACTAGTGTTATTTGAATTTGTGTGGAGTAGGTATAAAAAATGAAAAATAAAAACTTTTTTACAAAAAAAAAAACAACCGACTTAAAAAAAAAAACTACAAGTTGTCGTTGGTTCCGCATTTTCGTTTTTTGACACCGACTTCCGAAATTAAAGTTATTTATCACTTTGTAGTTTTTTTTTGAAGTCGTTTGTTTTTTTTTTGGAAAAAAGTTTTTTTTACTGTGTGCACTTAAAAAATAAAATTAATAATTAACAATTTTGTTTGTCTTTTACCTATGTCTTGGTGATCCCTGTATTACTTCATCTTCGCTTCTCGTCCCTGACGTGTGTGTTGATACGAAGCTCTTAGGTGAGCTCGTTTTTAGCTCCGATGTAGATTTGTTTTTCTGAAAACACGAAAACGGTCATGACGATTATAGATTTTATGACTGGACTGCAGAGAAATAACTAAGATTGAACTATGCTGTGTGCGAGCAAGACTTATCGTTGATACTATAGAGGTATGAGGAACAGGGTATAAAGTTCACTCATACTCTATTATATAGAAACGGGAGGATCCTCCGACCAGACGGGTGTTGTGTCTGGCGGGCAACTGCCTATTCTAGTTGCGCGGTAAACTCTGCTTGCGAGATGCAGGATTTTGCGTGACGTCAGTATGACGCGTTGTTCGCATATGGCGTTATTAGATACCGCTACAATACGATTGACCAAAGTATTGCAAGGTTTTTCATCAGTTGTTTTCAATTCGATCCAGTGTTTTTATTGCGATTGTTACGGAAAAAAAATTTACAAGTAGGTTTTTTAAGAAGATGTTTTTGATTTTCTACTTCCTATTCTTTCATCATACGTCTCCCTTCACTAGGATTTCTGTGTATCGTTGGTTTGTTTTGACAAAAATCTCCGTCGGTCGCTGGATTCGTAGTAATTTTCCTTACCTTGAATTTGATCCCTGAACTCCTCAGCGAGTCACAATGGGAATCTGTGTATGCCTTAACTGGTGTAGAGTGTGAGGAACTGCCGCATGTTGACTCTCTGCCGCCAAAGACCTGGAGATAAGAGGTAGGTACATGTTTTATCTATTGTCATTCACCTTAATTTAGGGGGTTACCTTCATTTTCCCATCAAGTTTCTTTAATAGGTACTTAGCTAATGCTAGTGGCAGTAAAATATTACGAACTCACAGCCTTTTCTTTTGTTATTACTGTATGGGTTATTAGGGTTGCAGATTGGGACAGTAAACAAAAAAAAACAAGGGTTTTTAAGTCTATTTAATCTTACATAACAAGTAAGTAATCATTCTTGCTAGACTAGTAGAAATTATAAAATAAAATCGTACTTTAAATGTAATTGACGCACTTCAGAAGAATAAAGTACCTAAGTATTAATGTAAATTATTTGTTTTATTAAAATTTTATAAAAATCGGGACATTTAGCGTCCCGATCAGGTACAAATCGGGTCGCGTCCCCAGACCCCTGAAAATCGGGACGTCCCGCGCAAATCGGGACACCTGGCAACACTAGTTCGAACCTACATCGTTGTAAATTATACAAAATACTCACTCGAATAGCATCAGAAACCAACGGCTCGCAGCAGCACCCATCTTCATAATATAAAGCTGTGTATTTATTCTTAAGCCAAGCTAAACTCCTGTCTGCCAGCTTGGCTTGGCTCATCAGTGCTCTTATGACGGAGTGTAGCCCTACTGCCCATACCCTAGAAGTAAGGAGATTGAGGAAGAGTTAGCATCCTACTAATTATTATAAATGCGAAAGTTTGCGAGGATGGATTGATGGATGTTTGTTACTCTTTTACGCAAAAACTACTAAACGGATTTCGATGAAACTTTACAGTAATATAGCTTATACATCAGATTAATACATAGGATACTTTTTATCCTGATATTCCCACATGATCGATTCTTATGCGGGTGAAACCGCAAGGCGCTGCTAGTCTTATCATAAGGCAGAAAAACAAAATATCAGAGAGAGGCGGGAACTCTTTTGGGGATACTATGGAATCAAATCAAATCAAATATATTTATTTGTTTAGCATACGCACTTGGCAGTAGCATTATTTGTGTACAAATCTAGACTATAGCCAAGTAGGAATATAGGTACGGGTTATGTGAAAAAGAAAACAAAAATTTATTCCTCGATTCGGGGATTGAACCCAGTAGCAACAAAGCAATGTTGCCACAAGAGAAATAAATAAATCTTTAAACATACTCCGGACCCAGGTTGGCCGAAGCAAGGAAAACCTGTTCAGGTGGAGATTTATAGACGACTCTGCCTTGGAGTGTAAATGTGGTGCTGTTCCACAAACAATGGGACACTTAATATCGTGTCCTGCGTGTCCTGTCAGCTGCACGTTACAGGAACTGATGGACGCTAGTGATGGCGCTAAACAAGTAGCCGAATTCTGGGCCGAGTATATTTAGATTGCTATCGACACGCTAAGAAGAAGAAGACATGAGCAATGAGACAGATGTAGCGTTACAGATACATCATACACTTTCGAAATTTTGCTATAAGTGTAGGCAGTAACTACAGAATGTCATCTGTTACAATCCTTACATATTCCTTTTGCTTCGTCCACATTAAGGCGACTACATGACCTAAAGCGCGATCCTTGTCGGACTGCATAGAAAAGAAAGAGAAGCGCGATGACACAACGCTGGTAATTTATTGCAAAATATGAAGCAATTATCTATTTACAAAAAATCTATTGTTTGGACAAAAAAATTAAAACACTAGTTCTTTAGTATGTTGCTTGCAGAATAATCTGACAAAAAATCATAATGATTGTATGTATATTAGTATGGTTTTTACTGTAAAAAGAAAGTTTTTAGAGGTATCTTCATGATTTTTTTTCTATTGTATCAAATTAGTTGTATTATGTTTTCAACACACTATTACCTAGCATATTTTCTAAAAAATATCACATATTTTTCTGATTTTGTTTACTGTAGTCGATGATATACTTTTATTGTTTCTAAAACTTTATTTTTTTGCGTTTAGGTCCTTAAGACATTTGCCGAATTATCCTGTAAAAATCTCACTTTCAAAACTTAAGTGAAGTGAGCTGTCAAAAGTGTCAAATGACAGCTCATATCGACTAAGTTTTCATTTTGATTTGACAAAATTGATCGACTGTCATCAGAAGGTCAATTCTCGTAATTTAAAACGTTCAAAATCTAGTTGCAGTCTCACCTCGGCGACAAAAAAACGTCAAAAACTTGTCAATAATGTAGGGAAATTAGAGGTATTTTTGACGGATTGAGACTGAGATCAGACTGTGAACGTTCTTAAAAATTAAGAGAATTGCCCCTCTGGCGGAATACAGCTCATATCAACTAAGTTTTCATGGTGAGATGTTTACAGGATATACCGTCCGATCATAAACGCGCGCCGGTTGCGATTATGCCCTTGATTATTTCGAATTTCCTTACCTATAAGAATAAGCTGGCAACACAAAGTGCACTGTCCTATTATCACTCAACGTGCGTCCGTACACGAGTGATATGATGTGAGGCCCGTGCGCACACGTCTCCAAGCCGTGCCGTCTCGCGCAGGCCGTTAGCTCGGCTATGTCGCGAGGTTCCAGCAGTTTGCCGCCCAGACGCATGTCCTTTACGCATTGGAGGTCTATGAAGCTGGAAAAAGGAAAATATAAGTTGAAATTATTAGCATTCAAAAGGTTCACATTTTGAGAAGTTGTTGAAGGTCATTTTGAGAGTTCAAAGATCCCGAACAACTTTCTTCAAGAAAGTTGTTCTCAGACTATATTTTTCATTATAGTACGTAATTTAAATTATTAGTTTAGACCATAGGTTCTCTGGGCGATAACGCAGGGAGCGAGACTATCTTTGCATTGTATAAACTCAATTTTCTTTGTATTGTATAAATTGCATAGCACAGATGTGAGTTCTATGTACTATAGTGCTATCATTTACCGGCTAATATGTCTTTCATTGACTTGAGTGAGCCCTGGCGGCTGATAGTATGTCATGCTCACACAAATGTCTCGCTGACGGTGGCGTGTGTGTTGGATCATTTAGCTCCCTTCGAAATGGTTGAGCTGAATGGTGCTGATCTATGCGTCATGTTCGTGAACGGGCGCCGTCAGTTGGGGCTGGTCATCACTCAGCTGCCTCGGCTTATTTTGAATTATTTTATTTTGGATTGTTGTTTTGTTACTATTTGCTGTACTCTGGACGCTTTTAACGCGTAAGTTTCTTTTTTTACATCGTTCTCACATAACTATAAAATATTCAAAATAAATGATGTAACTAATATTTTTGTAAAACTATAATTTAAAAGAGTATCCATGGAGTTTCTTGCCCGTTCTTCTCCATAGGTACCTACGCTTTGGAATGGGCAACTAGCTTCATATTTTCTGACTGACCGACTTCTTGACAATTCAAAAGTGCCTGTAAATGGTTTAATTGAAATAAATGCTTTGAGTTTGAGTTTGAGCGTTTGAGACTTTCATGGGGGCAGTAGAAGAACCAGAGAAAATTATATATCCTATATTACGACTATATACTTAATATTCCACGTTTAAATATAATCGTGGCAATAGCTGTTTCAGATTCGCGACAGATGGTCAGTAAAATCACACTAATATTATAAAGGCGAAAGTTTGTGTGTGTGTATGTGTTTATATGTTTGTTACTTCTTCACGCTCAAACGGCTGGACCAATTTTGATAAAATTTTGTATGGAGGTAACTGACACCCTGGATTAACATATATGCTACTTTTCCTCATACCTCTATATATTATAATAATAATAATAATATTTATAATTCTTAATAAAAAAAACTTATTCAGAGATTTGTTGGCGTCACATTATCATTTTTACATACAGATTTCAAGCCCGTGACATCGTAAGAAGCGGGTCTGTTAGATAAAGCGGTCAGCCACGACATTTTTTTTTGGGATATACTGCTTGAAATGTATGTACAAACCCTTCTTCTCCAACGATCCCGGCTTCGTTCTCATGTGCTAAATTCGCGGTGTACTTCAAAGGGATGACTTCTTCAGGGTTGTACGATAGACTCACTTCAGGTTGGGTCATGTTTTCTGATGGGGTTTCTCCTGAAAACGAAAGATTTTCATTACAGTAAAGTCTATGAACCGAAATAATTTGTATTTTTCATTATTTTCTTTTCTTTTCCTTTACAACTTATACTTAATTAATTAAGAAAAATAACAAAATAACATCCTAAATTAACTAAAACTATTTACAAACTAAAATGTAGCATTGAAAAATCACGTTGTATGGCAATGCTTAGCCTCTGGGCCAAGTAAAAGCCAGCTCTTGGATCACAGCAAGTATCAACTATCAACCAGCTTTTTCAAGATTTCCTTAAAAAGACCATGAACACTCGAACCTCACTGCCCGAGGGCCTCACGCCAAACCTCCACCTTCATCTTCTTCCGTCCCTGGTCCCGTTATTTGGGGTCATGTCTCCTCACTTTTCTGCACCAAGTTATTCTGTCTTGGGTTGTCAGTTCAGCCAATTGGGCTTTTATCAACCCAACCCCCAAAACTTTCATTTTGTTGCTTGAAGTTCAAAATCAAATTGGAAACTGGCCAATTTCCGAGTCTCAATGACAAGAGATGGGGACCAGTCTCGGTTATCCTGAAATATGTACTTACCATGTTGAGCATGCGGCTGATGCGCAGTCCTACACCACGCGAGCAGAGCGCATGCTCGCTCTAGTCTGAGCTGAGCGAGCGTTCCGCCCCACTCCGCTTCTGTTACCACACAGGCTGTGCCGTGATGCATTATCTGAAGAAAAACGTAGATTTAAATGGAGCTACTCGAATGCAAGTGCTCGTTCGCTCGCATGAGACATTTTCAAACAACCCGGGGGTTCAAATCAGCCAATCAGGACCCAAGCTCAGCATCCATACTTGCAACCACTCAAATTATGTAAGAAGGCAGTCAAAATAGCCAATTGAATTACGGGAAGTGAAAGCAAGAAAATCGATTACAAGATTTGACTCGGTTTTCAAAGGTCTGGTCAAGGTTTTGATTAGCAACTATGAACAGTCAACAAAAGAGATAAGTATGCAGGATCGTCGGATATATCTGAAGTTTAGTAAGAAACCGATGGATGTCGACGACTGAAATTTAATTTGATAAATGAGCTATTTGTTTTCTATTCATAAAATTAAATTTTATTCGAGAACATCCATCGGTTTCTTACTAAACTTCAAATATATCCGACGATCCTGTATAGTTATCTCTTTTGTTGACTGTACATACTGTCAACATTGAAAATAATTGTGGGTAAAGTTGAAGCTTTCAGAAATCGAGGGTGATTGAAAAAAGAAGAAAGAAAAATCGTTTATTATTGTTTACAAAAGACACACATCCATACTTCCATACTAATATTACAAATGTGAAAGTGTGTCTGTCTGTCTGTTACGTCTTCACGCTTAAACCGCTGAACCGATTTAGATGAAACTTTTTATAGAGATGTTTGAGTCCCGGGAAAAGACATAGGATAGTTTTTATCCCGATATTCTCACGGGATCGAAACTTATGTGGGTGAAACCGAGGGACGCTGCTAGTTATAAAATAAACATTAATGAATGAATCTTTTTAAAATTTTACTCACCTGTAAAATATGCCTATCCATCCTCTCCCCATTTTGTGGGGCTAGGGGGAACATAGTGACCCCATGGTCGTGGGGTAGCGGTTGCACAGGACAGTACCCCGTTCCTTCGAGCTCGTAAAGCGCCTCGTTCTCGAACTCTCCGTTAATTTTCGAGGTCGAATGTGAGAAGACAGGCTCCTCGCATGTTAACATTGCTGCTCTGAGGGAGAAAGAAGTGATTAGGTTTTGAAGATACTGTTTTTAGGGTTCTTTTAGGGTTCCGTAAGCAAATACTGCCAACTGAACTTTGTTACCTTGATTACATGTACTGAATTATTGAGTATCTAAAGAATATCTAGAGTCTAGACAAAATCAAATAGGGATGACGACTAACTTTTTTTTCTTCGTCTATCATGTAGATTATTAAAAAGTATTGGGCACGTATTTTTTCTTTTTTCACACAATCAAAACTAGGGCGTGCAAAACCGGAAGGTCTTCAAAACCGGTTTTGAATTCCGGTTTTGAGGGCTCAAAACCGGAAACCGGTGTTAGCCCCGGTTTCGGCAACAATAATTTTACATTGTTTATATATTAGAATTTTAACAAGAAAACAATATTATTAGATACCCACAAAATCTACAAATAAAACAAATTGTATGATATATCTCTATTTATGCCTACCAATACCAAGTCATCATCTGCCTAGCCTTTTCCCCAACTATGTTGGGGTCGGCTTCCAGTCTAACCGGATGCAGCTGAATACCAGTATTTTACATGGAGCGACTGCCTATCTGACCTCCACAACCCAGTTACTGGGTAATACGATACCCCTTGGTAAGACTGGTTGTCAGACTTTCGGGCTTCTGGCTACCCGTAACGACTGTCAAAGATCCACGAATGACAGCCGGGACCAACGGCTTAACCGTGCTTTCCGAGGCACGGAGGGGTCTCAGTATGTAAAGATGGTCACCGATCCACAGACCAACCGCGGCAAGCGTAGCTTAACCTGATCGATCGACCTGTGCGGCTGTTATTTTTAAACCATGGACCCCTCTACCAATACCAAGTAGACCACATTAAATAGTTTGGATAACATGAACTTAAAATAATATAAAGATTACCTAACAGATCAAATTAACAACAAGTAAGTTTGTGGTACCTTTAGTAGGTACCTAACAATTCTGTTAACAAGAATAATATATTTTAAACATACAAAAATCTTAAGACGCTAAACACAACCACACAGTCCTCTCACTCTCAACAGTCTTGTTGGTAGTACACACATCAAAAATAGTCGTAAGCTTCTATGAGATACACAACCTGATGCCCTTCGCTTTCATGTATGGCTTGCTCTACCTTGAAAAACCCTGCAAGGTCGAAATTAGACCGATTCTTGGGGGTTTTCCTGCATTTATCCAATTCGTTATCAAGCTGCTCTTGAAGAGTTATCTAGTTAGCTCATCAGCTACAACTTCAGCGTCAGATGATGACGATAACGATGGCACGGACCGCTCGAAGAGAACTACGGGGATGGTATCAGAGTCCTTGGGCTTATACACACATCAAAAGTGTCTAGGGATCAAGCATTTTTATGCGGATTTCTTGAGATTGAGATGTGGCTTTGTAATAAATTTATGATTTTATAAATTTATATGGATCCTTTTTGGTGCATTTCATAATTTGAATCAGGAACTGTGAATCAAATTCGAGTAAAAGATGAAAATCAGCTGTCAATATTTTCCCTATAAAAACATACAACGCATTGAAGACATTATTAGTGCTACTGTTTCCCTACTACTGATTAAAACCAACGTTATTATGGAGCGGCGACGTCATTTAAGCAGGGAAGAAATGCTCAGAGCCGTGGGAATGATAGAAGCTGGTTCCCGGCAACGTACTGTGGCTTTAGCTCTGAATACAAGTCAGAGTGTTATCAGTCGACTTTGGACACGTTACCGAAGCACTGGTACCGTGGCTGAGCGCCATGGAGGACGGTATCGCTGCACCACACGGAGACAAGACCGATACATTCAAATCTTAACTCGAAGAGCTCCAACAATAACCGCCATGATGTTAGCCGTGAGGCTTCATCACTCTTCAGGGAACTTAATTAGCGACCAAACAGTCAGAAACCGCTTGCATGAAGTGAACCTTCATTCCCGAAGACCGCTACGGGTACCACCTATAGCAATGCACAATCGTAGGATTCGATATCAATGGGCTCTTGAACACAGAAATTGGGCAGAAGAACAATGGCGTTTCGTGTGCTTTTCTGATGAGTCTCGTTTTGGTATGAGACCGGATACAAGACGTATACGACACTGGAGAACCCCTGGACGCCAACAGCGATTAAAATCCTGCCAGGAAGTCCATCCTTATAGTGGTGGAACCATCATGGTACGGGCGGGTATTTGGATCGGCGGAAGAACTGAGTTGATTTGGATCAGAGGCAACCTCAACGCTCAAATTTATGCTGAGACGATTGTATCAGACGTCATCGTTCCTCTACAAGTGCAAATCGGTCCCTTATTTCAGTTAATGCATGATAATGCACGACCGCACACCGCAAGAGTTGTAAGACAGACTCTCGCCGCAGCTAACATCAATGTCCTGCCCTGGCCTGCTCAGTCGCCAGACTTGAACCCGATTGAGCATGCATGGGATATGCTACAGAGAAGAGCTCTGCCGAATATGGAGGGTATCCAGTCGCAAGAAGACCTTTTTTTGTTGTTGCAACGAACATGGGCTGCCATTCCACAGCGTGATTTGGATGAACTCATTTTGAGTATGCCAAACCGATGTTCTTGTGTTGTTAGTGTTCGCGGTAGAAACACGGATTATTAATTGTTTAAGTTACCCAATAAAATTTTAAAGAAAACTGTTATTTCAGTCTTTTTTTCGAACTTTTGTGTTAGAGTGGTTCAAATGTCAAAAATCCCTTTATTAGGAAAATGGCAAATTTCTTTATTAATGCAAAGGTGACTTGGTTTATCGTTACTGTGACAAACGAAAACACTTTATTTGATGAATCCTTAAAGAAAATTTTAATTAATATCAATCAGGAGAAAAGTTATTGCAAAAATATATGTTGATCCCTAGACACTTTTGATGTGTGTATTTTAGCTGCTGCAAAAAGTTTGGATTGCGTTCGGATATATTTGATGACTCAAAATTGAATATTTCTTGAGTGCGTTCGAAAAAAGTTGATTTAAATCAAAATGTAAATATGTAATTCAATAACGGGAAAACCGGAGGTAACTCCGGTTTTGTCTCTCAACCCCGGTTTTCAAAAATCGGTAAATTTTGTCCGGTTTCCGGTTTTTAGCAAAACCGGAAAACCGGTTTTGCACGCCGTAATCAAAACATTACAGAGATATATTGATTTGAAATGTCGCATGACGAAGCTGAGCCGTGGGCCATTGTGGAGAAGCGCCTCTACTAGTGCTTTGATGAAGCATGCACTGAACAAAATCGCGGAAAAAGTGGATTTATTTACTTGTTCTCTGAATGAGTTCACAAAAATTACTTTACATGTGATAAGCTGTAATGTAAAAAATATTGTTTGTGACCACGCTACCGATTTGGGGGGAACCTGTAATGATAGTTGTGTTGGGAAAAATAAATCTATATATATAAAAGAAAGTCGTGTTAGTTACACCACTTATAACTCAAGAACGGCAGAACAGATTTGGGTGAAAATTGGTAGGGAGGTAGCTTAGAGCCAGGAGACGGACATAAGATACTAAAAAAAATCAGAAAAAAAAAAAAAAAAACAGACTTGGAATAACAAAACGCAAATGACAGGGCTAGGAGTAGGCTCGGGGTAGGGCAGGAGTAGGGGTAGAGTAGGAGTAGGGGTAGGGTAGGAGTAGGGTAGGGGTACGGTAGGAGTAGGGTAGGGGTAGGGGTACAGTAGGAGTAGGGAAGGGTTAGGGTAGGAGTAGGGTAGGGGTACGGTAGGAGTAGGGAAGGGGTAGGGTAGGAGTAGGGTAGGGGTACGGTAGGAGTAGGGTAGGGGTAGGGGTACAGTAGAAGTAGGGAAGGGGTAGGGTAGGAGTAGGGTAGGGGTACGGTAGGAGTAGGTTAGGAGTAGGGTAGGAGTAGGGTAGGAGTAAGGGGTAGGGAAGGGGTAGGAGTAAGGTAGGAGAAGGGCAGGGGTAGGATTGGTAGGAGTAGGGTAGGGGGTATTAGTAGGACACCACGCGAACGAAGTCGCGCCGGGCAGCTAGTAAATAAATAAATAAACATTGGAACTGGCCCATATAAGTGAGAGCTAACTACGCTGTGCTGACCAAAACTGGTCAGTAAAAAAAACAGTGGCACTCCGGGAGTGCCGACAGAAGTGAAAACAAAACACAAATAGAATACTTTGCCATCATTCACTGATATATCGGATATACATTAAAACCGAGTACATCCCGAGGACAGCCGAATACATCCGAAGCGGTATCGATTACGGTAACAGTGGCGCGAGTTCAATAGTTTTTTCCCATCTCAAAAAATGCCCTAAGCGCCTAAAGAAATTTTTACTTCAAAAATTCAAAGATATTTTAACCACAACCAAAAATATCACCTCAGGAAGTCTCCGAAGATGGGTGCGTTGCTCCTCGCCAACGCGTAGTGATGTTGGTGGAAGCTTGCTATATGGTCCATGACAGCTTGAGTTCTGTAGACCTTCTCTAGATTGATGAGACCTTCGGGCCCCACGCGGCGCCAGCCTGGCGGCTGCTCGCCTTCCTCGTCGAATGATGCTATGTACTGGAAATCGTTGAGGTTTTAGAAAATCAGGGTAAAAAGATGATATTAATTCGTCTTTGATAGTCCAATTCCGCGTAACTAACGTCGTATGTACACTTTCGCTAGTTTTACTTTAAAGTCAAAAAACTAAGTTTCTAAAAAACTAATAGGCCGAATTTTGAATTAAGGAGAACGAAACGGTCCTATATATTCAAGGTCCTATATATTGGACTATCAACGACGATATGGGATTTGGCTGGTGAAGTTTGAAGAGAATACTTTTTAACCGACATCTAAAAAGGAGGAGGTTCTCAATTTGGATGTTTGTTGTTTTGCCTGACACTATACTCTATACAAGTTTAGACGTGATTAAAAACTTGCCTACTAAAGTTACGTCTATTTGCGTCAGGCGCTGATTAATTTGACAGGACTAAACTAAAATTTTTCTTCTGTCCTTTTCTTAATGAAATAGAAAGAAAAAGATGCACTGAACTTAAATTTAGTTTAGTTTGTGAACAACAGAATCCGTACCAGTGTCTTTCTAGAACCTGTGAACCGAAACGTCGCAGATCAATCATATCCTATGTAAAGTTTTGATTATTATCAAAACCTTATATATAAGGTCCCATTAAAATAGATGGACAAACTTTTAGAAATCATTCAGACCACCAAAATAAGGACGATGGTAAAAAAAATATATAAGAAAAACGCATTAGATACTTACGAGAAAAATAATCAGCTAACGAAAATACACTAATGTGCCGGCAATTTATTATTTAAGGTCATAATAAAATCACTTTTATTAGTGTTTTTTTTTTGCTTGGATATCTTCAAAGTCAAAGATCTTTATTGTGAGACAGTGGTTACAAAGTTGTTATTGAATTATTTTGGTGTGCGTTTGCACTGCTCCACCGTGTTAGGCATACAATAGTTTGGACAATTTTTGTGATTATATTAATTTAAATAGACATTTTAATTGAAATATTTTTCAAAAATAACAAAATTAAATCCTAACTTAACTAAAACTATACAGAAACTAAAATATAGCGTCGAAAAATTCATCCGCATCGCTGTCGACCTTGGCCAAAGGCTAAGCATTGCCGTACAACGTGGCAATGCCGCCAGTCTCTTGGGAACATTACCAGTCGACAGCGATGCGGATGAATTTTTCGACGCTATATTTTAGTTTCTGTATAGTTTTAGTTAAGTTAGGATTAAATTTTGTTATTTTTAGTTTTAGATATACATAGATATTATATACCTGTATAGCTTTATAATGTATATTTAATTCATAATAATACAGGAAATATTTTGCATCAAAACATAGTTTGGCACTAACTTTTCACGAATCTGTCGGACAAAAATTCATGTACTGTATAATATGGTCTATTTACCAAGAAGCCATTAATTTTTTTTTTCTTTCATTTCATTCAGAAGTCATTTAATCTTTGGTTAGACGTACTGAGCGCTGTGTTAAAATTTGTCCATCTATATTAATGGGACCCTGTATTCTACAACTTTCAAATCCAGTCATTAAAAATTGGAACACTTACCACTTGTTTACTTGAGTCTGTGAGTCTGGAGTCTCGCTTACAACTGTCTCTTAGGGGGCTAGTAGTTGTGCTCTGGTCCATTCGTTTACCGCTTTCTCTTCTTGTGTCCCTTTTTAATGATCCTCTGGAGAAAGGGAGAGAAGATATGTAAACATGGTGTTTAAGGGTCAGGACACATTGATCGACTGTATACAAAAAGAGAGCAAAGTATTGAACGACGCGACGTACGCATCCTTTCGCATCGACGCGACGAACGCGCTCATGCAGCGGACTGACACGATTCAATCGGCAAAGTCCGAATGGCAGTCGATCAATGTGTCCAGGAGGCCTACCACGAGCTCTTAACGCGATCCATTTTAGGACCTAAGCTGAACTGTTCTTCTAATTCGTACCATGACGTCAGTTTAACGATTCAGTTTAGGCTGTGCCATTCTACTGACAGCGATTGTCCCAAACCGAGTCGCAAGTTTTGGTTTCATTCATACTTGTTTGGTACCATGACGTCCATAGAGCAGCTCAAGCGATACAGTTTAGGGACCTAAACTGAAATGCCTTGTTTTTGAATCGTTTTTAATTTGATCATGGTAGGCCACCTGGCCCTAAAGAATGCGTTTCGATGTGAGTTTTAGTGTAAATTGGAATCGGTGTCAGATTTTGATAAAATATCTGGGGTGAAAACTGAAGTTATATAGAAAAGTGTTGGACTGAATAGGATACGATTTAAAACATTTGAATTTTTGACATGAATAGTTGCGGCACCCGAACCTACAAGTTCGCAATGGAAGCGAGTAGTTTTTATTAAATTTCTTCCACTTTAATAACCATAATATAGCATTGTATTTCGGGACTTGAATCTAAAAAAAAAATCTATGACCTGATAACGTAGGTAATATGATTCATGGTGATAGTATATCTGAGTGGCTTGTGGCTAAGTAATGACAGCCGTACGGGTCGATCGATCAGGTTAATCTACGCTTGCCGCGGTTGGTCCGTGGATGGGTGACAAACACATATCCAGACCCCTCCGTGCCTCGGAATGCATGTTAAGCCGTTGGTCCCGGCTGTCATTCGTGGATCTTTGACAGTCGTTACGGATCGTCAGTAGCCCGAAGGTCTGACAACCAGTCTTACCAAGGGGTATCGTATTACCCAGTAACTGGGTTGTGGAAGTCAGATAGGCAATCGCTTCATGTAAAATACTGGTATTCAGCTTCATTCGGTTAGACTGGAAGCCGACCCCAACTGGGTAGGCAGATGATGAGATGACGGTGATCGTATATTTTTGTGTTTGCTTAGTGGTCAGTGAACCTATTAAATACAAGCCTGGCCTTTTAAGAGGAACCGGGACCGCCCCTTATGTACTGATGGTGATCACCGGGGTGCTTTTAGTGAGGTAAAAATCCTACACTCCCCAACCTCTCCCCGGAGGTCGGGTGCCTTTTGAAGGTTTCCCTTCGAAAAAAGAAAGGTAGATGTGTTACGAAAAAGATTAACTTATTCTTACCTGTCATCTTTGAGTGAGTCCCGTTTGAACTCTCTCCTGTGTGTGGGCGTGGCTCCCACCGAGTGACTGCCCGTCAGAGACGGCGCCGCCGCCAGAATTTCTCTGAGGAAGAAAGACAAATTATAATACTGTGGATTTCGGGTATAATGACGATGAAGGGACCACTCTAATATCGTCGTTATATTCGGAAGTCGTTGCAGGCAAAGGTAAAGACTTTAACAGTGAATGTGCGACTATGAGCCATACTTATTCAAAAGTTTACCAAACACAGTTGCTACTCAGAATATCACTTTGTAACTGAACCATAAATTTGCTGCTAGTTATGCAAATAAAAGTGTATTCACAAAGAAACCTCAATCATTGTCTTGGACTTGTTTAAAACCACAATCTGTGGTTATTATATAAGATGTTGGTATAGTATAGAGCTACTTTGGAATATTATGAGACGTATTGAGGTCGCCATTGTGTGGAATAAGCGGTTACATTATGGGGTGGTAAGCCTTTAGAAATTAGACTTTTGAGGTTGATATCTTACAATTAATAACGATCGTACGCACAGATATAGTTAAGACCTAGATAACGCAAGTATCACGATCTGTCTGAATACCAAGCGTGCCATTTTTTGACTACCTATTATGACGTCACAAGCACACTATTTAGTGATAGGAAAATCAAATCGATTCAAAGACGCCGCCGCGTGCGGCACCCGTCTCGCCCCACCCCCGGGGCCTAGCGCCAGCGCTCACGCTCACCCAGCCAGCAGTACTAAACGCCAAAGCGCGAAAGTGGCGGCTTACGATTTTTGTACGTAAGCTGGTGCGATTTTTGGCACGCGAATTAGTTGCTCTTGCGTTATCTAGGTGTATCTATATCTGTGATTCACATACATAGAAGGGTTGCTTATAGAAGTTGTGAAGAAGTACGTCTATCTAGGGCAAGTCATCTAGTTCGGTAGACACAACTTTGAGAAAGAAGCCGACAGAAAAATCCAGTTGTGTTGGGCAAGGTTGGGGAAGCTTCGTCAAGTCTTCTCGTCGCTTATCTCGCAATGTTTGAAGACTAAGGTCTTCAACCAGGGTAGCGGGATTGTCTGAAAGGTTTACCGCTGCCCCGGAACATAAAGGGCTAAGGAAGGAACACGGGTGGGTTTTAGTCAGTAAGAGACTGACACTTCCCTTCCGCTCCACCCAGAGCGGGAGGAGTCATTAGATGATTTCCCATCCATAAAAAAAAAGGTCTTCAACCAGTGCGTTTCTGCCCGTTATGATATACGGTGCCGATTTGTGGAAACTGACAGTCGGGTTGGTCTACAAATTTATGGTCGCTCAGCGCGCAATGGAGTGGGTTATGCTCGGAGTTTCTTTGATGGATAAAATTATAAACGAAGTTATCCGGAAAAGAACCGGAATAATCTGTATAGATTGCAGAGTAAGCAAACTGAAGTGGCAGTGGGCTGGCCATGTCCACGGGGCTCCTATCTGAAACTTTTCAATTCAGTGTTCTATCTTCATGCTGCATCTATTCAGCTATCAGCTTTTCGCCCTGCATAACCTTGCTCAAAACCCTCTGGGACTATTAATCCTAACTTCCTAACTTTTATTATTTATTATCCTAATTTAATATTATAAATGCGAAAGTAAGTTTGTTTGTTACCTTTTCACGCCTAAACCACTGAACCGATCATCCTGAAATTTTGCATATACGTTGTCAGGTGTACAGAAACGGACATAGGGTACCTTTTATCCCGAAAAAAAGTGCTGTTCCTGAGGAAAACAACAATAACGTTATTATGATAACAGATGGCGCCACGTGTCTTTCGAATCATGATTTTGAATTATTTTAGAGTTTACTTATGAAGATTATTTATTTTCTCATAAAATTCGTATTGGCGTTTATCTCATAATTGTATGCCCATTATCTTAGGTATAGTTTGTCTAATACTACGATAATAATAATAAAATTAAATCCTAACTTAACTAAAACTATACAGAAACTAAAATATAGCGTCGAAAAATTCATCCGCATCGCTGTCGACGGGTAATGTACCCAAGAGACTGGCGGCATTACCACGTTGTATGGCAATGCTTAGCCTTTGGCCAAGGTAAAAGCCAGCCCTTGGGTCACGGGAAGTGTCAACCAACCGTTTCAAAATTTCCTTAAAAAGACCATGAGCACTCGGACCCCACGGCCCGAGGGTACCACTTTGTACAATGTCCCAAAAATATCTCGCATTAATTAAAAATAAAACCAACTTTCAGAGTAAGACAATTTATTACAAAAGGTACCGTTGAGGTCATGCCTCGCAGGAGAATCTTGACACCGCGATTTACAATGGTGACGTATCGGCACAACACCATCTGTTATCAAAAATCGGTATCAAGCTCAATGACAAATGTTGACTTTACAATAAGGTTTGTTTGAAACGGCTCGAAAATATAATTTCCGATAAGGTTATTATTTTTTCTCATACATTCATTTTTATTTATTCTGAGGCGGTACGAAGATCGGCGGTCAGCTAATAGATTATAAACATCGTGTACTTTTTAAAAGCAAGTAGAGATTCCAATAACAAAATTCCTCGTAGTCAACTATTTTTGCGAGTACAGTCAACAGCAAAAGTAGATGTTGAAAATCATAAATTCAATACTAATGAACGGAGTTCGCGTCAGAACTGTGTGGCGTCGAAGTGATTCAAAAGTATGTGATTGTAAATTATACCAAACATTTACTACTAGTACAGCTGCCATATATGGGCATTTTCACTTTTAAGTGTACCCTAAAAAAATAAAAGTAATTGAAAATAAATGGACATTGTAGTGAAATAGTGGTCAGTTTGGTGACGTGTATTTTCAGCCAAATGTATTTTCAGCCTGTGTTATTGGAGTTTAAATTGTGCAAGTTTAATTTTTGTGACGAGAGAAACTATACACTATTGTTGCACCAACACTTTTAAATGTATTCGTAGTACTATTTTAGTAATTTTGGCAAATTCAATGTTGGTAAGGGGTGGGACATGCCAGAAACGGTTACTCTGAATATTTAAAATACTCATAAATTAATAACTCAAACGTATTTTACCAGGATTGCAGATGGATTAGTCAATTGAATATATATTTTACCGTTTTATTCCAAAAATTAGACAATATGTCCACTATTTATCTTGCTATAAAATTATGAATAAGTGGGACATCCTCGGCGGCGGCGGCGGGTACACTTAAAAGTGAAAATGCCCATATTCATGATCAGTTTTGACTCCAAAAGTTATAAACTCAATCATTATCTACTTTTGCTGTTGACTGTACATGTTGGACTCGTTTCGGGTGCTCGCGTAATTAAAAAACAACATGTCGAGTCAACCAATGAAGCGAAAATGTAGAGATGATTGATATTTCTATAGAGTTGTTAATACCACAAGCAGTAACAATAAAATTCGTATTCTAACGGAATTCTTTTATAGAGGGATGAGGGACCGGGTGTAAAGTTCACTCATCCTCCATAGAAAAGGGAGGTTCCTCCGACCAGACGGATGTCTGACGTTGTATATATGCTAGTTGCGCGGTAAACTCTGCTTGCGCGATGCAGGATTTTGCGTGACGTCAGTGTGATGCGTAGTTCGGATGTGGCGTTGTAGTTTAATTTTAAATTTACTGTGGCCTGAATTTACCGAATTACTTGATTCTAGGTTCAAAACCTGTCCTGTTTCAATTTTAGTTTATCGTGGATTAGTCATCGTCTGCCTATACTTTTCCTACCAAAATTGAGGTTCCATTCTACCGAATGCAGCTGCGTAGCAGTATTTTACATAGCGCAACTGCCTATCTGACCTCCACAACTCAGTTACTGGCCACAGGATATCCGTTGGTAAGACTGGTCGTCAGACATTCGTAGCAAGGGTCAAACATCTACAATTGACAGCCGGGACCAAGGACTTAAAATGTTCTGTATTACTGCAAAATGGATGGTCACCCATCCACGGACTGACCACGGCAAGCTTAACCTTGATCGATCAACCAGTGCGGTTGTTACTTAACTACGAGCTATTGAAGAGGGCGTTTGCCCCGCATTGAGGATTTAATACTAGATACTGTGGTTTTATCATCTCTATACAAATATTTAATCTGTAACACATAATACTTTCAGTTTTTCAGTGTACTTCAATGAATGGACGAGGTGAAGCGAATTTTGGTAATAATCCATTTCTGATATGATTGCTCTGACCACAAAACATAACGTATGTTTTAAACAATAATATTTGAGCATTTCTCAAAGTTTTTGACCGTAGTTTTCACTAATTTCCAAGTAACAAAATAAGAACTTTTATTTCTACCTTAATTAATATTTTACAGGTTTTTTGTATAAAAACTCTACTTTTAGCTAGCTGTATATATCCTAAATATACATATACATATTAGAAAACCATAATATGTGAAAAAGATGTCCTAAATATACATATATTAGAAAACCTGTAAAATATTAGTTAAGGTCGAAATAAAAGTTCTTATTTTGTTACTTGGAAATTAGTGAAAACTATGGTCAAAAATTTTGAGAAATGCTCATTTACTAAAGAATTATTGGGTTTCGTTTTAATATTTATTTACAACTAGCTGTGCCCCGCGGTTTCATTTGTCTATCCTTTAAATTGGTCCAATATTGGAGGAGGAAATAGGCGAGAGCCAAACCTCGAATTATGACTTTTTGCTTGGGATTTTTCAACAGTCTCTGCGAGATGCCATTTATATAAATAATAAAAAAAATACGTTTGGCACTCGGGGACTGCCGCGGTAAAGCTATTGCATAGCATACGTCTAGTCGCACGCACACAAACACCGTGCCGAAGTCTGCCGAACTGATACGACGTTAGACGATGCACGGCTTTCAACGCTGCACCGCTGTGCCGGTCGGAGTGGGGGGTGTTAGGTTTATTTTCGTTACGGAATTTCTTCATTCGGTCGCCGCGCTCAAAGCCCAAGATAAAAGCTATGCAATAGCTTAATAACTGGCGAAATGTGGGTGTAGT
Source organism: Hydraecia micacea (assembly GCA_914767645.1). Taxonomy (NCBI): domain Eukaryota; kingdom Metazoa; phylum Arthropoda; class Insecta; order Lepidoptera; family Noctuidae; genus Hydraecia; species Hydraecia micacea. The sequence goes on from OU611803.1 coordinate 6,548,810, forward strand.
AATACACCTCTACCCAATGGAAGAGAAGCCCAAAAGTCTGACAACCAGTCTTGCCAAGGGGTTTCGTATTACCCAGTAACTGGGTTGTGGAGGTCAGATAGGCAGTCGCTCCATGTAAAATACTGGTATTCAGCTGCATCCGTTTAGACTGGAAGCCAACCCCAACATAGTTGGGAAAAGGCAGGCAGATGATGATGTTTAAGGAGAGAGGAGGTGCTTTTTATTATAACACTAGCTGCGCCCCGCGGTTTCAACCGCGTAAATGTCGATCCCGTAAGAATATCGAGATAAAAAGTAGCCTATGTTTTATTCTGATGTATAAGCTATATTAATGTAAAGTTTCATCAAAATCCGTTCATTAGTTTTTGCGCGAAAGAGTAACAAACATCCTCACAAAGTTTCGCATTTATAATATTAGTAGGATTAACAGTAAACAAAGATTGAGCACGTCTTACCGACACGGGACACATAACATGGGGTTTGCATTCCTCTAAGGATTAGGAGGAGGAGGGGAAAGGGGAGGGGGAGTTTTAATACTTAGGAATATTTTTAGGGTTCCGTACCTCAAAAGGAAAAAAAACGGAACCCTTATAGGATCATTTTGTTGTCCGTCTGTCTGTCTGTCAAGACCCTTTATCTCGGGAACGCGAGGAGGTATCGATTTAAAATTAATACCATATACTCAAGTCTACAGCCCCTTGAAGCTGTGAAAAAATCAAACTTCTAAGTTAACGTAAAAAAAAGATACGGTCGTTTATGTCGCAAAAAACAATATTTTGACAATCTTAAGAGAATCAAAATGTATAGGGTAGTTCCCGTTGACATAGAACCATGAAATTTGGCAAGAAGCAATGTCATGTATACGTAAAGGAAAAAATCGGAAAACTGTAAACTTGTAGTTACATAAAAAAAAAATCCCGTGATAAACTATCTACATACCTACAAATTTGTACGGAACCGTCGGTCCGCGAGTCCGACTCGCACTTAACCGGTTTTTTTTTAATAGAAAACTTACCTTAATTCTCTAAGAAAGGCTCCAAAAAAAGGTATAAGCCGGCATTCGGGCATGGCCAGCGCTCTGCCCAGCGCCCGCTCGTACTCGGCCGATAATAGGGCTGCGGAGAGGAAGTCCAGCGCTGGGAGCGACTCATCTGATATACTGAACCAGAAGGACTTTAATTTGTTAGACCTGCAAAGATAGAAAAAGGAAAAATTAATAATTAAAAAAAAAATTGCTGTATAGGCCCGCTCTTGACCTCGATCACGCCTGATGGAAAGCGATGTATGAGGTCTATGATGGAACGAGCGTGCCCAGAAAATGCCTCAGGCACTGGAACTCCCACGCATCGACGAAACACAGCAGGCTGCTTGACGCCGGACTCCGGTGGGAGGGTGGTCGCTAACCAGGCGGGTGTTAGCCCTACCACCGCGAGGGAAGAATTGGCCAGTCATATAAGGTGTTGGGTGTGACTGTCCAGGATGAGCCGAGCGCTCGGTTCAGTTGAGTAACTGGCGGAACAAACTGCGCTACACGAGGAGGCTTCTTCATGCATCCCAAAAGGTATATTTATAGTCCCATCGGTTTTTATATTTTATTTTTATTATTTATCCTTTTGATACATTCTTATTTTGTAAATTTAAGGACTTTGTAAGCCTTGTAGACTTTAGATCTGTAGACCATTTCTAATTTTATCAAGTACCTGGTACTTGTTGACAGGCCTACGCTGTCCTCCCATACCGTATATAGTAACCATGGAGTTTCTTGCCGGTTCTTCTCCATAGGAAACGACCAATTGGAACCGTGCACCTAGCTTCTGACCTTTCATAAGTGCCCATGTCGGTTTATGTGAAATAAAATATTTTGATCTTACATGGAGTAACATGAAGTCTACATCATAACTTAAACTCAAACTCAAAGCATTTATTTCAATTAAACCAATTACAGGCACTTTTGAATTGTCAAGGGGTCGGTCAGTCAGAAAGATGTAGCTAGTTGCCCATTCCAAAGCGTAGGTACCTTGGAGAAGAACGGGCATGAAACTCCATGGACACTCTTTGAAATTATATTTTTACAAAAATATTAGTTACATCATTTATTTTGAATTTATAATTATATGTGAGAACGATGTAAAAAAATAACTTAAAAAAACTGGAAAACCGACTTCCACAGCCGTTACTGGGTAAAATGATACCCCTTGGTAAGACTGGTTGTCAGACTTTCGGGCTTCTTACGACCCGTAACGACTGTCAAAGTAATAAATGAGATGCTACAAAAAATCTGAAGCGTGATGTTTGCTACGGTTGCGTAGCGCGTAGCAGCTACGGCTGCTACGCCGTAGCAAAGATTTCGATTTTCTGTTTCTAAGCAACTTTCATTATTGATGCGTTCTTATAATTTAATATAAGTCTGAAATCGTCAAACCGTCTTGAGCAAGAGTGGTGATCAATGATCATGCCTTCTGTATATGAGAAGAGGTCTTTGCCCAGCAGTGGGACTGTAATAGGCTGGTATTATTACAAAGAAAAAGACTAAAGAAGTTCTAACTAGACAAACCTAAGTAAATTAAATAAATCTCACAGCTCGTAGCAGCCAGCGGCTACGACCGCGTAGCAAGCCTACGCGATACGCCTACGCCGTAGTCTACCCTTTCTGCCTACGCCGGCCCTCTACGCGTATGCCTACGTCGTAGTCAGTCACCTACGCCGTAGTCTAGCCGTATCTTTTAGCCCTGTCTTAATAGTTCAAATGATAAAGTTTTCTAAACTAATATTTTAAAGTGAAAATATTTGATGTTTGTTTGTTAGGCTTTCACACTGAAACGGCTGGATGGATTTGGATGAAAGAATGATGGTCATTTTGGCTGGTATGTCCAATAAAATCCACATATACATCAAATTAAAGTTTATATCATAAACATCAATTTTCATTATGAGCAGAAGGATGTGAAATACCGGGTTAAAGAGATATCAGTCCTTCAAGTACCATGTAAACGTATTAGTTTATGACTCTAATGTTCACTGCAGTTCTCAAAAATATTAGTTATTGACTCATAACATTGAGGCAGAGGGGGCTTGTGGCTAAGTAATAACAGCCGCACGGGTCGATCGATCAGGTTAAGCTGCGCTTGCCGCGGTTGGTCGCTGGATGGGTGACCATTTTTACATACTAGGATAAGATTCCTCCGTGCCTCGGAAAGCACGTTAAGCCGTTGGTCCCGGCTGTCATTCGTGGATTTCATTAGAACTCTATTGGTCATCAGGCCAGGCTCCATACAAAAAAATGCATGTCATTCTTTGGCACATAATATCCATGACCTGGATTAGGACAAAGAATACTTTTAAAACGATATTCCTACGGAAAAATGTTCTTGCATTTGATAGCCCAATTCTTGAGGAAGACTATAGGCTATTTAACATCACGCTAGGAACCTTAGGAGCCGAGCAAAATCAAAAAGATAAAAACGCTAAGGGAATATGATGCGATGCGACGCGGTGGGCCGAAATTTCTTGCGGACGAAGTCGTTAGTGTATTTATTTATTTATTTGATTTACACGGCTTAAAGACCAATTTATAAATCAAAGTATATTATATTATTATAATAAGTACTAACATGTAAATTATTTCATCACCACTGCTCTCAAAACGGTGAAGGAAAACATCGTGAGGAAACCGGCATGTCCTAGAACTAAAAATTCGAAGACACGTGACATCTACCAACCCGCACTGGGCCCGCGTGGTGGATTACGGCCCATTCCCTCTCACTGAGAGGAGGCCTGTGTCCCAGCAGTGGGAACATTATAGGCTGATTATGAAGTAGTATCATAAAACAAACTAATAACAACAATTAAATAAAAAAAAGGTTGTCTTTAAAAGATCGCTTTTAGCGATAAGACCGCCCATTGTGTCACCCATTGTAAAATTTCTCTATTTATGTCTGTAATTTATATGGTGTACATAATAAAGAGTATTCTATTCTATTCTATTCTTAAATTCTATTATTTTCACAAAAATTTTGGTACATAACCATTAAATTGCGATTCCTTTAACCCACTTACCAATTTCTGCTGACACAAAAATTTTAAAGTGCAATAAAGTATTCTACGCTGACTAAGTAAATAATTACGTATTAGTATAAGACTTTTTGTTGTTATTTTGATCTTTAAGATAGGTAATTAGTATTTAAGTAAACTAGGTATAAAATAATTAATTAATAAAATTTTGTCATTATTTCTAGACTTCCAATGCTAAATATTTTTATAAATGTTATTGTCCTACAATCACCATAAAGTATGCTCATGCCGCCTGTGATTTTATCCTAGTACAGGCATCTAACATTATTATACCTTTGTAAATAGTTTCCAAGACTTTTATGTAATAATTTTTCCAATTTTAATATGAATAAAACATTATTATTATTCATAAATGTAACGTTTTAATTTCCACTCATCAGTATATTGTTATCGATTCGACAACCTCTCGTGACCCTTTTGTGTTGAAATTCATACCGTTTTGTGTATTTTTAATTACAATAGGTACTGTTGAAATTCATAAGCTTCTCTTTATTTTTGTTGACAATACAATTCAATTTATTTGTAATTCTTTCCATAACGTATAAAACAAATTTATTTATTCTTTATAAAAAAAAAATGGTGTGGTTTTGGTGACAATACATCATTATCATCATCATTTCAGCCGAAAGACGTCCACTGCTGGACATAGGCCTCCCCCAAGCACCTCCACTTCGACTGGTTCTGTGCTTCTCGCATCCAACGGGTTCCTGCGGCCTTCACAAGGTCGTCGGTCCACCTTGTGGGAGGCCTTCCAACGCTACGTCTTCCGGTACGCGGTCGCCACTCCAGAACCTTTCGGCCCCATCGGCCATCTGCTCTGCGAGCAATGTGCCCTGCCCACTGTCACTTAAGTTTGGCAATTCTTCGGGCTATGTCGGTTATCTTAGTTGAACCGAGATGACAATACAATTCAATTTAATTACTATACAGGGTCAATTAAAATTAATTAGCGAAACTCTGCAGACGTGATGGTTGACAATATCTACAATCTTGATTTTATCACACCTTATATAGGATACTAGCTTCTGCCCGCGACTTCGTCCATTTCAAACTCCCCCCATTCACCCTCTTAGGGGTGAAATTTCGAAAAACCATTTCTTAGTGGATACCTACTCTTCACAAAGAACACACCCTCCAAATTTCATGTCTCTAGGACTAGCGGTTTAAGCTGTGCGTTGATATATCAGTCAGCCAGGACTTTGAATTATATATATACATCTATCTACGAAAATCGCGATGTCTTTACACGTAACCGTTCAAAAAAATTAAAATTAAAAGTCATAATAATATATTCAAATTAGGCTGAGAATCAGTCGTTTTAGTACGTACAAAAGTCCCCCCAAAACGAACGCCCTTCGCCACTTCCTAGTGCTTTCTCCGGGGAGAAGAAGTGGCGGAACAAACTCCCCAGCAGCACAGCTGTCCGTTCAGTTAGAAGAACTAGATTCTATACAAGAGTAAGTACGGCTCAGCGCAGACAGAACGGAGCGCAGCGGAGAGGATTTTATTAACGCACTTGAAAATAAACTTTAAAATTATTACAATAAAGTGCATAAATGCTTGAACCTGACAAAAACTGCTCGCGCGTCCTCACAAGCTCGAACATACGCGATCCGTACAGAAAATGCCCGAGACCGCGCGGGGAGTATTTCTCTCTGTCTGCGCTGACCCTTATTCACCTTACGAAATTTTATTGTAATTTTTGACGTTCAAAAGTGCCTTTTATGTGCTTGTTTGAAATAAATGCTTTGACTTTGAAACACAAAACATTATGGACTCGTTTTTCCATCGCCAGATAACTTTTATTCGAGGAATAAAATTGACGTTTGACAGTTTTTGTATTAAACAAATGTCAAAATTTCAAAATTATCTATCGAATAAAGTTATCAGATGATTGAAAAATCAGCCCTAAATTAAATTATTTCTTTGCAACCGCTTGAAGCAGGGGTGGGTCGTTAGTATGTTATAATAGGTTCTTAATTACATACCTCAAGGGTAGTTATGGGGTACAAAGTGTTTGATAACATGATAACAACCTCCTTACATCCGCAGTAGGAAGGGGGCGACTGTATTATTATCTATTTTATATGTGTATTTTGTACATGAGGGGGGTCCGTGGTTAAATTATAACAGGCGCAAAGGTCGATCGATCAGGTCAAGCTACTCTTGCCGCGGTTGGTCTGTGGATGGGTGACCATCTATACATACTGAGACCCCTCCGTGCCTCGGAAAGCACGTTAAGCCGTTGGTCCAGCCGTCATTCGTGGATCTTTGACAGTCTTTACGGGTAGTCAGAAGCCCGAAAGTCTGACAACCAGTCTTACCAAGGGGTATCGTATTACCCAGTAACTGGGTTGTGGAGGTCAGATAGGCAGTCGCTCCATGTAAAATACTGGTATTCAGCTGCATCCGGTTAGACTGGAAGCCGACCCCAACGTAGTTGGGAAAAGGCTAGACAGATGATGATGTGTATTTTGTACATCACAATCACACTAAACAATTAATTCAAAGGCGAAAGTTTGTGAGTGTGTGTTTGTTTATATGTTTGTTACTTCGTCACGCTCAAACGGCTGAGCCAATTTTGATAAAATTTTGTATGAAGGTAGCTGATACCCTGCATAACGTAACATAATCAGACTATAATGTTTCCACTGCTGGGATACAGGCCTCCTCTCAGTGAGAGGGAGTAGGCCGTAATCCACCACGCGAGCCCAGTGCGGGTTGGCAGATGTCACATGTCTTCTAATTTTTGATTCTAGGACATGCCGGTTTCCTCACGATGTTTTCCTTCACCGTTTTGAGAGCAGTGGTGATGAAATAATTTACATAAAGTAAAGCGCCTGTCTGGATTCGAACCTACGACCTACAACTTGTAAGTCGCGGCCGTTACCACTTGGCCACCACTGCTCTCATATTTATTTACTGCTTATTTATTTAAATGTGGATTTCTGCGCAATCAATGCAATAGGCTCGCCCCCTATTAGCAGCCGAAACTGGAGTCTATTAAAACTCAGTCTACCCCATCAAGAAAAACGATTGTAATGTCATATTTCACAGCGAGATTTGTTCCCTGGAACTTGAACCCTTTTCCTCCATTTCCAAATACATTAATGTAACATTTCGTCTCGATTGATTGAAGGGTTCGAAGACCATTAATACAAGGCGAACGGGGCGAAATCACAAATTGATTGGATTTATTCAGCAACTTAGAGAGAAAGCGATTTTCGCTGTTTTGTTAAATACTGGCGATGTTATATTGTTTTGTATTTTAGTCTAGTGATCAATTTTAATGTAAAATATAGAAATTGGAAATTATATTTTGATGAATACTTGAGGGGCTTGTGGCTAAGAAATAACAGCCGCACGGGTCAATAGATCAGGTTAAGCTACGCTTGCCGCGATTGGTCCGTGAATGGGTGACCATCTTTACATACCAAGACCCCTCCATGTCTCGGAAAGCACGTTAAACTGTTGGTCCCGGCTGTCATTCATGGATCTTTGACTCGTTACGGGTAGTCAGAAGCCCGAGAGTCTTACAACCAGTCTTACCAAGGGGTATCGTATTACCCAGTAACTGGGTTGTGGAGGCCAGATAGGCAGTCGCTCCATGTAAAATACTGGTATTCAGCTGCGTCCTGTTAGATTGGAAGCCGACCCCAACATAGTTGGGAAAGGGCTCGGCAGATGATGATGAGTGCATCTTTAACGTCATTATCTGCGACCTGTCGCCGCACGACAAAAGTCGCAAGTGTGATATTAGTCACCTGCGGCTTAGCAAAATTGCCATTTATACTATAGTCTCCTCTGTAAAGCCCTTATTAGCCATGATCCCATCATATTGATAAATTAATCAAAACAGCAAAATATTTGACAGCTATCGAGCAGTTGGCAAAATCGCAAATATTGCCAACTCTCGGAATACACCCACTTAAGGGGCTTACAGGACATAAAAACGCAAAAAACGCAACTTTTTGAAAGAACAAAAGTATATGATCAACTACAGTAAACAAAATTAGAAAAATATATGATATTCTTCAGGATATATGCTAGGTAGATAGTGTGTTAAAAACATAATATACAACTAATTTGATACGATAGAAAAAAAAAAACATGAAGATACCTCTAAAAACTTTCTTTTTACAATAAAAACCATACTAATATACATAAAATCATTTTTGATTTTTGTCAGATTATTCTACAAGCAACATACTAAAGCAATAGTGTTTTAATTTTTAATTCCAAACAATAGATTTTTGTAAATAGATAATTGCTTCATATTTTGCAATAAATTACCAGCGTTGTGTCATCGCGCTTCTCTTTCTTTTCTATGCAGTCCGACAGTGACCGCGCTTTAGGTCATGTAGTCGCCTTAATTTATCATAACAATGTTTTGTAACAATCTGAAGAAAGTACACCTTTTTGTATATATCTCTGTGTTGACTCTCTGCCCGCGTGAAACTTCGAGATAAGAGGTCTTTGTTAATCCTATTTATTAATAACATCAGGTATCTCTTCAGTGCAGCGTTTTTTAGCCAATTATAATTCGTTCTGTTTGCCGAGCCGAGCCACGCACGTTGTTAGGCCGCTGAGGTTAGAATATTCTGAGAAACGATGTAATTTAATCACACTATCTATGTATATATATAAAAGAAAGTCGTGTTAGTTACACCACTTATAACTCAAGAACGGCAGAACAGATTTGGGTGAAAATTGGTAGGGAGGTAGCTTAGAGCCAGGAGACGGACATAAGATACTAAAAAAAATCAGAAAAAAAAAAAAAAAAAGAATCAGACTTGGAATAACAAAACGCAAATGACAGGGCTAGGAGTAAGCTCGGGGTAGGGCAGGAGTAGGGTAGGAGTAGGGGTAGAGTAGGAGTAGGGGTAGGGTAGGAGTAGGGTAGGGGTACGGTAGGAGTAGGGTAGGGGTAGGGGTACAGTAGGAGTAGGGAAGGGTTAGGATAGGAGTAGGGTAGGGGTACGGTAGGAGTAGGGAAGGGGTAGGGTAGGAGTAGGATAGGGGTACGGTAGGAGTAGGGTAGGGGTACGGTAGGAGTAGGGAAGGGGTAGGGTAGGAGTAGGGTAGGGGTACGGTAGGAGTAGGGTAGGGGTAGGGGTACAGTAGGAGTAGGGAATGGTTAGGGTAGGAGTAGGGTGGGGGTACGGTAGGAGTAGGGAAGGGGTAGGGTAGGAGTAGGGTAGGGGTACGGTAGGAGTAGGTTAGGAGTAGGGTAGGAGTAGGGTAGGAGTAGGGTAGGAGTAAGGGGTAGGGAAGGGGTAGGAGTAAGGTAGGAGAAGGGCAGGGGTAGGATTGGTAGGAGTAGGGTAGGGGGTATTAGTAGGACACCACGCGAACGAAGTCGCGCCGGGCAGCTAGTAATATTATAAAGAAAAAATACAAACATTTAATGAAACAGCAGTAGGCCGCAATATACTAAGGTTCTGTTTTACCCAAGACAATTTCAACCAATTTCTGACCCCTCTCCCCCCTACGTAAGAAAAAGTAAGACTTGAATCCCCCCCCCCCCCCCCCCCTTTGAATCTTACGTAAGATCAGTGTCTACGCAAAATTGCAAAGAAAAAGTAGCAAAAATTTATAAAACAATTTTTTATTGTCTTATCGCAGGTATGCTGGAAGAGATTTCTAATGAAATAAGCATCACCTTTGTACCTATTTTTGTGTTCAGGGGGTAATTTTCGTTATTTAAAACGTTCAAAATCTAGTCGCAGTCTCATCTCGGCGACAAACAAATGTCAAAAACTTGTCAAAATGTAGGGAAATCAGAGGTATTTTTGACAGATTGAGACTGAGATCAGACTGTGAACGTTCATAAAATTACGAGAATTGCCCCTCTGTTTATATATGTGTGTACATAAATAGTAAAATAAAATAAATAAACATAAATTTTGCTTACTTTTGTAATCTTACGTAACAATAATCTAGACCCGTAAGAAAAAATAAGACTTGTTCGGACCTCTTTCCCCTCAAATCGTCTTACGTCATAAATAAAGGCTAAGCATTGCCATACAACGTGGTAATGCCGCCAGTCTCTTGGGTACATTACCAGTCGACAGCGATGCGGACGAATTTTTCGACGCTATATTTTAGTTTCTGTATAGTTTTAGTTAAGTGAGGATTTAATTTTGTTATTTTTAGTATTAATTCAATTTTTGTTAGCCTTTTAAACTGTGTAAATAAATATAACGATAAGTTTGAAATTAACAAAGTAAAGAAACATAAATAAACAGCCTCTAAGTTAAGGAAAACGAAAGAGTTAATAAAAGCGAAACCGTGAACGTAGCTCATAAGTCACCACAAATACCAACCACTGGAGGAAATTCAGTTCGCCACGTAAGTACACTTAAAACCTCAAAGAGACTTGTCACAAATGAAAAGAGAACACTCATAAATCATAATATTATACAAGCTGAGGGGCTTGTGGCTAAGTGATAACAGCCGCACGGGTCGATCGATCAGGTTAAGCTACGCTTGCCGTGGTTGGACCGTGGATGGGTGACCACCTTTACATACCATACTGTGCTTCCATGCTGTAATGTATAGTAACCTTATGTTGTTTATGGTCTGTCTTTTTGGCAGCCTGTCACTGCGTTGTGTCCATGATGGCTGTTCCCAATAAAACCGCATAACTAGCTACACGTTGTTTTACTCATACATTTCAGTGGCGACGAGGATAAAAATTAGTATCGTGCTAAAAAAAAAAATTTAAATCCAAAATGTCAATTGGGAAACTAACGGAGTTTAATGTAAGATCCGGAAATTGGACAATGTACGTGGAACGCATGGAAATGTTCTTCAAGGTCAACAATGTTAAGGAGGAATTTTGGTTACCCACATTGATTGCGGCGATGGGTGATGAAGCTTATGAACTTATAAGCAACTTAACAAGTCCGGACAAACCGGGGGCGAAAACATACGTGGAGGTGGTGAAGTCTATGACGGATCACCTTCAACCTAAGCCGTCGTTTATGGCAGAGAGGTATCGTTTCCGAAGAAGAAGACAGAATGCGGGTGAATCCATTTTACAATATATATCAGAACTAAAGAAAATGTCCAAGTTTTGTGAATTTACGTCCGTTTTAGAAGAGAATTTACGTGATCAGTTAGTTTGCGGGTTGCGAAGCGAGTCGATCAGGCAACGTTTGTTCACTGAAGAAAATCTGCAATATACAAATGCCGTAAAAATTTCATGCACTATGGAAGCGGCGGAGTGGGATGCAGCGGCAGTGGAACAGTCAGTCGACTCGGGCGGTAGCGGTGACACCGCGGCCGGAGCGCTGCATGCGGTGGCAACGTCGGGGAGCCGAGGCCGCCGAGGGCGTGGTGGACCACGCGGACTACCGACGGTACGCGCTCGGAACGACGATGTCCTTCCGTCACATGATTCGAAAAGCAATTGTTCTGCTTGCGGAGCTTCGGATCACCAGAGGGAAGGATGTAGATATAGTCGGTTTGTCTGCGGTAGGTGTAGACAGAAGGGACATTTACGTCGGGTTTGTCCAGCGCGTCTTGGTGGAAGACAGCCGCAGGAGCGATGGGGCACAAGCAACATGGTGGCGCATGTGCAAGCAGTTGGCGGGGCAGCCAACCCGTCAAGCACTTGGGACCAGTCTGGAGAGGATGAACCTCCTCTATCTGACGATGAAGACTGGGAAGTAGAAGAATTGCATCAACTTAGTTTGAATAGCTACAAACCGGTGAGCTTAACTGTTTTTGTGGATCAAACCCAATTGCCTATGGAGGTTGATACGGGGTCTTTGATATCATGTATTAGTTGGGAAACGTATGATCAACTGTTTAGCCATAGACCATTAGATAATTCTAATTTAGTACTTAGATTCTATGATGGTACTATCACAAAACCTATAGGAGTGATTAGGCCAATAGTTAAGTATGGAAATAAGTCCAAACAAATGGAATTGTTTGTAATAAAAGGTGGCACCACCTCATTATTGGGTCGACAATGGCTTGCAGAACTAGACATTAAAATACCTTTGTACCAAAATATGGTCACAATGAACACTGACAAAATAAGTAGCAATGTTTCCAGTAATGACCAGTTAACTTTATTACTTAACAGATATAAGGATTTGTTTACGGAGGGACTGGGCCGGTTCACGGGAGGCAAGGCTAAGTTACGACTACGTGAGGGAGCAACGCCGGTGTTCTGCCGCGCACGGCCTGTGCCGTACGCACTCCGCGAGCGCGTCGAGGCTGAGTTGAGCGGCATGCTGCGCGCCGGTGTCATCGAGCCTGTGGAGTGCGCAGACTGGGCTACTCCACTTGTACCGGTGCGTAAGGCTGATGGTGGGCTCCGTATCTGTGCTGATTACAAAATAACGTTAAATCCAGTACTATTGGTGGACAAATATCCCATACCTCGTATAAACGACTTGTTGGTTAAATTAAATGGTTCTAAGATATTTACCAAAATAGATTTAACACAAGCTTATAATCAAATTGAATTGGATGACCCTGATAATTGTACGGTTATTAATACTCACAAGGGCCTTTTTAAATATAAAAGATTAGTATTTGGTTTATCGTCAAGCCCTGGTATATTCCAACGAATTATGGCGAATCTTCTTAACGATATTCCAAACACAGAAGTATTTCTGGACGATATTATTGTTGGATCACCCAATATTAGTGAGCATTTAGTTATTTTAGAGAGAGTTTTAGAGCGTTTACATCATAACGGAATGAAACTAAATCAAAAGAAGTGCTTGTTCTTGACTAATGAGGTTAAATATTTAGGGTTTGTTATCTCTGCCGAAGGAATTAAGGTGGACCCTGAAAAGGTGGAAGGTATATTAAATATTCCTCGCCCAGTCAATATTAGCGACTTGAGGGCCTTTTTAGGAACAATTATGTTCTATGCAAAATTTGTTAAAAACTTGAGCAGTATACTGGCACCTTTGTATAGCTTATTGAAAAAGGGAGTTACTTGGACATGGGACAATGAGTGTGAGTCAGCTTTTAAAAGAGTTAAAAATATTTTGATTAGTGCCGACGTCCTTGCTCATTACGAACCAGAAAAACCTTTGTTTTTAACTTGTGATGCAAGCGCGAGAGGCATAGGAGGCGTACTAAGCCAGCTGTATGAGCAGAATGAAAGCGGCGCTGACGGAGCGCAGGAGCGACCTGTCGTGTATGTGTCGCGTGCGCTTAACGCGGCTGAGAAGCATTATTCACAAATCGAGCGGGAGGCTTTGGCTATTGTATTCTGTTTTGAAAAATTACACCAGTATTTATATGGGCGACGTTTTACACTACGCACGGACCACAAGCCATTAGTCACAATTTTTGGGCCAAAGCAGGGTATACCATCAATGGCTGCGAGCCGGTTGCAAAGGTGGGCTATTAAATTGTCAGCCTATACTTATGATATTGAGTACGTTACTTCAAAGCAGAATGTGGCTGATGGGTTGTCGCGGTTGCCAGCTCTTTCTGGCATTAAACAACCTATTAAATTTCCGGAACAATCTTATTTACATTTTGCTCAAAATGCCATGTTATTGGATTATAATGAGATTAAAAGACAGACGAGTCGAGACCAGTTGCTAGGCCGAGTTTTAACATATCTTCGCGACGAATGGCCGTCTGATAACGAAATTAAATCGCTCCAACCTTATTTTAACCGTAAAAAAGAGCTATACGAGGAGTTAGGTTGTGTGATGTGGGGCCATAGGGTGGTCGTACCGGGGGAGTGTAGGAATAAGGTTTTAATGGTTTTACATGAGGCTCATATGGGCATAGTTAAAACTAAAGCTTTTGCTAGGAGCTATGTTTGGTGGCCGGGTATGGACGAAGAAATTGAAAAGACGTGCCGTGGTTGTCGTGTCTGTGCTGCTGAAAGTGAGGCGCCGGTTGGTCATATGCCCTGCCCATGGAAGTGGCCAGATAGACCGTGGGCCCGTGTACATATTGATTTCTTAGGCCCTATCACGGGGCGGCTATTTTTAGTAATTGTGGATGCCAGGACCAAGTGGTTAGAAGTTAGTCAAGTGCCTAGTACAGCGGCTGGTCCCACGATCAGTGTGTTAAGTGAGGTGTTTGCACGGTTTGGGTTGCCGAGACAAATAGTCTCAGATAACGGGCCGCCGTTTACAAGTCATGAGTTTTCACAATTTCTCAATACAAACGGGATCGAACATATATATTCAGCGCCATATCACCCCGCTTCGAACGGGGCAGCAGAAAACGCAGTACATACAGTCAAAAGAGCAATTAAAAAGGCAATTAGAGAGAACTTAAACATACATTTATTTTTAAATAATTTTCTGCTATACTATAGGAACACAGAACACTGTACTACAGGTGAAACACCAGCGTCGCTCATGTTTGGCCGTAGGTTGCGTACAAAATTCGACGCCCTAAGACCAAGTAGGGACTGTAAAGTTAGGGATGCTCAGGAGCGTCAACAAAAATACGGTGCAAGTGGGTCGCGTCAAATGCGCCCGGGGGATGAGGTCTGGCTGCGTCAATATCGTGGACAGGATAAATGGGTACCTGGAAAGGTTACAGAAAAGATGGGAACCACTGATTATAAGGTAGTAGATGCTTTAGGTAGAGAATCCCACAGACACGTAGATCAGCTGAAACAACGGATACGGAGTTCATTAATCTGTCCTTCTTCCTCTAGCCCGGTTAGTGAAAGGTCCAACCCGGTTGAGGTGACTCAAGAACAGGAGGCGCCCAGTCTGGGTGGTCCGGTGGATGGTGCGGCCACAGCGACCGCACATCAGGATGACGAGGACCGAGAGCATTTTGAGGACTGCGTAGAACAGCCGGTTCAGAGCTCAACACAGCCTTCTTTGCCTTCTCCTGAGCCGCCCCAGGCTCGTCCTATTCGTCAATGTCGAATTAATAAGCCAGTTAGGTATAATTTGTAGTGAAGGTAAATTGTAAAGGGGTTCTAGATTAAGTGGGGAGGTGTAATGTATAGTAACCTTATGTTGTTTATGGTCTGTCTTTTTGGCAGCCTGTCACTGCGTTGTGTCCATGATGGCTGTTCCCAATAAAACCGCATAACTAGCTACACGTTGTTTTACTCATACATTTCACATGCCTCTGAAAGCACTTTAAGCTGTTGGTCCCGGCTGTCATTCGTGGATCTTTGGCAGTCGTTACGGGTCGTCAGAAGCCCGAAAGTCTGACAACCAGTTTTACCAAGGAGTATCGTATTACCTAGGAACTGGGTTGTGGAGGTCAGATAGGCAGTCGCTCCATGTAAAATATTGGTATTCAGCTGCAGCAGGTTAGACTGGAAGCCGACCCTAACAGAGTTGGGAAATATACATAGTTGGGTGGGTATCGATGTCTAAAGTCTGCTAATTACTTCTTTGATGGTTATAATATTAATCCAGGATTCTCCTTATTCAAATAAGTACACACATCAAAAGTGTCTAGGGATCAAGCATTTTTATGCGGATTTCTTGAGATTGAGATGTGGCTTTGTAATAAATTTATGATTTTATAAATTTATATGGATCCTTTTTGGTGCATTTCATAATTTGAATCAGGAACTGTGAATCAAATTCGAGTAAAAGATGAAAATCAGCTGTCAATATTTTCCCTATAAAAACATACAACGCATTGAAGACATTATTAGTGCTACTGTTTCCCTACTACTGATTAAAACCAACGTTATTATGGAGCGGCGACGTCATTTAAGCAGGGAAGAAATGCTCAGAGCCGTGGGAATGATAGAAGCTGGTTCCCGGCAACGTACTGTGGCTTTAGCTCTGAATACAAGTCAGAGTGTTATCAGTCGACTTTGGACACGTTACCGAAGCACTGGTACCGTGGCTGAGCGCCATGGAGGACGGTATCGCTGCACCACACGGAGACAAGACCGATACATTCAAATCTTAACTCGAAGAGCTCCAACAATAACCGCCATGATGTTAGCCGTGAGGCTTCATCACTCTTCAGGGAACTTAATTAGCGACCAAACAGTCAGAAACCGCTTGCATGAAGTGAACCTTCATTCCCGAAGACCGCTACGGGTACCACCTATAGCAATGCACAATCGTAGGATTCGATATCAATGGGCTCTTGATCACAGAAATTGGGCAGAAGAACAATGGCGTTTCGTGTGCTTTTCTGATGAGTCTCGTTTTGGTATGAGACCGGATACAAGACGTATACGACACTGGAGAACCCCTGGACGCCAACAGCGATTAAAATCCTGCCAGGAAGTCCATCCTTATAGTGGTGGAACCATCATGGTATGGGCGGGTATTTGGATCGGCGGAAGAACTGAGTTGATTTGGATCAGAGGCAACCTCAACGCTCAAATTTATGCTGAGACGATTGTATCAGACGTCATCGTTCCTCTACAAGTGCAAATCGGTCCCTTATTTCAGTTAATGCATGATAATGCACGACCGCACACCGCAAGAGTTGTAAGACAGACTCTCGCCGCAGCTAACATCAATGTCCTGCCCTGGCCTGCTCAGTCGCCAGACTTGAACCCGATTGAGCATGCATGGGATATGCTACAGAGAAGAGCTCTGCCGAATATGGAGGGTATCCAGTCGCAAGAAGACCTTTTTTTGTTGTTGCAACGGAACATGGGCTGCCATTCCACAGCGTGATTTGGATGAACTCATTTTGAGTATGCCAAACCGATGTTCTTGTGTTGTTAGTGTTCGCGGTAGAAACACGGATTATTAATTGTTTAAGTTACCCAATAAAATTTTAAAGAAAACTGTTATTTCAGTCTTTTTTTCGAACTTTTGTGTTAGTGGTTCAAATGTCAAAAATCCCTTTATTAGGAAAATGGCAAATTTCTTTATTAATGCAAAGGTGACTTGGTTTATCGTTACTGTGACAAACGAAAACACTTTATTTGATGAATCCTTAAAGAAAATTTTAATTAATATCAATCAGGAGAAAAGTTATTGCAAAAATATATGTTGATCCCTAGACACTTTTGATGTGTGTAGGTACAGTAAAAAAATAATCTATGTGGAGTAACATAAAAAATTATTATGCAAGACACGATAATACATCATGAGAGAAAAAGTGGAATATTTGTTTGCAATAATGCAGTTACTAGTTTTGGTGTAAATATTGCACTAGAATTTGACCAAGGTTTTGAGATGTTTTCCCTTTGGTACGACACCAATAAGCCAGGCCGTCACACTATTAGTCCATATCTTGAAAATGACTGAATTGATTTTGATGAAACTTGCACTGTTCCCTAAGTTGAAGTCAATGTAAGCAAAAAAAAAAATGTCACGATCCGTTTAACAGTTGCGGAGACTACATCTATAAAATTTTGTGGAGAACATACATCTATAAAATTTTGTATATTTGTTTGGAAGCCCTAATAGATTCTCATATGTGAATTTCGTGCAGTTCCAATAATATTACATACCTACATACGTGTCGAATTGACAATCTCCTTTTTTTTTGAAGTCGTTAAAAAGGAGCATTTAAAACTAACAATGTTACATTAAAAACAAAAAAAAAAAGACCTGTGCGAGGTCAAAAAGCTTCCACCAGAGATATATGAAAGAAGATTTTTATGGGCTCCACGCGATTTATTCCCGTCTGATCCCCTGAGCCCCCCCTCCACTCCCCCCCCCCCCCCTCCTCGATCCCTTGCTAGTTCGTCTTCTATTTTGCCACGGTGAAAATATTTGAAGGTCAGCGTGACTGGTAAATGTGCACTTAAGTATATATAACGATACTTAAGTGCATCCGGCACATTTATCCACGATTACCGTCCGATCCATCATCTGCCTAGCCTTTTCCCAACTATGATGGGGTCGGCTTCCGGTCTAACCGGGTGCAGCTGTATACCAGTATTTACATTTATTTATTATTTATTTTTGTATTTTTTTTTTTTTTACATGGAGCGACTGCCTATCTGACCTCCACAACCCAGTTGCTGGGTAATACGATACCCCTTGGTAAGGCTGGTTGTCAGACTTTCGTAATAACAGCCGCACGGTTCGATCGATCAGGCTTGCCACGGTTGGTCCGTGGATGGATGACCATCTTCATATACCAAGACCCCTCCGTGCCTCGGAAAGCACGTTAATCCGTTGTTCCCGGCTGTCATTCGTGGATCTTTGACAGTCGTTACGGGTCCTCAGAAGCTCGAAAATCTGACAACCAGTGTTACCAAGGGGTATCGTATTACCCGGTAACTGGGTTGTGGAGGTCAGATAGGCAGTCGCTCCATGTAAAATACTGGTATTCAGCTGCATTCAGTTAGACTGGAAGTCGACCCCAACATAGTTGGGAAAAGGCTAGGCAGATGATGATGATGACGTATCTAAAAAAAACTACAAAGTGATAAATAACTTTAATTTCGGAAGTCGGTGTCGTTGGTTCCGCATTTTCGTTTTTTGACACCGACTTCCGAAATTAAAGTTATTTATCACTTTGTAGTTTTTTTTGAAGTCGGTTGTTTTTTTTGTAAAAAAGTTTTTATTTTTCACTTTTTAGTTGTACCTACTCCACACAAATTCAAATAACACTAGTGCATTGAGGAATTGAAGACACCGACTAGAAGAATCATCAAAATTCGCATAGAAATGCCGGAGATGCAGTACATTTATGCATATAACATCGTACATAAGAATAATTATATAATGTATTATATACTAAAACCTTCCTGAAAGTATGTAGATCACATTAGTGAAAGAATTATCAAAATTGGTTAATTAGTTTTTGAGAAAATCGCGGACAAACAAACATACATACATACATACATACATACATACATACATACATACGGGTCGAATACAGAACCTCCTTTTTTGAAGTCGGTTAAAAACAGACTAACATGATATTTTATTTACGATACCAATCGTTCGACGAGGAAAACCCTCACAAAAACACATGTAAAGGTAAGTGTCCAACGATTTTTTACCCCATTAAGTTTCCTGGGGGTCATTAAGAACGCCCCCGGGGTGCTGTTAACTTTAACTTTGGACACCGCCGGCCGTTCGATTTTATTGCAAAACTTTGTAGGTACAGTAAAAACACTTATTGGCCGTTTTTTGGGAAGTTGAGATCCGATATTGGGTTGATAAAGTGAAAATAAATAAATGAAACTTTCTTGACAAATGGGGATTGAAGTTTTTATATGGTATCTATACCTGGCATACGTTCAAAGTTGACCACGTGACATGATGACATCCATATTTTTTTAACTTTTGCGTACAGTCAACAAAAGAGATAGGTAAGTATACAGGATCCTCGGATATAGTTGAAGTTTAGTAAGAAACTGATGGATGTTGTCGACTGAAATTTAATCGACTTAAATAGGTTTCATGCTGCATGAAACCTATTTAAGTCGACAGCTGAATAGCACGAATCATGCATGACAGTCATAAAAAAAAAAAAAAAGCAGACAGGTAGGTACGCGACGAACCTTTAAAGCCCTTTGTGTTTGGATGTTGAATTTTAAACAAAACAATTTGTTTCGTTGACAGAATTAAAACATTTGGGGATATACTTTCAAAGTTGGCAGGCGATAAGCTCGTCACCCTCAGGTATTAAGAGATGTATAAACTTTAGAATTAAATGGAATAGAATAGAATAAAAAATTGTTAGTAAAAAGTTGCCAAAAATTATGTTTGGACATTCTACCATTTGGCCTACATTACATTTGATTTCATTCACAGTTCAAAACACCCTATCGTCATCTGCCTAGCCTTTTCCCAACTATGTTGGGGTCGGCTTCTAGTCTAACTGGATGCAGCTGAATACCATTACTTAACATGAAGCGACTGCCTATCTGACCTCCACAACCCAGTTATTGGGTAATAAGATACCACTTGGTAAGACTGGTTGTCAGACTTTCGGGCTTCACGACTGTCAAAGATCCACGAATGACAGCCGGGACCAACAGCTTAACGTGCTTTCCGAGGCACGGAGGGGTCTCGGTATGTAAAGATGGTCACTCATCCACAGACCAATCGCGGCAAGAGTAGCTTAACTTGATCGATCGACCTGTGCGGCTGTTATTATTTAGCCACGGGCCTCTCCTTTGCACTTATAAATAATACAATATCTAATTTGAATTCTACAAAACAAAAGAGGAAGCAAAAAGCTCGTATGTTAGGCTATCAGCATGTAACACACTGTATTTTCTGCCTACCCCCATTTTAAAAAGGCGTGAGCTCGCTCTATGTAAAATATTAATATTCAGCCGCATCGGGCTAAGAAGCTGACCTCAACCTAGTTGAGAAAAGGCTAGGCTTATTTTTATCTAAGCTTATATGTATAAAGAGCTGCCAGTGGTGGCCTAGTGGTAACAGCCGCGTCTTACGAGTTTTAGGTCGTAGGTTCGAATCCAGACAGGCGCTTTACTTTGTGTTAGTTATTGCACCACCACTGCTCTCAAACGGTGAAGGAAAACATCGTGAGGAAACCAGTATGTATTCTAGTACATGCAGGTTATTTTTGTCAAAAAAAAAAAAACAGTGGCACTCCGGGAGTGCCGACAGAAGTGAAAACACAAACAGAATACTTTGCCATCACTCACTGACATATCGGATATACATTAAAAACGAGTAGGTACAGACGCCAGCACATCAACCTACACCTAACTGTCAAATTTTCCCAATCAACATTGAACCTTATGCTTTAGCGATAAAGTTGAAAATCTATTACAGAAATCTGACAGATTGTAGTAGGTTGATGTGCTGGCGTCTGTACATCCCGAGGACAGCCGAACACATCCGAAGCTGTGTCGATTACGGTAACAGTGACGCGAGTTCAATAGTTTTTTCCCATCTCACAAAATGCCCAACGCGCCTAAAAAGTTTTCAGTTCAAAATTCGACGACATGTGACATCTACCAATCCGCTCTGGGCCCGCGTGGTGGATTATGGCCCAGTCCCTCTCACAGAGCCCGTGACCCAGCGGGGACATTATAGGCTGATTATCTTATGTTTATTTATAGTATTTTATGGAGAAAAGGTTTTAACCTTACCTAAGGACGCTATGATAAATAATGGGATAACAGTTTTATCCCCATGGTGTATAGCAAAGCCTATGGGAAACACCCTATTCATAATTATGTGTTTTTAAAGAGGGGAGATTTATTTTGAAATATTATACACAATATAGTCCAATGTTTTGTAGATGGTTGGGTACATTTACATGTTCCATATTGTCTGTATATTTGTATGGGTTCATATGTAATTATTATGTTGCATACAGGGTTAAATTGAATTAGCTAGCGAAACTCCGCGGACGTCATGGGTGTCGATAAGTAAACATGATAAAATAAAACACAACAGAAATTACGTTAGTGATTTTTTTGTGGGGTCGTCGACTGCTGTTAAAGAAATACAATACATTTATTTAGCTAAATTCAATATGGCGCCCGCTAGAGGACATGAAATTAAACATTTCTATTTTGGGATGGTGCCTTGCTGGGTATAAAATGAAAGGGCTTAATTAGCACATTTCAAAAATATAAATATTACTGAAATAAGCCCAAAAATAATTAAATAAAAAAAAAGTTTAAAAACTAAAACCCAACTACTGAAAAGGATGAAACAAGAAAGTACCTTCCCGTGGTCGCATGCTACCATAGCTTATTATACATATTTATGTTAGTACAGCGGCATGCGACCACGAGATGGTATTCTTGTTTCATCCTTTTCAGTAGTGGGGTTTTAGTTTCTAAACTTTTTTGTATTGTATTGTTTGATGTAAGTGTGATGAATTGAATTTTGTATAAATTGTGAATGAGTCTTTGTAACTCAAATGAATAATAATAAGTCGCTAGAGTCTAGGGGGGCTAAGCCGCTATACCAGCGCTGCGAATAGGAGCATTTTGGCCTCGTATAGGACTTTCTGTTTCATTTTTCTTTTTGTTAATTTTTTTTATATAATGTGGTTTTTATTTTTTTACTGTGCTTAGTTTAGTTTGTGATCTTTCTGTACGAGTCGCAATAAATACATTTTCTTTCTTTCTAAGCAAGCCCCTTGTCAGTGTGTACGTAGCCTAACGTTTCTCCGAGTAATAACCAGTAGGTAAGTGCCCTTTGCATAATTCGATGTAATATACCTACTCATGTGAAGCCAGTTACTTACCGCTCAGGCCGCTTTATGACAGACTGTCAGTCTGTCATAGTACCGAAATAGATTCGTGATTGTTTTAATCACTTAGATTATTACAATTGTATTTTTTTTTTGGTAGTTTAAGATTAACGTATAGTTTTAGGTTTAGGTTGTGTTGTAAGTAGTAAGAAGATAGATTCGTTTTCCTCGGTCAAGTCCCGACGTCATAATTTTGACGCGACCTGTCACAGGCCCGGGCGACTCCCCGATGCGCGACATGTTTATGACCCTGCTTACAAAAAATGTGCACAAGTGTTTCATGGTGGCTTGACCGGTTCAGTAAAGTGCCCTTTGCATAATTCGATGTAATACACTCATGTGACCCCAGTTATTTACCGCTCAGGCCGCTTTATGACTGACTGTCAGTCTGTCATTGTTTCCACGCCTATCACTTTGTCACTCGCTTTGATAAACTCACTAATATTATAAAGGCGAAAGTTTGTGAGTGTGTGTGTGTGTGTGTGTTTATATGTTTGTTACTTCTCCACGCCCAAACGGCTGGACCAATTTTGATAAAATTTTGTATGGAGGTAGCTGACATCCTGGATTAACATATAGGCTGCTTTTTATCCCGATATTCCCACGGGGTCGACACTTATGCGGGTAAAACCGCGGGGCGCAGCCTAGTATTGTATAAATATGTAAGCTGTCACGCCCTTTACCTGGAGGCTTTTATTTAGGTAGTAAGATTTTATTTAAGTGTATTTTTAATTTATATTTATTACTAGCTGCGCCCCGTTGTTTCACCCGCATAAGTGTCGATCTCGTGACTACGGGGAGGTAAATAATTATGACTACAAACGCGTCTTTGTTTGTGTATATTGTGGATACGATCCTGCCATCATCGGTCTTCAGTTTAGTAAGCTGGCTCTGCCCAATAGACAGATCTCTAGTAAAGACCTTGGAGACTTTATTCCGCTCTATCGCGTCCTTAATATGGTCTGTATTAAAGCGGCGAAGATCTCTTCCTGTGATTGTTTTTCTTATTAGTATTCCTGCATGTTACTAATATAGTTTTTAAGTAAAATGCTACTAGCACCCTGTAGACCTTGATGCCTGACAATAAAATATTTTTATTTTATTTATTACCAGCTGCGCCCCGCGGTTTCACCCGCGTAAATGTCGACCCCGTGAGAATATCGAGATAAAAAGTATCCTATGTGTTATTCTGATGTATAAGCTATATGTATTACTGTAGGTACAGTTTCATCAAAATCAGTTCATTCGTTTTTGCGTGAAAGAGTAACAAACATCCAAACAAACTTTCGCATTTATAATATTAGTAGGAAGGATTTGTATTATTTAGGGACTGAGATTAGAATGTTAACGTTGTTAAACATACGAGAATTAACACTCTGTTCTCAGGCTGCTCATTAGTAATGGAGAAAACACTCACATCAGTCGTGCTGTCAACCACTATATGCCAACGAAATTGTGCTTTATTTCATTACAAATAAGTATTTCTTTTGCACAAATGCATTAGCTCTCTCTTCTTCCATTTTGAGCCCCATTTTAACTAACTTTGAGCTCCGCTGGCCTCCCATCTAATATGTTGAGTCAGGAAATTTATTATGAGCCGATTTACGTCTCTCTTTCTTTATTGTCTACCGTAAATAAAGCTGTGAGGTCGGACGTATATGAGATAGTGTGGGCCTAGCACGAACATTCGACTTTAAGGCGGAGGTTTCCGAAAACGGTCAAAAAGTTGGTTTTTTAAAGCAGTGTATCTCTTAAACCGTAAATACTTTTGACCAAAGAAAAAAATATGATATTTTCACGGTCTTACTTTAATACAGTGATGGAACTGAAATCATGAATAAATATACATTAATGCATCAAAATAATGTTCAAATACACCTCTTAATTTTCTTTAAAAGCAGTTTATCCCTTCATTAACAATTTTAATTACAATTAAAAATATACCATTAAATGTCTAATGCCAAACTGCATTCAGTGATGGATTATTTATTATTAAATAGTTTTTGTAAATAGATAATTGCTTCATATTTGCAATAAATTACCACCGTTGTGTCATCGCGCTTCTCTTTCTTTTCTATGCAGTCCGACAGTGACCGCGCTTTAGGTCATGTAGTCGCCTTAACATGGCTCCGTGGCCACGTTACGCGCTCAAGCGACAAGGGTCTTGCGACAAACAGAAAACATTATAATACCAAACCCGGTAATGCGTCACGTTTGCGAGATTTTAACGCGCAAAGTTGAACACGTGACATACTTAAATATTTTTTGAACTTGCAGACATCTTATAATTTATGTTTTTTCAACGAAATCTCCAAGGCGGCTGGTCGATTTGTCCCGCGACTCAAGGGCTGGCTTTTACCTTGGGCAGAGGCTACTGCGTGGCAATGCCGCCAGTCTCTTGGGCAAAAGAGATAAGTATGCTGGATCGTCGGATATAGTTGAAGTTTAGTAAGAAACCGATGGGTGTTGTCAACTGAAATTTAATTTGATAAAGGAGCTCTTTGTTTTCTATTAAAAAAAATAAATTTTATTCGAGAATATCCATCGGTTTCTTACTAAACTTCAACTATATCCGACGATCCTGCATACTTATCTCTTTTGTTGACTGTAGATTACCAGTCGACAGCGTTGCGGAGGAATTTTTCGACGCCATATTTTAGTTAGCCGCTCACATGCCCCGTTCCCCTCGTGTCGTCGTCTCGTCGCGCCACGGGGCGCCTCGCCACTTATACACACGACCCTTAGTAAAATTAGGTATATAGTCATTATTATATTTAGTACCATGGTTAAACTTTCACAGATTTGTGTTAGGTTGATTTTGTACGTGGTAATTTTAAGTGAAAGGAGCTCGAGGCTAAATAGCAATAACCCCTCGGTTCAATTACTTAAAGGTTTAGTTACGCTTGTCAGTGTCGGTCCGTGGATGGGTGATCATCCATTACATGTTAAGACCCCTCCGTGATTCCCTATCTATTTGCATACAATTTTAAGACCTAATATAACTTGGCATGCTTTTGTTTCTCCTAATTATATTTTCGCATAACATTATTTACGCATAACAGTTTACGCATAATTTATTTAAGCATATTTTCTCTAATCATAATAATGATTAAGCATAACATTCTAAAGCATAAATTTAGCATGGTCGTTTTATTTCTAATGACGGCAGGTCGCTCCTATTTCTGTCTGCAGGGTTTAAAGGAACCTGACCAAACCGAACCTCGGGGTGCCCCTGATGTCGTTTAGTATTATGCCAAAACAAATTAGCCTTCAAGATATTTATGCCAACATAAACAGTATGCCAAAAAAAAATATGGCAAAGTATTATTATGGCAAAACAAATTATACCAAAATAGTTATGCCAAAGTATATTAGGAAAAAGAAAAATTTGCGAAAAGAAGGGATCCCGTTCGGAAAGCATGGCTGCCATTTGTAGATCTTTGACAGTCGTCACCGATATTCAGAAACTCCAAAGTCTGACAACCAGTCTTCCTAAAGGGTATCGTAATACCCAGTAACTGGGTTGTGGAGGTCAGATAGGTTGGCTCTATCTAAAAATGTAATTTAAACTAATATTATAAAGATAAAAGATTTGATTTTTGTATGTTTGTTTCTTACGCTTTTACGCTAAAACGGCTGAACGGATTTGAATGAAATTTGGCACATGTGTAGGTCATGCCCTGGGTTAGGACATAGGATACTTTTTACTCCGATATTACCATGGGATCGAGACTTATGCGGGTGAAATCGCGGGGCGCAACTAATATAAAATATAATGAAGCCGACCCCACTATAAAAGGAATGTTTTTGTTGGAAAAAGGCTCGCTAGAGGATGATGAATTATTAACAAGAATGTCAATATAATATTCATGAAAAAAAATACAGTCTGTTTATGACAGTTTTTTTTTTTAATAATACGTTTTTTTTCACCGAAAAGATACTCAAGCAACAATTTTAAATTGGAATTTAGGGTTCGACGACTTCTGATAACGTAGATTTATTTTTAATTTTTGAATAATTTGGTAGTAATTTTTTTTTATCGCTGGCGGAACCCAGAACTTATTATTGCTCAGACGCCACGCAATTTTAGGTCTTCACATATAAGCAAATAATGTTTCTTTTTCCGCGACAGACCTAACCCCATAATGGAAGGATGGAAGGTGCCGTATACGCACTTGAGGTCAGAGCCGTCCATGAAGCTCCATCTGTGAAGATTTTTTTTTTATTGCTGAATGGGAACGCTCTTGATTTCAATCACGCCTGATGGAAAGCGATGGATGAGGTCTATGATGGAACGAGCGTGCCCAGAAGATGACTAAGGCACTGGAACTCCCACGCATCGACGAAACACAGCAGGCTGCTTGACGCCGGACTCTGGTGGGAGGGTCGTCGCAAACCAGGCGGGCGTTAGCCCTACCGCCACAAGATTGTCTTTGCTTCGGCCGACTTAGATTCAAAGTCTATTTAGAGATTTCCGATTCGGCCATGGTAACGCGTGTCCAGGCGGAAAGCTCTCAGACGGTTCAATAAAGTCAGGGGTTTTATACATATAATCCTGTATGTAACAACAAAACCCTTTTGTGTCGTCATATGTTTCGGGAATACGACACGGTACCCCAATTTAGGGAAACTGGGCCGAATCATAACGTTATTTATTATTAGTAGCCCTAAAACTCGTGGAATCTCTGTGAACCCTTTTTCCCTCGCTCCTCGTACGAATTGAGTTAACGGGGAAAGTTTATTTATTTAGATTTTGTCCTGTATCCAGCGACCCGCCTCTGTTTAGCATTATTTTTTGACAAAATATCAAGATTTCTTTACTCATCATCTGCCTAGCCTTTATAGATAGTTTATAACTTGGATTAACACATAGGATACTTTTTATAGCGGTGCTACGTTTCGTGGTATAATTTCCAAAATAAACGAGGGCGAAGCCGCTGACAAAAGCTAGTGCAGACAAAATAATATGAAACCACAGAAAACAGTAGGTCATCTTCATCTGCCGAGCCTTTTCCCAACTATGTTGGGGTCGACTTCTAACTGCATGCAACTGACCAATATTTTACATGAAGCGACTGCCTATCTGACCTCCACAACCCAGTTACCCCAGTAACTATTTTTTTTTTTAATGGACTTGCTTTTGACTCTAGTCTAGGTCAAAGGTGACAGAGACAAAGTCGACGATGGAGCGAGCTTATCCAGTAGAAGCCTGTTCACTCTCACTTTGAAGAGATTTGGGTTGTGGAATTCAGATAGGCAGTCTTACCAAGGGGCATCGTATTACCCATAATACGATACCACTTAGTAAGACTGGTTGTCAGACTTTCAGGCTTCTGACGACCTGTACCTAATAACTGCGAAAGATACACGATTGACAGCCGGGTCCAACGGCTTAACGTGCTTTCCGAGGCACGGAGAGGTCTTGGTATGTAAAGATGGTTACCCATCCACGGACCAACCACGGCAAGCGTGGCTTAACCTGATCGAACTACCTGTGCGCCTGTATACTATCTATTTATTTTATTATTTATGTATGTACACACCGGGGACCGTGGCTATATAATAACAGCCACACAGGTCGATCGATCAGGTTAAGCTACGCTTGCCGGGGTTGGTCTGTGGATGGGTGACCATCTTTACATACTGAGACCCCTCCGTGCCTCGGAAAGCACGTTAAGCCGTTGGTCCCGGCTGTCATTCGTGGATCTTTGACAGTCGTTACGGGTAGTCAGAAGCCCGAAAGTCTGACAACCAGTCTTACCAAGGGGTATCGTATTACCCAGTAACTGGGTTGTGGAGGTCAGATAGGCAGTCGCTCCATGTAAAATACTGGTATTCAGCTGCATCCGGTTAGACTGGAAGCCGACCCCAACATAGTTGGGAAAAGGCTAGGCAGATGATGATGATGTATGTACACACAGCAAAATGGATACAAATACTACATATTAGTCAATACTAATATGTCGTATTTGTATCCATTTTGAAATTTCTTAAGAAATAAGCAGTAGGTACCTTTGTACTCAAAGGTACCTACTGCTTATTTCTTAAGAAATTTCTTCCAGCAGATCTGCGAAAGAGAAATGAAAAAGAAATGTAGACAATCGTGTGTGAGAACAAGAAGAAAAGAATTCTCTCTAAAATGAAAGAAAGAAAGTAAGAAATAAATCTATCTATAGAATCTATATACATATCAGCCTATAATGTTCCCACTGCTGGGACACAGGCCTCCTCTCTTCAAGAGGGAGTGGGTCCTAATCCACCACGCAGGCCCAGTGCAGGTTGGTAGATGTCACATGTCTTTGAATTTTTGGTTGTAGGACCTCACATCGTGAGGAAACCGGCATGTCCTAGAACCAAGAATCTATATAATAAAGCTGAATAATTTCTTTGTTATTTTTGTTTGTGCGTATTTGTTTACATAAACAAACATGTGTTTTTGGAAAAACCACCTTCCGTTTCCACTGCAACTTCAATCATTTTAATGACTTTATGTATAGTACCTAATAGTCATTCTGAAATCAACCCCATTTACATAAAGATGATATTCGTTAAAATGGAAGAGACCAATTGGAAACAAGGATTTCAATAGACTAAAACGCACATCCAGTGGGAACACTTCGACATTAACACGAGTCTGTGTCCAGCACTGATCTGTGGTTACAGTATATATATATACATACAGGGTGGCCCTAAAGTCGTGGATCAAATGAAACAGGGCGATAGTTGAGGTAATTTACAGTAAAAAAAAAAAAAAATTAAAAAAAAAAATATAAAAAAAGTATCATCACTACAACAGTGCTTTTATGACAGTGGGTACCATGATTTATCAGTATTGGCACTTTTTTCAATATCTTTTAAGGCTACCTTGCTGTAAACACTCAAATTGTCATAACTTTTAAGGAGATCAAGTTAGGGCTCTCGCACAATTTTTTTTTTACTACAAATAACCCCAACTATCGCCCTGTTTCGTTTGATCCACGATGTTTTGCCCAGCCTATATATACAGTACCACATAGGTACATAGTTCATTTGGGTCAAATAAAAACCCGGCAACAATTCTGTTTGTAAATTCTGAAAACATAAAAGGCTCACATTTCATTAATACAGATCATGTAAACCACAAATAATTATAAATAATGACCATCTGTTGTTTTGACGGCATGTAGATTAATAACGTACCTACTATATCATGTGGAGGGGCTTGTAGCTAAATAATAACAGCTGCACGCGTCGATCGATCAGGTTAAGCTATGCATACCGCGGTTTGTCCGTGGATGGGTGACCATATTTACATATATCAAGACCCCTTCGTGCCTCGGAAAGCACGTTAATCAGTTGGTTTCGGCTGTCATTCATGGATCTTTGACTGTCGCTACGGGTCGTCAGTAGCCCGAAAGTCTGATAACCAGTCTTACCAAGGGGTATGGTATTACCTAGCAATTGGGTTGTGGAGGTCAGATAGGCAGTCGCTCCATGTAAAATACTAGTATTCAGCTGCATCTGGTTAGACTGGAAGCCGACCTCAGCATAGTTGGGAAAAGGCTAGGCAGATGATGATTAAAGAAATCTTGAAATTTTGTCAAGTCCGATTTATTCCGGTCTGATCCCCTGCTAGTTCGTCTTCTGTTTTATTATTAAGATTTCTGTGGTTTTAGACGTTGTCTTATCCACTTTATATGCTAGGTTACCCTTTTTGACAGGTAAGTACAGTCAAGAGAAAATAAACGTTTAAACCATGCTAAGCAGAGGCGGGTCGCTTGGTGTGATACAGGGTTGTATTACGCTAGATGGCGTTACTGCGACATGGGATCACAGTTTTTCTATGACATTTCTTTTGATAAATGAAATGAAACGAAATTATTGATTTGGTAAATTGGATATCGGAATCACTTTTACACGTCATATAAAAAAATGCTGGTTGAGGTCAGTGTTACCTTACCTACTCTGAGAAAAGCCAAAATAAACTTAAAGGTTACAGTCTCTTTTAAAGTCATTCGTGGATCTTTGACAGTCGTTACGGGTAGTCAGAAGCCCGAAAGTCTGAAAACCAGTCTTACCAAGGGGTATCGTATTACCCAGTAACCGGGTTGTGGAGGTCAGATAGGCAGTCGCTCCATGTAAAATACTGGTATTCAGCTGCATCCGGTTAGACTGGAAGCCGACCCCAACATAGTTGGGAAAAGGCTAGGCAGATGATGATGAGTCTCTTTTAAAGTCCAGATCTAATCTTAGTCAGATCACGTGAAGACCACGTAGATTGATGTCTAAACTCAAACTCAAAGCATTTATTTCAATTAAACCAATTACAGGCACTTTTGAACTGTCAAGGGGTCGGTCAGTCAGAAAGATGAAGCTAGTTGCCCATTCTAAAGCGTAGGTACCTATGGAGAAGAACGGGCAAGAAACTCCATGGACATTCTTTTAAATCAAAATAATATTTTTACAAAGTCTTGGTTACATCATTTATGTTAAAAATTATGCATGTGAGAACGATGCAGAACGTTAATAAAAGCGTCCATAATGAAAGTCGACAAAAAAAAAGCAATTCAAATATTAAATTAAATTAAATTAAAATAAGCCATGGCAGCAAAGAGATGACCAGTTCCCAGTGACGGCGCCCGTTCATGAACATGACGCATGTATTAGCACCATTCAGCTCAACCATTTTGGTCTAAAATGGTCTTACCACACAGATTGAGTGGATTCGTTCAGCCAGTACAAGAATTTGTCAGTAATCGTGTAGCTCAACTCAGAACTTTAGGATAGCCTTTCAATAGTGCCTATCTTAAGGGGACTACATGACCTAAAGCGCGGTCATTGTCGGACTGCATAGAAAAGAAAGAGAAGCGCGATGACACAACGCTGGTAATTTATTGCAAAATATGAAGCAATTATGTATTTACAAAAAATATATTGTTTGGACTAAAAAATTAAAACACTAGTACTTTAGTATGTTACTTGTAGAATAATCTGACAAAAAATCAGAATGATTGTGTGTATATTAGTATGGTTTTTATTGTGAAAAGAAAGTTTTTGGAGGTATCTTGCATGATTTTTTTCTATTGTATCAAATTAGTTGTATTATGTTTTCAACACACTATCTAACTAGCATATATCCTGAAGAATTTCATATATTTTTCTGATTTTATTTAGGTACTGTAGCCGATCATATACTTTTAGGCATTATAAAACTTGCGTTTTTTGCGTTTAGGTCCTGTAGTCCCCTTAAATCTCTATGAAAAACAATAGAATATGAAGCGTCTAGGTAGATTAGATCCCTCTTCCTAACCTCTCAGATAAAGTAGATATGATATGATGTGGAAACATGACGCGAGGATTCAAGGACAACCCCTACGGATAGATTTGAAATGGGTCTGAGTTATACGGGCGAATAGTTTCCAAAGTTATGCGAATAATCGCGTTTTATGACTTGTAACAAGATTAGGCAGGGGCAGTTCTCGTAATTTTAAGAACGTTCACAGTCTGATCTCAGTCGCAATTTGTCAAAAATACCTGTAATTTCCCTAACATTTGACAAATTTTTGACATTGATTGTCGCTGAGATGAGATTGTGACTAGGTTTTGAACGTTTTTAACCGACTTCAAAAAAGGAGGTTTGTATTCGACCCGTATGTATGTATGTTTGTTTATCCGCGATTTTCTCAAAAACTAATGAACCGATTTTGATCATTTTTTCACTAATGGGATCTACATACTTTCAGGAAGGCTTTAGTATATAATACATGATATAATTATTCTTATGTACGATGTTATATGCATAAATGTACTGCATCTCCGGCATTTCTATGCGAATTTTGATGATTCTTTTAATTGGTGTCTTCAATTCTTCAATGCACTAGTGTTAAAAAACGAAAATGTGGAACAAACGACACCGACTTCCAAAATTAAAGTTATTTATCACTTTGTAGTTTTTTTTTGAAGTCGGTTGTTTTTTTGTAAAAAGGTTTTTTAATTACAGGAATTGGCCTCCAGGTATGCATGACATTGATATAATATAAAGAACAAGTTCACGCGTCACTTGTACTTCAGACTGTACGGGGTTTATCCATTGTACCCGCTGATGTACCCCACCCTGTTTGTGCTGGGCATGGTCGGGTACAATGAGTTAAGGGTGCGACGACAGTTTATTCTTGTCGTCTATTTAATTAAATTACTCCGGGGTAAGGAGCACAATCCGGGAGTGCTTCAGTGCTTGCGGTTTTCTGTTCCCGACCGCTACGTGTGGAGGCGGCGGCGCCCGCCACTGCTGGCAGTGCCAACTGCCAGAACCAACCTGCTGGCCAAAGCACCTCTCACGCGAGCAATTCGTACTGTGAACGAAGTTCAGAATAGGTTGGACATTTTTTCGTGTTACTTTAGTGAACTTGCAAGAGTAAGTTTATATATAATATGTTACGAAAGCAACAATTAGTGTAATTTTATGTTTATTGTTTCTTTTATTGTTTTATTTTTTTTTTAAGGTAAAGCATATTATTATTTAAGTTAATTTTCTGTGAATTATAAGGTTGTATTGTTTTAGTTATAAGTAATTTTTAGTGTTAGGTAATGTATTGTGTAGTTATTTGTAAATGTTAGTAATAGTGTTATTTTAAAATAGTTAATATTATAAGTAGGCTTAGCTATCGCATTAGGTTTCTAAACCTGTAATGATAGATTAAGAGTTTAAATAAATAAATAAATAAAAAAATAAAACTAAGAGACAAATGAGAAAAAAAAAATAAGTGTGTTTAGAAGACCTAAATCTAAAACTACAAAACAAACCAATATAAATTACATAGACGTGCGCTGTTTAAATAGGGAACGTCTGTATAAAGCCAAACTCATTGAGAAAATATCAAATTCGTCAAGTTGGACATTGGTATTGAAGTTTTGTGTGGGATAGCCGTTTTTTTTAATGAATACAGTTTTTCAACTAACGGAAAAGGTTATCGTATTACCCAATAACTGGGTTGTGGAGGTCAGATAGGCAGTCGCTCCATGTAAAATACTGGTATTCAGCTCCGTCCGGATAGACTGGAAACCGACCCCAACATGGTTGTGAAAAGGCTAGGCAGATGATGATGACAGTTTTTCAATGAAATCTCCTTGACAGTTATCAAATCTTCTCTTCTCTTCTTGGTCTTCTGTTCTTGATAGTTGTATATAAGTACAGTCAGCAAGTAGTTTCCGCCGGCCTACAGTCTCGCAACAGCTGAAGGCCGAAAGAAACCCCTGCTGACTGTACCGAGATCTTCTTTCTTCTTTTCTTGAGTTATCTTCTTGTTTTGAAGTTTCTTTTTTAGTTTGTTTCTTTGTAAAAAAAAAAAACACTTTTTAGTAGTACCTACCCCACATAACACTAGCATTGAAGAATGAAGACACCGAATAGAAGAATCATCAAAATTCGCATAGAAATGCCGGAGATGCAGTACATTTATGCATATAACTTCGTACATTAGAATAATTACCTAATATATTATATACTAAAACCTTCCTGATAGTATCTAGATCACATTAATGAAAAAAATATCAAAATCGGTTCATTAGTTTTTGAGAAAATCGCGGACATACAAACATAATTATATACATACATACGGGTCGAATACATAACCTCCTTTTTTGAAGTCAGTTAAAAATAGCGTATACATCAGAATAACACAAACGATACTATTTATCCCGATATGCCCACGGGATTGACATTTATGCGGGTGAAATCGCGGGGCGCTGCTAGTTGTTATACTATAAGTTACCCACATTTAATTCCAGCATGAATTAATTTAAAATCGGTGACCAGAAACCGATGTTATCGAGTCGGGTCGACGAAAAACCGCAGTCTACTTTCACGAATAACAGATTACCATCAGTCAACCAAAGTACTCGGTTTGTGGCCGAAAACGAATAGTTTTGCATACCAATAGCGGCTTTTGGCAATGTGTGTTTCGTAATGTCAATTACTTTGGATACGATGGCTATAAGAGTAGGGGAAGACCAAAGAAACGATGGATGGACTGTGTGAATGATGATAATTATGGTTAGAAAGGGGGTGACTACCGAGATGACGACTAATAGAGAAGTCATCATCTGCCTGCCTTTTCCCAACTATGTTGGGGTCGGCTTCCAGTCTAACGGGATGCAGCTGAATACCAGTATTTTACATGGATCGACTGCCTATCTGACCTCCACAACCCAGTTACTGGGTAATACGATACCCCTTGGTAAGACTGGTTGTCAGATTTTCGGGCTTCTGACGACCCGTAACGACTGTCAAAGATCCACGAACGACAGCCGGGACCAACGGCTTAACGTGCTTTCCGAGGCACGGAGGGCTCTTGGTATGTAAAGATAGTCACCCATCCACGGGCCAACCGCGGCAAGCGTAGCTTAACCTGGAAGTATTGAAGAAGAATACATGTTGCGCCGACTCCAAATAAATTGTGATAGGGGGGGGGGGGGGGGGGGCACCAAAAGGGGATCAATTTTTCTAACTGAACAGACTGTTGTACTGTTGGGGAGTTTGTTGCGTCATTTCTTCTTCCCAGCTAGGAACTGGTAAAGGGCAGGTGTTTTGGGGGACTGTCGAGTCTTATGTAATTTTGACATTCAAAAAGTGCTTATACGCAACCCGCCGGTCGCCGCTACGCGAGGCATGGCTAGTATATTTCTTTACATTTTTGTCGCAAAACGCTTCGCCGTTCGCACCGGGCGAATTTTCGCTGCAGCGAATGTCCCGTGGCCAAGCCAAGCGGGTGACACGAAACGGTGCTCAAACGAGAGGTATGTTGTCGGCGGCTGCTGGTACTAAAACTTAACTAAAACTGACTAAGTACACTGATCTAAGTGACTAGAACTGCATCATGTCCTAACGGTTCATAAATCCTTCAGCTCCCTTCAAAATGGTTGAGCTGAATGGTGCTAATGCTAAGTAATCCATGCGTCATGTTCGTGAACGGGCGCCGTCAGTGGGGATTGGTTATCTCTGTGCTGCCATGGCTTATTTTAATTTAATTTAATATTTGACTTGCTTTTGTTTCTCGTCTTTTCATTATGGACGCTTTTAACGTTCTGCATCGTTCTCACATGCATAATTTTTAACATGAATGATGTAACCAAGACTTTGTAAACATATTATTTTGATTTAAAAGAGTGTCCATGGAGTTTCATGCCCGTTCTTCTCCATGGGTACCTACGCTTTGGAATGGGCAACTAGCTTCATCTTTCTGACTGACCGACCCCTTGACAATTCAAAAGTGCCTGTAATTGGTTTAATTGAAATAAATGCTTTGAGTTTGAGTTTGAATCTGCCGGTGCTTAGGCAAGGGCCCACAGAGCCTAGCTGTCCTTCGCGTAAAAATAAAGCCAGTACAAAAATCCCACTTAATATAATAATAATAATAATAATAGTTTATTGCCACAAGAAATATACATTAGTATACACTGTTTAACATGAAGCTAATTAACGCTGCAGTAGTTTGTATACAGATATTGTGAGCCCTGCCTCTCAAACTAGGATAACCTGTATCTCAAGAGACAGTGTTCAGCTGTGAGGTTACTTAAAAATATTGATCAAACAACTGCGGACTGTGCCAACTTATAGTAGGTACGTGTTAACAACTTTAACAACTTAACAATCTTATTACTTTTAACAGAAACATATTATATTTAAGGAGAAATAATGTAATAACAATTTATAACTTATGTATGTGAGTGGGTGAATGTGTGTATGTCTGTATGATTTATGTATCTATGTGTGGTGAGTTTTTGTATGGGAGTAGGTAGTGAGTGTGAGGTGTTATGTGTGAGGGAGTAAAAGCAAAAATAAGGCAATATCAGGCAAAACATTTTAGCAGAGATTCAGTTTGTGTATAGTCCTGTTGAAGTAGCCATTCCATCAGCTTAGCTTTCAATTCAAACTTATTGCAATCCAGTATATTTAATTCTTTATGAATTTTCTTGTAGATCAGTGAACTTAAGGTGAAGTATTGGTTTTTGGCAAAAGCAGTTTTGTGTCGTGTAACTGGGGGAATGTTGGTTCGTTTGGTGGGATCAGACGGTGGGACACTGGAGTGTCTTCCAAGAGTGGATTGCAACACGAAGAGCTGTCGTACTGTTAGTACCTTACAATCTGAGTAGAGTTGAGTTGTTGGATAACGATAAGGTTTTCGCAGCATCACTTTCAATATTGCTCTCTGAGCTCTCTCCGCTCTAAGAAGAGTAGTTTTAGCCGCACCACCCCATACACTGATGCAATACCCAAGAACTGACTGACACAGAGCATAGAACACCATTTTTAGAGTATCAGGATTTGCGGAAGCTCTCAGTGACTTAAAGATGTGTATCAGTCTCAGCGTTCTCGAGGTTAGGGCATCAATGTGTTTATTCCAGCGTAACCCGGCATCAATTTGAACACCCAGGTATTTGACGTGATCGGTACGCGTGAGTGTTGGACATTGGCATGAAGTTGACTGTTCTAAGCAAGTGTGCGCTATTATTGAAAGGGTGTGGTCCGGTGCAGTGTTCTGACGGATGGTGAAAGGAATATATGAAGTCTTGCTGCAGTTTAGAGTAAGCAGGTTTAGGTTGAGCCAGTTTATTATTTCACGTAGTGCCAATTCCGCGTTACTTTTAACACAATCCCAAGTTGACCCGTCAACTACAACCACGGTATCATCAGCATATACAAAGATCGTCGAGTTGGGGAGGGACATTCTGCATAAGTCATTTACATATATTTGAAATAAAATGGGTCCTAAAATGCTACCTTGGGGCACTCCGTAGGATAAGGTATCATCATCACTGAAGTGATTATCAATTTTGGTTCTTTGAGTGCGGTTGTTCAGGTAATCTTTGAATATTTGCAGTGCTATACCTCTAACACCGAGTCGCTCCAATTTGGCAATAAGTATGGGAACAGAAACTGTGTCGAATGCCTTCGAAAGATCTAGGAATATTCCTAGACATTTGGTTTTCCTGTCGAGATTCCCAGCAACCAACTGCGTCAATTTAAGTACTGCATCTTCAGTCGAGACACCAGAACGGAAACCATACTGATTATCTGCTATGATTTTGTATCTTTCCAAGAAGTTCTTAAGCCGGTTACTAAGAATCCTTTCCAAAACCTTGGAAAGAGCAGTCAAAACCGAAATGGGTCTATAGTTGTTGACACAGCTTCTGCTCCCACCCTTATGGATTGGGTGCACAATTGCTTTTTTAAGTGCGTCCGGAAAAACACCTTCGCGGAGACAGCTATTAAAGATGTACGTCAATGGTTTTATTAGTGTCTGACGGCCCATTTTTAGCACTAAGGGTGAAATACCATCCCAACCCAGTGCACAGTCATTACGTAGCTGCGAAACAAGAGACTCCACCTCAGATTCGTCTGTATCAAGCAACACGAGGGAGTTAGCGAGAGATAGTGGGTTGTTTTCATCGTTACTACGAACGTGACTGCTCATATCAGCGGGGCACTGGCTCTGTGATTGAATTTTATCCGCTAAGGTTTTCCCTACGTTACTGAAGAATTTACCAACTTCATTTATGGATGCTTTAGGACTGTCACAAATTTTCAGTAGTTCCACAGGGCTGGTTTTTATTTTAGCTGTATTTGTAACAGTTTTAATAGTGTTCCAAAGGGCTTTGGGGTTATTTTTTGTTTTCTCAAATTCACTCCTTTCGTGGGCAATTTTTAGTTTTCGAAGCAGGTCATTGCAAAAGTTGCGGTAGCGTGTATAAGTCTTTTTAAGAATCAAATTATCTGGTTCTGTACTTGATCGAATATGCATTTCGTCTCGATTTCGGATACACCTCAATAGGCCTGGGGTTATCCAGGGTTTGATGGTCCTTTTTTTCCTTGGAATCTTGACATACTTGGTGTGTTTAGCAATGACCGGTGTTAACATAGTTATAAAAGTATCCATCATTGTGTTAGGGTCGTCCAATTTATAAATTGCCGCAAAATCGAGGTTTTCTAGGTCTAGCTTAATTGACTCATAATTTATGGAAGTAGAATATTGACAAGTTTTACGAGTGGGACTTGTGCTGGAGATGGTAAGGACAAGAGGTTTATGGTCTGTGATGTGTGATTCAAGAATTAGTGTGGTGGTAGGCAAGCTAGATTTTATGAACGCATGGTCAAGACAATTTTCTTTACTTACTTCAACCCAGCAACTATCTCCATGGCGCCGTTGAAGTTGCCGATGTTCCAACAAGTCAGGGCTACTCGGAGAACACACGCGAGAGCCGCCTTCCTGTCTTCGAGAGATGGATGGGAGAGGACCAGCTCTGTCACCCACGCTGATACCTGGAGACAAAACATGAGGGTTAGCTATCTTCTTTACAAGTATTACATAAGAAATAACAGCCGCACGGTTCGATCGATCAGGTTAAGCGACGCTTGCCGCGGTTGGTCTGTGGATGGGTGACCATCTTTAGACCAAGACAAGACTCAAGACCCCTCCGTGCCTCGGAAAGCACGTTAAGCCGTTGGTCCCGGCTGTCATTCATGGATCTTTGACAGTCGTTACGGGTCGTCAGAAGCCCGAAAGTCTGACAACTAGTCTTACCAAGGGGATTGTATTACCCAGTAACTGGGTTGTAGAGGTCAGATAGGCAGTCGCTCCATGTAAAATACTGGTATTCAGCTGCATTCGGTTAGACTGGAAGCCGACCCCAACATAGTCGGTAAAAGGCAGGCAACAAAGTGATCCTATAACGGTTCCATTTTTTCCTTTTGAGGTACGGAACCCTAAAAACAATAAACAGAATAATTATGTATCAAAAAAACAGTATAATTTTCGCAAAATTATTTAACAAAACACCTTTGTATTTGACTCCTAAACCTGCCATAGGGAGGATCTCTAGTTAAACCAACTTGGGTACGTTTAAATTATGTAGCGCCGCGCGCCGGGATGATAATCAGTATTGAAACACACGGACCGGAATAAGCCTACCCTTAGCATAGGGTGACTTTGTTTTAGGAGAATGTGCGACTGTCCCCTTAAAATGAGTATTGTGGTCCTGGTAGGGGTGGGTTTGTAACAGGTAAAATCGCATATCTGTTCCGACTATTCCTGTTCCACGTAAGTAATTAATATCGGGTTCCCGTACGCAAAATACGCGCATTGACGTGGAGTTCCTGACACCCAGCCCGTGTTACCTATTACTTAATATCGGGTTCGTATCAACAGCTGCGCAGATCGAATGTTCTGCAAGGTTACACTGCACTTACATTGCTAAGGTCAGTCCACAGATGGGTTTACATTATTTTATCTCGCTGAATGTTTTGAATGGTAGTTACAAACCTATCATATTACCGTATCTAAGCTTGATAAAGGGGCTCGTGGCTAAATAATAACAGCCGCACGGGTCATTCGATGGTTAAGCTACGCTTGCCCCTGTCATTTCTTGGATGGGTGACCATCCATTATATATTGTGACCCCTGCGTGCCCCAGAAAGCACGTTAAGCCGTTGGTCCCAGCAATCATTCGTAGATCTATCTATGACAGTCGTCACGGGTCGTGAGAAACCGAAAAGTCTGACAACCAGTCTTACCAAGGGGTATCAAGTTACCCAGTAATTGAGTTGTGGAGGTCAGATAGGCAGTCGCTCCATGTAAAATATATTCAGCTGCATCCGGTTAGGCTGGAACCTGACCCCAACATAGTTGGGAAAAGGCTAGGCAGATTGATTATTTCTTTATTTATTTAATATTTTAAGCACAAAAATGTACAGAGGCGGACTTAATGCCATAGGCATTTTCTACCAGTCAATCTTTGGGTGATGCAGAGACAAACAGTGGTAGGTGCAATAATGAACATTGAGGAATAAATATTTTAAATATAAAGATACGCATAAACTTATAAAAGCTATGAATATAATATATACCTAATTACATATAAATATAATTTATTTTTTTATTTCTTTCTTTCAGACTTGTCCCACAATATCCCAAAACTATAGCTACCCTGCATCCAATCCCAAGACCCAGTATTACTTTATAATATCTGAGGACGCACGTAGTGTCGTAGTTAATATAAAGGTATTTACATATTTTGCA
Source organism: Hydraecia micacea (assembly GCA_914767645.1). Lineage (NCBI taxonomy): Eukaryota > Metazoa > Arthropoda > Insecta > Lepidoptera > Noctuidae > Hydraecia > Hydraecia micacea. The sequence continues at coordinate 6,589,033 of OU611803.1, forward strand.
ACATAAACAAGATAGAAGGTTTTTCTAAAGTTTTTCATAATGAGATCTAAGGAAACTAGTATTGCATTATTCATAGAAACTCTTCCGTGCCTCGGAGGGCATATTAAAGCTTTTATGCCAGCTGGAAAGAGGTTTTAAGTAACATAATACGGCTTCTGATAACTAACTCATAGTTATCATGGTTGTCGAGGGTGCAGAAGCCAATAGTAAGGTCAAAATGAAAATCCAAGATGGCTTTATCGTCAGCACGAATCGTCACTTTTAAATATATTTTTAAAGTGAACATTTTTTTAGGCGCGTCGGGCATTTTTTGAGATGGGAAAAAACCATTGAACTCGCGCCACTGTTACTGTAACCGACACCTCTGTATATGTTTAAGTATGATGATTCAAAAAATACACGCGTAATTGATCAAGTTTTCACTTCTGTCGGCACTCCCGGAGTGCCACCGTTTTCTTTTTTCTACAGGCTACTCGCACGAAATTAATTTATTTGTGGGCGATTCGACAATTCCAGAATTTTATTATGTATCAGGCAATAAATACATTTATACTAGAGTGTTCAATAATATTTTTAAGAGCGCAAATGGGAATGATTAAATGTTCGATTAAGTACATAATACCATTTTTCGTTCCTTTTTATGTTCGTGGAACCAATGAATGAAAAGATGGGTTGAATAACACCCGGGACTTGAAGGCTTAACGTGCTCTCCGAGGCAGGTAGGAGTCTCAATGTATAAGGTGTTAAAAAGTTAACCTTACAAACTTTAAGAGGTGCTTTAGACCATCGAACTGAACAACTTTCACTATGGGACCAACTCTGAAATCACGAAAAAAAAAATCAGCTGTTTCATACAAAAGTTCATACCTACTTGACCAAAGTGCATGAAACAGCTGATTTTTTTTCGTGATTTTAGAGTTGGTCAATTTACTTCTCTGCCTTTACTATTATATGTAGTAAGAGGTCGTAAAGGTAAATAACAATTAATCTATAGAATAGGAAGACGTGTTTTAATTATACAGAAAGCTGTGGAGGCTATATTACAGCCGTTTTAGTGATGTGACTATGTCGCGGAATTCATCGATTGTCGATGAAATATCAGGTATTTTTTTGGAATTTGTTATCATAGCATGTTCTACGACTTAATCACTCTTGAAGAACATAGTATTGGAGTATCGTGTATAAGTTTTGTTGTAGCGGTATCATGCGAGCAACACGTCATACTGACGTCACGAAATCCTGCATCTCGCAAGCAGAGCTTACCGCGCAACTACCATAGATACAACGGCCCGACATGAATCATCGGGCAGTTGTCCGCCAGACACAACACCCGTCTGGTCGGAGGATCCTCCCTTTTCTATAGAGTATGAGTGCACTTTACACCCTGTTCCTCATACCTCTATATTGTAAATGAATAAGTATGTAATTTTTAATTAATCAACCATCCTCAGTCCGGCTTTCTACAGTATTTTGTACATAAAATTTTAATAGGTAATAAATAATGCCAAAAGTGGAGACAGCTGACGACTAGGTGGACAATACATAAGGTACCGTAATCGAAACCAGAGTTATTTCCAGATAAGAACCATAAATAAGCTACAATATTTCAAGTCTTATATAAATATTTAAATAATAAATATATAAATATTTTAAGCATTTTTTGAGGGTTCTAGTGCTTATAAAAATAATGTATCATCAAAAAGGAAAACATAGGGACATACAAGTAGTAAATATTTATTATTCTATAAAAAAAAACATTGCTTTATGGTCATTAACTAGAAAGAAAACAGGCGAGAGCGTTTCTATGGAGAAAAAACCACCCGCATTTCCTCTTAAACTACTAAATTTACGAAATTTAATCTTTCTAATAAGAACAAAGTCGTCAAGTTGGCTGCGTCACATTTGAACAAAGGCCGAAGTCTCTATTGAATTTAACTTGAAAAGTTTAAGTACAATCTGATTGAATTATTAACTTCAGTCCCCTTTGTCGATTTTAACAGTTATTCTTCGAGATTATATTGTTATCGTTCGGGGACTGTTATAGAGGGGCTCGTGGCTAAATAATAACAGCCAGGCTTAAGGTTAAGCTACACTTGCCGCGGTCGGTTTGTGGATGGGTGACCATCCATTACATATCGGACGACATTACATATCGATAATGAATGTATACAAAACCTTGTAAATTCCAAAACATTTTAAGAGTGGAGAGGTGGAGTTTCTTGCCCATTCTTCTCCATACGAAAAATTCCTTTTGGAAGGGGCGACTAGAATCAATTTCGTTTTATTGTAATTTTTGACGTTCAAAAGTGCCTTTAATGTGCCTACTTATTTGAAATAAATGATTTGACTTTGACTTATTACAGTGATGATAAATAAAATAATAATAACCAACTAAAAGACATCAAGTACGTTCATATTTAAAATTGGAATAATATAAATAATAAATAATTATAATATGACAAAAATTCAGTAACAGAAAATTAAATAATCACCAGCATTACGTTTAAATTTAAAATATATTATATAAAAAAAAAACATATGAACACAAATAATATGTATATCACAAATCATTTAATTGTGGCTGTCGTTTGTCATCTATGAACTCATCGATACTATAATGGTCCTTCCTCAATAAATAGATTGTACTAGCTGCGCCCCGCGGTTTCACCCGCATAAGTTTCGATCCCGTGAAAATATCGGGATAAAAAGTATCCTATGTGTTAATCCTGGTTATAAACTATCTCTGTACCAAATTTCATCCAAATGAGTTTAGTAGTTTTTGCGTGAAAGAGTAACAAACATCCTCACAAACTTTCGCATTTATAATATTAGTAGGACTAGTAGGATTTAACAAGTTAACAGCATCCAGTCTGTCCCAGGCATTTTTTTAAGATCGTCCGTCCATCTAACTTGGGGGGTGTCCCACGCTACACTTGCCGATGCGTGGTCCCACTCTAGGACTCGTCTGCTCCACCGGCCATCAGTCCTCTGACAAACATGGCCAGCCCACTGCCATTTCAGTTTGCTTACCCTGCAAGCAATGTCCGTAACTCCGGTTCTTTTCCGGATAATTTCATTTCTAATTTTATCCTTCATAGAGCTCACAGGATAGGTCGCTCAACGCGCTGAGTGACCTTGAATTATCCTGCGTGCGAACCCCGATAAATACGTTTCGTTATTTGTGCCTGGTTCGGGACAGGGTCAGACCGGGCTCAAGCTCGGCACGGCTAACAGTCTAACACAAATCATCCTTTAATGTGTTCTCCGAGGCATGAAGGAGGCTTGATGTGTAAATAATGGTCACTAATTTAAGGTGTGACTGCGGAAAATGCAGCTTCATTCGAGAGGAAAAAAACAAATGAGAGGTGAGAGGAAAAGAGAAAATGAAGGAGATATATCCTCTATTCGGAACTTTTCTAAACACGGTACACGTTTATATCAGTCTAAAAAATATCGATATACTTATATCGAATCGATATTTAAAAAAATTATCAATACCGATTTCGATATCCTATCGAAAATAAAATATCGATATAAAGGTGAAAATTTTGAAATTTTCTAAAAAAAAATGCTTTAGGAAGTTCAATTGGGTTAGTTTTGTATACAATAAATAAATACATAAATGATTTAGGCACACTAATGAAACATGAAAAAATATACCCTTTTTGATACAGTTTCGATACTTGATATTTGATATCGATTAATTGATATATCGAAATAATAAATATCGCCTAAAAATATCGATATATCGAACAAAAAATATCGATAAATGGATATTTTTTTCTGCAAACCTATGACAGGACCTTATCTAGGTTAATACTCAATATAATGGCTTGAGTACCACGATTAATACTCCAACGCCCAACGGGAGTATTTATTTATTTACACATATTTTATTGTACACCACAAAAATACATAACAAAAAAAAATTGATCGAACACTAAAAATATACAATGGGCAGCCTTATCGCCATTGGTCGGTTTGTTATCATGAACTCAGTACAGTCACGAGCATAAGTATGTATACGCTTGGCTTTATTCAAAGGCGATTTTCTCCTTTATTTTTTAATGAAATTTTATGTTATTACTAACATAGTATTTTCGAACCCTTATGTTTATCTAAAGTGTCGTATTTCAACGTTGCATCCGTTATTTCAAGAAAACATCACAATTGAGAGTTGCTAAGTGTTGAACTATTAGTGGTCGTGACTGTACATGATTTCGAAAGCCCGGCAGCGTTAAAATTTTTCGTCGGTTATTTAAACGCGAGTTTTGAGTTTAAAAAAAAACACTCGGGGACTGCCGCGGTAAAGCTATTGCATAGCATACGTCTAGTCGCACGCACATAAACACCGTGCCGAAGTCTGCCGAACTGATACGACGTTAGACGATGCACGGCTTTCAACGCTGCACCGCTGTGCCGGTCGGAGTGGGGGGTGTTAGGTTTATTTTCGTTACGGAATTTCTCCATTCGGTCGCCGCGCTCAAAGCCCAAGATAAAAGCTATGCAATAGCTTAAACAAAACTCTTGTTAGGTAAATTTTAACCGCGTAAGTATTGTACAGACACCAGCACATCAAGCTACCCGAAACTGTAAAATTTTCCCAGTCAACCATTGAACCTTATGCTTTAGCGATAAAGTTGAAAATGTATTAAAGAAATTGGACAGATTGTAGTAGCTTGATGTGCTGGCGTCTGTACTTCTCTATGAAACAGCTTTTTTTGGATGACCTAGCAAAAATTTCTACGCTAGAATCAAGAACTGAACTCATGGTTTCAACCCGCACTGGGCCCGCGTGGTGGATTACGGCCCACTCCCTCTCACTCAGAGGAGGCCTGTGTCCCAGCAGTGGGAACATTATAGGCTGATTATGTTATGTTATGTTATATTATTACAAATCGATATGAAACAGCTATTGAGTTCCAGAATCCTAACTTAATATTATAAATGCGAAAGTAAGTTTGTTTGTTACCTTATCACGCCTAAACCACTGAACCGATCATCCTGAAAATTTGCTTATACATTGTCAGGAGTACAGAAATGGACATAGGGTACCTTTCATTCCGAAAAAAAGTGCTGTTCCCGAGGAAAACAACAATAACGTTATTATGATAATAGATGGCGCCACGTGTATTGTTGTTTTCCTCGGGAACAGCACTTTTTTTCGGGATGAAAGGTACCCTATGTCCGTTTTAGTACACCCGAAAACGTATATAAATAATTTCAGGATGATCGGTTGGTCTGTTCCCGTTGTCCCCATAATGGGGACAATGGGAAGTCATAAAATATCCTTGATCGAGGTCTGGTCTCAGTGGCTTAGGCGTGAAAAGGTAACAAACAAACAAACTTACTTTCGCATTTATAATATTAGTTAGGATAGGATTTCACGCAGACGAAGTCGCGGGCAGCAGCTAGTAAAGAAATAAAGCATTCTGTACATGTTACATAACGACGATATTTTACGACGACACTGAAAACCTACTTACTTTGCATTCATAGCGAGTTCTCTAACACTCCATATCTAAACCCGACCTCTTATTACCCTTCCATTTACACACACACAACACTTACAAACACACCCTACCACACCACACCTCATCGCAACACACATACAGATACTAACACTTCACATTTAGTCTAAGTTTTCATATGTTTTTACCAGACTGCGCCAGAAGAAGGGTTATGTTTTTCGAGAGTATGTACGAGTATGTATAATTTTATTGTTTGGCACGCTCTCCGGCCTGAACGGCACGATGGATTTTAGCTTGAGAGGTGTCGTTAGATTCGTATTTACTGTGAGAGTGACACTGGGTATATCAAAAAAATAAAAAAATAAAAAAATGGCGGATTTTTGGCGCCAAATTATTGTCTTAAATTTTTTTTTTTCTCAATACCTATCGAGTGGGATATCAAAATAAAGGGTTTTAAAAGGTGATTACAAAAATATATACTTGACAACTTATATGGTTAAAACTATTTCGAAGTGACAAATCGTAAAAAACACGTACCAAGAACTAAATCGCCTGCGAAATATTTCACATTTGTAAATTAAAAAGCTGGAAATAAAAAAAAATAAAAAAAACCCGACTGCGGTAAAAAACTCAAGTTAAAAAAAAACTGAAAAGCTAAAACAAGCTCATTTTAAATTAAATAAAAGTTGGAAGCAGGCGGGACCCATTTGAATTCGAAAATATAATAAAAATGGTATGGATCCCGCCTGCTTCCAACTTTTATTTAATTTAAAATGGGCATGTGTTTAGCTTTTCAGTTGTTTTTTTTAACTTAAGATTTTTACCACAGTCGGATTTTTTAATTACTTTTTTACCGTATAGTTCTATGCAGTCTATTGGATTTTTTGTACTCCTTCTGTGGGAATCTGGGCTGGCAGGTTACCATGTAACCTAGCTAGGACGCCAGATTCAATTCTGTTATAACACTCCTTACGATTTTTTCCCTAAATTGTTAAATTATTATATTTATTGAAACAGACTGTATGTACAGACGCCAGCACATCAACCTACTACAATCTGTCAGATTTCTGTAATAGATTTTCAACTTTATCGCTAAAACATAAGGTTCAATGTTGATTGGGAAAATTTGACAGTTAGGTGTAGGTTGATGTGCTGGCGTCTGTACCTCACTTTTTGAAATAAATAAATTATTATTAAATCATATTCAGCCGTATTTAATAGTTGAAACCTTTTTTGTTGCATAATGAGGCAAACGTGACTTTACAGAGGAATAATGGTTTAAAATAATTTTGTACGATTCGCGAACATATTTTTTTTGTCAGAGCGGGACGCTTGCTGAATTAAACCAACGCATTTGTTTTGTATTTTTCGGTACAGCAAATTAGTTTGAAAATGTTGGGTCTAGTGGTTAAGTAGGTCGCTTCGATGTTACTCTTTGTAATTAAAATTTATCGACTACTTACTGTTTTATGTTTTGTGCTGTCTTATATTTGATATTCAGAATATTCAGATACAATGTAAATTGTTCATGAATAAATTGAATTGAATATCGTTTGGTCCCTTTGTAAAAGCGGGACATTTTTGCTCTGTTTGGGGACAGACAGCCTGAAAGCGGGACTGGGCTCCCAAAGCGGGACGAATTGTCATATTAGTTATACTCTGTTCTCGGTAAAAATTGTCGGGTAGTATATATATTATTTGTAATATCGAGAAATGCGTCAAAGCTAAGAATGTATGTCTCCAGAGAGAGGGATCATCTCTTGACAGCACATGCCGTGTCTGAGAGTCCTTGATCTAACTGCCTAAAGAGCACCTTCTCAGGTGTTCATCGAGGCTCTTGACTTTGTTAAGTAACAACTATCGACACAGTAATAACTACATTCTATACGTCGACTACGTCGCGAGGGTTTGATTAAATTTGTGTTTCTAATATTCAGTTTGCCGATGTGACGCATATTTTCCCCGAACTTCTTCTTTTTTGTGTTTGTGTTAGTTCTCTGCGTCCACAAATAAACATATTTTCTTTATTGTCTTTCGCATAAACATATAATCAGCCTATAATATTCCCACAGCTCCACATCTCACTCTCGGTGAGAGGGAGTGAGCTGGAATCCACCACGCGGGCCCAGTGCAGGTTGGTAGAAGTCACATGTCTTCGAATTTTTGGTTCTAGGACATGCCGGTTTCCTCACGATGTTTTCCTTCACCGTTTTGAGAGCAATGGTGATGAAATTATTTATACAAAGTAATGCGCCTGCCTGCGCGAACCTGCGACCTACAACTCGTAAGTCAGGGCCGTTACCACTGGGCCACAACAGCTGTCAATTTGTTTTTAGCCTATTTTGTGTCCCACTGGGCAAAGGCCTCCCCTTTTTTCCCTCCAAGGGATGTCTTGAGCGATCTCTGGCCATGTTGGCCCTGCAAACCTCGTCAGATCGTCAAACCACCATCGCCGTGGTCTACCTCGACGGCGATGTCCTCTTTCAGGTGTCCAGTGAGTGACGATCTTTGCCCATCTCTCCGGGACTAACTCAATTTAATTATGTCGATAATTTTGCACGGCACATCACTAGTGTCGTGCCTGTAATTGCTACATGGGCACATAGCCTGACACTTGGGGAAATGATAATTGTCTCAGTAATTAGATATTTTTCCGCACTCTCCCCACTTAGGACGATTTGTTTTTTTATCACAGTGTAATTTAGGTTGTTTTGTTTTGTTAAAGTATGTTTTGGTAATGTTTTTGAAGAAATTGAAAGGTTTGTTTGTGTTTTTAATTGCAGTAAAGGTGACGATAGGCTTCTCAAAACCCCAACGTGGTCTCGCGTCTCCTTTTTGAGGAAATTTCTCGCCGAGGGCTGGGTCGTTCTTTGGTCAAAGAATTAGCATTGCCATTCAACGTGGCCTGCCAGTCTTCTGGGCACGTTTCTGGATGACAGCGATATGGACGAGGACATCGACGCCTAAGTGTGCTTTGTTTTCGTATCTATTTGTATAGTAAATTAGTTAGGGCTGATTTTTCAATCGACAAATAATTTTTATTCGTGGAATAAAATAGACGTCTGACAGATTTTATATAGAAAAACTGTCAAAAATTGAAAATTATTCCTCGGAGAAAATTATCTGGCGTTGGAAAAAATAGTCATTTACTTAGTATCTAGTGTAAATTGTTAGTTATCTATATACATAATTACATACTAACTTAATATGAATTTTGTTTGGAAATTGATAAATGGCACAGTGAGAGATAGTTCCCATTGGCCGAGTCTCCTCTCTTTCGTTACGTATGTTAAAGTCTCATGTAATATAGGGTGAGCCTAATTGCCATCAATCGGGTACAAATCCAAACACCAGGCTGTTACTGAGAAATTCCCGAAGAATAACCGAAAAACTCTTTGCCCGACTCGGGAAGGTACTTTCTTGTTTAATTATTTTCAGTAGTCGGTTTTAGTTTTTAATCTTTTTTAAATTTAATTATTTTGGGGTTTATTTCAGTAATATTTATAGTTTTGAAATGTGCTCCATCCCAAAATATTTATTTTTAAATTCATTACTTTATGTCCTCTAGAGGGCGCCATATTAAATTTATTATGACGTCACATAGCCTATAACCAGCGGACGGTCAAGACGCTTCTAACGATATCTCATGTGTCAAATTATTATAAGAACTTTTGAAGTTATGAGGGAAGAGAGGAACATACATACATACATACATACTGGTCAAAATCATAACCCTCCTTTTTGCTTCGCCGTAGTCGGGTAATTATGAAGATTTTTTCCTGTTATAGAAAAGCCACTACAAGTTATGAAGTGAATAAGAAATAATCATGCAAATCCCATAAATAAATACCTAATTTCTTGACTCTGTGTAGTCCCTCTTGACCCCTCGCCCACGGCGACTTTTTGTAGCGATGCTGTCGCACGTTCGCATCGATACAGTCGCGATGCGGTCGCTAGCTGTTTACCCTCGCCTACACCACGATTCTCAGTCGCGATGCAAACCCAATACTGTCGCGCTTCTGTCGCGATGCAAACACGATTGTGTTGCACTGATGCTCGGTTCTCCACTCACGCGCCACCCTCTCTCCGTTCTCACGCTGATTCGTCCGACACGGTCGCGCGTTTGCATCGATACAGTCGCGATGCTGTAGCGCGTTGGCATCGCTTCTGTAGCGCGTTGCAAATGCGACTAACGCGCGTTAGTAGCGATGCTGTCGCACGTTTACTAAATGCGCGACAGCATCGCTACGAAAAGTTGCCGTGGGCGAGGCGCCTAAACACTAAAATACTGAACATAATTCTGAACCTACAATTGAAAGTTACTCCTTCATTTACAAATATAATCACATATGTAACTTGTTCCTTGAGTGGGTTCTGCCTATTATAACTTAGTTACCTACACTAAACACTATAGTATATATAGGACTTTGTGGAAAGCAACTACGCCTAAAGGCAAACACGACCTACTTCGAGCAAGAGTATATTTAGCTTGTCTTTGGCCGCAGACTTGCTTAGATAGATATTGCTGTGTCCATTACGAAAATCGTAGCTCATGTCTGAGCACTATTTATTTATTTTTATTTATTTATTTAAGGATCTCCAACAAAAGATATACACTAAACATTGTATAGTTAATGGACGACAAAGTATTTGGTAGGTGTACTCTTTCAATTACAGGAGACCACGGCATGCACAATAAAATTGACAACTAAGCTAACAAATTAAATACCTAATACATAATAAAGGAAAAAAATTTGACAGTGGAACATAAAAACAATAAATTCTGTAAAATATCAAAACATAGAATAATAAAATAACTAACATCAACATAAATAAAGAAAAGAAAAAAAAACACTCACAATAAATGTTTAAGACATTTCTTATATTTAACGAGAGATTGGCTAATATCTAACTCTGTAGTTTTAGCCAGCATGTTGTATTGCCTACATAGTCTTGGAACAGCGGCGTAATGACCCAGGTTTGTTTTGGAGCCTGTGATGACTATGTACATACTATAAAGCTACCATTTACTGAGTACATCTTTATTTGAATTGAATGTGCTCTGGCGGCTGAGAGTATGTCATGCTCACGTTAATGTCTCGCTGACGGTGGCGTGTGTGTTGACTCATTTAGCTCCCTTCAAAATGGTTGAGCTGAATGGTACTAATCCTTGCTTGCACGTCACGTTCGTGAACGAGTGCCGTCATGGAGAGTAGAGCTGAGTTTGAGTTTCCACGCGACCACTAGGTATACCACCAGTGCGGGTTGGCAGATGTCACATGTCTCCGCTTTTTTTGGTTCTAGGATATGCCGGTTTTGAGTGCCAGCTATGAAATAATTTACACAAACTAAAGCGCTTGTTGGTGTAAAATCTACGACCTGACAACTCGTAAGTCGCGGCCATTACTACTGGATACAAAATCAGAAGTAAAATAACTGCGGAAGGTTGCAAACGCAGAAAAGACGTAACAAAAGAGAGAAGTATGCAGGATCGTCGGATATAGTTGAAGTTTAGTACGAAACCGATGGATGTTGTCGACTGAAATTTAATTTGATAAATGAGCTGTTTTTTTTTCTATTAATATAATTAAATTTTATTCGAGAACATTCATCGGTTTCTTACTAAACTTCAACTATATCCGACAATCCTGCATACTTATCTCTTTTGTTGACTGTACAAAATAATGCGTGTTTTACGAATATAAACTTTATTAGTTCCCAATCGTGTCCAACAAACAGTTGAGAGCAACGCATGCTCTCGGTGTCCGGAATGTAAAAGAGTCCCATTGGCACCTTTTGTGAACGGAAACTTAATTGAAAAAAAAATCGACTGCAAAAGGCTTACTCAAAATTATGAAGTAACTTTAATTCCGGAAGTCGGTGTCTTAGGATATTCTGTATTTTAGTTTTTTACCACCGACTTCCGGAATTAAAGTTATTTCAAATTTAATTTTGAGAGAATTTCCTTTTGAAGTTCAAATTTAATTTTGAGAGAATTTCCTTTTGAAGTCGATTAATGATCTCCTAAAACAGGGCTTCCTCTCTCCTACCTTTTGCTGTGCCCTACAGGGTCCATAATGATCTAAATTATATAGTTACCACCTAAGTGCACATTATGGTAAAGCAATAAAGATATTGAGTATTGAGTATTGAGTAAAAAAAAAAACTTTTTATTTCGTAATTTTTAGTTTTAAATAAACACTGGAATATTTGTTTGTAATATGTAGTTAATAGGTTTGTTGTAAATATTGCACTAGAATTATTTGACCAAGGTTTTGAGATGTTTTTCCTTTGACACTACACCCGTAGCTCGTATCAATAAGCCAGGCCGTCACACTTACACGTATTAGTCCATATCTTTAAAATTACTGAATCGATTTTGATGAAACTTGCACCTAAGTTGAAAGAAATGTAAGCCAATAAAAAAATGGTAACGATCCGATTAATAGTTGCAGAAAAATGCGTGGACAAACATACATACATAAATACATCTATGAAATTTTGTATATTTGTTTGGAAGCCCTAATAGATTGTTATATGGGAATATATTGCAGTTCCAATAATATTACATACATACGTGTCGAGTTGATAACCTCCTTTTTTTTTAAGTCGGTAATAATGCGGGCACAGGTGACTATATCCAGAGCCGCACGATCATCGTCACACGCCAAAAATCGACTGTCTAAATGGTAATTTGGCTAGGCCGCAGGTGACTAAAATCGACCGTGAAAATACTCAGTCGCAAGCGATCGCCCGCCGCATGAAGGTCGACATTTTGATGCAAAATATACTATGATGATGATGGGGCTCCCTTTTCCGCACTTAGACTCTCATTTGGTCCGTTGTGCGTGGGCAAAATGTACTATTTAACTACGATTTCTATCGACCTGTGTAAATGGGGTGGCGATTCGGCTTGTATCTAAGGCGATTTGGTAAGCTTTTGGTGATTTGGAGGTGGTGGATCAGCCCCGCACGGCGAAAATTCACCTAAGTTCAAATCAAATCAAAGCATTTATTTCAATTAAACCATGTACAGGCACTTTTGAATTGTCAAAATTAAATAGTCAGTCAGTTAGTCAGAAAGTTGAAGCTAGTTGCCCATTCCAAAACATAGATCTCTATGGAGAAGAACGGGCAAGAAACTCCATGGACACTCTTTTAAATCAAGATATTACAAAATCCTGGGTACATTATTCTTGATGCTTCTATATGTGAGAACAATGTAAAAAAAAAAACACAAGTGAAGAAACAATTCAAAATATAAGATTAAATATAAGCCTCGGCAGTTAAGAGATGACCAGTCTCAACCGACGGCGCCCGTTCACGAACATGACGCGTGGATCAGCACCGTCCAGCTCAACCATTTTGTAGGGAACCGAATGATCCAACACACGCGCTACCATCAGTGAGACATTTAAGTGAGCATGACGATGAAGTAGTGTGAATCTCCCATAAAGTATTTAAACTTACCGCGTTAAATCTCCTAATAAGTGCTCTGACAGAACTCCTGGAGGCAGTATGTGTAGGAGGTGTTCTTCTGACCATGTGACGCTCATTCACGGCGCCCAGGACACCTTCACCGCCAAGATCTAGCGTCACTTGACGAAGGTAGTCGATTGGAGGCACCTGGGGACAAAAATGTCGATTAGATTGAGCACATAGTTATTGGAACGAAGTTCTTTAAAAGCTTACATAACATACATACATAATCAGCCTATAATGTTCCCACTGTTGGGACACAGGCCTCCTCTCAGTGAGAGGGAGTGGGCCGTAATCCACCACGCGGGCCCAGTGCGGGTTGGCAGATGTCACATGTCTTCGAATTTTTGGTTCTAGGACATGCCGGTTTCCTCACGATGTTTTCCGTCACCGTTTTGAGAGCAGTGGTGATGAAATAATTTACACAAAGTAAAGCGCCTGTCTGGATTCGAACCTACGACCTACAACTCGTAAGTCGCGGCCGTTACCACTTGGCCACCACTGCTCTTTTAAAGCTTGCGAGGAGTAAACGGGTAGTATTCGTCACGTAACGAAAAAGCGTTATGCTCCATGCGACTTTTTATTACATATAATAGAAAGAGATAGAGAGAAGGAAAGAGAGAGAGAGAGATAGTTTTCTAACTTTCGCTTTTGTAAGAAGAAGTTATTTATTCCACGACGCATAATGCGAAGCATTAGAGAGTGCTTTACAATCGAAACATTTTGTTTTGCCTCCTTTCATCAACTTTTTCTATTGTTATACTCCTGCTAGTACATTGAACCTACTTAATTTGTATACCATTGTATAGATAATTTAATGGAGATTAATTCTGTACTTTTCAAAAATAGATTTAATACAGTAGAAACGAAAAAAAAACATCACAATATAAAAAAAAACCCATCAATCAATTGTGAAAACTGAAAACATTATAGCTTGCGAAAAAATCTATTAATTGACTCAATTTTTTTAATAGATTCGTGTTTCTCCCATAGGAGGAATCCTATTGAAAATGGCTGTTTTATTCAAAGTATAGTTTCAATATAATTAATAAAAAACTAACTAATATAATATATATATATCTATGGCTTTTTATACGATCAAAATACGAGTATGAGCATTATGACTCGTGCACTTATGGATTTTCCAAATCTTTTTCTTTACCACGACATAAGCTATTAAGGGGCTTACAGGACCTAAACGCAAAAATCGCAAGTTTTAGAAACAATAAAATAATGTATATGATCGACTACAGTAAACAAAATCAGAAAAATATATGCTATTCTTCAGGATATATGCTAGATAGATAATGTGTTGAAAACATAATACAACTACTTTGATACGATAGAAAAAAATCATGAAGATACCTCTTAAAACTTTATTTTACAAAAACCGTACTAATAATATACATACTATCATTATGATTTTTGTCAGATTATTCTACAAGCAACATACTAAAGCACTATTGTTTTCATTTTTACCCATTAAAAAAAAAGAAGGATATTTAGTCCAAACAATAGATTTTTTGTAAATAGATAATTGCTCCATATTTTGCAATAAATTACCAGCGTTGTGTCATTGCGCTTCTCTTTCTTTTCTATGCAGTCCGACAGTGACCGCTCTTTAGGTCATGTAGTCGCCTTAAACGCCTGTGTGACTTTGACATTCGACATGAAAGAATGACGACGTCGGAAAATCGCACCATTGAATTCCTGTGACATCACAATTACAAATCTGTTCGGCAAACATCCAGAGTCGTATGTAGGCCGCTCAAATATTTGTCCTCAGGCTCTTGTTCATTGTTTCAGGATAAGCATTGTATATTGTATCAGATGAGAAATAAGGTTTTATGGTTTGATCTCTTATTACATGATACTTGGAGGAGCAGTGGTGGGCCCGTGGCTAAATAATAACAGCAGCATAGGTCAATCGATCAGGTTAAGCTACGCTTGCCGCGGTTGGTCTGTGGATGTGTGACCATCTTCCGAGACCCCTCTGTGCTGTCATTCGTGGATCTTTGACAGAAGGCCGAAAGTTAGATAACCAGTCTTACCAAGGGGTATCGTATTACCCAGTAACCGGGTTGTGGAGGACAGATAGGGCGTCGCTTCATATAAAATACCGGTATTCAGCTGCATCCAGTTAGACTGGAAGCCGACCCCAACATAGTTGGGAAAAAAGCTAGGCAGATGATGATGCCCAGTGGTTATAGCGCCCCTGTTTTACGAGTTCTAGTTCGTGAGTTCGAACCCAGGCCGGCGCTTTTCTTTGTGTAGTTTACTTCATGACCACAGCTCTCGAAATGGTCATGGAAAACATCGTGAGGAAACCAGCATGTCCTAGAACCAACTACGATAGCGTTAACAAAAGACTATCTGATTTTCGTGACCCATTTACAAGAAGATACCGATATTTTTACAGCTAAAGGTTTGTTGTCTTTTGAACAGTATAAGAACTACTTTCGATGAAAATACTGGGAAAAGACCTGTAATATAAAGTTCGCATTGAACCTTACTCAAGCGAAAGCACAGAATTTTTTAAATTGTTTTTTATTGCTGAATGGGCCCGCTCTTAACTTCGATCACGCCTGATGGAAAGCGATGGATGAGGTCTATGATGGAACGAGCGTGCCCAGAAGATGCCTAAGTCACTGGAACTCCCACACATCGACTAAAAACAGCAGGCTGCTTGACGCCGGACCCCGGTGGGAGGGTGGTCGCAAACCAGGCGGGTGTTAGCCCTACCACCGCAAGGGAAGAATTGGCCGGTCAAATAAGGTGCTGGGTGTGACTGTCCAGAATGCGAGCGCGAGCGTTCAGTTGAGTAACTGGCGGAACAAACTGCGCTACACGAGGAGGCTTTTTCATGCATCCCAAAAACCGAAATTCAGAATTCGCGTAATCACGTAATGCTGTTGGTCTACGAATGAGAGCCGGGAGGAAAAATTCTAGTAACAATCTCATCTCAGCGACAATCAATGCCAATACTTGCCAAAATTTTATAATTCAAATTCACAATTCTCGTAATTTTAAGAACGTTCACAGTCTGACCTCAGTCGTATCTGTCAAAAATACCTCTAATTTCCCTACATTTTGACATTATTTTTGACATTTGTTTGTCGCCGATATGAGACTGAATGCGAAAAATCCTGCCAAAGTCGGGTGTCAAAACGCTGGACTAACACTAATCCTCTGGGTCAAACTGACGTAAAAAAGGGCTTTGAAAGTGACAAGGAATTTATACGACTTACAACACAATGTTAGTCATAAAAAGTTTATGAATACGAACATTGCCTCTCTCAAACATAAAACGTCTCAATGCAGAAACATCTACTCGTAAAGAAGTAGGTATTTGCCATTCTACATTTTATTATGAGATTACTCCAAAAGTTCTCGTCGAAGCACTTTGGCGTACACAAATAATAATAGGTTTCATTTGTAGATACTGAATTTGTAAGTAATGAAGTGCAAAACATGCGCGAAAAAGAATCACAACACTAGAGAGATGGACGATAGACTATAGAACACGACGAGTCTTGCGTCCAAATTAACGCGGGTCTAAATATACCTTATCTGACGGCGGTCTACTAGACCACGCTGGCCTACGGACGCCAGAGGGCAACTGTGACAGGGCGCGCACTCACAATGGACACTTTCTGCATGTAAATCACAATAAAACACAATCTGATAATTTGTTATGTTAGTATACTTTGGAAATCCTTCACCTTTTTATCATTTGTTTTTAGAAGCTATACTTTCCATTAAACATCGTGAGGAAACCGGCATGTCCTAGAACCAAAAATTCGAAGACATGTGACATCTACCAACCCGCACTTGGTCCGCGTGGTAGATTACGGCCCACTACCTCTCACAGAGAGGAGGCTTGTGTCCCAGCAGTGGGAACATTATAGACTGAGTATGAGTATGAGACTTTCCATTATGAGGGGTCCGTGGCTATTCAAACGAATGCCACATCATCATCTGCCTAGCCTTTTCCCAACTATGTTGGGGTCGGCTTCCAGTCTAACCGGATGCAGCTGAATATCAGTATTTTACATGGAGCGTCTGCCTATCTGACCTCCACAACCCAGTTATTGGGTAGGTAATATGATATCCTTTGTTAAGACTAGTTGTCCGACTTACAGGCTTCTGACTACCCGTAACGACTGTCAAAGACCCACGAATGACAGCCGGGACCAACGGCTTAACGTGCTTTCCGAGGCACAAAGGGGTCTCGGTATGTAAAGATAGTCACCCATCCACAGACCAACCGCAGCAAGGGTAGCTTAACCTGATCAATCGACCTGTGCGGCTGTTATTATTTAGCCTCAAACGAATGCAAAATGAAGGGAAAATATTATTGAGCGCAGCAAATTTTCCACGAGGGGACTTTATTTCTTTTTAACTAGCTTTTTTCCGTGTTCGCCTTACTTTGCCTTTGTAAGCTTTCCTTAGGAAAACTTTTATGAGATATAAAATAAATATGGTGTGGTATTTCAGGGCAAACTCTATTTGCGCCGTTACACATCAAATCTGCAATGCTGGGCTTGCGGCTAAGTAATAACAGCCGCACGGGTCGCAGTTTAGGAACCTAAACTGAAATGTGTTGTTTTTTAATCCTTTTTAATTAGATCATGGTAGGCCACCAGGACCAACGGCTTAACGTGCTTTTAAAGGCACCGGGGTATCACATCGCCAACTTCCAAACTCTAGGCTGTTACAAAAAAAAATCCCAATGGAAAAACTAAAACCCAATATTACCGCGATAAAGCGTGTATAAGTTTTATTCTCCGTTTAAGCATTGAATCGATAGTGAATTGTCGACCTTTTGAACGAAGGAAATAGGATTACTGTGGTAGGACCATAGTGCAGGAAGTTCAGTAGGATAACGTTAATAAACCATTCGAAGTTGGGTCGTAAATTATTATTTATGGGAATATGTCGTCTGATAGGATAGTTTGAACGTGAAAAGCGATTTACTTGTGTAGCTAGGAATATGGGGTATTTAATAGGAACTTTGAAAGTATTGAATGTACAGACCAGCACATCGAGGTAATACAATCTCAGATTTATTTAATAGATTTTCAACTTTAGCGCTAAAGCATAAGGTTTAAAGTTGATTGGGAAAATTTTACAGTTTCGCTTAGCAGATGTGCTGGCGTCTGTACTAGGAAACATGATTAGCAATATGTCCAGGAATTTATATTTACACTAGCTGCGCCCTGCGGTTTCACCCGCATAAGTCTCGATCCCGTGGGCATATCGGGATAAAAAGTAACCTATGTCCTTTCCCGGGACTCAAACTATCTCTATACCAAATTTCATCTAAATCGGTTCAGCGGTTTAGGCGTGAAAATTTAACATACAGACAGACAGACAGAGTTACTTTTGAATTTATAGTATTAATATAGTAAATATAGTAATATAGTATGGATACACATTAAATCACTAAAGAGGGGCTAAAGAGGGGTCCGTGGCTAAATAACAACAGCCGCACAGGTCGATCGATCAGGTTAAGCTACGCTTGCCGCGGTTGGTCTGTGGATGGGTGACCATCTTTACATACTGAGACTCCTCCGTGCCTCGGAAAGCACGTTAAGCCGTTGGTCCCGGCTGTCATTCGTGGATCTTTGACAGTCGTTACGGGTAGTCAGAAGCCCGAAAGTCTGACAACCAGTCTTACCAAGGGGTATCGTATTACCCAGTAACTGGGTTGTGGAGGTCAGATAGGCAGTCGCTCCATGTAAAATACTGGTATTCAGCTGCATCCGGTTAGACTGGAAGCCGACCCCAACGTAGTTGGGAAAAGGCTAGGCAGATGATGACACATTAAATCACCCCTGTATTACCAACGTCAAAACCTAATAGTCTTAAATGTTTTTTTGTAAAAGCCAAATTTAAATGCTTAGTGATTCGTTTTTGGAGCCTATCAAATAAAGTTCAACAGGTTAGAATCTAGCTAACGACCTCACGTTATCATAATACAACATAACACCACATTGGGGGACTATCTCATGTAACTTTGACGTTCAAAAGGTGTCAGTGCTCAACACAGTTTGAATAAATGACTTTTGATTTGATTTTGATTATAACTTATCTGCCACGCTTAAATGGAATTGGGCTGGACACATCTGCCGCATGTCAGACGATCAGTGGGCCAAACTTACGACCCAATGGGTCCTGCTTAATAGCAATTCAGGCCAGATGGTCTAGTGGTTAGTGACCCTGACTGCTATGCCGGAGGTCGTGGGTTCGATTCCCACCCAGGACAAATGTTTGTGTGATGAGCACGATCATTTGTTCTGTGTCTGGTTGTAATTTATCTATAATATGTATGTATTTAGAAATATATAAGTATGTTTATCAGTTGTCTAGTACCCATAACACAAGCTCTGCTTAGCTTGGGACTAGATGGCGTTGTGTGATAGTTGTGGAATATTATTATATTATATTATTATAATTAACGACATCGCGGCAGGCCCAGACGGAGATGGCGGGGTGAGCTGGACTCCTTTGATAAAGGTTGGTCCTGGGCAGCTTTGGACAGAAAGAGGTGGAAAGAGAGTAGATAGGGAGGCCGTTGCTCAGCAGTGGGACATTAACGGCTAAAAATAAAATAAATATTACGTTAGTTTAGATGTATTCTCGGGTGGAGACCGCGAATCAGCAAACATGGTAGGATGGACATGGAGTGACGGTCTTTGCATCAATCGATCGATCTTGCGCAATTTGGGTGCTGGTTTTGTAATGTTGATGATAATTTCTTGGTTCCCCAAATGTTTTCGATATTCCACCATCCACGCAATTATTATTTCATGCACAATCTATATTTATATAAAATTCAAAGCGCCTGTGTCAGCAACTTATCAGGCAACTAAAGGCTATGGGGATGTGGAAAGACGGATGCTGCCGCTTATACTTAGTTGGGCTGTAACGGTGCATAAAATCTCTGTTAAGAATACATATCATAATTATCTATCACTAGCTGCCCGGCGCGACTTCGTTCGCGTGGTGTCCTACTAATACCCCCTACCCTACTCCTACCAATCCTACCCCTGCCCTTCTCCTACCTTACTCCTACCCCTTCCCTACCCCTTACTCCTACCCTACTCCTACCCTACTACTAACCTACTCCTACCGTACCCCTACCCTACTCCTACCCTAACTCTTCCCTACTCCTACTGTACCCCTACCCCTACCCTACTCCTACCGTACCCCTACCCTACTCCTACCCTACCCCTTCCCTACTCCTACCGTACCCCTACCCTACTCCTACCCTAACCCTTCCCTACTCCTACTGTACCCCTACCCCTACCCTACTCCTACCGTACCCCTACCCTACTCCTACCCTACCCCTACTCCTACTCT
Organism: Hydraecia micacea; assembly: GCA_914767645.1. Taxonomy (NCBI): domain Eukaryota; kingdom Metazoa; phylum Arthropoda; class Insecta; order Lepidoptera; family Noctuidae; genus Hydraecia; species Hydraecia micacea. The sequence continues at coordinate 6,609,348 of OU611803.1, forward strand.
ACCCCTACTCCTACCCTACTCCTGCCCTACCCCGAGCCTACTTCTAGCCCTGTCATTTGCGTTTTGTTATTCCAAGTCTGATTTTTTTTTTTTTTTTTTCTGATTTTTTTTAGTATCTTATGTCCGTCTCCTGGCTCTAAGCTACCTCCCTACCAATTTTCACCCAAATCTGTTCTGCCGTTCTTGAGTTATAAGTGGTGTAACTAACACGACTTTCTTTTATATATATAGATTTACACTGTCCCTAATAAAAACTTTCATTGTCCTACTGCACTTTCCTCTGTACTGTGGTCCCGCCTTCCTGTATTGGCTAAAAGCTCCCATTTTGAACATGGCACACTGATTTATTCTGCTCAGTGTCAATGTGACAGTTGAACCAAATAAATGGCGTTTTTCGTTTGGGTGTTGACTGCGAATTTAAATTGCAGATGCATTAGATACACACACACACGCACGCGCAGATGGGATCAGTAGTGGCCTAGTGGTAACGACCCCGTCTTACGACTTGTAGGTCGTGGGTTCGAACCCAGGCAGGTGCACCATTCCTCTCAAAACGGTGAAGGGAAACATCGTGTGGAAACCGGCATGTCTTAGAACCAAAAATTCAAAGACTCCACTAACTAGCATTGAGCCCGCGTGGTGGATTACGGTCCACTCCGTTTCGAAGAGAGGAGGCCTGTGTCCCAGCAGTGGGAACATTATAGGCTGATTATGCTTATGCATAATAATCATAGCATTATCTTAGCTGTGTATACTTATATATAATTAGGTTAGGCTCCACTCAAATCTACGTGGTTCTTTTTTCAAAAGATGTACGGAACCCTAAAAATCAATACAGACACTAATCAGCATATGGCCAAGATTATATCTGGACCTTACCTGTGAGTTTGTAATATGACAAAAAAACCGGCCAAATGCGAGTCTGTCTCGCGCACCGGGGGTTTTTTCCTTTTGAGGTACGGAACCCTAAAAATCATCTCGAACACTAATCTGCATATGGCCAAGATTATGTCTGGGCTTTAAAATAGACTGTGACCTCTGAGTTTGTAGTATGACAAAAGAATAGTTAAGTAGCAATAGCAGGACTAGAAATGTGAATGAAACATGAAATAAACCTATTCGCTATTTTCAGAATTTTAGATGACATAACACTCCAAACAAAAATATTTATAGAGAATCAAAATCAATCCGTATGCAAATGATAAAATCTGGTTCGGGCAACAACCTTTATTATATACACAAAGCTGCATTTACGTTGAAATTTGACAAGCATTGATAGATTACACGCCCGTTTAATTGAATTTTAAATTTCCAATCTATCAATCTGCCTAGCTTTTTCCCAACTATGTTGGGGTCGGCTTCCAGTCTAACCAGATGCAGCTGAATACTAGTATTTTACATGGAGCGACTGCCTATCTGACCTCCACAACCCAGTTACTGGGTAACACGATAGCAAAATCGAATTTGAATATTTCTTTTTGCAGCCCAATTCTTGAGGAAGGCTATAGGCTGTTTAACATCACGCTAAAACCCTTAGGAGACGAGCAACCGGAAAGGAAAAAACAATCAGAAAGAACACTCAAGCGAACATTTTTTTGAGATATCGCCAAGCGGTTAGTCGACTCTTCACGTGACCAGAGGGCTGACCTTTTTCATGGCCAAAGAATTAGCTTTGCCATACAACGTGGCAATGCTGCCAGCCTTTTTGGGCACTGTTCCTGTTGACAGCGATGCGGACGAATTCTTTGATGCCCTGATATTTTTGCTTATTTTTTCATATAATTGTACGTTTTATTATAGTTTATATGTTAGCTTATATTATGTAAACATTTACAGAAATAAATTTAAAGAAATATTACTTCCTTTTCGCTTAGTGTTTTTTGACTTTTTTTCATTTGCGCGGGCAGATGATGTGACGGTCGACGGAACAAGAATTCTCACGCGGCCGAATCTAGTTGGGAATAAAAGCTTATACAATAAACCCCTTACTAATCAGCGTTTTTAACACATGAATAGTTACACACCGATTTCTCTCTTTCAGTCGTCAGTAATTTGATTTTCGAAAGAAGAAGACAAAGCGTATACAGACGCTATACAACGTTTATAAGTAAGGGGGTTACAATGTAGGTGCTATCCGAATACATTGTTCACAAAAACAGTCATAAATTCTCCTCAAACTGGAAACTAGACCAATTTGCCAGTGCCGCGACAATATGCGACCAGAATAGATTTAAAACACGCTGTGACCGACTTAGTTAGCCGACCAGTTTAAGGGACCTCGCTCACAATACGCGGTCGCGGCCATGTCTGGCCGTGGTTGTGGTCGCAGAAGCTCCGACCAAGGTGCGGACGGCCGTACTAAGCGACGAGTGAGTGAGCGAGTTTAACTAGATTTTCAGGTTCTGCACCCAGAATCATTTTGAAGGATATTGCTAATCCATTGCTTCATTTGTTCGAATAATTTATCTGTTCAAGAACGTAAATAACATGGTGAATGTTGTTGAACTGTCAAAATGAAAGCTATTATGTCAAATCAAATCAAATCAAAATATTTTTATTTCACATAAACCAACATGGGCACTTATAAAACGTCAGAAGCTAGGTGCACGGTTCCAATTGGTCGTTTCCTATGGAGAAGAACCGGCAAGAAACTCCACGGTTACTCTTTTAAAAATAATTGGCTTTTACAATGTTTTCAAGTTACAGTAGGTATGGGAGGACAGCGTAGGCCTGTCCACAAGTACCAGGTACTTGATACAATAAAAAATGGTCTACAGATCTAAAGTAAGGCTTACAAAGTCCTCACGTTTACAAAATAAGAATGTATCAAAAGGATAAATAAAATATAAAAATCTACTATATATGTATATTATACTACTATATATGTATACTATCTATTAGACATTATGTATTGTATTGCCTATTTCAAATAATGTACTGAGTTTCACCTTGACATGGTAATCATAAATTGATTTGATTGAATGTGTTAATAATATTGATTTATTAACTCAACACCACTATCATTACAGGAATTTCCTAATTCAATAGTGTGGTGTGTGTGAATTTCAGTTTTATTATTTACAATAACATATTCTGTGCATCGTGGTTTTTGTGAACTCACTCAGAGAACAAGTAAAAAGATATATATTAATGAGTCTAGTAGCTAAAACTGTCTGCATGCCTTAGTTAGGGTAGTTAGTTTAGGATCTTTTTAGGTTTAAAGATATTTAGTTTTCATAAGAACTTAAAAAACATAGTTCACTTAAAATGAGATACTAAGTGCTTATATGGCAGTGGGACCCATGGCTAAATAAAAACAGCCGCACAGGTCGATCGATAAGTTAAGCTACGCTTGCCGCGGTTGGTGTGTGGATGGGTGACCATCTTTACATACCGAGCCCCTCCGGTGCCTCGGAAAGCACGTTAAGCCGTTGGTCCCGGCTGTCATTCATGGATCTTTGACAGTCGTTACGGGTAGTCAGAAGCCCGAAAGTCTGACAACCAGTCTTACCAAGTGGTATCGTATTACCCAGTAATTGGGTTGTGGAGGTCAGATCGGCAGTCGCTCCATGTAAAATACTGGTATTCAGCTGCATCCGGTTAGACTGGAAGCCGACCCCAACATAGTTGGGAAAAGGCTAGGCAGATGATGAATGACTAAGTGCTTATATCTCTGGGGCGTTGGTGACGTTCTTACACTTAACATCTGTAACTTGTACTTACTTTCAGTGCAAATAAAGAACTATTCTATTAGTACTGTTAGTGTGTAAAGCAATTATATGGTTCTTACATAATATAGGCTATACAAATATAATATCTATGTATATCTAATACTAAAAATAACAAAATTAAATCCTAACTTAACTAAAACTATACAGAAACTAAAATATAGCGTCGAAAAATTCATCCGCATCGCTGTCGACTGGTAATGTTCCCAAGAGACTGGCGGAATTGCCACGTTGTATTGTATGGCAATGCTTAGCCTTTGACCAAGGTAAAAGCCAGCCCTTGGGTCACGGGAAGTGTCAACCAGTCGTTTTGAAATTTCTTTAAAAAGACCATGAGTAGGTACTCGGACCCCACGGCCCGAGGGTTTCAACCCCAAACGGCTCGAAAATATAATTTCCGATAAGGTTATTATATTTTCGCCGCTTGATTATATGGTTAGTGCGACCGCTGGTGTGGTCGTACGTTGTGAGCAAGGTCCCTTAAATATCGACCCAGTCTAAATTTGTACGCAGACAAAGCCATTGTCATTATAACTTCTTGATTGTTTTGAAAATTAATATCTACTGGAAAATACTGGCTTGTTTTAATTATTATATTTTGGTGTAATTATGTATGTATGTTTGAGAGCAGTCGTGGCCAAGTGGTAACGGTCGCGACTAACGAGTTGTAGTTCGTAGGTTCGAATCCAGACAGGCGCATTACTTTGTGTAAATTATTTCATCACCACTGCTCTCAAAACGGTGAAGGAAAACAACGTGAGGAAACCGGCATGTCCTAGAACTAAAAATTCGAAGACATGTGACATCTGCCAACCCGCACTGGGCCCGCGTGGTGGATTACGGCCCACTCCCTCTCACTGAGAGGAGGCCTCTGTCCCAGCAGTGGGAACATTATAGGCTGATTATGTATGTATGTAGGCATGTTAGTATAGTTTACCTGAACCCGATAGCTTTTTTTTTTTTTAATTAAACGGTATTTTAAATTTGGAGGGGTTGTGGCTAAGTAATAACAGCCACACGGTCCGATCGATCAGGTTAAGCTATGATTGCCGCGGTTGGTCCGTGGATGGGTGACCATCTTTACATATCAAGACCCCTCCGTGCCTCGGAAAACAAGTTAAGTCCTTGGTCCCAGCTGACAGTCGTTACGGGTCGACAGAAGTCCGAAAGTCTGACAACCAGTCTTACCAAGGTCTAATCAGTATTATCCAGTCGCTGGATTGTGGAGGTCAGATAGGCAATCGCTCCATGACCATAAGAACGAATCTCTTATGGAAAAGTGCTTACGGTACAAATCTAACTTAAAGATATAATTTAATGATTTTAATGACTATAATTCTGTAAATACATATCTATTATAGTCGCGAATCATATTTTGATCAAGATACAACCTGACACTGACCTGGAAATTGCAAAAAACGTAAGAAAATTTGAATTTCGCGGTCTACCACTGCGTATTCAACTTAAACAGAAATCCTAGAAAAGAAACTGTTTCAAGAATACAAATAGGTTTTCTTCAACGCGGAGTTGCCCGCCCGTCAGATCTGATCAAGATTATGTCTGGACTTTAAAAGACACCCCTGAGTTTGTTTGCCATTTTTCTCAGGGGTAGTCAGATAGGAAATGTCTGCGCCATCTAGTTTACTTTTAGGGTTCCGTACCTCAAAAGGAAAACGGAACCCTTATAAGATCACTTCGTTGTCCGTCTTTCAATACCCTTTTTCTCAGGAACGCGTGGAGTTAACAAGTTGAAATTAATATCAAATACTTAGGGCTGCAATCCCTTGAAGAGGTGAAAAAATCAAACTTCTAAGTCAACGCAATCAAAAGATACGGGCGTTTATGTTCTGTTTATGTCGCATATTTTGACATTCATAATTGAATCAAAACCTGTCGGGTACTTCCCGATGACCTAGAATCATGAAATTTGGCAAGAAGCAATATCATGTAGCATAAGTAAAGGAAAAAATCCGAAAACCGTAAATTTGTAGTTACATACCTACTTTGCACGGAACCCTCGGTGCGCGAGTCCGACTCGTTTTTTATATGACGTGTAAATGTAATTTCGATATCCTATTTACAGAACAAACAATGTCATTTCACTTCAGTGGTCCTGGTTGTCTGTGCCAATTTCATTATCTACCTAGCCTTTTCCCAACTATGTTGGGGTTGACTTCCAGTCTAGCCGGATGCTGCTCAGTACCAGTATTTTCGATGGAGCGGCTGCCTATCTGACCTCCACACTCCAGTAACTGGGTAATACGAAACCCCTTGGTAAGACTGGTTGTCAGACTTTCGGGCTAATCCCGTCCGTGCCAAATTACCACTGTATATTGTAAATATATTGTCTGTGTAAACTCTTGCAGTAATCCGAGTCTATTCGTGTGTTAATATCAAGCGTAAAAAGATATTTGACGAAGTCAAGTGTCACTTGTTCTCCCCGTCATTGTACAATTTTTTTTGTATCGGACCATATTACGTTCTAGGAACCTATCCATACTAATGACATAACGATGTTTTTTTTTTTTCCACCTCTTTATTAGTGGTTGTAATGGCAATCATTATCTCTTGATTTTAGTAGATTTTTATATTTTATTTATCCTTTTGATAAATTCTTATTTTGTAAATTTGAGGACTTTGTAAGCCTTGTAGACTTTAGATCTGTAGACTATTTTTTATTTTATCAAGTACCTGGTACTTGTTGACAGGCCTACGCTGTCCCATACCTACTGTAATTTGAAAACATTGTAAAAGCCAATTATTTTTAAAAGAGTAACCGTGGAGCTTCTTGCCGGTTCTTCTCCATAGGAAACGACCAATTGGTACCGTGCACCTAGCTTCTGACGTTTCATATGTGCCCATGTCGGTTTATGTGAAATAAAATATTTTGATTTTGATGCATCCGTACTATTAATATTATAAATGCGAAAGTGTCTGTCTGTCTGTTACTTCTTCACGCTTAAACCGCTGAACCGATTTAAATGAAACTTGGTATAGAGATAGTTCGAGTCCCGGGAAAGGACATAGGTTAGTTTTTATCCTGATATTCCCACGGGATCGACACTTATCCGAGTGAAACCGCGAGGCGCTGCTAGTTGGAAATAAATGCTTTGACGTTGACTTCGAATGGATGGTCACCCATCCACGAAACGACCGCGGCAAGCGTAACTTATTCTTCGATCGACCAGTGCGCTTTACATTATTTTGCCACGGCTTCTAACGACTTCACTTTAATATAATTTATTGCACCAGACAAGACAGGAATAAAGAAACGCCATTTGAATTTTATTGCTGGTAAAGGGAAATGGCGAAAGCGTTATTTTAGCGCTGTCAGTCGACAAAAGATTATTGAGTCAATTTGAGATTCCAATTCCTTGTGCCATAAAAAGCTATCTGTCCCTGCTGTAAATCATAGATATTTGACAGTCGTTACGGGTAATCAGAAGCCCGAAAGCCTGACAACCAGTCTTACCAAGGGGTATCTTATTACCCAGTAACAGGGTTGTAGAGGTCAGAAACGCAGTCGCGCCATGTAAAATACTGGTATTCAGCTGAATCTGGTTAGACTGGAAGCCGACCCCAACATAGTTGGGAAAAGGCTAGGCTGACGTCGATGATGACAATTTTTAACCGACTTCAAAAAAGGAGGTTCTGTATTCGACCCGTATGTATGTTTGTATGTCCGCGATTTTCTCAAAAATTCATGAACCAATTTTGATAATACTTTCACTAATATGATCTACATACTTTCAGGAAGGTTTTAGTATATAATACATTATGCAATTATTCTTATGTACGAAGTTATATGCATAAATGTACTGCATCTCCGGCATTTCTATGCGAATTTTGATGATTCTTCTAGTCGGTGTCTTCAATTCTTCAATGCACTAGTGTTATTTGAATTTGTGTGGAGTAGGTACAAACAACAAAAAAGTGAAAAATAAAAATTGTTTTACAAAAAAGTCGTTTGTTTTTTTGTAAAATGTTTTTATCATATGTATTGTACAATAGATACAGATATGTACATCTGTGTATTTATACGTCGTCATTCTAAAATGTGGGTAACTTGTATGATATCTTCATGCCCTACTTCGTTTTAGAATCCGGAAACACGACACGTCCCGGCTTTACACAAAGTTAAAACATGTGTAACTCACAAATTTTATGTTTGAATTAAATCAAAGAAAGAACTTCATTCTTTAGAAGTAAAAAACATTCTCGAGGAGCATTTCTCGTAATTATAAGAACGTTCACAGTCTGGAGGCCTCATAATTAAAAATGTTCAAAATCTAGTCGCAATCCCATCTCAGCGACGATCAAAGTAAAGTCAAATCATTTATTTCAATTAGCACACTAAAGGCACTTTTGAACGTCAAAAATTATAGTAAAACGAATTGATTCTAGTCGCCCATTCCAAAAGGTAGTTTTCGTATGGAGAAGAATGGGCAAGAAACTCCACCGTTACTCTTTTAAAGTGTTTTACAAGTTCTGTATAGGTACATTAATTATATAATTATATGTGAAGACGATGCATCTAGAATAAAAATTTTGTCTGCCAACAAAAGGTAAAAAGAATTAAAAATAAAGCAATGACAGGCAAATCAATTATGTGATAGATACATGGTGCTCACATATTTACAACTATTGTTAAAGTAGATTATATAGATTAAGATCAATGACAAAAACTAGTCAAAAATGAAGGGACATTAGAGATATTTTTGACAGATTAAGACTGTGTGATATCAGACTGTGAACGTTCTTGAAATTACGGGAATTTTCCTCTGATCTGTTTCAATCCGTCAAAAATACGTCATAACTTTTTTTCGGTTGTCTATTATATGACACAAAAAGGATACGGAACCATGGACGTATTATACTAACAATACGTCCATGTACGGAACACATATTTTTTATCCATAATCTAAAGTGCCATAGTTTGTAGCAAGCGTGTTATAGATAATGATTTTTGGACAAACAATTTTTGGAGAAGAAAGGGAGCATCCTTATTTTCACGTTGAGAATTTTCTGTTAGAAAAATTCAATAACACTTTGTCCATCCTAGAGATCGAAGTCGGGACTACAAGCTCTGCAGTAGCCTTTGTGACCACGAGATCATCAACTTTATCCTCATGCCAATCATCTGCCTAGCCTTTTCCTAACTATGTTGGGGTCGGCTTCCAGTCTAATCGGATGCAGCTGAATACCAGTACTTTAAATGGAGCGACTGCCTTTCTGACCTTCACAACCCAGCTACTGTGTAATACGATACCCCTTGGTAAGACTGGTTGCCAGACTTTCGGGCTTCTAACGACCCGTAACGACTGTCAAAGATCCACGAATGACAGCCGGGACCAACAGCTTAACGTGCTTTCCGAGGCACGAAGGGGTCTTGGTATGCAAAGATAGTCACCCATCCACGGACCAACCACGGCAAGCGCAGCTTATCCTGATCGATCGACCCGTGCGGCTGTTATTTTTTAATTTATTTGGGGTCGCTGCGGCTCATCATTTTCTTCCATAGTATCTCTGTCCGATTCCAGTCTTACCAGTTGCAGCTGAATACCAGTATTAAACATGGACCGACAGTGCAGTGGTGGCCCAGTGGTCGTGAGTTTGAACCTAGACAGGCATTTTAGTTTGTGTATTTAATTTAATCACCACTGGTTTCAAAACGGTCAAGGAAAACATCGTGAGGAAACCGGCATGTCCTAGAACCAAAAATTCAAGGACTCCACTAACTCTCGCATTGAGCCCGCGTGGTGGATTACGGTCCACTCCGTCTCGAAGAGAGGAGGCCTGTGTCCTAGCAGTGGGAACATTATAGGCTGATTATGCTACATGGAGCGACTGCCTATCTGACTTTCATAACCCAATTACTGGGTAACACGATGCCCCTTGGTAAGAGTGGACAGTGGACACATCTCTATTAATCGTCATCTTTGCTGCGTACAGTTAGCAGGTTAACTGGCCATGGGTCATTTAATAAACACCTCTTTGTCCTAGGAGTCGCAGACAGTCCGCTGTGCAGGGCCTGAATGGAGGACGACGAAACAGCAGCTCATGTGCTTCTAAACTGCCCGGTGGTCACCACGTACAGGGCAAAGTACTTCGGTAACCCAGGTACCCTACGTGAGACGGCCAGTAACATCAAGGCGTTGCTGGGCTTCCTTGAGGAGCTGGAGGGTTTCCCACCCGAACCTCGTCCTAATGTTCCTATGGTGGAGATCTAATCTTGACTGCCAATCTCGTTCGGAAGAGAGGTAATCTTCCGAACATGTGCATATAGGGCGAGTCGCTTGAGATGACTGGCATAGCCGGGAGGAGACTTCTAACCGTGCGGACCTTGTGCAGTATTCCAATTACCTATTAGTCGTCATCTCAGAATTAACGTTAACTCCTAGCCATATCATCTTTCTCACAATCCATCCAAACTTTATTGTGTCATTTCCTCCTTCTCTTGTCTTAAATATCATCGAGCCAGTCGCATAAATTTTATTCAGACTTCAATCGAGATGGGTCGTTAGGCTACCTAATACCGACCCCGCATCTTTTTGGGGTGAGATGTGAATTGGCATTTGACGATTTATTCTGGTGGGTAGATGTCACGAGCAGGAGAAAAATGGTATTCAATCTATCAAGCGTTGGGCATAAGTCCTAAGTTTTGGGTGACTAATATTTGGCATTGGCTTCCGTTGCTAAAATACACCAAAGTTTCTGTTCCTAAATTACCCTAGGCTGATAAACTAAGGATAGTAATAAAAGCTCCGACAAAAAAATAAGAATTGTCCTTACTCAAAGTATTAAATCTACTGCCTAAAATACTAACTTTCCGACTACTTTTGTCCGAATAAAAATGACGAAACGACCGCATGAGATACTGAAAACTTCGAAAAATAAACATGACTGTTTATTGCTATAATACTTTTCTACCAGCTTGAATTACGTTTTAATATATACCTAGGTAAAGGTATTTGTATTCTCATTCGCTCGCTCTTGCTGCCTATGTCGACGGAGCCCCGCGGGGCTCCAATTTCTATGTAAGGGGTTTAAAGTAACCTAACCAAACCGAACCTCGGGGTGCCCTTTGCTCACTCTTGCATCCTAAGTCGACGTAGCCCCGCGTATATATGATTATTTTGAAAAAACCTCTGTTGTCGGTAACTTAGTAATTTTGTCGGAGGTTCAGTATTTTATTTGGAAGTTTAGTTTTGTTATTCGAAAATCCATTTTTTTTAGTCGGCCACAGATCGTTGGAGATTAATTTGTTTTTCGGAACCATTATTATTTCTCATAAACTAAAGGATGATTTCCACCAAACGGCTCGCGCCGCATCGGATCGGAAGGATACGAACGGATGCGGCGACAGCCGATCGCATGTCGTCGCCTTCAAATTTCAGTCTATCAAAAAGTACTCTGTGAACGATCAGCCCCGTGCCGTCAGGAATGCTCAGTCTATCAAAAAGTACTCTGTGGGAATGCTCCTCTGTTGCATGAAGTTTTGTCAATCTCAAAATGTCATTGTGAATCTCAAATTGTCATTTGTCAATGTCAACTAATGTGTGTTGTCTTTGATCCCTGGCCCTAACACTCAGAACAATAACTAGTTATTGTTCTGAGCCCTAACATCAAGCAATGGACAAAATTGTCAACATTTTTATTATAAAGCTTGAGTACGAGGCTTTTGACTACGTTGTATGTATATATTTTGTCTTTTTTTAAATTTTGTAATGTGCGTTTTGTTTGTGCAGAATAAACCATTTTTCTTTCTTTCTTTCTAAGTTTATAAAAATCTTACCTGGTAGAAGAGCTGATATTCAGTGTCGGTCAACCTGAGAGCCACTTCCTCAGGAAAACGGAGAATATTCTTCAAAGATGCCAACTCTTCGTCATTAGTCGTCTCCTCTGGTGCTGAAGAACCTGGAAGAGAAGGTGGTGTAAGATGCTGATTGGTTAATATCAACTTGGGTCTTGAATCTGATAAACTCGTTGGTAAATACCGGATGATTTTTGGGGTTCCGTAACCAAAGGGTAAAAACGGTAAAAACGACTCCACTGTCCGTCTGTCTGGCCGTCTGTCTGTCCCTCTGTCTGTCTGTCTGTTACCAGTCTGTATCTCATGAACCGTAATAGCTATACAGTTGAAATTTTCACAGATGATGTATTTCTGTTGCCGCTATAACAATAAATACTAAAAACAGAATAACATAAATATTTAAGAGGGGCTCCCATAATATAACACACGTGATTTTTTTCTTGGAATAAATTCATTCCAACTACGGAACCCTTCATTGTGCGTGGTCCGACACACACTTGGCCGGTTCCAAAATTTTAAAGGCAGACGATGATGATTAGCAGCAATAGATATAACACTAAAATTTTCAACTGTCTACCTATTACGGTTCATGAGACAGACAGACGGACGGATGGATAGCCGAAGCTTAGTAATAGGGTTCCCCTCGTAACCCTTAAAAGTATTTTAAGCTATCCGTTTACAGAATACAAGTTCAAGGTATAAAGTTCGGAAGTCACAGGAAACTCTGGTCAGAGACTTTTCTTTGAGCCCGGATCAATGTTTCAAAGTATTTCGGCGTCAAACCCACCCCGGCTTTGGAGGGTCTGACTGAATTTCGTTGTCGGGTTTCGGCCGTTACCTACGGTCAAAGGCAGTTTTAGTTCTCGGAAGCCGAATACAGATAGCTATTTAACGATTAGTTGTTGTGAACAGTGAGGTTTCAATTTTAGAGTTTTTCAAGTTTAAACGGCTGATTGACAAATTATATCTTTTGCGTTTAATAAAAAAACTACTTTTAGAACTTGCGTTTATTTTGTTGCATCTTGTGTATTTATTACTAGCAGCGCCCCGCGGTTCCACCCGCATAAGTTTCCCGTGGGAATATCGGGATAAAAACTATCCTATGTCCTTTCCCAGGACTCAAGCTATCTTTATATCTAAATCGGTTCAGCGGTTTAAGCGTGAAGAGGTAACAGACAGACACAATTTCGCATTTATAATGTTAAAGTATGGATTATAAATAGATAGTTTGAGTCCCGGGAAAGGACATAGGATAGTTTTATTCCGATATTCCCACGGGATCGACACTTATGTGGGTGAACCGCGGGGCGCAGCTAGTATTAGATTAATCTTAAAATTCCGGATTCTACTAACTAATGAGACTAATTCCGATTTTTGGTCAAAAGTGCAGCTGGAAAATTCGGTTCATTTTCTACCATAAAAAATAAAAATCCATTTTCGGCCTGTCGAGAAGAAAAGTGGACTCTCAATGCGACACGGCCTCCTAATAAATATTCAAGAAACCGGCGCGGCGGATCGGAAACTTAAGGATTCGTTTCTCGAGTCTCAAGTTCGAATCTGATAAGTACGTAGCTACTAATAATTGAGGGATTTTTCATCGAAGGGCCAGGCGCTTCTTTCCATCTTAGCTGCCATGGCTTATTTTAATTGTTTTATTTCTGGATTGTTTTTTTTTAAGTGAAAACTTCTTTAGGCACGTTGGAAATTTTTTGAGATGGGAAAAAACCATTGAAATCGCGACACTGTTACCGACACCGCGCTACATTCGGATGTGTTCGGCTGTCCTCGGGATGTACTCGGTTTTAATGTATTTCCGATATGTCAGTGAGTGATGGCAAAGTATTCTGTTTGTGATTTGTTTATATGACGTTCCAAAAAATACACACGTAATTTGTTCAAGTTTTCATTTCTGTCGGCACTCCCGGAGTGCCACTTTTTTTTGTTTTAAATTTTGTGTACTCTAGACGTTATAACGTGTGCGTTTTTTGTACACCGTTCTCACATAATATAATTATAAATTCAACATAAAAATATAGTAACCTAACTAAATCTATGAACAAACTAATATCGCGTCGAAATATTCTTCCACATCGCTGTCGACTGGTAATTTATCCAAAAGACACACGTGCAAGGTCGTTCGACTACAGATGCGGGTGTTGCTTTGCTGAAACACATATTTAATGCATGGGAGAACTCGCAAAATGCTATTGGAGTTTTCTGTGATCTCTCCAAAGCCTTTGATTGCGTGCACCATGACACGCTTTTACGTAAACTACGTCATTACGGTGTCCAAAACGAAGCTCTCAACGTAATAAATTCTTATTTACATAATAGGTTCCAATGTGTAGATGTTAATGGTGTAAAATCTTCCGGGCTACCAGTTCAGCTAGGTGTACCGCAAGGCTCAATACTGGGTCCATTCTTGTTCTTAGTATATATCAATGATTTACCATTCCATTTAAAGAGCATCTGTGACGTTGTACTGTTTGCAGATGATACCTCTCTTATTTTTAAAGTAGACAGGAATAGACAAGATTTTGACGACGTAAACAGTGCACTATCAATAGTTACGGATTGGTTTACGTCAAATAACCTAGTTCTCAACGCCAAGAAAACGAAATGTGTAAAGTTCGCCTTACCGAATGTTAGAAACCTAGGACCCAACATCGTCTTAGATAAAGAGGTGCTTGAAACTCTGGGCTCGGCAGTTTTTCTGGGAATAACAGTAGATGCCAAACTTCAGTGGGGACCACATATATCAAGCCTAGCAGGAAGGCTAAGTTCGGCTGCCTACGCCGTCAGGAAAGTAAGACAATACACTGACGTTGATACAGCTCGTTTAGTCTATTTTAGTTATTTTCACAGCGTTATGTCCTACGGTATTCTGCTGTGGGGTAAAGCCGCTGATATACAAAATATATTTGTCCTGCAAAAACGAGCTGTTCGAGCAATTTACCAGCTAGGTGCCAGATTTTCTCTAAGAGATTTTTTTAAAGATATTGGTATTCTCACGGTTGCATCACAGTTCATCTTTGCCAACATCTTATATATTAGGCAAAATATACACTTGTACACTAAAAACAGTGATATTCACAATGTTAACACTAGAAATAAGGACAAACTACGTGCTCCCTTTCACCGGCTTCATAAGGTTCATAACTCATTTGTTGGGCTTGGTATAACCTTTTATAACAAGCTACCTTCTTCTTTGCTAGATTTGCCTTTTAATACGTTTAAATCTCAAGTAAAATCCAACCTTTGTTCAAAAGCATACTATTCCATCAACGACTACTTAAACGATAAGAATAGTTGGTCGCCCTGATCAAATCAAGACAATTTTTATGTTCTTTCTCCAGAATTAGCTTACTGACAGGTTATATGAGTTCATATAATTGTTTTTTTATTTTTTTATTAGACAGTTTTAGTCAATTCAGTTTAATTTTATTTTAATTTATTATTGACATAATCTACTCATTTCAATGTTTTTTAATGAGTTGATTGCAATATGTGGTTAGCTAGCGACCTCTACGATTGATAATATTATTCTTGCTTGAGCAACCGGCAGCAAGTTCGTCATGCTCCCTTAGATGTCACTGCTTGCGGTAGCGTCGGGGGTCGGGTTGCCTCCTTCCCTCAAATATGGCGAGGGGGGTAATGGCTGATCTTTGCGTTATGCTCGTGAACGGGTGCTGCTTGTGGTGACTGGTCGTCTTGCTGACCATGGTTTTATTGTTGTTATTAGTAATAACTTGTTTATTTATTTTGCTTAGATGGTCCTAGTTTATCATTTGTGACTTCAAGTGACAGCTATGTAAACACAACCCAGCATTGCATAAATATGTAAGCTGTCACGCCCTTTATACCTGGAGGCTATTATTTAGGTAGTACCTAAGTTTTTTTTTTTTCTTGTTTACATTTTTAATTATTATTAGGTATTTTTATTTTTTTTGCTTGAGTACATATAGTGTTTATTGTATTTGTTGGTATATTGGCGTGGCTAGCTAACCTATGGCAAATAATGTAATTTAATGTCCTGTGTTAACGTTAATTACTTTTCATACATAGTGTTGTATAAAATCAAATTATTTTCTAACTGAACAGACAGCTGTGCTGCTGGGGAGTTTGTTCCGCCATTTCTTCTTCCCAGCGAAAGCACTAGGAAGTGGCGAAGGGCGGGCGTTTTGGGGGACTGTCTTATGTAATTTTGACGTTCGAAAAGTGCTGATTCTCAGCCTAGTTTGAATAAATGACTTTTGATTTTGATTGTGTGCCCCTAAAATGCTGCATTCGCGAGATTACGTTACAAAAGTGGCATTGAAAATAAACATTGTAACATAAATATTTTAAGCACCATTTTGTGAATCGCTTGTTTACAAAGCGCTTGGTCCGAACTCTATAGTTTTATATGCGAGACACATTTCATGTTCATTGTTTTAAAAATTACTGGAATATTTGTATTGAATGATACTTTTTGTAAAAATAAAAATATTTTTTATAAATATTTTGTCGAAACATTAATGAAACGAAGTACTGTTTTTGCCTGTTTTGTTTGCATAATATTCTTTGATGTAGAAGCGTTTACAGGAAAAATTACATTGAAAAGATCAGATCAGAGGAAAAACTTGAAAGTAAAAGTAATTAATTGAAAAACTGTTTGACTATTAACTAATCGAAAAAGCCTTCAGATTCACCGTACAATATTTAACGCTAAGTATATATTTTTCTTGCAAAAAACGCTGACAAAAACACGCTTCTTGTATGGGGTCTTGTTCTTTTAATCCTTTTATATGACCTAAAGCGCGGTCACTGTTGGACTGCATAGAAAAGAAAGAGAAGCGCGATGACACAACGCTGGTAATTTATTGCAAAATATGAAGCAATTATCTATTTAAAAAAAATCTATTGTTTTTACTAAAAAATTAGGACACTAGTGCTTTAGTATGTTGCTTGTAGAATAATCTGACAAAAAATCAGAATGATTGTACCTATGTATATTAGTATGGCTTTATTGTAAAAATAACGTTTTTAGAAGTATCTTCATGTTTTTTTTCTATCGTATCAAATTAGTTGTATTTTGTTTTCAACACACTATCTACCTAGCATATATCCTGAAGAATATCATTTTTTTTTCTGATTTTGTTTGTTATACTTTTAGGCATTGTAAAACTTGCGTTTTTTGCGTTTATGTCCTGTAATCCCCTTAAAATATATCTTTATCTATATATATAAAAGGAGAACTGACTGACTGACATATCAACGCACAGCCCAAACCGCTGGGTCTAGAGATTCCAAATTTGGCACGTACGTTCCTTATGAGGTCTAGGGGTGCACTAAGAAAGGATTTTTCAAAATTCACACCCTAAGGGGGTGAATGGGGGAGGGTGAAATTTCACGCGGACGAAGTCGCGGGAAGAAGCTAGTTTTATTATATTTTGTTGTTATAGTGCCCATAGTAGTGCACACTTTTTGATAATTACAAGTGTACCTACCTATTACGGTTCAAAAGATACAGCCCTGTGACAGACGGACAGACAACGGAGCCTTACATGGCAAGGTATTTTTAGGCGACGAATAAAAATATAGGTAACTTAATAATATGGAAATAAAGTTGAAATTTCAATGTTAACGGTCGTAAGTACAAAAACAATACCGCGGCATGCTTAGGCATGCCGTGTCGGCAGCCTTCGGAACAGACAAGACAGCGCCCGCCCGAACCCCGACTATTGTGAAAAAATCTAGGCGCGAGCATGGTGTCTAAGGACGCCTTGGCATGCCTAAGGACGCCTCGGTATGCTTAAGGACATCGCGGCATAGTTACCGCCAATGTGCGCTTACATATAGGGATGCCGAAGAATCCCCAGCCGTGCCGTGCCGCCAATGTGCACCGGGCCTTAGTAATAGGGCCCCGTTGGCACCCTTTGGGTACGAAACCTTAACAACTAAAGTACCATTGAAATTAATTTAGTCGTAGTAACTTTCAACGGTCCGTATGTCTATAGGTACCGGTTAAAGAAAAAAATAATCTCACCTTCATCATCAAAACCCTGGCCAGTCGCTGAGCCACTAGGCTTAGGTTTAGATCCGTCTCGCATCTCACTCGCACTTATCACAAAATAATATTTATATCTCACTCTAACACTTCACATAACAATGTTCGTAGCGACATCTAGCGGAGTTTCATGACGGTTGTAACAGCGCCATCTTTTGGTTTGGTAGTAACAACTCTTGGTCTACTGCCATTTTTGTAGGTTTTTTTCTTGTCTGTAACAAGGGAGAAAAAAAACGATTAGAAAAGTGCATAGTTGAAGGTGGATAACAGCAAGGTTCAAGAAAAGTGAAGTCTGGAAAATTAATTGTCAAAATAAAAATATTTTATTTCACATAAACCTACATTGGCACTTATGAAACGTCAGAAGCTAGGTGCACGGTTCTAATTGATCGTTTCCTATGGAGAAGAGCCGGCAAGAAACTCCACGGTTACTCTTTTAAAAATAATTGGCTTTTACGATGTTTTCAAATTACAGTTGGTATGGGAGGACAGCGTAGGCCTGTCAACAAGTACCAGGTGCTTGATAAAATAAAAAATTGTCTACAGATCTAAAGTCTACAAGGAAATGCACTACGAAAAAAAACACAATCAAACTTTATTCGATTTTTTAAAATGTTTTTTTTTTTTTTGTAAACAGAGTGGCAATTCCCGTTACTTTAAGAACGTTTACAGTCTGATCTCAGTCTCAATCTGTCAAAACTACGTCTAAATTCCCTACATTTTTAACCCCCGACAAAACAGAGGGGTGTTATAAGTTTGTTTGACAAGATGTTGACATTGATTGTCGCTGAGATGAGATTGCGACAACATTTTGAACGTTTTTAATTATGGCTATTGGTCTTCAGGAGTCAAGAGCTGAAAACTAAGGCTCTAGACAGACGGACTGCAATCCAACCGCAAATTGCAGTTCGGATGCAGTTTGAATGCAGTTGACACGACTGCAATAGAACTCAACTCATTCAAACTGCATCCGAACTGCAATTTGCGGTTGGATTGCAGTTGAAATGCGGTCCGTCTGTCTAGAGCCTAACTTAGCAATCCGCTAGGGGACCTGAACATAATGCTGACGCTTGAATCTTTCGTTTCCGATGTTACAGTTTTGTGTATTTACCTACTAGCTGAAATACTGGAGACAATACACGTTTATCCTATTATATTCCACTAGCAGCGCCCCGCGGTTTCACCCGCACAAGTTCCGATCCCGTGGAAATATCGGGATAAAAATCCTATGTGTTAATCCTGGTTATAAACTATCTGTCTGCCAAATTTCATCCAAATCCGTTCAGTAGTTTGTGCGTGCGTGAAAGAGTAACAAACGTCTATTCAAATTGTCATTTGTCAATGTCAACTAATGTGTGTTGTCTTTGGTCCCTGGCGCTAACATCAAGCAATGGACAAAATTGTCAACATTTTTAAGCTTGAGTACGAGGCTTTTGACTACGTTGTATGTGTATATTTTATGTCTTTTTTAATTTTAATTTTATTTGTAATGTGCGTTTTGTTTGTGCAGAATAAACCATTTTTCTTTCTTTCTTTCTTACCCATCCACCCATCCTCACAAACTTTCGCGTTTATAATATTATTATTAGTAGGATTCTATACTCGGGCAATGAATCAAACTACACTATCAGCTGTAGCGCTTTCGCCTACTGAATTACCGAGGTGCAGATTTCCCAATTGAATATGAAACTTATTCCTTTGTAGTAAAGTTGAAAATCTATCAAAGAAATTTGACAGATTGGGGTAGCTTGATGTGCTGGCGTCTGTACTTGAAATAAGAACTAATGATTGCATAAAGAAATAATCAACGACCAACGTGTTCATGTTCAAAATACAACCAAGTACCTACTTGTGCTTTTCGTTGCTCGAGAAACCCGTAACACCCAAAACAGCAATTCAAATTCCCATCCCCCCTTTTGATATTTAAATTCCAACTTTCACCCCCAGGCATAACGAGGTGTTAATGAGTCATATCACGCGTCACACAACAAGTTCGAAAAGTTTTGAACTTCAAGTTCGACATCTCAGCATATGAGTTTAATAATGGCTCATTTACACATGGTGAAATTCTCGCCTCGAATAGGCTATATCGGAAAGAGATTTAAAAGTTACACGAATAAACCTGTGTTAGTGGTAAAGAGGAAGCGACTACATCAACGATTTTCTCACCACCATATTAAGCTACCCGAAACTGTCAAATTTTCTTTTCCCAGTGAATTTTAAACCTCATGCTTTAGCGATAAAGTTGAAAACGTATTACAGAAACTTTACAGATTGTAGTAGCTTGATGTGCTGGCGTCTGTACAGAAGTTTGACCGGTCAAGTCCCGACGTCAACCGGTCAAGCCACCATGAAACACATGTGCACATTTTTTGTAAGCAGGGTCTCATAAACATGTAGCGCGGCGGGGAGTCGCCCGGGCCTGTGACAGGTTGCGTCAAAATTATGACGTCGGGACTTGACCGGAAGAAAGGAAACAAGAGAAATACATATTATTATAAGAGGGCTCTTAATAATACGTAACCCTTTTGTTGCCGATTGTACAAAAAAGTAAGTTTGGCATTACTAAAAAAATATGGGTCCTAGAAGGAATATAAAATAGGACGAAGCAGGAATAAATAATAAAAGTTATATTTTGGGACGAAGGAGGCATATTGTTTGGGACGAATTTGGAATGTGGGATGAAACTTCGGGACGAACGAAGAATAAATCACATGTTGCCGAGAAAGAACACAAACACAAAAAAAATAACAAGTTGGGGGAAAATGTGCGTCACATTTTAAAGAAAAGAAATAAATAAAATACATTTATTTAGCACAGACTAAAAGACACGCAATAAACCAGATACATTAGATAAAAAAAAGATCAAATAAAAAGTGTAAAATCCGATGTAAGTAGTCCGGTGTAATAATTGCCGTGGTTGGTCCGTGGATGGGTGACCATCTTCATACACCAAGACCCCTCCATGCCTCGGAAAGCACGTTAAGACGTTGGACCCGGCTGTCATTCGTGGATCTTTGACAGTCGTTACGGGTCGTCAGAAGCCCGAAAGTCTGACAACCAGTCTTACCAAGGGTTATCGTATTACCCAGTAACTGGGTTGTGGAGGTCAGATAAGCAGTCGCTCCATGTAAAACACTGGTATTCAGCTGCATCGGGTTAGACTGGAAGCCGACCCCAACATAGTTGGGAAAAGGCTAGGCAAATGATGATCGCTGACTATATTCACACCGTCAGCGAATACTTGTTTGTCGCAGTGACAATTTATTATAGTTATCGACGACAGTCGTTTGGCGGGCAAAACAATCGCTGGTAAATACGCATATCAGGAGGCCTACCATGAGCTCTAAACGCGATCCATTTTAGGACCTAAATTGAACTGTTCTTCTAATTCGTACCATGACGTCAGTTTAACGATTCAATTTAGGCCATGCCATCTGACAGCGATTGTCCCAAACTGAGTCGCAAGTATTGGCTTAAAAGTAAATGCCGCTGAGCGTAATGGACGTCATGGTACGAAATTGAGCGATTCAGTTTAGGAGCCTAAACTGAAATGTCTTTTTTTTTTTTTTTTTTTTTTTTGGATGGGAAATCATGTAATGACTCCTCCCGCTCTGGGTGGAGCGGAAGGGAGTGTCAGACTCTTACTGACTAAAACCCACCCGTGTTCCTTCCTTAGCCCTTTATGTTCCGGGGCAGCGGTAACCCTTTCGGACGATCCCGCTACCCCGGCAGGCTTCGGCCCTGGCGGGCCCCTTCCTTAATGCTGACATCTCTTTGAGGCGCGCGTGGAACACATACGCGCCGTCCGGCACGGGCCTGGTCCTGATCGGACAGAGAGCTACCCATTACTCTCCGTCCGCAGGCCCGCGCCTACGGTGGCCGGGAGTCGTCACGCGGCTCCCGACGCCCGTAGCGTCTCCCGCGGCGGCTGAGGCGTGCGGCTCTCTCCCTGAGCCGTCCCGCCACCTCCTTCGCTAGCATGACTGCTTCGCAGAAGGAGGTGACCGCCTCCCACTCCCTCTCGCCCCGGACCATGGCTTGAACCAGGGCCGGACGCGAGAGGTCGCCGCCGTTGCCGATCGCCTCTACGAGGACACGGCGGTGCTCCGCCCAAGCGGGGCAGACCTCCACCGTATGCTCCACCGTGTCCTCTGGGCGATCCTCGCAGTGGTGACACCCGGGCGTCTCCTCCCGCCTGATGATGTGCAGGAACCTCCCGAAACATCCGTGTCCGGTGAGGACCTGCGTCAGGCGGTAGGTGAGAACGCCGTGACGCCTCTCTAGCCACTCCTCAAAGAGGGGTCTTATCGCCACTATCGTGGCGTGCCCTGCGCTGGGTTGCGATAGTCGCTCTCTCCATGCCACCATGAGATCACGCCGGAGGTCTGTCCGCTCCGCCGCTATTTGCCGCGGAAGCGGAGTTTCCCCCCGGCGTAGTGCCTCCGCGCGCCACTCGTACAGGCGCGCAAGGACTTTCGCCTCCAGATCCCATGGCGGCATTCCGGCAAGGAGGCTTGCCGCCTCGCCCGAGATCGTGCGGTATCCCCGGATCAGCCTTACGGCTACCACCTTTTGGGGCGCGTTCAGGTAGTGGGCGGCTCGCAGCCGCAGTGAACGCGCCCACACCGGGGCCCCATATAGGGCCATGGACCGCACGACCCCCGCGTAAAGCCTCCGGCAGGAGGCGTTTGGCCCCCTCAGGTTGGGCAAGAGCCGCTTGAAGGCGGCCCCGGTCCGTTCCAGTTTGGGGGCCAAACGTCGAAAATGTTCGACGAAGTTCCACCGGCTGTCGAGGACGAGACCCAGGTATTTCATCGTTGCCTCGACGCCGATGTGAACCCCTCCTACCATCAGTTGGAATCCCGATGGTGGCCCGTTCCGGAGCCCATGAAAAGACATGGCCCCGGACTTGTGCAATGCCACCTCGAGACCCAACCGCCGGATCCTCTCCACGACTATCGCAACCCCTCGTGTCATTGCGTCGGCCGCCGCCTGATGCGACCTCCCCTGCGCCAGGACCAGCGTGTCGTCAGCGTAGCAAACCACGCTGACGCCATCAGGGAGGTCGGCCCGCAGCACCCAGTCGTAACCGATGTCCCACAGGAGCGGCCCCAGAACCGATCCCTGTGGGACACCGCACGACATCTCTCGCCGGTTCCAGTTCCCATCGCGACCAGGGTAGATGACGGCTCTGTCCGTCAAATACGCCCCGACTATTCGACGGAGGTAGGTCGGCACCCGGTGATACCGGAGTGCCTCCCCAATGCAGCTCCAAGGCAGGGTATTAAACGCGTTGGCGATGTCGAGTGACACCGCCACGACGACCCCACCCTGGGACACCGCGTCCCCCGTCGTGAGGGCTCTCACGCGCATGATGGCGTCCACCGTCGAGCGCCCCTTGCGGAAGCCAAACTGGCTGTCCGCAAGATCCGGCCCTGTCCTCCCCAGGTGCCCGACGAGGCGGCCTGCAATTACTCTCTCAAAGAGCTTGCCCACCTCGTCGAGCAACACAATGGGCCGGTATGCGGACGGAGAGTCCGCAGGGCGCCCTGGCTTCTGAATGAGGACCAGCTTCCCCGTCTTCCAACGGAGTGGAAACTGGCCTCTCTCCATACATGCGCTTAAGAGCGCCTCCAGTCGAGGCCCGAGAGCCCTCGAGGCCAGGACCCAGGCTTTAACCAGGACCCAGGCTTTAACTGAAATGTCTTGCTTTTGAATCGTTTTTAATTAGATCATGGTAGGCCACCAGCGAGTAGTCGCTCGTCGCTGTCGCGCACTCGCTTCTCGCTAATCGCTGTCGACGGGGCAGGTACCGTACGTACGATACTCGCTTGTCAAAAGGCAAGCATTGCCTCGCCTTTCAAAATTGTCAGCGTTCGTGTAACCTCTGAAATGGCGCAAGATACGGAATTTTTGATAAAGTTCGGCTTTGTGGAGCTGTCGGAATCGCCGTCACTCATATTTATGACGTCTTGTCTGAGTCTGTGTCTAAGACTCGACGATGACGAAGTGTTTTATCGACTGCCGATCGATGTAAAGATACGTACTTGTCTTCGAGTTTAACAACTCAATCACTTTATCATCAATATCAGCCTATAGCAGTCCACTGCTGGACATAGGCCTCTCCTATTGCACGTCCTTCAGCTCGATTCGCTGCTACCTTCGAAAATCGTCGCTCTATAATAACAGCCGCACAGGTCGATCGATCAGGTTAAGCTACGCTTGCCGCGGTTGGTCTGTGGATGGGTGACCATCTTTACATACTGCGACCCCTCCGTGCCTCGGAAAGCACGTTAAGCCGTTGGTCCCGGCTGTCATTCGTGGATCTTTGACAGTCGTTATGGGTAGTCAGAAGCCCGAAAGTCTGACAAGCAATCTTACCAAGGGGTATCGTATTACCCAGTAACTGGGTTTTGGAGGTCAGATAGGCAGTCGCTCCATGTAAAATACTGGTATTCAGCTGCATCCGGTTAGACTGGAAGCCGACCCCAACATAGTTGGGAAAAGGCTAGGCAGATGATGAAGCGACTATAATATATTGCAAAACAAGCTACAGAACATGGTGCACACGCACCATGGTGGAAATTCTGCGACAAAATTTGTGATATGTCTACGCTTTGCCAGCTCTAATAAATGTATCAACTGCATCTATAAAATAATTTCAACGTACTCTAATTTCATATAGTCACCTAAATTTTTATACGTTAGCATATGTAATTGATGAGTGAATCTACTATAATTGAACATAAAATTACCTTATTATTGTCGTCAAATAACATAACATAAAATAACATAATCAGCCTATAATGTTCCCACTGCTGCGACACAGGCCTCCTCTTTGTGAGAGGGAGTGGGCTGTAATCCACCACGCGGGCCCAGTGCGAGTTGGTAGATGTCACACCAAATAACCAAATTTCATTTAAATAATATTAGTATGGATAATTATGTAGTTTTAAGTTTAAACATTGATCGGAGACATCTTTTTTGCGCCTTAAATCCTGTGTCTTTGTCAGTTGAGTTCGCCCAGAAAAGTGACACCATAACGTAAGCGACGTTCA
Source organism: Hydraecia micacea (assembly GCA_914767645.1). Lineage (NCBI taxonomy): Eukaryota > Metazoa > Arthropoda > Insecta > Lepidoptera > Noctuidae > Hydraecia > Hydraecia micacea. The sequence continues at coordinate 6,633,999 of OU611803.1, forward strand.
GTGTTGTTATCTGCCTCGCTATAAGCAACACACAACACCTGTTTAGGCAGAGGTGACTTATAGTCTATAGAATACAGCCAGTTATGTTTAAGCAAGCAAATAAGAGCAATAATCGCTTGCCGGGTCTCGTATAAGAGGCTTGCAACGGCATTCTCGCCTCTCAACAACCAAGAAACATTGCCTGTGAAAATGAGCTTTAAATGCGAGTTAGTAAGTAATTACGTATGCATAATATGTTGTGAGTTAACGATTCGTCACGGCTTTCAAAGTTAGGGGCGGTTCGGGGTCGTTAGATCCTGATTGGGACAAACTGTTGACATCAAGTTGGTTATAATTCAATACCTTTAGGCTCAAAGGGCGTATCCACCAAAACACGACTTTTCAGTAGAGCTATAAAACGAAAAAAAGTAAAAAGTTTTGTAACATAACTTTTTTGTGCTTATCACACTATGATAGTACATTACTGCAGCGGCCAGCAAAAGACTGGACTGGACTGGACTAACGTGAAAATGTGGGGCGAAGCGAAGCCGAGGCACACATACGTAAGTCCATCAATGCCTAGTTGCGGCCAAGGCTTTTATAGTACTTTTCTCAAATAATGCGCGGAAATTAAGACTAAGTAGTACCTAGGCAGAACTTTTTTGTCAAATACAATTACTTTTCAAAATCAATGACGAACAACTAACAAAAATAACTTTCCAGCGTTAAATTGTTCATTTGTTTTTTTTTTCGAAAAACACCTTTCTATTTGCAAGTCAGTTCGAAATTTAAATACAACCTTTGATAAGTTATCTCCTTGGTTGCCATGTTTCGGAGTAAAGGATCATTTCATTTTTAAATTACACGACAGATATGAGTTTACTATGTAATTTATTTGGCCGTTAAACCACCACAGATATGGATTTTCATACAAATTTTGCCGGCCGCTGCTCGCATGTTTTTGGCCAGTACAGCAATTTCGATTTATCTCGAAAAACGTTGTCAAAATAATGCTCAAATTTCCAAGCATGTTCGAGAAAAAAAATTATATAAGTACTACTTACCAAGTCTTTAATTTTATTGACCTATTACGACGTTTGCTGCCACGAGAGTTGAAATATGTTTCACTTACGGTCCAAATTTATAAAAAAAAAACGTGTCTAGCAATCGATCTAAAATAAGGGTGTATACACCACATTTTTGCGAATTTCGAGATTTTAAATATACCATCGAAAGAGGACGAAGAACTAAGTATGACTGCATTATTATCTCATTTTTGCCAAAATGGTGGTTACGCCCTTTGAGCCCAAAGGTATCTTATTATGTTATGTTGTTTTTGGTTGAGGTATTACACTGACACTAAAATTGGTAATTCTCAACAGAAGCGGAATTATAAGCATAATATCGTATCAACATAGAATGTTTCCATTGCTGGGACACAGGCCTCCTCTCTGTGAGAGGGAGTGGGCCGTAATCCACCACGCGGGCCCAGTGCGGGTTGGTAGATGTCACATGTCTTCGAATTTTTGGTTCTAGGACATGCCGGTTTCCTCACGATGTTTTCCTTCACCGTTTTGAGAGCAGTGGTGATGAAATAATTTACACAAAATAAAGCGCCTGTCTGGGTTCGAACCTACGACCTACAACTCGTAAGTCGCAGCCGTTACCACTGGGCCACCACTACTCTCTATTGATATAACTCATCAATAAAGTAGTATAGTTAAGATGCCATTCGTTTCCCGCAAAACTTAACTTGATTGATTACGCGTCCACACGTTATGAAAACTCTATCAAAAGAAAAACATATTAATCTTTCTCTCCCTACCTTAATTACTAGCCTAACATCCTCCAACTAAACTTACTAAACTGAATTAGTAATTTGCTAAGTAATTGGAATCGTTTGGGGAAGTTAATTAAGGTGCCACTAGTCAATATTTTTTTCTATACTTTCGGGAGGGTATTACTCCACTGTTTGACATTGTACAGACGCCAGCACATCAAGCTACTACAATCTGTCAAATTTCTTTAATAGGTTTTCAACTTTATCGCTACAGCATAAAGCTCAAAGTTGATTGGGAAAATTTGACAGTTTCGGGTAGGTTGATGTGCTGGCGTCTGTACATCCAAAGTTAAACATGATATTGTTTTTGCTTATTATTAATTGTGTTTTTACGGAAACAGAATTGTAAAATAAAAAGCAATTAAAAAGTTATAAGCACACAAAGACTCGTTTTTCTTGCTATTTTTAACGTACTTTTGGGTGTAAATAAGTAATAAAAGAAGTGTACAATTTTCAAAACAAAGTCAGTACCGACAAAGCTCAATTATCGAAGCATTCAATAAACTTTATTTTTATTTGATTAATGGAGTGTTTTTTACATAAAACTCGATTTTCCATAGGACTTTTCGTATTTTTTACGCCCGTTTTAGTTAGGAACGGTGTTTGTGTGCGTGCGAACTAGACGTTGTGCTTATCATTGATACTCTGTTGGACACGAAGCCAGGTGAGACAGCGTGTTTTTTTGGCCATGACCACCAGTGAGTTCGAGCTCGCGACTAGTTCCACCTTAAGAAAGTCCTTTCGAGCAGTGAGTTGTAGAGCGTAAGACAAATAGAAGGTAACACTTTACGTATGGCGCCGGGCGTAAATAACACATAATCAGCCTAGTAATATTCCCATTGCTGGGACACAGGCCTCCTCTCTTCGAGAGGGAGTGGACTGTAATAATTTATTTATATATATTTAATTGTACACCACAAAAATACATAACAAAAGAGAAACGAACACTACAAGAAATGAGAAAGCTTATAATAGTGGATAAGACAATGCAGGGGATCGAGGGAGGGGTGAAAGGGGGGCGGTTTAAGGGATCAGACCGGAATAAATCAAAATATATAATGGGCGTCTTATTGCTAATCCACCACGCGGGCCCAGTGCGTGTTGCTAGATGTCACATGTCTTCGAATGTTTGGTTCTATGACATGCCGGTTTCCTCACGATGTTTTCCTTCACCGTTTTGCGAGCAGTGGTGATGAAATTATTTACACAAAGTAAAGCGCCTGCATTTCCACCGTGCACCAAAAAAAAAAGCATTCTCTATGCATTTTGAACACCATACTGCGATTGCCAACCCGCGTGATAATTGTGGCAACCTCACAACTCCCCCAAATGACAAGCACCAAGAATAAACAGCCGGGTGGCCCACCTACCCTTGGCTACGGTGAGGCAAGGGGTGCTAAGAAAGAGTCGGTGCTTAGGGGAGGCCCATGTCCAGCAGTCAACGTCTTTCGGCTGAGAGGATTATGATGAGGGGAATTTGATTTTGATTAAGAAGGTCCATTTGAGCAGAGAGTTGCCAAGCTAATGATAAACAGTCACCCAGTAACTGGATATATGTGTATAGAAGTATGAGGAACAGGGTGTAAAGTTCACTCATACTCTATAGAAAAGGGAGGATCCTCCGACCAGACGGGTGTTGTGTCTGGCGGGCAACTGCCCAATGATTCATTTCGGGCCGTTGTATCTATGCTAGTTGCGCGGTAAACTCTGCTTGCGAGATGCAGGATTTGCGTGACGTCAGTATGACGCGTTGTTCGCATGTGGCGTTGTAGATACCGCTACATGTGGATCTTTGACAGTCGTTACGGGTCGTCGGAGGCCCGAAAATAAAATCCACTCTCGACCCCGAAGAGTCGAGAATAAACTATAGAGGATTCAGGGACACATTATTTATTGGGGGTCGAGAGTGGACTAAACGAATTTGACAACCAGTCTTACCAGAGGGGAGGGGGCTCAGTAACTAGGTTTTGGAGGTCAGATAGGCAGTCGCTCCATGTAAAATAATGGTATTCAGCTGCGTCTGGTTAGACTGGAAGCCGACCCCAACACAATTGGGAGTAAACTAAACTTCTATACTAAAATTAAAAAAGAGAAAAGATTTGATTTTTTGTAAGTATACTCGTACTTGTTTGTTACGCTTTCACGTTAAAATGGCTGAACGGATTTGGATGAAATTTGGCATATGAGTAGAATATGACCTGGATTAGGACAAAGGATACTTTTTATCCCGATATTCTACGGCATTGAGACTTATGCGGGTGAAACCGCGGGGCGCAGCTATTTAGAGCTAAATGCCTAGAGGTTGAGAAAAAAATCGTTTTTCCAATTTTATCCTACGACATACCTAGTAAGTGGATTCAGGTCCAGTTGAAAACCAGCGTCAGGCACTAGTTGTCTTGCATTTTTGCTGAACTGTGCCTTTTTGGCGCAGCCGTGAGGCACACTTTCCTGCTTATTTTTTATTATCTTTTTAATTATTATTTTTTTTTTAGATCGTACTTTACACTTTTTATTTGACCTTTTTTTTTTTCTTGTTTGTTTTTATCTGATGTATGTATCTGGTGTATTGTGTGTCTTTTAGTCTGTGCTAAATAAATATATTTCTTTCTTTTTTTTTTCTTTAATTCCGGGCCGTTTTCGCTAATTGTTCCACTCTATTGGACAGGCAACCTTAATATGGCCGATAAGTTTAATATGGCCGATAAGTTTAATATGGCCGATAAGTTTAATATGGCCGATAAGTTTGGGTTGATAAGTGTGTAAAGGGGTAATCGAGCCCTCGATCGAAGAACAAAGAGTGTACTCGTGTCTTTGTTTACCCCATGGAAGAGCCTGCTGGCAAAGACCCCCAATTAGCACTTGATAAGTGAAGAGCTCCAATTATAAAGGGTCTTTTTATTATTTTATGATTTATATTACTACTTTATTTCATTATTTACATATAAATTATACTTTTAAATATTAGAATATAAAAAATAGTAGCCCAGCGGTATCGGGAACAGGGTCTAAGCTACCTGCGGTCAGGAATTCAGAGAGAGGAACCTCCTAACAATGCGGGCCGTGTCCAGAAGTACCGCTTTCTGAATCAAGCCCTTGATCCAGCTGCCCAACGAGAGCTTCCTCATGTATTGGTCGAGGTTTTTGGATATTAAACCATTGGCTGTCACGACTATCGGCACAATGATCACTGAGTCCACATCCCACATGTCGACAACCTCGTGAGCCAAGTCAAGATACTTGATTTGTTTATCTTTCTCGTCTTTCACGAGGTTCTCATTATTGTAGTGCGAGGTTGTGGTGGCTTGGAGATCTGCTGAACGGATTTGGATTTTTGGCACACATATAGTTTATAACCATGATTAACACATAGGATACTTTTTATCCCGATATTCCCACGGGATCGAGACTTACGCGGGTGAAACCGCGGGGCGCTGCTAGTTTCAAAATAAAAATAAATAAAATTAGTTTAATATTCAAGTGACAAGACTCATATAAAAAAACCGATATATAAAAGGATACAGACAGGAGATGGATTTTGGATTTTTTTTAGCACGGACTTTTTTTTTTGTCATATTGTATGTATGTAAAATTGTGGCTCAGGAATAATCTCAAGAGGAGTGTCCTTTGTTATCCAGAACTCCACCCTGCAATCAAATATGCAACATTGTCTCGAAGGAGCCTAAGTGTATTATTATAAATTCATTGGAAAACGGGACAGGATAATCTTGCTCCATTTCTGAAGGCATGTCAGCTTGTTGTCAATGGTGCCGATACTGTTGTTCAAAAACTAAACTAATTTTAAGTTCAATGCATCTTTTTCTTTCTATTTCACTAAGAAAAGGACGGAAGATAAATTTTAGTTTAGTCCTGTCAAATTAATCAGCGCCTGACGAAAATTGACGTAATTTTAGTAGGCAAGTTTTTAATCACGTCTAAACTTGTATGGTGTAATGTCAGGCGCTGATTAATTTGACAGGACTAAACTAAAATTTATCTTCCGTCCTTTTCTTAGTGAAATAGAAAGAAAAAGATGCACTGAACTTAAATTTAATTATTATTATTAGTATGGTTTGTTCCAAAGTTTGATGAACATATAAACAAATGAATAGGAATGTTGACTAATATTAGAAATGTTCGAACAAAATAATGTATTTTTCCTTAGAAAATAATTGTTATCATCCCTATTGTGTGCGGTGACTTGAGCGAGGTTTCAAGTGAACGTTACAGAAAAGGAGGCCTACCACAAGCCCTTAACGCGATCCATTTTAGGACCTAAACTGAACTGTTTTTCTAATTCGTACCATGACGTCAGTTTAACGATTCAGTTTAGGCCCTGCCATCTGCTGACAGCGATTGTCCCAAACCGAGTCGCAATTTTTGGTTTCATTCATACTTGTTTGGTTGGTACCATGACGTCCATCGAGTAGCTCAAGCGATGCAGTTTAGGAACCTAAACTGAAATGTCTTGTTTTTGAATCGTTTTTAATTAGATAATGGTAGGCCACCAGGACTTGATGAATTTCATGATAAGTGTTTAAGAAATCAGGGGAGAGCTTAACACAACTAAGCAAGCCCATAAAACAAACTACTCCTAATAATAAAGTACCCTCTTAATGAGTTTTCAAGACCCAAATTTCTCTAGAAACATTTTTAATTAAGTTTTAAACTGGTATTCAAATTACAAACTGTCGTATACAATTAAACCCCAACGAGGGTGAATAAAAAGGACGCCTGTAAAATTTCAGATTACATGAACGTTAACTTTTTCTTTTCTAATATAAGGCGTGCCCAATCTTTGTCCATTTTTAAAGTTATTACGGTAAAAAAAAACACTATATCTCTCGTTAAACGTCATTTTTACGTTATTTGCACTTGTTTTATGAATATTGTTGTATATATTTATCGTGCCTCGGAAAGCACGTTAAGCCGTTGGTGCCGGCTGTCATTCGTAGATCTTTGACAGTCGTTACGGGTAGTCAGAAGCCCGAAAGTCTGACAACCAGTCTTACCAAGGGGTATCGTTTCCCAGTAACTGGGTTGTGGAGGTCAGATAGGCAGTCGCTCCATGTCCCATTCTTCTCCATAGGTACCTGCTATGCTTTGGAATGGGCAACTAGCTTCATCTTTCTGACTGACCGACCTTGATAATTCTAAAGTGCCTGTAATTGGTTTGTTTGAAATAAATGCTTTGAGTTTGAGTCCCAAATGAATTGGAATTTTATTAGTAATTCTGATAATTTTTTCTTCGAAGTTCACTCTTATTAGGCCGACATAAAAACGCTGTCAATGTCAAAATGAACGTGCGTTCAACTGTATCTTAAATGACAGCGGCAAACGTGCATAAAATTGACAGCTTGTAAGTACAAGAAATACCATTCTCTTACCAATCCAAATGATATCCAGTCACCATAAAAAATATCGTTCAATGTAAAAGAGGCTAACCGTTATAACCTCGGCGAAATATTGTGGGGAAAAAATCTTAAGGAAAATAGCATGAAAAGAATACCTACACAATAGGCCCGTTTATTTATTGTTACGACAGATACAGGGGGTTCTCGAGATATACAGGGTGGAGAAACAATTGTTAAGAATAGTAGCTTTATGTTCAAGGCAGGTAAATTTAGTCAAGAAGCCAGTTGGTCTCGGGGCATAGTGCGGTGTTAGAGATACTTGCAGTGGGTTCGATCCCAGCCTAAACATTTTTTAGCGGGATCGTCAGAAAGGGTTACCGCTGCCCCGGAACATAAAGGGCTAAGGAAGGAACACGGGTGGGTTTTAGTCAGTAAGAGTCTGACACTCCCTTCCGCTCCACCCAGAGCGGGAGGAGTCATTAGATGATTTCCCATCCAAAAAAAAAAAGAAAAATAATAAGGTAATTTTAGTCGAAACTCCGTTTAATCTCAGTAGGGATATCCCTTTGTATAAAATTGCAGTCAAAAATAGAGACAAAACAAATCAAACATGGGTCATACTCATTGTACAGACGCCAGCATACAAAGCTACTACAAGCTGTCAAATTTATTTTATAGATTTTCAACTTTATTGCTAAAGTACAAGGTTCAAAGTTGATTGGGAAAATTTGACAGTTTTGGGTAGCTTGATGTGCTGGCGTCTGACCAGCGGCTTAAAGTGCTTTCGAGGCACGGAGGGGTCTTGGTATGTAAAGATGGCTACCCATCCACGGACCAACTGCGGCAAGCGTAACACCCGTGCGGCTGTTACTACTTAGCCACAAGCCCCTCCAAATAGTAAAAAAATATCAGCTTGTATTTTTATGACAGAGCCAATAACAAATATCTAATCCCAATAAAAATTGCTCCTCAATCTTATGAAAACTTATAGGTTTTCCTTTACCGTTTGAACCATCCTGTATATCATGTAATATACACGCTACGGAAGAGACCCTACGTATAAAGGCTCCAGTTACCGGCTTGCAGCATAATATACAGGGTGTATTGTGGTCATCCGGAGCTATGTGGGTCGGATAAACGGACGAAGATTTTTTTCTGTGAAAGAGATTTACGAGATGGAGTTGTTTTTAATTAAAAAACATAACGGCTGCAAACCCCAAAAGAACGGGCAGAGGTGTACCTACACACAGGGTGTAAAATACACATCACATAGCCGTCAATTTCGAATTCTGTCATCAAATTAAGTAACATAGCACAAAAATAATGCTGGGAAACGAATTTTATTTTTTGTGTGAAGGCACACAGATTGTTTATAACCAGGATTAACACATAGCAGTGGCGAAGGTACCATACAACTCGATTCCCACTGGCTTCCCTTCGACAATTCAGAACATAACCACTCTATAGTCAATTCATCATTGAAATTTTCTTTTGGAATATTTTTTTGCTCCGGCCTACCTCTGTCATAAATTCACCCTTTGCCACTAACACAGAGCACTTTTTATCCCGTGATAAAATCGGGATAAAAAGTATCCTACGTCTTGATCCTGGTTTTAAACTATCTATGTGTAAACTTCCAAATCCGATCAGTAGTTTTTGCGTGAAAGAGTAACAAACATCCATCCATCCATCCTCACAAACTTTCGCGTTTATTTTATAACATTATAGGTTAGGATTGTCAGTATTATCCCCTATACAACGTGTCCCAAAATTCAAAGACAAATGGGCACCAGAGGGTAGACCTGCTCATGACTATTCGAAAGAAAAAAAAAAAAAAAACTATTTTAAGGAAAAAAAATATTGTGATTGTTTTTTGTGGTGGATAGCAGTGCTACTAAAGTTGCCGATACAAATAGAAAAACAGAAATATTTGAAAAATTGTGGTCATGGCAGTAAAAAATATCTTAAGGGGTGACAATTTTCGAAGGATTTCAATGTATATTTTGTAATTTCCAAAAAAATTTAGATGTTTTTTTTTTCAATGAGCAGGTCCGCCCTTTGGTGCCCGCTTATCGTTGAATTTTGGGACACGTTGTATAAGCGCGCAGCGGGCAAAGCCTTCATCTCTAAGTGAGAATGACCCGAAAACTGAACTTGCTAACGATTTGAGTGGTTGAGCAGTTAGCCGTTAGTTCAAACTAATTGCTCAATACAAGCAAGTTTAAGCTCTATTACTTGAGTTATAAAGCTTAAACTAATTAAGTAAGTAATTAATTGGTTAGTGAAATGCCCGAATCAATCTATAGAGCATTGTTGCTTCGAGTAAAATACTTGAAATTCTATATGTTGGAATATTACAAAAATCCCAGTGTTGTCACATTAAAATAATTACTCGATTCAATCACTCGATTAGATCATTCACTCTTTCAATCATTCGTTGATGTCGGTTATTCAAATGTTTTCTGACTAATATAAATCGGACCGTTGAACAG